>JANBXA010000398.1:33037500-33740000 GCA_030556225.1 Cricetiscus sungorus
CATGAAGCAATGTTTCTGTGCTGTTTTGGTCCTTTCTTAGTTGTCTATGGCTTATAGCATGGAGGCTGTTAATTTGCAGAGAACACAGAGTCTCTCTACTCCCTTTCCAGACTGGTGAGAGGGAGCAGCTCTCAGGACACAGTTGGGAACCAGCCAGCGAAGGTGGCCTTCCTGTAGAATGGTGTGGCACAGTGGCGCCCCCTGCTCAGAGTTGGCCCTATATGCATTATTTTCTGTGTCTGTAGCAGCACAGCCCAGGCTGTGTGGAGTGCCCAGGGCACACGCCCACTGCCTCACTCTGTTCATGGAGCCAACAGCTCATGGCAGAAAGAGACACAATCCCATGAGCACAAATCCTAAGAATGACTGGCCACATTAGCAATTGTGTTGGGGATAACTAGGACATGTGGAATGTAAATTTGGCACCATGGACCTGTCTGTCTGTGAGGAAAGTTATAATAAACCTGAATGAAAGCCCCAGACAATACAAGGAAAGTGGAACAGGGCATTCACACAGAATGGAATGGAAGACGGGAGAAGGCAACAAATGCCCAATACAGCAGAAGCAAAGGAGGATAGAGTTCTTAGTGAATGGGAAAGCAGAGCTCTGCTGTCTGGAAGGCAGTGCTTGATTGACAGCCTGCATCTGCCTCTCCACCATTCTGTGGAATTCACACTAGCATGGAATCTGAGACTATCTCCATGACCCAGGCTCTTGAATGTCAAGAATGTCTCCAGGACCCTGTTCACCTCCCTGGCTCTCTACCAGTATGCCTCTGATTGGCCCAAAACAAATAACAGAAGAACACAAATAAACCTCAGCTTTGAGACATAGTGCAAAAATCCCTGGGGACAAGGATATCTCCTTTGCTACATCTTCAAACACACAAATCAGAGCATCATAAAAGAACAGAGTCCAATGTCTTTGGCAGCTAGTCCATACTCAGAAGCTAGGAAGCTCTGTTGAGAGCAAACTCAAATAAAACTCGCTAAACATTCTGGGCCATGAGCTAATCTAAAAGAAAACCAGACTGAGAAACTGTGACAGGAGAGAAAATATCAACAAGCTAAACCCCTAGACTCCGGGGTACCTTATGTCACCTACAGAAGCTGTAAGAGACCCCATCTCAAGACTGTATCGCACTGTGCCTTGTCCTTCTCAAACCTCATGGTGGCTGCCACCCTAATAATAAGAGGTTCACTTTGTTAGACATGTTTGTGTGGGAGGACCATTGTTGAGAGTGGATCTTCTCCAGACAGAGATAGGAATGAAAATGCAGAACTGAGTAGAATCTGCAGGCCAGCCCATCAGTGTCTAGGCACAGAGGGACAGGGGCCGTGTGGTTTATACACTCCAATACATCTCAGTTTCTAGAAGTTGGCCTTCTAACGATGATGCCATTTTATTACTGTCTTACAAAACAGGCCACTGCTATGGTCACACATAGGGATTTTGTCTGACAATTCTGGAGGTCAGACAACTACCTCCTTCACAGCCTCCTCAAAATGGGTTCAGACGTGACCCAGGCTTCCAGTCCCAGTTCACAGAGAAAAAAATGTCATTGGCATGCTTCTGTCCCTGGAACACTGTGCCAGTGCCCAAGCGCTATCAAGTGATTCATTTTTCCAACAAAACATTCACTCAACACCTCCTGTGTGAAAGGCACTGCTCTGAGTGCCATGTGCTGGCACAAAACAAGGGTTTGGGAGACAAAGCTCAGCACACCATGTGGGAGCCCACAGGACAGAAACCATCTACGTTAGTGAGGCCCCCACATTATTAAGGGGATGGCCTGGCCTGCAGATTCTACTCAGTTCTGCATTTTCATTCCTATCTCTGTCTGGAGAAGATCCACTCTCACCAATGGTCCTCCCAACACAAACATGTCTAACAAAGCGAACCTCTTATTATTAGGGTGGCAGCCACCCAGTGTCTCCTTGGAAGGGATCTTGGAGGAGCCACAGTTTGAGAGGGAGGATACAAAGCTCCCTTTCACACGTCATATTTGACAAGCTCGTAAATGGTGTAGCTTGAAGATCATGGAAATGTGAGTCTGGATGCTAAGCAGAAGAACTGAGAAAGAGTCTCAAAGTGGCTGATCCTAAGATATGCACCCAGGACCCTGAGCGGGGGTCTCAAAGGCTGAGGCCAGAGGCAGGGGCTGGTTAGCTGAGTGGTTGTGCATTTCCTAGTGCCAGGATCTGGAGCTAAATCTAAAACACAGTTCATCAAAAGCCGTACATTTGTGAGGGCTATGTGCAGATGGGAGTATCCTTGAGTGTGCATGCCTGGGGCTCAGCAGGGAAAGGCAGAATGAACAGTCAATGGACCAGACTTTAATTAAAACCACACTAGGCCAATTAACCACAGACACCTTTTGTCTTCTGATGACCAAATAAAGCTTTCTGACACACAAACAGTATACATTTTATAAGGTACACTGACATTTCAATGAGGTGCACAGTGATAAATCAAGGTGACTGGACCATCCATTACTTCACACTGCTTTCATTTCTTTGGGGTAGGTACATCCCCAATCCTCTCTAATAGCTACATTGAAATACAATGTATCGTGCCAACTGCGGTTGCTCTGTGAGCTGCAAAACACTGCAGCATGCTTCCCTGTCCCCCTGCATGCCTGCACCTCCGACTCTCACCTCCATGGTTACACAGCTCAGTGGCCAATGCTCTTCCTGACACTCATTTAAGGCCAACCGCTTGAGCTTCCACAGGCAAGAAATCCCTGAGTATTTAATTTTCTCTTTCCCCACTGTGACCCACTTAACCGGGCTGAGCAACCTGATGAGCATGTTTTCCTCAGCATCAGAAGTATGCTGAAAATCTGTCCAGTGATACGTGATCAGGCCTGTTCGTGGTGATGTGTGAACTAACTGCTGTGATTTTATGAAATTAGAATAAACTACTTAATTTCATGAAAAAATATAAAGTACAATTTCTACTCAAAGGAATCCCAAACCTATTGTTAGAAAGGGACAGAGAGAAGGTATGAAATCAGTATTTTAAAAATACTATGGGTGCTGCAAATACTCAGTATTTAAAGATGATATGTTCTACTCAGATCAGCTTCAAAACAAAAAGTAACAAATATGATAAAACAAGTATTGTGTTTAAATACATGTGGGAAACATGACAGACACATAAAGTAACCACTTCCTCACATAAAGACAAGTTTTCAATAATTCTTATATCAATAATCCCAGCCATTCAGTCCTACCAGATTTCAAAATTAAATATCTGAAATGCACACTATAAACGTATACCTCATCACTACCTGAAGACCTGTATTTTGAGTACTTCCTCCTTCATCCATGTGTCTGAGGAAGAATTTGCAGAGCCCTGCCAAAATGCCACATCTCTGTGAGAAACCAGGATTCTGCAGTTAGGGAGAAGAATTAGAAACCACAGGAGGCAGAATCGGGGCTAATGCAGGTGAGTGTACCCACTGTTCCAGCGGGAAGTGCAGACCTTCCCTGTGGAGAGTTCTGTCCACAGAAACCTCAGAAGTGCACATTAAACACACTGACCAACTGGAAGCCTGGACTTCCTGCTGTAGCCACCCTGATGGGGAAGAGCTTCCGAAGTGCTGTCACAGCACCTGTCCAGTGCCTGCTGTAGCCACCTCAAGCATCTTCTCCATACTGTGGGAGCCATGGGAGTGTCAGGCTGGTTCATAGGAAGGTTGTGCTTGTGTATGCCTGAAGCGACATGAAGCATGTATGTGTGCTAAGTGGACACGTGAGATTGCATATATGTCGTGGGGTGTGTTTATCAGTTTACATGTGAGGGAGTCTATGAATGGATGCAACTGCAGGATAAGAGTGGTGTATGAGTGTGTGTATGTGTGTGTGTGTGTGTGTGTGATGAGTCATTGAATACATGTACACATTTACATGTCTATGAGTGAGCTATACCCTGAAGTCCTGGGGATATTTTATTCAATGAAGGTTTAGATGAAGGTTAAATTAGGACACATTAAGAACTCGGGGAGCATGTATAGACAGGCAAACTTTATCATTTCTGCTGAGCCACACCCTGCAGTGGACCTCTGGACAGAAGACTGCACTGTCTCCACACTAGGTCCTGATACAGGGCTGCGCTGTTTAAAAGTCATTCGATGATCTACAGGACCTCACAAGCCAAGACCCAAGTTCAGCCAGCAAAGTTGCATGGCCTTATCTGGGTCAAGGTTCAGGCAGTTTTTTCAAACCCATTCGGGATAAAGGATTAGTTCAGTGGAGAAACCATCAATGTTCTGGCTTCTGAACTCAGACTCAAGCTCCCCCCTCCCGTTGACCCCTTTAGTGGGGTGAAGTCCCGGGTTGACCCCTTTGGTGGGGTACAGTCCTGTGTTGGCTCCTTTGGTGGGGTGCACCCCCAGGTTGACACCTTTGGTGGAGTGAAGCCCCAGGTTGACCCCTTTGATTGGGTGAAGCCCAGAGTTGACCCCTTTAGTGGGGTGCACCTCCAGGTTGATGCCTTTGGTGGGGTGCACCTGCAGTGCTGTTCTCCATCGTGACCTCTGTAGGTTAAAGATGACAGAGGAAGTGGGGACTGTGCCCATCTGGAAGGACTGCTTTGTTTCCATCCTACTGACAGCTGGGAGCCATCCCCCAAAGGACACTAAGGGCTTGGTGCCTCTCTTTCTACCTGTTGCCTCAGGCACTGGATAATGTTGGTCCCCTGTGAAGCATGGCAGTCCTGGAGGGGCGAGCTGGGTCAGAAGAGTGCTGGCCTGTATTTCTGCCTCATCTTTTATTGCTTCTGCTCAGGGAAGAGTCAATACTCCTCTCTGCGCTCTCTGCTTCTCACATTCCCTTGGACCATTAGTGTGGGTATCATAGGAATAACCTGAGGTTCACACAGCAAAATAAACACCTGGTATCAGAGGGCTGGACCATGCCCCATCTGCCTCTGAACACACCGTCATCATTCTCACAGGTCAAGTAGGGAACAACTGGAGATGAAAACAACAGTCTCTTTGGAATATGCATCCGGAGTGCCCTGGGAGAGTGCAAGCACCTCCACACACCTTTATTCCCTCAGCCCACCCACACATCTCTAAAATTACCTTCAGCAATTTTAGTGATTTATTGGTAAGTAAGGTTAATGGTAGGCCATTTCCAGTGGCCACGGGGTATTATAAAATGCATTTTCTGTGAATTCAGACGGACCGCAGGAGGTAGGTACAGATTTGTGCTGATTTGTTCAAAGGCATATTTTAGGGGACTTGAAACTTCAGCTCAGGTTGTGCTATGCCTAACTGGGGACTATGAATCTTTGCATGCTTATCTGCAACTACAGCCCACAAAGTTAGTTTTCCAAGGGCTAAAAAGTCAAACTCTTTCGTTTCACATAAAATGGGAAGCTTTCTCCTCCAGGTAGGAAACAGGGGCCATTTCCAAACTCTCATCCAGGTAACAGGAAAAAACCCTGCTTATTGAGTCCAGTCTCACTGCTGGGAGGGTGGGGGGCTGACTTATGAGAGGGAGGGGCTATGGGCTGCTTTACTGTCATCTTAAGTGAGATCAAATCCGGTGATGTCCAGTGAAACTGGCTTTTGGCAAACCATATAGTTACCTTTTACTTGAAAAGGTCATATGGTAGCGCTGAGAAAGGGCAAAGTTAGTAGCAGCTTGTTGTGGCAGAAGCCACACTTCAACCTCACGGACATGCTGTCATTTTCAGGGTACCAACTTATCCGAGTCAAATATTAAAGCAAGTATTTCATCCAGAAGTGCATGGTGTTTATTATTCCCTTTGCTTTTCATTTGCATCAACTGAAAGGCAGTGCCTTGGTGACTTTTTCTGCTGTTTTGCTAAAAATTACCTCAAGCAACTCAAGGGATGAAGGGTTTCTTCTGTCTCAGTACAAGGTTGTGTTCAATGGTGGAGGTGTCACAGCAGCATGAGGCAGCTACTCACACTGCACCCTAGACCAGGAAGCAGAAAGTGACAAGGCTTGTGCTTCACTAGCTGCCAGTATTTTATTCAGTCCAGAGAATAGGGCGATCACGAGTGAGGAATTGTCACGTGTTAATTCGACTAATAAAGGTAATCTCTCACAGGCATGCCAAAAGTTCCATTTCTAAGAGGGCTGGGGAGATGGCTCAGTGGTTAAGAGCACTGAATGCTCTTCTAGAGGACCAAGGTTCAGTTCCCAGTACCCACAAGGCAGCTCACAAAGGGTCCATTTCTAGATCTGGTCAAGTTGACAGTTGAGATTAAACTTAGATGATACATAGACAGACAGATAGACAGACAAGAAGTGAGGGAGAAGAAATAGGAAGAAAAAGAAAGAAAAGATAGAAAGGAACAATGGAAAGAAATAAACATATAAACAAAGATGAAAAACTATAGAAGACGAAGATTAGAAAGACCCAGGGTGCTCCTGATGTAGATTCCAAGGAGACTCTGTTGTTTTGATCTCAAAACTGTGATGGCCATTGGTTCTACTGTGAGGTTGACAGACAGGACTAACCAGCGCAGTGTACTGACTCCTTTCCATGGATCCTGTCCATCAACAGCCCTCAGTGGCCCCAGTCTCATCCTTTACTAAAGCATCCACAGATGCAGCAAGGCCCAGGGATATCTACCAGTTGCCTGTCCACCTTTACTAACTTAAAGAACTACTGAATACATCTACATGCATTCTTTATCAACTTGCTGGATGCCAAAGATGGAAAAGTTTGCACCCCTCTCCCTGAAAAGGACAATGTCTAATGAAAGAAACCCAGAGAGTTCCTTTTCCCTTCAGCCTGTCATGACCCTGTGAGAAGTTACCATCTGTCAAACAGAAAGTGGGTCCTCACTGTTGGGCTGCAGCCATCCTTTATCTCTCAAGCTCCCAGGCTCCACGACTAAGAAATACAACCCTGTTAAACTTATCCACTTGATCTACAGAGGCTACCACAACAGTCCAGGTGGATGAAGTCCTAAGGAAAATGTTCAAAGACAGAATCCTGCAGGCCTGACCTGACTATGAGCCAGCCATCCTGGAAGACAGGGTGAGGAGAACTCTGAAACAGGGAGGGATTCCTGGGATCTGTAGTATAATGTCAACTTGCCACAACTTTGACTCGTCTCAGCAGGGAGCCTTGACTGAGAAATCATCTGGACTGCTTTAATGGATGTGGGAAGACCTACCCCAAATGTAGGCAGAACCTTCTGGTAGCATCTTCCCCCAATGACTAAGTCAATTTATCCTGTTATTGCTACTGTGGTCTCTTTGCCGATGCCAGAGCCAATGTTTCTAGGCTTCCAATGTCGACTGAGGATCAGCAGGTCTCTAGGAACTTTCCTGGCCTTCGGTAACAGATTAGGACTGCTGAGGTACCCAGTATCAGGGTCTGAGCAACTGCTGTGTTCTCAGCTCCTACATGTGAGACAGCTGTTGTTGCTATTGTTTAAGTAGATTTAATAAGTTGCTGATGGGAGATGTTATCCTGTAAATATGTTTCTCATACTTGTTAATAAAGCACCGTTGGGCCAATGAGATAGCAAGATAGGCGGGGCTAGGAGACAAGGAGGAAAGAGGAAGTAGGGGGGGAGGGGTCGAGATGTAGAGCATGGAGGAAGGAAGACGCCTGCCGCGGCTCCCTGATAAGACAACCACGTGGAAATACTTAGATAAGTAGAAATGGGTTAATAATTAAGACAGAGCTAGCCCATAAACAATAATGGTAACTGGCCAACAGGATTGTATCAAATACAGAGTCTCTGAGTGTTATTTGGGGCTGGCGCGGCTGTGGGCCCAGAATGGCGGCAGGCGGGGTGGAGCCGGCGGGAAGGAACAACCTGCCGTAACAAGTTGCAGATATATTTATAACCTTATGTGGTTTTCCTGTATCTATTCTGTTCTTCTAGAGACTCCAATATAGTTTATATATTTCTTTGTGAACATCAGAATGCCCCCTGTACTGGTACGTAGGTATATGCATAAGCCAGGCAAGATTTTATAAAGGACTACAAAGGACAGGAAAAAATATAAAAAAATATATGCATGAACATGGATACACACACACACACACACACACACACACACACACACACACACACACACACTTGAATGGCTTCAAACCAGTATGACTGAGCCAGTAATGTCTGCCTTCATGCTAGGGAAGCTGAGACCACAGGAGTTGTTCAGTCTACAGACTGAGAGCCTCAGTAGTCCTAATCTGATGCTAAAGGCCTGGAGGAGAGACTGAAGTGATGGCTAAGTTGTTTAAAACACTAGCAGCTCTTCAGAGGATTCAGGTTCAATTCCCAGCACCCACAACAAATCCCAGGGCATTTGCCACTCTCTTTTGGCTTCTGTGGGTACTGCATGCATGTACTTGGAACACAAGACACAGAAGGCCAAAACACCCATACACATGCAATCATATCGAAATCTTTTCTTTTAAACTTTAAAGCCCTAATGGATTCTAAAGGAACTTTGATGTTCAGTCCATGTCATACCTGCAGAAGCTCAAAACTGACAGTAGCAGAAGATGGGGGCAGTGGAGATGATGTCTTTACTTGCAAGAGATAGCAGGCATGCAGCTGTGCTTTTTCCCAGACCTCTTCACATATGGGCTGCCACCAGAAGGTAGCACTCTACAGAAGGGTTTTCTTCCCTCAGTTAACCCCTCCTGGAAATGCCCTCATAAACTTCCCAGAAGCATGACTCACAGGTGATTCCTGATCCAGTCATGTTGTCAATCAAGACTAACTATTGGTGGTGGCGTACACCTCTAATCCCAGCACTCAGGAGGCAGAGGCAGGCGGATCTCAGTGGTTTGACATGTGGCCAGTGGGAGGACACCTGTGAACACAGGAAGACCCAGGAATCTTTGAAAGGTCCCATGTGCAGATGCCTCAAGGACACAAAGGGAAAACTGGAAGTCGCACAGCCTCCAAGCAGAGACAAGACAGGGTTAACTATTAACACAGTGCATCCTATTTATCTGAGATACCTGAGATTTTATGCATCATCTGTAAATGGACATTTGCCTTCCGTTGGAATGTAGCCCTTTATTTTTCTTGTCTTGCCGTTTTAAGATAATACATCAAAGATGACATCATCCAGTGTTTTCTTCCATTCTAAATATTTTTAAACTACCAAACAAAATAAAATAAACCTTGATCTATGTTAATTTTCCTTATGTAGTTAGCTCCTGTTTCATTATTCTGATAACCCAAATTGGCTTTTCCATGGTCTGCAGTTGGATTCTATGAACCCAAGCATATTTTCAATGCTGTGTTATGAAATCTGCTATTTGCCTTTCTGCCTATTCTGTGTCCTGTAGCCATCATTTCTCTGTGTCACCAAGAGGGGTTTCCATGTGCCCCTGGACTTTCTTCCACCCTCTTTCTTTAGGATTCTGTTACAGAACAGAGCCACAGAGAACTAAATCGTGTCTACACAGCACTATAAAACTCCTGATTTATTTACTTTCTTTCCCTTAAGTCTCTGAACCAAAACTACCGAATTTATTGTCCCTGGCAATACATAAGACAGAGTGAGAAGTCACATGTCCGATCCTGCTGGGGAAAATGAGAAAATCTGTCAGCATTCCACTTCTGCAAGCACTTTAAAGAACCGCACCGAGACTTTTGTCTTTGCCAAACTACAGCTTGATGTGATTGAAAACCCCGATTTCTCCTTCTTCCCCTCTCTGGGAATCACTGCTGTCTAGATTCACTGCTCTGCCAGAGAGCATAGTGCCATTTGTATTAATAGCTCCTCCTCTAGTTTCCACAGCATCCCAAACAGCTCTATTTCACAGCCACCAAAAGGTTTCCAAATGTCTATTCCACTGTGCATTTAATTTAGCTTGCCCCTTCCTGAAGCTGTCTAATCCTGGGCAGTATTACAGTTGACCTATGTCCACACTGGCGGGCCAAGATGCTCTGGCCTGCTGAGACTCATCCCAGAGCTTTTTTTTTAATGCGGTCACTTGTACATAACAGCACTGGGCTTCCCTGCAGAAGTTGTGTCATTTCGATACAGGGGATGCAGCTGTCTTCCTTCCAAGATAGAAACAAAAACTTCTGTTCCCAAAGTGCTCAGACTCAGACCTGAGCGACTGAGCTACTACTCTGAGAGGATTCCAAAATGCAACCTAAGTCTCCCAAGTTCAAAACCCAAGGGCAAATGGCACGGCTATTGCAGAGGCTCAGCAGGTAAAGGCGATTGCCTGCAAGCCTGAGAACATGAGCTGAATCTTGGGAACCCAACGGTAGAAAGAGAAAGTTAACTCCTGAAAGTTGTCCTTTGACCTCCACACACGCATGGCACATGCCTTTCACACACACACACACACACACACACACACACACACACACACACACACACGGGGGGGGGGGAGAGATAAAGTATGCAAGACTTACTGCAAATGTCATTCTCTCCTCTCCCTGTGTACCTGAAATCCCAGCCATCCAGTGAAAGAGTCAGATCTGAGATGTTAAAAAGTATTACTCCCGGCAGCTCAAGGACCATTGCTTATGTCACATTCGAGCATTGCGAAAGAATTGAATTTACAGGGAGGATGGACATGTGTTTATTTCTTGACTCACAAACCCACAAACACTTATTTTAGACAACTCTCCCTTAAACATGAAGACAAGGAAGTGTCCTTGCCCCAGATAGATTATACAGAAGGTGAATGGCTTTGCTCTTCCTTTGAGATTTCCATTTAACACAAATAAACTCAACTTGTGGTTAGGCAGACATGTCACACAGTACAGCCTTGAGTGAACAAGGACGCCATAGCTAAGAAGCCATGCTGGTAAAGTTCCTTCACTGACTTGGAGGCATTGCTGTAGGAGTCAGATTAGCACAGAGTATGACAAGGGACAAACAGCCCTTGGATCTCTGTGGCTCAGCACACTCCACGCAGTCTGGCTCTCCTCCAAGCAATTAGACCGTGTCTGGTGTGACAGCAAGCTTGGCAGGTTCTGCCGAGGGGAAAACTCAGACATATGGCTACTACTGTGACAAGGGGCAAGACTACATAAGAGGTGAGCATGTGCTGCAAGGCTTCCCACACACTCTTGGCATTTTCAGGCAGATCAGCCTCACCAAGCAGAGTGTACTAGGAACTCTCTCATTGGATGCCACAGCCCCACTCTATTCTCCAGGACAGCGTGAGGAGTTCCCAGCTACTGCTGCCATGTCCGTCCCTGTGTGTACGTGTCCTTTGTCTCTGAAGCTGGATATTGGGCAGTGTGATGACATCACCTGATCTACATTCCAACAGTATCATTTTAGGCATGGCAGGACCTGATGGTGCCTCAAGGAGGTTGCTTTTATTCCCCGCCCATAGATGTTCCTGATTAGCTCAAGGCAGAGGCAGCACAGGCAGGTGAAATTACTGATCACATGTCAGTGATCTGGGAGTGGTAGAAGCTACAGAGATTGTGGCTGGGCTGGGTTAAATGCTGCATTTGAATGGTAAGAAATCAATAACCCTGTATGTCAATAGCCCAATAGTCCCAGGTTCCTGTTTTTGGAGTTGGACCAGGTTGGCTTCATGGGAAATGCTAAAATGATCAATTTTTGAGCCTCATACATAGCAGCTATGATTTATTAGGGCTGGCCAGTAGCCCAGGAACTTATATTCAGTGTATTTCTGCAAGTTTTCTGCAAGGAATAGAGGCTTCCAGGTCTCCCAACAGCGCTGTGAGGCTTTGTGTGAGATAAACCTTTGTGTGCTGATTTACTAGAGTAACAGTTCACAAGGGTGACCATGGCACCTCTGAGATGAGGAATTGGGGTTACTACTTTTGGTTCAGTTTTGCAGATAGCTTCCTAACAAGTTCATATGGGACAGCAGCTATTTCTGTGTTCCTACAAGAACACAGAAAGACCAAGATGAAATAAAATGATGCTGGCATTCTTCCAAGTATACGCTCAGTGGGATTGGCATAGAAAGGCTGTGGGTGCAGGGAGGGTATGGAGGGGATTTGGTCAGGAGTCTGTTCTCTGGGACTTATAGGCTGAGGACATTTTGTTTTATTATTTGACTTCTATGTTTGAGATGTAAACTTCCACTGCGATGGACCTTTGAGACACTGATGCTATTTGATTGGCAAATCAAATGACCTGGTAGCAGAATCACTATTACATCCCAAAGTCAGAAAAACTCTGTTTTTTGTTTGTTTGTTTATTTGTTTTGTTATTTTTTTGTGTGCGTGTGCGTGTGCGTGTGCGTGTGTGTGTGTGTGTGTGTGTGTGTGTGTGTGTCCCACCTCCTTGGTCCTTGATAATCACCCATGACCTTGATTTAATGCCTAGCAGAAAACATACATTCTCTCTTCACAGTATCTCTCTTTTTCTGCTACATATATTTTAGCTATGGTTTCTCTTCTGTCAATTGATTGTGTACCTGAAATTCCAGCTGTAACATTCTCACAGGTACTAAAATCTAGATGACCTTGATTCAAGACTCTTTATCTTGAGTTATGCCTCACTTTCACCTTTATGTACTCTTTTTTTTTTAAATTATTTATCTTTATGTGTATATGTGCTGCCATCATTACCTGGGCTTTCCCTGACAAGGCAGCAACGCTCATGAGTTAGTGAAGGGCCCAGAGATAAACCAGTCCAGAGATGGTTTCAGGGGACAGCATCTGCCTTACAGCATGAGAAGCGCTGCTTCTTATACAGCAAAAGCTGATCAGCTGTGATTGGTTAACACATTACCTAAGATTGGACAGTGAGCATTCATATTACTGGGGTCTCCATAGGGAAGAAGTACATTAACAGAGACGTGGAGAGTGCAGACTTCCCTCTGGCCAGCTACTCACACTTCTTCAAAATTCAGGGTTCTGATCCCAGGAGCAGGGTTGATGGGAGATGTTATTCTGTATATATGTTTCTCATATATATATATATTTTGTATATATGTTTCTCATGTTAATTAATAAAGCACCGTTGGGCCAATGAGATAGCAAGATAGGCGGGGCTAGGAGACAAGGAGGAAAGAGGAAGTAGGAGGGAGGAGTCAAGATGTAGAGCATGAAGGAAGGAAGACGCCCGCCGCGGCTCCCTGATAAGACGACCACGTGGAAATACTTAGATAAGTAGAAATGGGTTAATAATTAAGACAGAGCTAGCCCATAAACAATAATGGTAATTGGCCAACAGGATTGTATCAAATACGGAGTCTCTGAGTGTTATTTGGGGCTGGCGCGGCTGTGGGCCCAGACTGGCGGCAGGCAGGCGGTGGGCTAGCAGGCGGGATGGCACCGGCAGGTAGGAAAAACTTCCTGTAACACAGGGTATGCCATGCTTCCTACCTATAAACACAGTGTGCCAGGTAAGCTGGCTGCCAGGTCATGCCTGCATTTTCTCCTACAATGTGCGAATAAGTATGGTTGCCTGAGAAATCCAGAAGAGGGTGTAGATGCCCTGGAGCTGGAGATATGGGGGTTGTGGGCTGCCCAATATATGCACTGAAAACTGAACAGTATACTGTCTCAACCAGAGCCAAATCTCCAATACCCAGGTTTATACAATCTTTTGTTTGTTTGTTTGTTTGTTTTTTATTGATTCTACATGGTCCTGCCTTAAGGTGCAGAAGTTACTTGTGTTGCAGTATTTACTGATACAATATATCCTAGTGAGTATTAGTAAAATGTGCTAAGTACTGGGCATGTCACATAGTATTCAGTTATGTGTCACATAGTTATCAATTATCACTTTTATGCAGACCTGCAATGAAACAATACAGCTGTGGCAAAGGGAAATACAGAGCTGTCTGCATAGTTTGAGGACAAAAGGAACACCAGGAAATGTAAACACCAGCAAGACTTGTGTTTAAGGAGATGAAATGTTCAATGAAAAGCCTGATGCTAAATGAAATAGAGGGAATGGTGATGGTAGAGCAAGATCCCACCCAGATAATCCTGCAACCTACAAATGGGAAAGGCCTGTGAGACTTCCCAGGCCTAAACGACAACAGAAAACCCGTGCAAATATAATTCAAGGAGGGGGCCTCAGTTCCAGCCCCAGCAAGCAGAAGAACTTGGCAGCTTTGGCCTTGGTTTTCTGAATTTAGAGTCAAGAAGAATACAGGAAAGTGGTTGTGGGATCTCTCTCCACAGTTAAGCAGCTGAGGACATACGTGTGGCAGGGAGAGTCCCTTAACAGAGGCTGAAAGAGGCCATTACATGCGTCATCGATAACAACAAAAAAGTTTCCACTTTTATCTCAGAGAACTTTCTTTAGACTTTTTTGCAAAGTTTACTGTATGCCATCTTTTTTTGAGGGCTCTTCTGTCAAAGTATCAAATATAGTCCGAGACTACAGAGAAAAAGAAAGAAAATCACCTATAACTCTCTTTCCAGAAACCGCTGCTTCCAAGGGCCCAGGAGAGTGTTTCTGTATTTGTGTTTTGCATATTTATGTACTTTTATGACCTACATGGGGATATTCTTCATATTTTTTATAACTTGCTCATTTTCAGACGTACTTTATAGAGCACTGCAGGCATCTGTCATTGTTACACCAAAATTTTAGAAATGATTAAATTCTGAATTAATTTCTTCTTTGTTCCAATGATGTATTTCAAAATGTGGGATTAAAATAAAAAAACAAAACAAAACAAAACAAAAAAAAACCTTAAACTCAGCTTCCCATCATCCAACCTTAACTGGATAATTACATTTGAATGAGATTTCTGAGAGAGGAGACTGGCCCTAGGTGGCTGTGACTTCTCTCTCTCACCCTCTGTCTGGGGATAATGCCTTAATCTTGGCACGAGTTGTGGTGCACACCTTTCATTCCAACACTAGGTAAGTAGAGACCTGTGGCTTTCTGTGAGTTAGTCTTGTCCAGTCTACATAGTGAGTTCTAGGTCAGCCAGGGCTGCACAGTGAGAGAGAATCTGTCTCAAAAAGGGGTGGGGAAGAAAAGGAAGAGAAAAGAAGAGAGAACTGGAAAGCCTTACTCTGAATTCCCCACAGAGACTGCAGAATGGTGGTGTGTGCGACGCTGTGTAGCGGTGCCGGTGGGAGTTCTGCACTCTGACGTTGCAGTGTAGTAGGCATGCCTGCTGCAGCATGACTGCTATCCTGCTTTGTCCTTTACTTTCTGTTTCTGTGCTGAAAATGTCCATTCTGGTGGGGTGTTGGTGGTGCGTGCCTTTAATCCCAGCACTTGGGAAGCAGAGGCAGGCAGATATTTGGGAGTTTGAGGCCAGCCTGGTCTACAGAGATTTCCAGGACAGGCTGCAAAGCCACAGAGAAACTCTGTCTCATCAAACTCTCTACCCCCCCCCCCAAAAAAAAACATTCTGCTTGAGTCTTCAGCCAAATCACAGCAGCGCCCTGAGGTCCTGAGGTTTGATTGAGAAATGTGGCCCGGACAGAGGTGCTGCTTGGGGAAATGATGGAACTTATTTCCAAACACACACACAACACACACACACACACACACACACACACACACACACACACACACACATGCACCACAGACATACACATACACTACACAGACATACACACACATACCACACACACACACACACACACACACACACACACACACACACACACGCACCACAGACATACACATACACCACACAGACATACACACACATACCACAAACACACACACACACACACACACACACACACACACACACACACTGAACATTTGCACCTTGAGGTTAAAAGTTACTTAACAGCCATCATCCAGTGTTGAGGCAAAGCTTCCTGTAGGCAAACGTCTCTCAGAATGAGAGATCAACGTGATGGGAAACATTTTCCCCTCTTGCTTTGATATTCTTTAGTTTCTAATGTCAATTAAGAACTTCCTTCTTTCATAAAGGAAATATATTCTTGATAATGGAATAATGATAATAAGTTTAAATTAAAAAATGTGCTTGACTATCGGCCACGCTGTTGCCGAGCTAAATCTAGAAATGGAGGCTTTCAGAGTAGTGGAACAAGTCATAGTCTCTGTTTACACACACACACACACACACACACACACACACACACACACACACACACACACCTCCCTTTGTGCCACTAAAGATTCAGAATTTAAGTCATTCCTGTTCCTCAGTCCACTCACAGGTTAGCTAAATATAGCAGTTTGATGAGACCCTGGATTCAAAGCCCTTTTGGGGGTCATGTGACATCTCAGAGTGGACCAATCTAACCTGATCACTGGGCTCTTAATATCAGACCAAAGTATGCTATGTATCTCCTGGGGTCGTCACAGATGACGGTCATTTTGGTATCATCATAATAGCATGGAAGTGTGGGTGAGTATTTGTTAAAATTAAATTAACAATTATGTCGTGTATCTGACAAATGCCAGTGAGCCAATGTTCCCACATATGGGAGGTTTTAAGGGGTCTACAGTGTGCCCTAGTGTGGCTGTCATCACAGTAGTGAAGCATTTTCTTCCCAAGTTCACCTCACATGCTTTCCTATTGCTTCATTTTCACCGTCACTCAATACTGCATGAATTTATGTGAATTTACATACATATTGAACCCAGGACTCTGCATTGCTAGGCAAGTACTCTACCACTAAGCCACATCCTCAATTCTTTGGAACCAGAAATTTCTCTGCACCCAGGCTGGTCATGAGACTACGCCCTTTCATCTTCCTCCGAAAGGCTAGGACTTCCGGCATGCGCCTCAGCATCCAGCTAGCACAAACACATCTATTACTTGTCCAACCTCTTGAGTTTTGAAAAGGTCACAGATGCTTTTGTGACCAGAACTTTTGAGATTCAGCTTGAATTCATTCTTGCTCTAAATCTGATACTTAAGGAAACAGCCGTAGTCTCTGCCAAAAGCCTTCAGGGTAAAAGCAACTACAGGGATCATTCCAGAACCTTTGAGGTTGACCCCGATGACCCTCAGCTTTCTTCTCAGAAGACAGACAGCATCCAATCTACCACAGCCTGAAATATTAACACTCAGAGAGTCCGGCTGTGCAGCTCCTGGAATTTGAAAGCAGGTCTGCTTTGAACCCAGCCTCTCTCGCCATTCGAGTGCTTTTCCACCTTGAGGCAGCTGGGACTCAGCCATCGATTTTGATTAGCAAGATGTGGAAAGTTGCTGTCTGTGTTTAAGGGAAACTCACTCTTCTTTCTAAAACACCATTTCCCCTTTTCATTTAAAAACAGAATCAGCCCTTGTGGGGCCTAGCCTAACTGTAGTGTCTCATCAAAACTCCCAAAATGGCAACGGCATTGGGCTGGACCAGATTCTGCAAAGATACTACAAGAATATTAGGTACTGTTTGAGAATGGCTGACCCTGGTTGTGTAGTTTCTACTGTACTTACAGAGTATCCCCAGTGGGTGTAGGGATTTTCTTAAGGACTGAAATGCACACAGCGTTATGTCTTAAAGCATTATTACCTAAACATACATGACAATCCCTAAGGAAGTAGTCAATGGCCACTCTAAGTAAAAGTCTAAAACCACCACTGCAGGCCCTAAAAGTGGGATTTCTGGAGATGGCATTTTGAGCTTTCAGTCCTAGAGGTTTTGTGCTGAAATCTATACAATGGGCTCTACATGTAGACAAACAGAGTGTGTACGACGCTAGAAGAAATGAAGCAGGCATATCAAGCCTGATATTCAAGCAGAAAATTCAAGCTAGAAGTAGATTATTTACTGTAAGACAGTCAGAGATGCTTGGTGACATTTTAGGGAAGCGATGGTAACTAAAGGCCCAAAGGATGAGGGTGGGCTCCTTCAAAATTAATTACTAAAAGAAAAAGAAACATGTACTCAAATTTGTAGTGTCTGTACATAGCAGTTCACTAATACAAACACCTCGGAGAAGTTCCCTATACTTTGGGTTTGCCCATATATCTATATTTAATCCTTTAGCATGTGATTTGAATACCAGTGGATATAAACATCATATACTTATAATTATATATTTCACACACACACACACACACACATTCTATGTGCAGTATTCTCTAAGATGTAACTATTTCTGAGTAGAGTCATATCTCATGAATGGTTACAATGTCCAACCTATGCCCTTCCATACACTCACCTCTGGCTGACAATGTCCCTTAAATGCCAATTTTCTCCTTCCTTTCCATTAGAGTTTCACTAATAGTTCACTCTGCAGCCCAGCTGTGACTTGAACTTTAGCGCTCCTGCCTCACTCTCCAGAGCACCTGGGGTTCTAGGCCTCTGCAGTTGGGCCTGGCACTGTCATTCTTTGCTAAGGCCCCTTGCTTTTACTATTCCTACTGGGGACTATTCACTGATCCCTCACCTCTACTCATCCACCGAGCCCCAGGCCAAGCAGGATTCTAGACAACTTTATTGCTAGAGTGCCGAGCAGAGCCAGGCTGTCCTCTCGGTGCCCACCCAGCCTTTGGCTCTCCTCCCATGCCAAGTCCTTTGGTGTCTCAACATATCATCATTACCAACAATAAAGACAATATTATAGCATTTCCATTTTCTCCAACAGTTACCATTGCTTTTACAGACATCAATGGAGGTCAAATTCATAGTTAGCTTCATTAGCACTTTTAACCAACAGTTTTCTCTGGTGACTTTACATCTTAAAACCAATGCACTAAAATCTGGTTCCAACTGTTTAGCCTTTAAAGACTATTCACATAATGGTTATACTACAGATATTCCTTTTGGAAATGTGATTTATTTTTCTTCTTTTTCTAACATGGTATTTTTTTCCCCTTATAGACCTGGGAAGAACCATCTAAAGTGATAGCTAATTGTGTGGCTTCTCCAGTG
The DNA here is from genome assembly GCA_030556225.1 of Cricetiscus sungorus. NCBI lineage: Eukaryota > Metazoa > Chordata > Mammalia > Rodentia > Cricetidae > Cricetiscus > Cricetiscus sungorus. The sequence goes on from JANBXA010000398.1 coordinate 33,056,255, forward strand.
AAGCACACAAATGTACACGATGAAGGCTGAGTCTTGTTCCAAATTCTACAATGTATCCCAAACAGCTGGACAAAGAGGAGATGGGAGAGTGAAGCTCCTTTCTCCCGAGTTAGGTTTCCATTTGTCCTTTAAACAAAGCACTTGGCTTTCCTTGCAAACCCGGTTTGCCTGTTGACTTCTGTGGGGAGTAAAGTGGATCCCACAGACTGCAGAGCTTTCGATTTATGATGCCTTCTGGGAGGCAGCTTTACTTTTTCCATGTATCTCATTTCAAAATTTTCAAATATTAGTCTTGGCAGGATGTCTGGATCTGTGAAGAGCTTTTGGAAGGCGTGATGGTCATCCCTGCACAGGCTGCCCAGCGATAGCAGCTTGTGGAGGAACAGTAAATCTACCAAGCTGCCTCCTTCATTTATGCCAGGCTTAAATGTTGAGGCTCGTCCTGGAAACAAGCCTGGTGGCCCAGAGTGTGGGGGGAAGGCCGTGTGGGGTGGTTTTGCTCTGCTCCCATTGCCAAGGGCATCAAGAGTGGGCATGATGTCCTCGGAGATTTCCCTAGCAGATCTGTAATAAACAGCTGTATTGGATTTTTCCCATGATGCAGTAACTCTCCCAACTTTCACATCTAATTTTGTTTGACAGAGACAAACTGTCCTTGTGACTGGAGCCAAATCTAACCATGAAGCCACTGTTCAGGGTCATTCACAGTCAGGTAGAAAAACTTGGTGTTTTAAGTAAAATGTAGGTTTATAGTAAGATGTAGCATCCTTTGGGTATGCATGCTCAGGAGTGGTAAAGCTTGGTCTTGAGATAAATGAATTCCCAGCTTCTCAAGGAACCTCTGCACCGACTCTGCAACGATTTCCTTTGTGGCTGTACAATTTGTATTCCTACCATCAATAGATGAATGTTCCCCTTACTCCATATCCTTGCTCACTTGAGCTGTCATTTGTTTAATTGACCTTGGCTACTCTGACTGAGGTGTGATGAAATCTTAAAGTAGTTTTAACTTGTGTTTCCTTAATGACTAAGATGTTGAACCTTTCTTTACGTGTTTCTCAGCCATTTGTGTTTCATCTTTTGAGAAATCTGTTTAGTTTGATGCACCATTTTTAAATTGGGTTATTTGTTTTCTTGAAGTCCAGTTTCATTTTTTGTTTGTTTGTTTGTTTTTGTTTTGTTTTATTTGTTTTATTTTTGTTTGTTTTATTTGACCTTTGTATATTCTAGATACTAAATCAGATGTGTAATTGGTAAAGATCTTTTCCTATTCTGTAGGCTGACACTTTGCATGAATGATGATGTCCTTTGCTGTACAGAGATTTTAACTTTGTGAGGTTCCATTTATTGTCTTAGTGTCTGTGGTGTTGGTGTCTTGTTCAGAAAATCTTTTCCTATGCTGATGAGTCCTAGCTTCTTCCCTACTTTCTCTCCTATCAGGGTCATAACATCTGAAATGAACTTGAGGTCTTTGACTCATTTGTAATTGAGTCTTCTGTAGAATAATTATTATGGGATCAGTTTCTTTCTTCTACATGCAGCTATCCACTTGGCCTAGCACCATTGGTTGAAGATGCTGTCTTTCCATTGTGTGTTTTGGCTTCCTTCTCAAAAATCAGGTGTTTGTAGGTGTGAAGAACTACGTCTGTGTCTGTGTCTTCAATTCTATTTTGTTAATCAACATGTCTTTTTTATCCCAATACCACAATGTTTAAATTGTTATTTGAATTTGGAATGGCTCCTGTTATTTTGCTATTATTGTGTGGGGTTTTCCCACCTTTTGACTAATAGTTCTATTGTTATTTCTTGCTTGTATGGGTATAGTTAACTTCCCTTATGTAGAGTTGGCTTGGTAGATGAAAATTGCTTAAACATTTTTATTTATTTATTTATTTTGGTTGTGAAATGTTCTTTGCCCATTGACTTTTTTGAGACAGGGTTTCTCTGTATTGTTTTGGAGGCTGTCCTGGCACTCACTCTGTAGATCAGGCTGACCTCAAATTCACAGAGATCCACTGCCTCTGCCTCCCAAGTGCTGGGATTAAAAGCGTGTGCCACCAAATTCCAGCACCCATTGACTTTTAGTGATAGCTTTTCTGTGTATCAGTCTGAACTGCCCTTTGTGGTATCTTAGAATTTTTAGAACAACTGTCATTCTGATGGGTCGCATTCATAAGCGATCTGGCCTTTTTCTCTTGCAGCTTTCTTTCTTTGCTCTATACATTTCCTGTTTTATTATATGTTATGGGGAATAGTTTCCTGGTCCTGTATATTTCATGTTCTGTATGCCTCTTGTACCTTGATGGGCATCTTTTGATTTAAATTGAGAAAATTTTCTTCTATAATTTCTGTCAAAAGTGTTTTCTATGCTTATGACCTGGGTTTCTTCTCCTTCCTCAATACTCATTATTCATAGCTTTTTGTCTTTTCCTGATGTCTTGGATTTCCTAGATTATTATGCCTGAATATTTTTGATTTAACATTTTCTTTGACTGAAGTATGCATTTATTTTACCTTGTACTCAAGACCTAAAATTCATTTTTCCATGTCTTTTAATCTGTTGGTCAGGCTTATCTCTTAGGTTTTTGTTGGACATCCTAAGTTGTTCATTTCTAATTTTATTTTAGTTTATTTTAGCTTTAGTGACTATTTCTTTGTTAAATTCTACTTCATCTCTTGAATTGTTTTCATTACTTCATTTGTGATTTGTTTTCATGGTCTTCATTAAGGCATTTGTTCATACCCTCTTTAAGGTCTTTGAACATAATTGCTATTTTGAAGTCCTTGCCTTGTGCTTTGACTACATTGTTTTTTTGGTTGTTTGTTTGTTTTTGTTTTATGGTCTGACACAGTGGGGTTTCTGGCTTCTGGAAGAGGCATTATTATCATGGTCGCTCAAGTTTGTGTTTTTACACTAGGATCTGGGCACCTGGAGTTAAAATGTTTGAGGTGGTTCATGGTGCAGCTATCTGTTCCCATCTTTGCTGGGTGGGTATTCCTCTCCTTAGTTGCTGTTGCCCAATCTGGGACCAAGGCAAGTGTGGTGGGTGTGGGGCCCCAGAGTCACGAAGGAATGGAAATGGGCAAGAAAGAAAGCTGAGAGAGGTGATGGGGGGCAATTAAAGGAACCTTGGGTCCACACAAAGAGCCCAAGTCCTTAGGAGATGGCAGAGGAATGGAGGGACGGGCTTCTGTGTACAGAGTGCAGCAAGACTAACGTAAGTCTGGAGCAAACAAATTGGAACACAGGAAGGAGAATGAAGGTCCTCTGAGACCCATCCTAGCAAGGCAGCTTTGGGTGTCTGATAGGAAGCTTGGGTGCTTTTTGTTTATATGTATGTTTATTTTTAAATCCACTTAGTGCAAATTGTGGCACCCATACATTGAGGCATGTGGTGCCACCCACTATAGCATGGTTGACCTACCAGGAGCCACGCCCCTAAAGAAAACTCATTCTCTTCCCTAACAGCTATCAATGGTCAATAGCTACTCAGCTAGGGAAAGGAGCATAGTTTTTCTTAAGGCTTGTACACCCTTCCCCAACTATACTGAAATATTGACTGGTTTGATCTTAGACAAGTAACCGCAGCCACCATAAGATCATGAGAGCAACAGTCCTGTCATGCCTGGAAGACAAGGTTTCACCACAATCTTCTCCAACCTTACAACCTTCCTCTTTCATCTTCTGAGGCGTTCCCTACACCTTGAGGGTCATTAGCGATGGGACACTCTGCAGACACTTGCTCTCTATACCCTGACCTAGTATTGTGAGGCTTTGTATGAACTGCCACTGTCCACTATACAAAGAGCTTCCTTGATGAGGTGTGAGAGATGCATTCATCTATGAGATGAACATTTAGAAAGCAGTTTGATACTGTGTCCTTTTAGCTGAATAACAGTAGTAGGCTCACTTCTATGGCCCCTGGCCATCAATTCTTCAGCCATATGTTACAGTACCAGGCATGAATTTCCCTTCTGGGAAATGGGCCTTAAGCCCAATTAGAAAGTGGTTGTTTACTCCCATAGCACTCGTGCCACTATTGTACCAATGGATATTATCTCACCAGGTCAGCCATTATTATATATCACAGGTTTGCTAACTGGATAAGACTGTGGCTTACTTTTCTCCTGCTGAAGCCTGCATCACAGCACCTTCCAGCCACATGAAAGATATCCAGAAGGGAGGAAGCTTCTGGGCCAGAACAATTTAACTTGATTTCTCCAAGTTATATGATCAAAGTATGTGATGTCTTCTGCAATAGGGTCTTATTTTCATGTGGAGAGCTAAGACCAATGGCCATAGCTGCATTGTTTTTGGGCCTCTGGGAGGCTCCTGACCAACCATTCACTTGTAAGTTGCTCTAGACCTGGTCTAGACTTCTGTTTGGCAATATATGGTTTCTGTGAGGAGCATGATTCCCTGCCTGGGGAAACTATAATTAAGCAAACAGTGGAGATGACAAGATGACCATACAAAGTAGTTCATTGGATGAAGTCCAAGGGATGATGCAGATGTGATTAAATCAAGAGCTTAGTATCCAGAATGATCCAAATGGTGTCCAGTTCAATGCCATGAGTCTTTCTTAGAGGGAGACAGAGGGGGTATCGCACTTATATAAAAGAAAGAACAGCATGGCCAACGAGGAAGTGATTGAAGTGATGTGACCACAAACCAAGGAATATTAAAGCTTTAAGAAGTAAGGAGAAGTTCTCCTTGTTACCTCTGTGCCAACTGTACCTTCTTTTTGACACAGTGACAATAATTTCAGATATCTGACCTCCAGAGCTGTAAGAGGATGCAATTCTCTCATATTAAGCAGCCAGATCTTGGATTGTGCATGAGAACAGCCCCAGGAAACAGAACAGCTATAAGATCATCTATGCAGCCATAGTTCTTAGCCCTTATTGGTCATAATTGCCCCCTGGAGTGCAAGTGCATTAATGCACTACTAACCCTTTCCTCATTATTATACAAGTCCACAAGGAAAATCTTTGCATAAGATCACAGTGAAGCATCTGGAACAGGAGTGGAAGCAACAACAACAAAGCCCATAGCTGGGGTCAGATAACAGCTGTTTGCTGCCCATCAACATTGTGATTGGGTGGGCATTCTGTAAATCCCAGGAGGAAATCTACTGCTGTTCATTGAGATCTTGCCAGTACAGAGAGGTGATTCTGGATATTAAACAGAATGGCAAGGAATGGGCAGAGCATAGAGTGTCCTCCTTACTAGCTGTAGAAAGATACAGCAAAATACAAATATTGACTGTGGTAATCCATCTTGATGGTCGGTTTGACGTGCTACAAAGTTATCTAGGAGATAAACCTCTGGGCGTGTCTGTCAGGGAATTTCTAGACTGGGGAGGACTGAAGAGGGAAGACCCACCCTAAACATGAAAAACATGAACAGCGCCATTCCACTGGGCTGTGGTCTTAGACTGAACAGAGAGAGAAAGCAAGCTGAGCACCAGTGTCCATCTCTGATTATTGACCATAACGAGTTACATATGCTCCTGCTATCATTGTTCCCTGGCATGATGTACCATTAATGCCATGAGCCCAGACTATTTCTTAAGCTGCTTTCATTAGGTAGCATGCCACAGCCATGGTCCGTGGTACCCAGCACTCCTTCAGGCACCACACAAGCTAGTTTCATGACACATAATCTCACTTCTACCTGCCCTTCGCATATGAGGAAGCTGATTCGCTAAGGGGTCAAACAGTCAAACAAAAGGTCACACTGCTCTTGGTTCTACAAAAAAGAAAAGCCAAGAGCTGTGTCCTTCTAAAACCAGTGTTTTCTTCCTGTTCGATAGCTCAGTCTCCATGTCCATCCTGCCTCAGAACTGACAGGAGCTGTGGGTCAGGTGGGTTAGGAGTGTTTTCCTATTCATTGCTACACATTTTGTAGTAGTATGGCCAGATCCCTGCATATTGCCGCAGTATGGCAAGACTCCTGTACTAAATGCAGAACACCACACGTGCTTCGTGGATACTAGGTTTCTAACATTGACAGGAATTCAGAAGAAGGCGTTGATTTTAGAACTGATCATGATACCAAATGCCTGCAGCTCAGCATGGTGCCTGGGGGAGGGGGTAAGAGGGGGAGAGGATGGCGCTTGACTCCCGATGGGTCCTCTGCAGAAAGCTGCTGCATCTTGACATCCCTGGCACATTCCATCCAGCTCTTATCAGTCACTGTGCCATGGAACAGAGCGGATTGGCATGCTTCTGTTGTTTGAAACACTGCAGTTTCTAGTGCTTCATGCTGACTGTACCAACACTATGTCAGAGTTCTGAACTGAGATGCCCACTCCTGCATTCCATTCTGCAGCCCTCCTGCCCGTGTCAGCCACTTGCTGCCACCTGGAACTCTCCTCCAGGCCATAGGGCCTCTGCCTATCCCAGATCTCCCTAAACAAACAGCACGTGCCCTCATCTTGAGAGACCACCGTGAGGAGTTTTCGAACAACCTGCAAGTCAGTTTTTTTCACACCTGGGAGTTCAAGAGAGTGTACCCTTCTTTCTCCTCAACCCCCAGACACCCCTGACTACCAGCTCTCCTGTCCAAGTCACTGGCCCCTCTTCTGCCCTAAGGGTCTCACCATGGTTGCCCACTAACTCACTTTCTATACAATCAATTCATTGCTTTCACTTGTCCTACATCTACCCTCGATCCCACCCTTCATCTCATCCTCTATCCCACCGTAACTTCAGCTCATCATCCACTTAAGTACCGAGATCATTTGCCAAAACAAAATCCATTGCGCCCCTCAGCAGGATGCCACTGCTTCCATACAAATAGCTCAGTGATCCTACCACTGCAGGATCTTCCTGGTCCACACCCCACTCTGTTCCCACTATCCACAGGGCGCTATGCAGATACTCAGAGCTGTCCACAGTCTCTGCTTCAGGCTCTCCTCTCCTGTCTTCCTATCTCAACCCAGAGCATTTGGTTTAACAACCTAAGCATCTTCCCCAGACATTGTGTCTTCTCTCCTCTAGTTTCCTCCACAGCTCCACCAAAGCAACTTCGCAGGTAAGTTTCTGCAGAGCAAGCTGTCCGCCTTCTCTCCATACCCAAAGCGCTAACTGAGCCCCACAGTGCTTGCTCTCTCTCTGTGCCTATCCCCACCTCTGCGAGTGCTGCCTCTTCATCCCTGCTCTGGACCCATAAAATAAATTCTTAGTGTTTCATGGAATAAATGCACACACATTTCAAACAAGCATTGCTCCTTGTGAAAGCCTAACAACACAGTTTCCTATTTATGGTAAGGAGGATAAACCAAGTTAGACATGACAGCATGGCAATGAATGCCAGATAGGGAAGACTATTGTCCCCCCCTCCGCTCTTTAAAAAGTATCCATAAAGAAGGGGTTCCTAGAAGGGAAAATCAGCCTTGTACTGAAGGGAGCTTCTGTCTCCCTTGGAAATGGATTGGCTTTGCCTCCTACTGAAGTAAGTGGACTAGAGCTGTAAAGCAGCAGGTGGCAGAGAGACCAGCAATTACACTCCCTGAGCAGTAGAGGTGATGTGTCCTCAACAGCCACGGCACAGAGTAATGTCCCTGTGCTGTTCCTATACTCAAAAAGGCCCATTTCCCATCCTTATTAAGTCAGATATACAGCTTTTTTGTGACGGAGACAGATGCAGATGTACACTTTGTGCGATCTCCAGTGCAGGCTGAAGAAGAGGGGCCAGCAGCCCCCCAGCAGGAGTGCCCAGCTCACCATGGGAAGGGCACGGCTGATAACAGCTGAAGAGTCATGATTTCACATCTTAACTGCTTTACACCTCTTAGACCCCATGTAGTCTTGGTGTTTATAGAGGAAGGTTTTAGGAGGCAAAGGTTTGCTTTGCTTGCTTTGCCTGTGGCTCCCTTCTTTATTAGAGTTCAGGTGTGCCATGTCTTACCTGTTACCAAGAACTCGGGCATTCACCCCAGGTGGCTTCCATTATCTTCCAGAAATTTCCCTCCAGAGACTTTTTAAAAAATGCAGCCTGGGTAAGCATAAAACACAGGTCTACAACCACATCTCGCCTCAGTGTGTAGGCAGCCTCCTCTGCCCCTGGGTATGTGTTCTATGTAAATCTGCATCACCTCTGTTAAAGGGAACCCAAATTGTACTTCCTGCTCAGATGGAATTAGAAAGATGGAGGGCATGTGAAAAAAACAAAAAAAAAAAAAAAAACAAAAAACAGACCGGTTGACCTGTCTGTGACCCTGCTACACCACACATCTTCACATGAGGAGATCAATATTCTCCTCAAAGTTTTTATTTTCAGCTTGTCCTTTTGCCTGGAGGTGTAATGACTGTCCTCGCTGTACTGATATCATCACCACAGCCTCTAACTCAATTGATGAAATGCCTTCCTTATTGAAGAGCAAGATGTCCCATTCCAAAGATTGATATTGGCAAGTCAATAAACAGCTAACTTGATTTCTGAAATGACCTGCACGGGAGGTGACATTTACACTGCTGCTGTCAACTTTCCCCTTAGAATGTAAACAATAATTAGAGCAATGCAGGGCATCTCTCCAGAAGCATCTGACTCACACAATGTGTAAGTAATGACATAAATCCACACACTGAAGACTCCTTTGACACAAAGAGGAAAAGCACGTTCTGCTAGGACAGCCTCTCTGTATTCTTTGAAGCAAATGTGACAGACAAATTGCTAAGGCCCATTGTTAATTGTATCAAGTAGCCATGGTTAGTGAAGATTATTTACATGAGTTATTTCATAGCACATAAGTGAATGTGAAAGGTGGCAGATTAAAAAGGGGGACGGACATTTTGCTAGGAAAACATGGTTATTGGAAATCCTATTTTCTCAAAGCAGGGGGCTCTAAGAAGACCATGTGTAGCCAAGTTCAGGAGAGAAATTCTCAAGCTCTTAAATCACAGGCATAATCTCAGCTCTCACTCACTGACTCAGGATTCCTCAGAATTTCTTAGGTAAATGTTCATTAATATCTTTCATAAAATTTTAGATATCTCCTCTCTTATGAAGAAAGCATAGGCTAATCTCAAATGCAAAATAGCCTTGAGGGCTTAGGAAGAGAAAATGGTGGGACTCCAGTCACTTTACAATGGTATTATTGTATGTTGAGTGGGCAACAGTGGTATTGTATGTTGAGTGGGCAACCGTGGTATTGTATGTTGAGTGGGCAACAGTGGTACCATGAGTGGAGTAGGCAGCAGAAATCACAGCATGGAAGAACACAGGATATCAACAGAGATGATGTCAGAGTTCTTTCACATAATATTAAAGTATCCATGCTCTGCACAAGGGAGGTACCACTGAGTAAAATTATTGCCTGGTGCTAACTCCAGATGACTCTCAAGGACAGTCACAGTGCAGTAAGTTTGGCTTCTGAAGATCATCAGCTAAAAGGCAGGTAGATTTTACTCTTGCTATATCCAAATCTGCTATCGTACAAGTGCTCTGTGGTCCGCAAAAGATATTTACAAGTGCAAGAACCTTCACAACTGACCTTACTTGGAAGAAGGGCTTGAGAATGTAACTAAGTTAAATATAATAAAACAAAAAGAATCTAGATTAACCAGATCAACCTTAAATCCAGGGACAATTATCATTATAAATACCAAAAAATAACAATGACAACCAAAGGAATGACATGATAGAAACCAGGCCCCATGAAGACAGATGTGGAAACTGCAATGAGGCAGCCTCAAGCCAAGGACCACCTGAAGCCAAAGAAACTGGGAGAATGCAGGATGTACTCTTCGCTTTGGAGGCATCAGAGCCTTGTTGGCATTGTGATGTGAGACCCCAGGCAGGTCGCCCAGGCAGGAGACAGCCCAGGACAAGAGTGCAGGTGCTCCTCAGCTTTCCATCCATATCTGGAGAAATTCATTACAGACGTCAAAAATGCATTGCATACCCCAATCAGTGAACATCTTAAGTAGCACAGGCTCCCCCATCCTGCTCATCACCAGCATAGCCCCCTTCACTCTGATGATCACCAGCACAGTCCCCACAACCTGCTCATCACAGCACAGCCCCCCTCACCAGCCTGCTCCTCACCAGCACAGACCCCCCTCCTCCCTCCCCCTGCCTGCTCAGCACACTTACATTAGCAGACATCTCGGTAAACTGTAGCACATGAATCTTAAATGGCAGAGGGATTTTAAATGTCCTTGTCTCTATGCACAGGGTATTTGTGGAGGATTTTGAGCATATCAGTAAAGCTCATAAACTCTTCCTTAACCAGATGGTATCTGTGCGTTTAAAGCACCTGAACATGTGCTAGATGTGTTTTATTCTGTTAATGAGTGATCCGTCAAACTTCCAGGACAGAAATAGGTACCATTCAAATCATTAGTGGCGGGTGCCTCACACTAACATGTTGTTCCCAGAAGGTAGGTCACACTTGCCATGCACACTCATGTGAACGGACTTTCTCCAGACAAATATGTAGTCTGCAGTTCAGGAGCTTCGTGGAAGCAAAAGCTTACCTGAGAAAAAATTGTCTCCCTTCAGAATTGGCTGTTCTGATGTACTATGATAAAATAGGCTGACAAATATAACTTACAGGAGAAAGAGTTTATTTTGCTTAAAGTTCCAGAGGGATAGAGCCCACCACAGTGAGGAAGGCATGGGCATGGGAAGACGCAGGGAAGGGGAAGGCATGTCAGCAGGACCAGGAGGCTGGCTGGTCACACTGCATCCAAATTCAGGGAAGAAGACACAAGTAGGTATGGCAGGTTACAGAACCTCAAAGGACACCCGCAACGGCATATTCCTCCCAGAGGCTCTATCTACCTCCTAAAGGTGCTGCAGTCCTGCCAAACATCAGGGAGCAAGGAGTTCAAACCCATGCTCCCATAAGTAGTATTTTGTATTCAAACCATTGCACCACCAGAGAGTCCTTTATTTGGTTTTGTGACACAGGAGTCTTGCCGTACAGCTCAGGCTCCTGTAGGTCAATCATGCCTCAAATTCACAAGTTATCCTTCCGTCTCAGACTCCTGAGGGCTGAGAATCCAGGCGTGCGCCATTGTGCCCAGCCCTAAAGACTTAACCTTAAACAGTGAAGCATCCTGCTCATCACAAGACTGGTTTCAAGGAATGGGAGGGATGCCCAGCTCCCTCCTGTGTGTTACTGTATCTCAGTGATGTGAACTGGGCACATGTGGGAAGCAATGGGTGTTAGAGCAAAATGTCATTGATCAAAAACTTGAGACTTCAGATAAATTGTTCCCAGTGGCTTCATGAAAAGTCTGTTTTGAAGGCTTTAAATCTGTTTTAACTTCAAAGAAGGGAAAAAGAAACATCACCTGACAAAAGAAACTTCAGTCTACATTATAGGTCTTTAATTGATGATGGTAACTTTGGGTGTAGATGCAGATAAGACGAATAGGAAGGGTCATGCTGCTGAAAGCTGAGATTGCTTTGTGATACTCTATCTGCCACCAGTGTAATATGATGTCAGAGAGAAAGAAAGTCTGCAGGATTGAAGATAAGCAGAGCAACTCCTGGAAGAATGGTAGTTCGTGCTTCTAAACTGCCAATCAAATTACAGGAGCTCATTGCTCTTAGGCTTATTAAAAAGAAAGGAACTTAGGAAGGGGTTGAGATTTTGATTTTTCAGTGTAGTTGCTGGTGACAACTAGGCCAGATAGCCCATAGATCACTGCAAGTGTTTCCTTGAAAAACTTCCAGAAGGAGCAAGTACAAGAACACAGGTGGCTATCAGTAAAATCACATTCAGGGACTATCGCCCAAGTCCAGCCAATCGAGCCAAATGTTCTGCACTTTCCATGATGACCACAAGCCAGCAGTCAATACTCATAGAGATGCCCCACAGTAAAAAAAAAAAAAAAAAAAAAAAAGGAAAATAATTTTATAAAATTCAGCATAAGTTCTGATTGAAAACATGATTACAGGTTAGGCCATGAAGGGCTAGGCTGCAAGGACCTGGGCAGAAGCAGGGAAAGTCAAGACAGTGAGAAAACATATAATATTGTTTATAAAGATTTCAGCATAATGTTCACATCAGGGGTAGCACTTCTAGTCCCTCCCCCTTTAACTTGCACCACTGGGCCGGTTAGATTTTTGTGAACCCCAACAAGCTAGTGTCTTCTGATAAGAACAGACATCGAGGGAGAAAACTCTTCCATAAGATCACTATGGGATCTGTGGGGCAGTTTCTTGACTGGTATTTGATGTGGACAGACCCGGCTCACTGTAGGTGGTGCCACCCCTGGGAAAATGGTCCTGAGTCATATACAGGCTGAGAAAGTCATGATGAGCAAGCCAGGAAGCAGCCCTCCTCCATGGACTCTGCTTCCGCTCTTGCCTCCATGCCCAGGCCCGGAGCTCCTGCCGTGGCTTCTCTAGGTGGTGGATTTTAGTGATTGGAGCATATAAGCCAAGTAAACCCTTTCCTCCTCTCCCCCAAGTTGCTTTTGGTCGTAGTGTTCGTAACGGCAACAGAAAGCACGACCAGAGCAACCATTTTCCCCCTTTTGTCAGATAACTGAAGAGCTCCTTATTTTGGTAGGCAAGGAACTGTCATTCATGCTCACTGGGATTATGAATAGGCTGTGCAAAGCACAGTTTCATGTCCACTCCAAGGCTGTTTTAGGCTTGAAAAGAGTCTTGCTTCCTTGGAGAACTTTGGCTTCCCTGAGTAAGGATGCATGTTCCGTGTAAACCAATGAGCAGGGTCTGAAAGGGGATGCTGATGACAAGTCAGAACTGGTCCATGAACAGCTCATTTCTACATCCCCAAAACTTGTTTTGATCCCAGAGAGACTGCGTACCATGTGGAAGGAGCTATGCACACACATCAGAGGAGCAAAGGAATCTCTGAGTTACTGCAGTGTGAGGCAGCGGCCACTGCATAGAGGGCCTTGCAGGCTTCCTTGTGCTTCCCGAGGGTGGAACATGTCTAACCTTCTCTGGGCCGTGTCATGGGTCTGACACCGCAGCATGGGGTGCTTCAATCATTCCAGCTGAGGAAGGAACAAGCAGGCAAGTGTTCCCGATGCAACACTGCTACTGTTCTTCTACAAATTCCTTTGGCTTTGTGGATCCCCGACTGCGCTCAAATGAGTCCCTATCCAACTGATAAATTGAGTGCTTTTAATTAAGCAAAGACTCAGGTCCCTACCTCTGATGTAACTGCACCCCTGTGGGCAATGCTTGCTTAAGTAATCAAGAGGATGTGAACCCAGACACCCATTTCTGAATGCTATATGACACAACAGCCCATGACTTTAAGAGTGGCTGCTTCATGCAACCCAAATGTATGCTGAGTTTCCTCACTGGTGCCCGACATGAATGGCATTCAGCACACATGACTGCACAGGTCTATGACATAGCTGTGCTGTTATCATTGCAGTGACCTCCAGCCTGCATACTCTTCCTGACTCAATGGTGTCATTTTTTTCCCCCAGACAGCAGGTAATGTCCCACCTGAAGACACCAGGCCTGGCACATCACATCTGTGGACAGCCCTGCAAGGACTGAAGGTGCCCTTGGCCTATACTCATGGGAACAGCACCTTCATTCCCTGGCCTTCTCTGGACTCCAGCATTAATTACATCAAGCCAGGATACCCTCATCCTCAGCTCTTCCCTGCTTCGTCCTGGGTCCTCACAGCCCACCCCCTTTGTGCACTATTTCTTAATCGTATTTCTAATCAGATATTAAAGTTCATGCCCTTGGCAAAGCCTTCTCTGACTCATCCTGACTACATCACACCTATCATTTTCTCTCTTAAAATGCCTTATACTTTCCTGCAGTGGGGTTTGTCACAATATTCAATCATATATCTTCACAAAATATTTAATAGGTTGTAACCAGGAAAGCAGGGCCCGTTTCTATCCATCTACCCTTTGATAGTCACTGTCCAGCCTTTATCTACACACAGAGGGTGCACTGTATTGTTTTAAATATAAACACCATTGTTATGTATAGATCAATTGCAAAAGCTTTTGTTAAGTTCAAGTTTTCTGTGGCATATTACATATTTTCTTCAATTTTGTCAATTTCCTGTATGCAGTCATAAAAATCCAGTGAAACAGAATAGTGGGACCAGATCAGAATGAAAGCTTTTTAAAACCAGAAACACTGACATGCCCACTCTTTCTTTTCTTTCCCTCCTTCCCTTCTTGCCTTCCTTCCTTCCTTGTTCCTTTCTTTCTCCTTCCCTCCTTCATCCCTCCTTCCGTCTCTCCCTTTCTCCTTTGTCCTCTCCTCTCTCTCTCTCTCTCTGTCTCCCCTACCTTGGTCCACAAGCAGTTGTCGCACAAGGGTTACTAATTTAAGAACTGTCATGGTGGAAAGTCAAACAAGTAGTTTTAAAGTCATAGTTGCCCAGAGAACAGAGTTAATAGGAGACATCTACAGTAAAAGTTGTTTCATGGATTGTAGAGACAGAGATGTACAATAATTCAGTGTTATCAGAAAGCAAAGCCTGGAAACAAAATGGCAGAGTAGAGGGATATGAATATGTGGCCCAAGAATCAGGAGCTCATGTGTCCGAGGACCAGAGGATACCAGTGCCCAACTCACAAGGGAAAGAGCAAACTTCATAAAGAACTCAACAGCAACTCTATCATATAATGTCCATTGGTTCACTCAGAATATTGCTTAAAAGCTCAAGATTCAAGCAAACTGGTCTCTACATAAATGGTCCATTCCTTGAGAAGCTGAAACTGTTGGCTTGAGGCTGGATATGCAAAGTAGTGAACCTCTACCCTAAACCAGGAAAGTAATTTGGGAGACACCAGGGAAACAATGCCTTGACTCACTGGCCAATGGGCCACGTCTGCAGTGCCTGGGAAAGCTAGCTATAGTAATACTTTGTTTCCTTCACTAAATTCTAGAACTTTGCCAGAAGCTCAACTTTGACCGATGACTTAACCCTGGGAGCACTTTCAGTCTTGGGAGGAGCAGGACAGGGCCCAGCACTTCTCTGGGGTCTTCAGGGTAATCCCAGTGAGATATCAACACATCCGGCAATTCTGTCTCCTCAAGTAGCTCCACGTTTCCACACCCTGTAGCCCTGTTAGGCACAGTCTTGTCAATTCCTGAGATACCTTCAAGATAGCCCAATACAAAGTGCTTGCATCGTTTTCAATGGTGCTGATATCTTTAACAACACAGCTTCCTTGCCTCAACTCTTTCTTCTTCCTTTTATTGAAAACAAATTTTTACCCTCGCGTAATATATCCTGATTGTGTTCCTCCTTCCTCTACTCCTATTCATCCTCTCCTCCCCTCCCATCCAGATCCACTTTCTGTCTCTACTAGAAAAAAAACAGGCTTCCAAGGGGGTAATAATAAAATAAAACATAAGATAAAACAAATGCTAATGAATTGAAATAGAACAAAACAAACAAAAGAAGGAACATAATACAAGAAAATACACACACACACACACACCTGATATAGACATGGAGACCCACTAATTTGCACACTCAGGAATCCCATTGAAAACACTAACATAGACACCATAATGAATGCCTACATTAGGACATGTAGGGTAAAGAAA
The DNA here is from genome assembly GCA_030556225.1 of Cricetiscus sungorus. Classification (NCBI taxonomy): domain Eukaryota; kingdom Metazoa; phylum Chordata; class Mammalia; order Rodentia; family Cricetidae; genus Cricetiscus; species Cricetiscus sungorus. The sequence continues at coordinate 33,071,787 of JANBXA010000398.1, forward strand.
GAGGAAAAATATATATAACTAAAAATAAAATAAAACTAGGTGGGAATGGCCCCAACATGACATTATGAGACAAGGAACCTCAAATGATGAATCCCAGGGGATGCCTGTCTGCGTTGGGGGCTGGGATAACATGAGTGTTGAGAAAGGCTGCAGAGAGGTTCCTCATCATCACTGGAGAGGGGAGAAGAGAGGAAGGAAAGCAGTAGCAGGCGATCTACAGAGGTGGGGTGAGACCCGGGGATTGGATTTAGAGGCAAGGAGACTAGCTTCCCTGGCTGGAGTGCCCTTGCCATGGCTGTTAATCTACTCTTTTTCTGGCAGGCAGAGGTTTGGTGTTTTTTGTTTTGTTTTGTTTTGTTTTGTTTTTAATAATCTTTCTGCTTCACTTTTTGCCACTGGATCTTGATGTAAACCAGAGTAAAAGCAGCCAGTAATGAGTATTTCATAGTCCGAAATGTTGGTGCCTTGAACTTTCCTCAGCCAAATCAATTATTCTGTGACTTTTAATCTCAGCCTACTACGAAGTTTCAGGACAAGGAAAAAATGTAGGTGAACTATGTATGAGAGTGTAACAGGAATGATTTCTAGTTAAATTCCTAATAGAGTTCTTGTTCCTATATGGAAACTCAGGAGAAGAGGGCTTGGTGTCCACATTCCTGTAAGTGTGTAGTGTGTAGTGTAGTGTGTACGAACCCCTAGCATCACCCATGCTTGCAGCACTGGGGTGTCTCCAGCCCTTACCTTCACACTGTTCTGAACTATTCCGATGAACTGTTATGAGAAGTCTAAGAACCACCTGGTCAGATTCAGTCACAGCAATAACTCCACTGCTCTAGTAGCAACCTCCTGTCTTCATTGCACAGCGCTGTGAAACAATACTTCACATAGCTTAAAGGGGGAAGGATTTGCTTTGTTTCATGTTTGTAGGGGGGGCAGTCTATGGTTTCTATTCCTCATGGGTTTGTGCAGAACATCATACTCATGTGGTCTGTAATGGAACTTGTCTTCACTTACTCAGAGATTGGAAACAGGAAGAGGAAGGGATTGGAATTGTATGTTCCCACCCCAACAATTTTTCCTTGGTAACCCTTTTCCTCCCACTATTCCTAGAACTTCCTCAAATAGTGCTACCAACTGGGAACCAAATTTCCAATGCAGGAGTCTTTGTGGGTTGGCAATTGAGATGTAAACTATAACACATTTGCATGTAGAAATGCAAAGATGCACAAGGGTGACATAGACAGAAGACAGACAGGTAGGTAATGGGTAGGCTGATAGGTCAATAACATACTAGATGGATGTTATTCATCATCAACTTTGGAGGATCTAGAATCGCCAATGACCTGAGCTTCTCTGCAAGTTATGGCAACTAGACTGACTGAGCAGGGAAGACCCATCTTAAACAAAGATGGCCCCATTGTACAATTTGAAGTGTGAAGTGCATGGAAAAAAGTGAGTTGAGTGTTTGCCACTCCACTTCCTGGCTGGAGATATGAAGTGACTGCCTCATTTTCTCACTGCTGCATGCCTTGCCATTAAGTCAAAACAAACCCTTCCTTGAGTTCCTTCTGGTTAGATATTTGATATCCTGGTTAGTTTTTGTCACCTTGACACACAATAGAGTCCTCAGATGAGAAAATTTCCCAGTTAGGGAGAGCTACAGGTAAGTATGTGGTTCATTTTCTTGATTAATGGTCAATGTAAGAGAGCTCAGACCACTGTGGGTGGTGCCACCCCTGGATAAGTGTTCTTGGGTGCTTTAAGAAAGCTAGTTAAACAAGACAAAAAACAGTAAACCTCCATGGCCTCGGGTTCAGTTCCTGTCTTCAGGTTCCTGTCTCAAGTTCCTGCTATGACTTCCCTTAGTGATGGACTACAATCTGCAAACTGAAATAAACATCTTCCTTCCCAAATTTGTTTCATTTAGTGTTTTGGCACAGTAACAGAGTAATGAACAAGGATATTTGGCCACAACAACCAGAAAAATTATAGATAATATATGGTTGGATATAAAAACAGATAGATGCTTGATAGACAGTTTATAGATTGACTGGTTGGTTGCTCATTATTATGTTCTATGTGCCAGTAAGGGTGGTGGAATGTTTCTTATTTAATGCCCTGTTATGTGGACTATAATTAAGACACATATGTGGGACATGGCTGCTTGTAGATTTTAACTATGGACCTCCCCAGTGGACACACTGCATGGCTACCACTGAGAATATTGTAGACTAGGTAATTCTGTGGAAGTAGACAGCATACTGCTGTGGAGTAGCAGATCCCCAGGGGAGGAGGAGAGAGAACTGGCCAACAGTCCCCTATGAAGAAGGGACAATATAAATGCAGAGACAGAAGATGCACACTCCTGACATGTTCAAAGAACAAGAGGGCACAGGCCAGACTTGGCAGTGCACTTGGACTTCAATCTGTTTTATAGCTTGGGGTCATTTGGAATAAATCATTAGAAACAAAGGAGGAAAAAGAATTTGCTGCCAAGCGACTCTTGAAGATCTTGGTGAATAATCAAACTGATCTTTGCTCTTCTGTCAAGGAAGCAGAGCGCTGTCTGTGAGCTCATTCTTACTTCTGAGAAATGTTTTCTGACTTGTCCCTTTCTGGTTAAGTAAGACCTACCTTTTCTCATTGTGCTGGGCTCTAAGAAGACTGGATACACATCCTGAGGATGACTAGCTGGCCCAGACACCAGCATACAAGCAGTCAGCTTTGATGAAATGATGTATTATTGAGTCAGCCATGTCTGGGGCATGGGGTGTGGGGATACAAATAGAGTGGGGGAAAAAAAAGCCTAGAAGAAGGGGAATAATCATATGTTGAGATGGGTGTGTGATGAAGACCTCCACAAAGTGCTGTTTGAAGTCATTATGACCATCAGGTCTGCAAAGATTCTATCTCCATGATGGCACATCATTCATGCATGTATCACATTGTAAGATAAGGGTTCATGAGACAAGGAGTCTCTCCTGGAACATCCCGACAAGCCTGTTTTATTATGTGACTCATAAAACACAGAACATGCCCTAGTCTGTTCAAAGAAAGATGTGTGATGTTCATGGTTTTGAAGATGGAGTCAAGAAAAGTAGCCCACACTAGAGATCTAGACAGCCCGGGAAGCAGGGAAGGCAAGAACTTGTCACGCCCTATAGAATCCACAGAGAGAATGCAGCTGGGAGGACTCCTTGATGTTAGTCCAGAGAGATATGCACAAAATTCTGATCCCCAAAGCTGTAGAAGAATAAATCTGTTACTTTAAGCTACTGGTTTATGGTAAATTGTTCTGGTAATGCCAAACAAAACCAAACCTACATGTTATCAGAAGAAGCCAATGTGTTGAATACCCATCCAAAAATCTGCAAAGCAGGTTGTAACGAGTCTTTTTCTGTCTGGCCAGCCAGCTCCCAAATAATGACATGCAGACTTCCTATTAAGTATAAAAGCTCAGCTTATAGCTTAGGCATGTTCCTAATGAGCTATTATAATTTAAATTAACCCATATCTTTATTATTCTACACTCTACTACATGGCATCCATCACCATTGTACTGAGGAGGCAATGACACAACCTGACACAACTAGGTGACATCAACCTGTTTTCCCCATTGGTTAAGGTCACAATAGATTCCTGTAGAATCTGACATCTTATTGACCTTGAGATCCCAAACACATGCATGAATGGCCTCACACTCACTGTTATACCTTAAGCATCTCTGCTCTAGTTACTTGTCATTTTTCTATTTCCACCCACCCCCTACTTGGAAACAAGAGAATGAACTCCAGTGTGAAGTGTATACATCCACACTCAAGGCTGCAGGAATTTTCCTTTGCAAAAGCATGTCATGGCCAAGCATAGTTACACTGTCACACTTCTTACGGCCTCTTGCCTAGACTTTGAGTCTTAAGAAACTGCAAGCACCTGGTGTGCATAGAGACTGTAAGATGACTAATTTTTTCATCCATCACAAACAATGTTCAGGGATGACAAGAATGAAAATGCATATTTATGTTCCAACAGGAAGAAAACCTATCTTTAGTTAGCTAATAATTACATCAAGTGAGTTTGACAGTTTAAAGATGTTTCTCCTCCTCCAAGATGAGTTCTTTCCTACAGTGAGAGATAAATACTGGCACAAATGTGTCTAGGCTCACTGAGCCCACACATGCAGCAAACTGGCAGTAGCATTCCATCTGTGAGACAACTAGTAGATCTCAATGAAAAGCAAAGAAAACTTGAATTCCTTCCTCTTAGTAAGTCTAGTCTGTCTATCTATCTATCATCTATCCATCCATCCATCTCTATATCTACCTATCTCACTCCCTCACTCTATCTATCTATCTATGTCTCTATATCTATCTATGTATCTCTATCTCTGTCTCTATCTTTCTGTCTTGTGGTGATAGCTTACTTGAACAAATAAAGACTGTCTGGAAGTCAGAGAATGGAGCTTGTCACTAGCTAACCATAGAGATCTGGATGTCCGTGTAGACAAACAAGAAGTGAGGTAACTGGGCAGAAACAAGATAAGCAGGGAGAAATAGGAACTTGTTTTCTTGTCTGCTGAGAGGTGAGGTGTGCTGTGGCTTGCTCCTTCACTCTGATCTCTCAGCAGTTCCCTCTATATCTGACTCTGGCTTTTTTACTATTTAGACCAATTAAGGACTCCACTCACACTATATCTATCTATCTCTATATCTATCTATCTCTAATCTATCTAATCTATCTAATCTATCTATCTATCCATCCATCCATCCATCCATCCATCTCTATATCTACCTATCTCACTCACTCAATCTATTTATCTATCTATCTATCTATCTTTCTTCCTTCCTTTCTTTCTTTCTTTCTTTCTTTCTTTCTTTCTTTCTTTCTTTCTTTCTATCTCTTCTCCAAATAATTGAACATAGGGCTTTATGCAGCACAAGCTGTCTATCATTGAACTCTATCCCCAGCCTAGGTTTTTACTCCTTTTGTTTACTTTGAGACTGGGTCAGTCTAACTTACTTAGGCTGGCCTTGAACTCATTCTGCATCCCAAACAGACCTTGAACTTACGATTGTGCTACCTTAGCTCCTGGATGCAAGAACTACGGGCCAGCAAATCCAGCTAGTCTTTTCTTAAAAGTAAAAAAGCAGTCTCTGAGGATGAGCAGCACTTTTAAAGATATTTCTTAGCTAATTTTACTTTTGAGAACTCTATTCAGCTCCACAGTCCACTTTAACTGAGTCACTCTTTTGACCTTTTTAAAAAGCTCTTTACGTATTTTGGATGTTACTCCTCTGTCAGACATAAACCTGGCAAAGCTTCTCTGCTATTCTGTGGGCTTCCTCTTCTCTCAGCCGGTATTCACCACTGCTATAAGGAAGATTTTTAGTTTGATGAGGTGCCACTTGTCAGCTTTGTCTTTAATTCCCGAGCAAGAAGAATTCTAATCAGAAAATCTTTTCCAATAATTCTTCATATCGTGTAGGACACTGACTATGTTTTATGCTTTCTCCCAGCAGTTTCAGGGTTTTGAGTTTCATGATTGGGTTTTTTGTTTGTTTGTTTGTCTGTTTTGTTTTTTATCTTTGTAGACTTGTTGTTTTGAACAAGGTAATAGATACTGATTGAATCTCAGCCCTCTACTTGTGGACATCTAGTTTCCCTGGCATCATTTGTTGAATATAGTGTCTTCTCTCTAGTACATGTCTTGGCATCTTTGCCATATAATAAATGGCAGTAGACACACTTGCTCATGTTTAGGCTTTCTATTTTGTTACATTGATCTACGTACCCATTTTGTGCTAGTACCATATTGTTTTTATTACTGTAGCTCTGTAATATGTCTTGAAATCTGAAATTCCTGTAGCATTGCTCTTTTTGCTGAAGATTGCCTTTGGATATCCAGAGTCTTTTGTGCTCTGTATAAATTTCAGTACGCATTTTTTCTATTTCTGTGAAGAATGCTGCAGGGATTTTTATTTCTGTTGCATTAAATCTATAAATAGCATTTGATAGAATGATCATTTGTCATAATATTAATTCTACAAATATATGAGCGTGGGATGTCTTCCTCAATTCCTAAAATCTCTTTGGAGATGTTAAATTTTGATTGTAGGATCTTTTCCTTCCTTAGTTATATTTACTAAAAAAGCTATTTTATGGGAGTGTTGCCATGGCATCTTTTCCATCATGTCTGTTGGTGGTATAGAAAGGCTACTGGCTTTTTAAAGTTATTTTATGCTCTACCACTTTGCTGAAACTGCTGATCATTTCTTGGACTTTTCAACATCTTTAGCAATTAGGGAAATGTACATTAAAACTACTCTGAGATTTCATCTTACCGCAGTCAGAATAGCTAAGGTCAAGAAAACAACTAATAAAAAATTACTGGCTAGAATGCATGGAAAAGGGAACACTCAAGCTCTGTTGGTGGGATTAAAAACTGGTACATCCATTCTGGAAATCACTAAGAACATTCTCAAAAGGCTGATAGTAAATCTACCGTATGACACAACTGCACTATTCCTTCGCCTATGCCCAAGAAGCTCTGCATCCTACTCCACAGAAACTTGCTCAGCCACGTTCATTGCTACTATATAATATGCTGGAAATGAAAACAAGCTGAGCATCCTTTAACAGATTCATGGATAGCAAAAATGTGAAACATATACATAACATTATTCACTATGAAGAAAAATAAAACCATGGAGTTTGTGGACAAATAGAACATATTATACTAAGTGATGTGATCTGGACCTAAAAAGATGCCTTGTGTTCTCTCTTATTTGTGGCTTCTAGCTCCAAAACTTCAGATGTTAGTATATAACATGGAGTATTCACAGGAACCAGGAAAGCAGAAAGGGCCCATAGGGAGGGGAATAGCAGGATTCAGCTGATGTGAACTGGAAAACGGGAAGACTAAGTGGGGGCTCTGAGTGGACAGAGTTAGGAAAGTCAATGCAAAGGAACAGAGAGGAAGGGGGGACACAAATAACTATAAAGATGTTTAAAAAGACAGAGGGAATCATATTGTTTTATGTCTATCTAAAATTGCACACAATATGCATGTGTGTTTGTGAGTGTGTGTGTGGGTGTGTGTGTGGGTGTGTGTGTATGTGGGTGGATGGGTGAGTGGGTGTGGGTGTGTGGGTGTGTATAGTTTCATGAAGTTATGCTAGTTGAGGTGACACTGTTTCCTCCAAGATGTATAGACTTCAACAAAAAACCCTCCTCCCTTCTCTTCCCTCTCCTCCTCTCTCCTCCCCTCTCACTCTCCTCCTTTCTCCTCCCCTCTCCTCCCCTCTCATCATCTCTCCTTCCCTCTCCTCTCAATTTGATTAGGGGACTACAAGAGACTCCCATAACAATACAGGCTACTTCCATTGCCTTTTGTAGCTTCTCGGAATTTACTGGTAAAGCCCCATTGTTAAAGGTACCATGTACTTCAAACACAGAACTCAGAGGAATCCAATGGGAACTGCCCTGAAAGCATCCTCTCTGAGGACTGGCTCCAATAGAGTTTGAAGGTGATCTACAAGTTGCTAAAGGAGAAGGGCAGCCAGAAGTCCTACCCAGTTATAAACTGCAATGATGGGACCATCAAGATATCCACAGTGGTGAGATGCTGGCACTTTCATCTTAGGGGTAACCAACTGCTATCTAACTATACTTATGTCCTGCACAAACCAAGGGAATCCATTTATGGTTCTGTAAACTGAGCCAATTAAACATGGCTGAACAGGTCACAGACCTAAGAGAAGAACCTACTACTGACATATTTCTAAATCAATATAACTTCTGTTTTATAACTATTCATCCTTATATCCCCATAACCACAGACAAATGTAGCTCTCATTCTCATCTAAGAAACAAAGAGGCTTCTTTCTGAAGCAGACAGAGAATGTTCTAGAGATGCACAACTGGTCAAAATCCAGAGAGTAAGTGACTGTGAATAACCTAAACGATACAACTACAGAGCAGCTCCTGTACACAGGACTCAGGGAAAATCACAGGAGTACCCAACCACAAAGAATATGTCCACACAGCAGATCCTGTACATAAGAGAAAATCACAGAAGAGAGGCCAGAGACAGCGTAAGATCCAGAGTCCAGAGCATTCACTGTCAGATAGTGTTATAGACATGAACGGTCAACAATATGGTTGCCTGAACAAGACCAACATAATGACCACAGCAGTTGGCATGCCTATGCAGGAGAAATTTCACATGTTCCCACCCTAAATAAATAACTACTGACAGAGTCAACTGCTTCCGAGAGAGGGACTAGTCCCCAGACAGGTTGTCCAATCCCAATGGTCATCCCTGCACACACATACACATAAGCAGAGCAAAAATGTACTCAGTAAATTATAAATGATAGATATTTCATGCATATGTAACAATAATAATCAGAGAACACGCAGTAAGCCACATCAGCGTCTGAAACCTCAAATCCCACTCCCAGTGGCACACTTCCTCCAACAACAATACATCTACTCCATCAAGGCCACATCTCTCAAAAGTTCCACTCCCTGTGAGCCTATTGGGACCATTTTCTTCCAAACCGGCATTATCTGTTACAGACCAACAATAAACTCCCAGCCTGGCACTTGCTTGTAACTGTACCTATGCTGTTTTGCTCTGAATTCCTGCTTGTGTCATTAACTGTCAACTTGTATTATATTGCTGCTTTTGGATTACACTTTTCAAAGCAAAATATAAGCCTTTAAAGTATTCGATTGAATGAATATGGAAAGCTTTAAGAGGGCCTGGGTTGCATGGTTTCTAAAGCACATGTGCAAAACTGCTAAACACTCCTTAAGTTATGCTTCTTTCGTTTATCTGATGTGTTTGAGTAACTCTTAACTAGATGGTTCTGAACAAATATACGCTTTAAATTTTTGTTCAGCTTAGGCGAATTAAGAGCAGTTCTTCAGTTGCTCTAGTAACATTTCCAATTATCAACAGTAGCATGCTGCTCGTAGCAATCATACAGGGAAGCCAGGTGGAGATCGCTCCCATCACTACACAAAATGCCCTGGACAGTCCTGGTCTAATGCCACACTTCACACAGTGCCCTGTAGACCACACCTCATCCCAGCCTTCTCATCTGTCACTCCAGTCATCCTAAGTGAGGCTTCTGCTTGTACCTTTTTCTGATTCTGAAAAACGAGAAGCTTAGCATAGTAACCTCATAGTGTGGTGGCTGCATTTAAATTACTTGTATTTCCAATTTGTTTTTAAGTGAGCTCATACTCGAAATTGAGCCCGGACTCAATAAACATTGGTTAGCCTTATACTTTCATTTAATATATAAGTATATCATATTATATATAGTGTATATTAACAGATTTATTGGTGTTTGCTAATTCAGAATGGTCCGTAGGTATCAGTAACTACAAGGAATTTTCCCTTAAAACATCTTCAAGTGTTATTTATGAATAAAACCATGTTTTCTGTAATTAGCTGTGTCATGAAGCAGTGAGCACATAAGCCCACCTGAATTTAAAACCAACCAATATTTAGTGTGCATTGATATAATAAATGTAAAAGCAACTGCTGAAGTCAGAATGTAATACAAATTATGTAGCCTATATGACTTAGGCTGGACATATTCATAAAATGCTATTTAATCCTCACAGAAAAATATGTGCAATGAAGCCACTTACATTTGCAATTGAGATAAATAGAAAATAACGCATGGCCAGTAAATTATGTATGACAGTACACATAACACAATGAAAGGACCTAGCAAATTCTGCCTCTGTGAGTAGTTACAGAGATAGACCATAGAACTCTAGCATGGGGGTCAGTAATGTCACAGAGTTTTAAGATGTCAGGCTTAATATGCAGAAAAGAAAATGGCAAACCTACTCTTCTAGCTATCGGATGGATATCGCAGCAGAAGCCCAGGAATCAGGGCTACCAGGTAATGCCTGTTCTTAGAGGCTTGGGACAGCAAGGGTGGCAGCAACCAATCATGGTAATTAGGGCAGACTGAGGATGAGGGCTATGGCAGTGTCTTGGATAACAGCATCAGAAGCCAGCATGGAGACTCTGATGAGGATGAGGAGTAAATGAAACAGGAAGGAAAATTAAGACGTGGAAACTGACTCCTAGAAAACATGCCTTTGAGTTAGTTTTCTTTTAAAAATGAATTTAGTTACACACACATACATACACACACACACACACACACACACACACACACACACAAATACACACACATACACACACATACACACACATACACACACATACACACACACACACCCCTACTGACTCCATGTATCATTGCTAACATAGTCATGCGTTTAAAAAGTCTGACCATTTAAGAATGGATAAAGTATTAGGGGCTCATAACTGGAGAAAACCATTTCTCCCTCTCTCAGCAGCCACTGGTTGTCTGTAGCTCTTCATTTAGAAGTGTGGCCTTGTGAAATTTCCCTCATTACATTAAGGAGGTCAACTAGTGTTGTCATATACAGGTATCATGGGTGCAACTTCCCTGTCATGTCTAGAAGAGGCTTGGCAGCAGGTGTCCTGGTCCTGTGATTCTCAGGAGCATCCTATCCCCTCCTCTGAGATGTTCCCGAGACTTAGATATAGGGACTGCATCATTACTGTGCCAGTTGGGTTTTGGCACCCACAGTCACTTACTCCCTGCATTTTGACTGACTGTGGGCCTTTACAATCATTTGATGAGGGAGGAGAGGTACACTTACTTGTGGGTACGAGGATAAGTAGAATGCAGTTAGAAATCATGCTGGGTTAGGAGCTATCTTAAAAATTAACTGCTAGTGTCCATTGGCCACACTAGGGTACATTGATCTTAATCCTCACAACAATCGTGAGTTAAGAAACACACACTCTCCACACTACAGGAATTGATTAAGCCTTCTGCTGGTACTTTAATGAAATGCCTAGAGTTGGCTCGCTATAAAGAAAAGCAGTTTGGCTTATAGCTTTAGAAGCTGGAAGTACAAGCAGCATTAGGCTGGTTTTAATAAGAAACTCATTGGTAGCATTCCCTTGGGGTGATAGACTGAAAAGAAACAAAAGCTATAGCAGACATGAGGGAAAGTAATGTAGTGAGGGAGACAGAGGAAGAGAGAAGGCAGCAATGGCCTCCCACTAGGTGTTATCTCTTAAAGGTCCATTGTCTCAATGTCACACCAGGGACCAAGCTCTGACCCATGAATTTCAGAGGGATGTAATCAAACTATGGACGGACTCAGCAGTTAATGCAGATCTTCAAAGAAGTTAACCAACAGCGTAACAGAAGTGTCACCCATCTGAGTACAGTAAATGTCTAGTTCAGGCACCCTCTCCACTATTGCTAGGGGTCTTATCTGGGGTCATCCTTGTGGATTCCTGGGAGTTTTCCTAACATCAGTTTTATCTCTAACCCCGGAATGCCCCCCTATAAAGACATATCTTTAGAATAGAAATAGAGACAGCAAATTGATGTCATCCTATCTTATTTGGTGTCATCACAGAGCCTTTATCCAGTAACTGATGGAAGCAGATACAGTGATCCACAGCCAACACGGGCTAAGCTCTGGAATGCTCCTGAAGAAAGGAAGGAGGTATTGTTACAAGCCAGGGTGGTCAAGGTCATGATGGAAGGACCCACCGAGGCAACTGGCCTGAGCTCATGGGAGCACATGGACTCTGAACCAACAGTTAGGGAGCCTGCACAGGACCTACCTAAGCCCTCTGAGTGTGTGTGACAATTGTGTAGATTGGTCTAAGTGTAGATGCCTAGCACTTAGTCAGCTTTTGGGATCCTGTTGCCCATGCTGGATTACCTTGCCTAGCCTTTAAGCAGCAGGAGGAGCTTGGTCCTACCTCAACTAGATATGCCATGCTTTATTCAAACCCATGGGGAAGCCTGCTCTTTCTGAATGGAATCAGAAGAGTAGTGGATGGGGGGGGCACATAGATAGGAGTGGGGAGAGGGGCAACTGTGGTCGGTGTGTAAAATAAATGAAAAAAAATGCTAACTAAATTTTAAAAAGGAAAGAAAATGTTTACAATAAAAAAGAGGATAACTTAAAATGCATGATCTTTTCTTCGCCTCTCTTACTGATGGCTGCTAGGGTGTTCATTCAACTTTTACTATATTTTCTCTCTTAAACCCCAGTAAAAGTTTCCTTGGGCTTAAATCCTCAGGTGAGGTGAACAACTGGTAGAATGCTAGCAAGGTTTCAAAGCTCATGCATCAGCTTTCCACTCTGCCATCGGCTCCTGAGTTCAGCTTCTCCACGGCTGTCCATACATTATTATCTTTCTTTTCTTCATGATAGAGATCCTGCTGGGTATGCAGTGGTACCAAGAGATGAAGGCTAGAAATGGCTACCAATGCTGAGCTGTTTTTTTTTTCATATCTTCTTTGCAGGAGTTTGCATTCATTTTGACCATTCTTTAAATTAATTGGTTATGTTTTATTCTTGGGTATTGAAATAGCTCTCTGTGTGTCTTAGACTCAGGAAAAATATTTTTTCTCCTTTCCTGTCTTTCCTTTGAACTCTTTTCTCATCCTGGCTATTTTATTTTGGTCTATAACCCATTTAAACTTAACATTCCTACATGGAAGAAGCTGGTGTCGGCCTCATTCTTTCACACGTGAATATTCTCTTGTAACAGCACCATTTACGTAAAAGACGATCTAATGATCTTCCTTTCTTAAAGTTACTCTGTCATGAACATAGAATCTTAATTGTGGATTCTCTATTCTATTATATTGTTCTGTGTGTCACTGTGTCAAGATTATAGCTATGTGATAACAGCCTTGATTACTGTAACTGTAATAAATATGGAATCCATGGAATATGAGGGTCTGGCCTTATTTCCATAGCTCAAGATTATTTAGGTTATTCAAAGTTTCTTCAGTTTTCACGAGTGTTTGGTGACACTGCCAAGTTTTGCAAAGAAGCAACTTAGAATTCAGGTAAGGTTTATGTTGCATTCATAAATCAATTTGACATTGCAAAGAGGAAATTAAATTTCTCAGTAAGCATTAAGAAATACTTTCATATGAAATCATTAACATGGAGATACAAACATAAATCACAACAAAGTATGACTTTATCCACCAAGTTAAAGTAAAAAAGACAAGATGTCGTATTTTGATGAGGATAGTTGGAGCAGCTAAACTTCCTGTAAAGAGCTAGGGAACACAAATGGTGCTAGCATTGGACATCTTGGGAAAGCTGAGAACTCACATAACATTTTCCATGATTCAACGTCTTCATCTCTGTGAAATGTGACCATGTGTTGAAGAGACGCAAGCAAACTCGTGATACAGGGACAGCATTTGACCCTAAGCTGAAAGTGATTCAAACTTCAGAAATGATGTTTTCAAGTTAAAATGTGATATTATTGAGTTCCACGTAGCACTAGAATGAAGACAACTCTCCCAGCATTGTAGGTGAAGTGGAGGAATTTAGCATGGGAAAGTATAGCAGAGCGGCAGTCTGTACTGTATAATTCCAACTATAGGAAGTCCAAAAGCACAAAACCAACCCATAGCGCCAAAAGTCAGTGTGTTGCTTCAAAATCCTGAAATGTTCTGAGCGCTGGCATAATGCCATGGTAATACTGTCCAGTGGTGGCTCAACACACAGAAAACTTGCTTGAGACATAGAATTATTTAACATATTGTGTACACATATCTTTAGTCTATGTGATTAAAGTGTGCATGAGGCATATGTGAATTTTGTGTTTAGACTTGAGTCTCATATCCAAGTTACATCATTTTGCATATGCAAATATTCCAACGTGTACAAACACTCAAATACAAAGCATTTCCCATCTCAAGCACTTTGGGTAATACTCAATCTGTGGCTAACATGGAGAAAGGAATATCAGGAAGTCCAAGGGGCTATCAGGAGATGGCAAGATTCTATGCCATGATTTGAGTAGCTGTTACATATTGTGGGTTCCATGATGATGCACTGATGTGTCTGTAGCTGTGCAATTTTACTCATGTAGAGCAATTGAATGTGAAAGTCAGAGAGGCAGCTTCCTTGTGCTTTGGTTCAATAAAAACTGAACTCACAGGCTGGGAAGAGAGCTAAGTGGTTAGTAACAATTGTTGCTCTTACAGAGGATAGGAGTTCAATTCCCAGCATCTGTGTCTAGAAGCTCATAACCACCTGTGACTCTGGGCCTAGGGAATCTGATGTCCTCCTCTGGCCTCAGCAGAACACACACACACACACACACACACACACACACACACACACACACACACACACACACTTTAAAACAGAACAAATTTGAGGGAAAAGCTGAGCCCAACTAACAGCATAGCACAGGTACTGTTTATGTATTTGCTTTGAACCAGCCAGACTGTGGAAGACTGGAGAAAGAAAGTTGTTGGCAGACAAGGACATATTCACTTAATTGTCTGTTCTAAATGGTCTAGATTTCAGATGAGGGGAACAAAAACTATTTCAACTTGAAAATTTGAAGATTGTGGAAAATGAAGGAAGGAGAAGAAAAATACGTAAAGACAGAAACTCCCCACATGCAACTCTGAACAAGGTGTTTTTTTCTGTAATGTAACCTTTCTGTAGTTCAAGGACTAAAGGTTAGAATTGATAACATTAATCATTTTAATTTCTGTCTAATAAATTATAGAAGTACCTAATCTCAGTCTCACACACTGTAAAACTGCAGAATGAACAGGACTTTGCCCCTACAATATTTTAAGATAACAATCCCTATACATCTAATTCAAGAACATAATTCATTAATTCATAATTACCTACATTTTTTCCAGTGACAGGCATTTAGCACTCATCCTTCCAATTGTGTCCCAGGTGATTTCTGGGAGTATTTTTCTGCCTCTGGGAGAGATTTGTTCATACCTCTGTATGAAGACACAATCCATGAAAACCAGAGAAGTAATCATGTTCTTGTCATTCAAGTATCCTGATTACAATGTCCTCCTATCATCAAGAGGCTGAAACCGAGTCAAAACCAGCTGAGTAGGCAAGTGCTGAAGGAATCAAGGGAAGCCAGGTGATGCTGGTAAGGAAGGAGAGTACCAGTCTACCTGTCAGGCAGCAGGCAGTTGCTTGCACTTACAAACAAGTCTTACTGATGTCAGTCCTCGTCCTTCTCTGCCTTGAGTTGCTCTACTTGTACCACATTGTGGTCAAGGGCTGCGGAGTCCAGACTATTAAGCAATTACACGTCAACTGTGGTCCCTGCTGTCCTGACACAAACCCACTATGAGTGAGAGAGACATTCACATTTGAACTCTCATACTGCCATACTTTGGCATATTTTGGAGGACTTTAAGTTATAGGAGAGGGGTCTGTTCCATTTGCAAAGTCACAAATGAATCCTCCTACCCTAGGAAGTCATTGTAATTAACGCCCTGTCTCTTGAGACAATGCTCATATCCTTTATTCCCATGATTACATGATGGTTAGTCTCTTTCATTGTAGAAATTAATTTAGTAATGTAAGGGCACACAAATCACACCATTAAGAAAAATATCCAGATAGACTTGCTTATATTAAAAATAAAACTTTCCCAAACTAAAGAAGCAAATGCCTATGAAGATACAAGAAGCTTACAGAACACCAAGTAGATTAGATCGGCTAAAACTCCTAGCAGTAGTGGAGAGGATGCCTTAACTGTCCTACCCCTGTAATCAGATTGGTGAACACCACAGCTATCATCATAGAGCCTTCACCCAGTAACTGATGGAACCAGATTGCAGTGATCCACAACTAATCACCAGGCCAAGCTTCAGGAATCCAGTCAAAGAGAGAGAGGAGGGAACACATCAAAATCATGATGTAGAAATCTACAGAAACAACTGAACCAAGCTCATGGAAACTTAGGAACTCTGGACTTACAGCTGTGGAACCTCCATTGGACTGAACTAGACCCTTCATATGCGGGAGACAGTTATGTAGCTTGGTCTATCTGAGGGGCTCCTGACAGTTGGACCTGGGTCTATCCGTAGAGCCCGTTTCATATGAGGGGATGCCATGCTCAGATTTAACACAGTGGGCTTGGCCAGACTTTGTCGATTCCACATAGTAGCCTTTTCCTGTTGGGAGGAGTGGGTGGGAGTGGTTGGGGAGGGTTAGGGGAGTGGAAGGAGGGGTGGGAGGGAGAACTTTGGTTGGAATGTAAAATTAAATTTTAAAAGTAGATTTAATTAAAAAACTATTTTATGTCATATGCTAACTACAAATATATATATACATACATGTATGTATGTATGTATGTATGTATGTATGTATGTATGTATGTATATAAAATGACCTTGGGGTATAGCTCTGTGGTAGAAATTTTTATCATTACCAAAGTCCTAGGTTACACCAAACACTGCCAAAAATACATATATGAAACATGTTTATTTTTTAAAAAAATTATTTGTGGCTATTCGCTAGAAGTAATTATAAGTTCTCTTCTAACTTAAAAGAGTTTCAAATGTTAAGCTGGCCTTTAAAATACCTAAAATAAATTCCACAGTTCTCAATGACCAGACTGGAGATACCATTGCTTTCTCACAAAAGCAAAAAGAACCATTAAGTCAGAAAAGGGGGGACTGCTGATTTTCCACCCACACATTTAAACCTGAATTAATCAATGCTCTTCTGAGGACGTTTCTCCACAGGAAGGACAGCTTTGACCTGCCAACTGTTAAGTACAGAATGTCTTCTCTTTTGGAGTTTGCACATATGCCACCTGATATTTTAAATGACAAAAACATAAATGCTGAGGTTTTAAGACATTCTGTGTGTGGCAAGCTTTGACGTGGACTGTTGGTTGGGCAGGTCTCAGGTCCTAGGTTATCAGTCAACAATGAGCCTAGTCAGGCAGCTGCTGGACTTGGCTCTCTCCCAGGCCTCCAAGGGTGCCACCTTCAACTGCCTGTGTCCTGTGAAATGACGCATTTGCCTCCCAGCCTTTTTAAACCACATGACATTTGATATAAATGTGTTGGTTGGATGGCTCTCAAAACATAAATTACACTATTCATACACAAAATGTATAATTGCTCATATTCATCAATTTCACTTCACTAATGAAAAGATGTTTACTCCAAGGCACGAGCATATAGACGCTCATTAGTGGAAACCCTGGTGGAGGTATCAAGTGGGTGTGTGTGGCACATGCTGCTGGCAAACTGATTCTTCTTATTGGAAGGTTATTACATTTTAAATTCAGGACGTTTTTAACCTAAGTCATGCTGAGTATATATCCTAACCAGATTGTTTTATCTAATCGTGTTGTCAAAAGGATGTTATCCACAGTGAGAATATTAACAATATCCATTCTGGAGAAAAAGAAAAAAAGAAAGAAAGAAAGAAAGGAAGGAAGGAAGGAAGGAAGGAAGGAAGGAAGAAAGTCAAACAGACAGACAGAGGTTCTTTGCTTGCTCTGGACCTCACACTATAACAGAACTAGTTTGCAGAAATAAAAACCTTCAAATTTTTGATCTATTACAAATGTAAATATATAATCTTACCAAGTGGGTGCACCATGTTAAAACATAAAGGGAATAAAGATAACTTTTATATTAAGAATATATATATAATTTTTAATGACTGATGGAATGTTCTTAGTTTTCTATAGCAATAGAAAAAGATCAATTTTCCTTATGTGATTATATTTATTTTTATTTATTTATTCAATTTTAGGGTTTTTCTTTTTAACAAAAGTAAATTTTTTTTCTCACAGAATATATCCCGATGTGGTTTCCCTCTCTCCACTCCTCCCAGTTCCCTGCCCCCACCTCTCCTTACATCTGCATCCACACTCTTTCTGCCTCTCATTATAAAAACCATGTCTCTAAGGAATAATGATACAATAAAACAAAAAACTAACACGTTGGAATAAGGCAAAACAAACAGAAGAAAAGGGGGCTAAGAATAAGTACAAGAAACAGATACAGACACAGAGCACACTTGTTCACCCACTCAGGAATCCCATAGAAACACTACATTGGAAGCCATCATATACCCAAGGGACCTGTAGGGAAAACACCTGGAAAGGAGTCTCCAGTGTGGAGTTTGTTTCTGTTGGCCATCTGCTGATGGGCACGCAGCCTGCGCTCAAGAATGGTTTGTTTCCCCAGTGAGACTCCCTTGGGGAAAGCTAAACTTTCATTTGCAAGTGGTGACCAATTAGAGGTGGCTTCTGGGTTAGGGACAGAGCATATGTCCACTTCTTTCCTATCTAGGACCCCATCTGTGCAGACTCATTGGGCTCTGTGCATGCTACCACAGTCTCTGCCTACTGTGCATCAGTCCTGTTTATTTAGTAGCCTTGTTTTATTGTGTTCCCCATCCCCTGTGGCTATTACACTCTTTCCACCTCCTCTTCCAGGGAGTACCTGCGCCCTGAAGAAAGAAATTTGCTGGAGACATTCCATTTAGGACTGAATGTTCCAAGCTCTCACTCTGTAATGTCTGGCTGTGTGTCTCTGTCATCTGTCCTCATCTGTCACAGAAGGAAGCTTCTCTGATCATGGCTGAGCAAGGCACTGATCTAAGAGTATAGCAGAATGTCATTGGGAGTCATTTTATTATTACTTCTTTTGTATTTTCAGAACAGTAGTGTTTGGTTTTACCCTAGTTCCCTGAGCTATCTAGTCTAAGGTTCTTGGTCAACAAAGCAATGCTGGGTACAGCTTCCATCTTGTGAAATGGGCCTTAAGTTAAACTATTTGTGGTCTCTTAAAAGTCTGTAGAACATCTGTCCAAACCTTTCTGGATTTTAAAGTCTCCATTGAGAAGTAAGGTGTAATTCTTATAGGTCAGACCTTATATGGTACTTGGTCTTTCTCCCTTAAAGCTTCTGAGAAATTTTTTGTTTGTCCTGTACTTTCAGTGCTTAAGTTACTGTGTGCTAAGGGGGATTTCTTTTCTGCTCCTGTCTGTTTAGTGTTCTGTAAGCTGTACCTTGATAGGCATGTCCTTCCTTAGGTTAGGAAAGTTTTCTTCTATGATTTTGTTGAAAATATTTTCTGGGCCTTTGACTTGAGCTTCTTCTTCTCCTTCCTATTATGCTTAGGTTTGGTCTTTTCATAATGCCCCAGATTTCCTAGATGGTTTGTGACTGAATGGTTTTTGTTTTTGTTGTTGTTGTTGTTTTTAATATTTATCATTTTCTTTGACTCGGGTATTCACTTCTTCGATCATGCCTTTAATGCCTAAGAGTCTCTTTTTATCTCTTGTATTTTGTTGGTGAGGCTTGCCTCTGAGGTTCCTGTTTGAGTTCCTACATTTTTTATTTCTGCATTTCTCTTAGTTTGGGTTTTCTTTATTGATTCTATTCCCACTTTCAGGTCTTGAACTGTTTTGTTTATTTCTTTCCACTGTTTGTGTTTTCATAGATTTCTTTAAGGGATTTATTCATTTCCTCTCTAAGGACCTCCATCATATTCATAAAGGCTATTTTAAGGTCTTTTCCTTAGACTTCAGCTGTGGTAGGGCTGGGCTCTAATAGAAACACATTGCCCTGGCTGTTATTGATTGTGTTTTTATGCTGGCGTCTAGGCATCTGGGCTTGGGAAGATTTTAATTCTAGGTGCTAATATCTGGTCTTATCTTTGCTGAGTGGATTCTGGGATTCTGTTTCTCTCTCTGGTTCTTAGGAATATCTGGTGGCTGTGTATAGCCTGGCAGGAAATTCTTCTGGGATCTTTCTAGGTGTGGTCACTGGAGGTTCCTGGAAAAATGTGTTTCTCGAGTTGGGGAGCAGAGATGGGGGCTGGAGATGTGTTAAGAGGATTCACAGGGAGAAAGAAAAGGGTGTTCCACCAGGACCTGCTTAGGCCCAGGGAGGTGGGAGGGGAGCAGAGAGTGAGGAGAGGCCAAGCAGGTAGTCTGCTACAGACCTGGGATGACATGGGGGTTTGATTTGGAGGAGAGGAAGGAGAGTAAAGATCTACAGCTCATATACCTGCTTCTCTGGCCTACTTGTTTCTCAGTCAGACCTGGCCAGTTCCCAGGAAATGCCTGCTGGAGTTTGGGGGATAGGCTAACAGGATGGGGTGGGGGAGAAAGAAGGTTTGAGGAGAAGATCTGTATGATCCTCTGGAGATAGGGCAGAAGGGAAGGGAAGCCACAGCAGGTGTTCCACTACAGAGATGGGGTGAGACAGGAGGACTGGATTCAGAGGACAGGAGGGAGAGGAGAAGGTCACAGTGTGGTAACTCACTTCCCTGACTACAGTGGCCTGTGGGTTCCCAGTGAATGCCAGCTGGAGTTACGATTGTATCTTTTAAATGAAATCATGTGTAGAATAAAGACTGGTTAAGGTAGCCTTTACTCTAATACATCAAGAACAACATGGAACAATGAGGTTGCATGAGCTTTGTTTTGTCTGCTGTTTATGCTGCATAGTTGAAGGCAGAATGAGTCACTTTGAAGAGGTGATCTGTCCCTGACATTTTACACTTGGCAGACACAATGCTCTAAGCAAACAGCATCAGTGGAATCCAAGTGATGATGTCAACAGTAACTTTTTTCTTCTTAAAATTTCTTTTTTTTTTTTTTTTAGATTTTTATACATGAGTATGAGTACTATATTTATATAATTTCTACCCCTCCATCTGCCCATTCCAAGTCTCCTTGTGACCCATCAACAAACTCTCTCTCTCTCTCTCTAATTAATGAATTCTTCTTTTTTATGTTGTTAAAGCTTTTTTAAATTTATATTTATATTTGAAACAAGTCAATTCCAGCTCCTTCACCCTCCCTTCCTCTGCTGTCCCTTCAATCACCCCATCCCATCCCCTTTCTGCTCCCCAGAGAGGGTGAGACCTTTAAAGTCTGTCATATCATTTGGAGCACATGGGCTCTCTCCCATGTGTCTAGGTTGAGAGAGTATCACTTTATGTAGAATGGGCTCTCAAAGTCCATTAGTATACTAGGAATAAATACTGATCCACTACCAGAGGACCCATAGATTGCACAGTCCTCCTAACACCCACATTCAGGGAGTCTGGGTCAGGGTTTCACAGCTATCAGACTGGAGTCCGTGAGCTTCCACTTGTTCAGGTCAGCTGTTTCTATGGGTTTTTCCAGCCTGGTCTTGACCCCTTTGCTCATCACTCCTCCCTCTCTGCAACTGGATTCCAGGAGTTCAGCTCAGTGTTTAGTTGTGGATGTCTGCTTCTGCTTCCATCAGCTACTGGATGAAGGTTCTAGGATGCATAAGGTAGTCATCAACCTCATTGTCACGGAAAAGAGCATTTAAGGTAGCCTTTCCACTATTGCTTAGATTGTTAGTTAGGGTCATCTTTGTAGATCTCTGAACATTTCCCTAGTGTCAGGCTTCTCTTTAAACCTATAATGGCCCCCTCTATTGTGGTATCTCTTTTCTTGCTCTCCTCTATTCTTCCCTGACTCAATCTTCCTGCTCCCTCATGTTCTCCTCCCTCCTCCTCTTCTCCCCTTCTTTCCCCTAACCTCCTCTCCCCTCCCCCCCCACCATGTTCCTAATTTGCTCAGGACATCTTGTCCCTTTCTGCTTCTCCAGGGTACCATGTACGTCTTTCTTAGGATCTTCCTTGTTTCCTAGTTTTTCTGGCAATGTAGATTATAGGCTGGTGATCCTTTGCTTTATGTCTAAAATCCATATATAAGGTGAGTACATACATTGTTTATCCTTTTATGACTGGGTTACCTTACGCAGGATGGTTTCTTCTAGTTCCATCCATTTGATGGCAAATTTCAAGATTCCATTGTTTGTTTTCCACTTAGTACTCCATTGTGTAAATGTACCACATTTTCTCCATCCATTCTTCAGTTAAGAGGCATTT
Source organism: Cricetiscus sungorus (assembly GCA_030556225.1). Lineage (NCBI taxonomy): Eukaryota > Metazoa > Chordata > Mammalia > Rodentia > Cricetidae > Cricetiscus > Cricetiscus sungorus. The sequence goes on from JANBXA010000398.1 coordinate 33,093,587, forward strand.
AGGTTGCTTCCAGGTTCTGGCTATTACAAATAATGCTGCTATGAAACAGATGGCCTTGTTGTATGAAGGTGCATATTTTGGGTATATGCCTAAGAGTGGAATTACTGGATCTTGTGGTAAACTGACTCCCATTTTCCTGAGGAACCACCATACTGATTTCCAGAGTGGCTGTAAGAGTTTGCATTCTCACCAGAAGTGGAGGAGTGTTCCCCTTTCTCCACATCCTCTCCAGCATAGACTGTCATTGGTGTTTTTGTCATGAGTAATCTTAACTTTTGGTTTTCTTCTTTGTAATATTTTACAGTTAATATATATTATTTTCCTCATTGTTAAGAATTGGCTTGTGTCCATTCTGAAACACAGTATCAGGATTGGCATTCTTACTACTACATTTTTCAAATTAAAAATATACCTAAGGTAAAGAATAGGAAACCCAGAAGCACATACAAAGACAACTAGCAGTCAATTGGGTGTCAAGAACACACCATGTAGAAAGGAAAGCCTGTTCCAGAAAAGGAATGGGGGAAACAGCACAGAAAATTGGGTCCTTATCTTTCTTCTAGTCAAAATGGATCAAAGGTTTAAATCAAGGCCTGAAACTGCAAAGACTTGTAGCATAAAACACAAAAGATTTATGGTGTTGGTGTGGATAATGATTTCTTGTGTATGACACCCAAACTTAATCCACAAATCAAAGTTAAAGGGGACTGCATCAATCTGAAGAGCTTCTACTTAACAAAGGCTATCATCAGCATCAGGGTTGCCAAGGCAACCTGAAGACTGGGGGAAATAGTGGTAAACCACCTATATGATATGGGATTATGATCCAAACTATATAATGCATGCCCTCAGGTTGACATCAAAAATAAAAACCTGATTTAAAAAAAAAAAGCAACCTACAAATGAACAAATAATTTGAACAGACATTCACTAAAGAACACACAGACAAGAGAGAGAGAGAGAGAGAGAGAGAGAGAGAGAGAGAGAGAGAGAGAGAAAATAGTTATATAACACCTCTTAAGATTAGCCTATAAGAAAAGACAGTAAAATCTAAACTCATAGAAAATAGTAAAATATAATGAAAGTTTTGTTAAGAATAAAGTAAAATCTAAGTCTTTGAACCACTGAGAGGGTTGTGATTTGATGCATTTGTCATGGAGTTTTTCTTTTAAAACTAAAGGCGTATTTACCATATAATCCCACAATCTCACTTCTGCGTGACTATCCAAAAGAATTGAAATCAGAATATTGAAGAGAGAACACAAACCATGTGCACTGCAGTGCTGTTCACAAAAGTCAAGTCTAGAAACCACCTTAAAGTTCTAACTAAACAAAGGAAATGTGGCAGACAAAGACAACAGAATGCTATGAGTCTTTAAACGAGGCAAATCTGCTATCCCTGATAACATGGAGGAACCTGAAAGACTCTATGCTGAGTGAAATAAGCCAGTTACTAAGTGATACCACTTGTAGAGGTTACTGCAACAAATTCCCAGAACCTGGAGTGGATCGCCTGTTACCCGAGATTGGAAAGAGAGGTAGTGATTTGTCCTTCGGTGGAAAACATCTCAGTGAAACATATGACCAAGTTGTGATTATGCTTAACTGCATTGTGCACTTAAAAATGTTAGGATGCAAATCCAATGTTCTCACACTCACAAGTAAATAAATAGGCAGGAAAGCCCCCTTATACTGTCAATCATTCAGGGAAGGCATAACCTACCAAGATGACACCACTCAAACAAAAAATTACAAGATAGTTAATACATACCTAAGGTCCTAGAGTTCATGAAGTGTACATTGGAAGAGATTCACTGGTCACCTATAGATTTAAATCTGTTTAAATTATTTTTATGATAATTTTTTAAATTTAAATTTGAAATAAGCTTGTTTTACATGGCAATCACAGTTCCCTCCCCCCTTCCCTGTCCCCCTCCCAACCCCCATCCTATCTCCTTTCTGCTCCCCAGGGAGGGTGAGGCCTTCCATAGGGGATTTTCAAAGTCTGTCATATCATTTGGTGCAGGGCCCAGGCCCTCCCCTGTGTGTCTAGGCTGAGAGAGTATCTTAAGATTTACTGTTACCTGAGTCTAGAAATAGAATAAGAATGTGAACTGTAGAGTCAAAACTCCAGCATGTAAAGGTTCTAAGATCTTAAACAAGATGCTTATTGCCCTCCTGTGTAAAAACAAGGAGGCTCCAGTTTCATTCCTAGGTGGCTTGGGACCATTAAGAACCATCATCCAGGTGATGTGTTCACTCTTCTTCTGACACAATGCAGGATATCAAACACACATTTCTGGCTGCACACCCTTCCTGGTATCCCATGTTTATACATCTAAGATGATAAGGAACAACATACAATCTGACTGTCATAGTGAGTGTGGTGGTTTGAAAGGAAATGGCCCCCAAAGGGAGTGGCTCTGTTAGGAGGTGTGGCCTTGTTGGAGGAAGTATGTCACTGTGGGGGTGGGCTTTGAGGTCTTTTTTTCCTCGAGCTTCACTCAGTGTGACAGCCAGTTGACTTCCTGTTGCCTAAAGATGTAGCACTCTCAGCTCCAGCACCATATGTAACTACACGCTGCCATTCTCCCCTTCATGATCACAATGGATTGAATATCTGAAGCTGTAAGCAAGCCACCCTCAATTAGATGCTTTCACTTATAAGAGTTGCTGTGATCATGGTGTCTCTTCACAGCAATAGTAAACCCTAAAGGACATGGATTGAGCAATTATGACGTCAAAACCCACATCCACAAGAACACACTTCCTCCAAAAAGACCACACCCACTCTAACAAAGCCATGCCTCCTAATAGTGCCACTCCCTTTAGGGGCATTTTTTTTTAACCCCATTCTCCCTCCCACCCCACCCCCGACTCTAGACTCTGTCTATGCCAGAGTAAAAACAAGCTACTTAGGGTACCTCCATCTGTGTCCAGAACCCAGGGCAGACAAAGCAACTTCTATATTCAAATGAAGTAGGAAATCTCTACTGAAAGGCTTAGTACATTAATTCAGAAGGGCAGGGTTGGAGTCTTGAAGCATGACAGGTGTCCCTGTGTAGCCTCCTTAGAGAAATATTCAGTCATGAAGCACATTGTGCCTTTGTCAAAAGACACAACAAAGCTCATTTAAAGATATGACTGATGTTCATTTGAATTCCAGAGTCAGGCTATAACTCACCCCATTAGTAGATAGAATTAGTAGATAGTTAGTAGATAAGAATTATCTTTAAAAACAATAAAGACAATTTCTACTGAAGAAAGTAGAAATAAGAAATATGGAGCTACTGATAATTTAAAAGTTGATTTGCCAATAAGGTAAAACAGAAAAAAAAATTGTTTATCTCACAGCTAGGTAAAACTGTTCCCTGAGGACTGGTGACTATGATTTTTTTTTCAAAGGCTGTCCTGTCTCAAATATCAGTTTGATTGTGTGGTACTTATTGCAAGTTAACTGTATCCTCATTTGGTCTGTTCTTCTGGGGTCTAGAGTATGACACCAGTCCAAATCAATGGCCTCTCATAAACTTATTTGACACTTTGATGCCCCTCAGTGCCCTCCATCTTAAAAATTTTAAGTGACTGACGAGGGAATAGAGTATCACCACCTGCGACACTCAATTACTCAACCCTGATGTTGCATTTTCTCAGAATTATTTAAAAAGAGCCTGACCCCTGAGCCTGGTGATTGTGTCTGATCATAAATTGCCCACGGGGTCCATGTACCCCTACTGTGTTCTATAGTCTGCGACCTGAGGCTTAGCCCCTGAACACTCATCACCCCAAGGTGAGAATTAATATTGAACATGCTCCTTCTCCTTCTCTCAATGTCTATTAATGAGAATTGGATTGTTCTTGTCACATTTCTCAAACCTGTGGCACTGTCTAAGTTGACATTAACAATCTACTGCCACTTACTTGAAAGCATTAATTTTTAGTTTTCAAGAAAGAAACAAAATGGATGAAGCTGTTCACTGTGTAATTACAGATTAAAAAAAAAAAAAATTGGAAAAGTGACCTTGGGTTGCTAGCTATTTCAAAAAGATGCTCTAAAAATTAATCTTCAAACTTATAAAGATAATAGCAAAGTCTGCTAAAGACAATAATTTTCAAAATCCTGTAGTGTGGGATAGGGGGAAAATCTACAACAGAAGTCTTTACCTCTACAGAACCTAGACGTCTTCCAGGCCCTCCAGCCTACTGCCCTGCCTTCCCTTCAAATGTCTCTCGTCCTCTCTATTATTGGAATAATCCAAGCCCCTTCCCACCCCGGGGACCTTTGTGTGGGCCTTATATTCTTTACTGTGATTCTTCATATATGTGTCTCGGGAACCTCAGCTGCAAGCCAAAGCCCCATGTCTGCTCTACTCAATGAGCCCTCAGGCCACAGTCAAGTCTCTATCATCCCTACTTGGATACAGTTTTCATATTTTTACATCCCAATGGTTAACATCTTTGACTTACATTTAACTGTAGCTATGGCTATGTATCGCTTGCCTCCCTCTCCGTCTCTCACATTCAGCACATAGAGAAGCTCCTGTGTTGCAATAAATGGAAGGACAGATAAACCTTACTCAGCTGTACCATTGACAAACACATGTCTGGAACTTTCATGTGATGTGGAATTTTAAACAAAAGAATTGCAAGTCATTATTGCTCTGCATGGATACTTCCAGCTTCTTTCTGAGCTGCATGGAAGAGGCAAGAGGTCACCACTGTCTAAGTTCTCATTCAGGAAAGTGACAAGGTCAGTGTCACGAGGAAGTCAGAGGTTGTACTAACTAGATTCATGTCGACTTGACATACACTAGAGTCATTATGGAGGAGGGAACTTCAAATGAGAAAATACTTCCAACAGATTGACCTGAGGTGCACTGTCCTGATTTATGATTGATGTGGGAGAGATCAGCTCACAGTAGTTGGTGACACCTTAGGGCAAGTGGCCCTGGGTGCTATAAGAAAGCTGAACAAGCAAACTAGTGAGTAGCACTCGTCCAAAGCCTCTCCCTCTCCCTCTCCCTGACTCTAGGTTCCTATCCTGACACCCATGGATGATGGACTATTACCTGGAAGTGTAAGACGACATAAACCCTTTCCTCCCCAAGCTGCTTTTTGTCATGGTGTTGTATCATGCAACAATTGAAACCCTAACTAAGACACAGGGCTTCTAATCTAAAAAACCATGCTGAGCTGGCATGAGCCTCTGCAAGATCCTTTATCTTGCTTACATACACAGAAATGTCCAAATGTCTGGGCTACGATGACCATGTTTCCATCCCCTGACACCTTCTCTAGACAGTCAGAATTGGAGCATACCTTGTCTCCCATAAGGGACTGTGACCTATAGGCAACCTCCAGTAGGCACAAACTGTGTGGCCATTTCTTCTGTACTGAAATTTTCTGTCCTGGAGGGAAGATTATTAAGACTGAGGAATTGAACAGTTCAGAAGCCTCAGGAAGTCTCTAAAATTTAACAGACTCAAGGGATCCTCCTCCCCAGCATCATCTGGGGAGTTAAAACTGCTGAGGGTGGGAAATTTTCTCACCCGTAGTGCTGTCTACAAGGTGCACAGACAGCTCCAGGGTTCCCGAATTCACAGCCTGGGGTAGGCTTTGGGTTATGCCACTGCTTTTGTGTCCCTACTCTGCCCTACTCCTCACCCATACTTCTACAACTAAATCCAATAAACACATTGGTTCTCCAACTAGACTGTGGAAGCATTGTTACCTTGATCTGTCTTCAGGTTCCTCTCTAAGGTGCATAGATGTTTCTTTACATGTCCCCAGGAATTATGTCAAAAAACAGCATGTAACTACGGGCCATGGCCTCAAGGACTGGCCTTCCAGGCCATAACTGTAGGCTTAGTACACCTCCCTTCTGCAATTTTGGAGACAGGCTCTGTGGTACAGTCTCTGCATTTGTAACCAACTGCATGTTCCAATGATGCCTGTTAGATGGCATTTACCTTTGAATTACTGTTATATGTATAGCAAAAGAAAAAAATCCTAATTACTAAAGAAGCCAAGCACAGTGTAAGTCATAATTAGTGTGAAGGCAAACCATTTAAGCCTGCAATTTGTGTATGCACATATTCAGATATATACAAACAGCTGAAGAAAATATTTTTGCATACCAATGACAAATTTAAAGTCATTAAATATGCACTAATGTAACCATATGACTCATTTTAGTTTCCAAAATAAATCTCAAAGTTTTTGGTTACATTAATAGGGGCATAATAGTAGGCAGCAGACTGTGCCCTGGAGCTGCCCTGGATGGCGTTTACCTTCCAGTTTATTCCTTCTCTATATAAAATCTCAGGAAAACACTTTGTCATCTCAGAACCATGGGGATGACCAAAAAAAGTCTATTTAATATTTATTTTGTGATTAAAGTAGGTTGACATTTATAAATCCAACCTATTTTTTACTTGTAATATACTTAACTTTTCAGACAATTTTTAAGCATCTGTATATATTGTGCACATATACTGTCCCTAAAATCAAGGAGATACTGCCCAGATGTGCATGACAAAATGCTAAGGTGAACACCAGCACCATGATGCATTCCAAACCTATGCCCAGTGTTTCTGTCATTTTACTTGATAAGCCACAGAAATAAGTTTTAAAATATAGATGCATCTTGCAGAAGACATAAGGTAAAATATGAGCTGGCGCCTCAGCCTAATAGCTGACATTCATTTCAGCTCACTGTCTTTCGAGGCTTCACCACAATAATCTACATTCCAACCCTACTTCCCCTTCCTCAGAACCATTTCATATTTCACTTAATCTATGATTGTGTGACCACCACCTGTGGTACATCATTCCCTTCCCACATGGACCAGAGTCACTGAGGAATCTCTAAACAGTCTCCTTGCCATGGACCGCTCCCACCCTGCTGTTCTATACTGATTCTTTTACCTACATGGCTGGAACACTATGTGAATGTTACTTGAGAGTGGCAACATATACAACGATGCCTTTGTGGTGGTGGTGGTGGTGGTGGTGGTGGTGGTGGTGATGGTGGTGATGGTGGTGGTGTGTGTGTGTGTGTGTGTGTGTGTGTGTGTTTGTGTGTGGTGTGTACATGTGTGTGTGGTGTGGGTGTATATATGTTGCTTTGTTATTTTCTTTGTGTGTGTGTGTGATGTATATGTATGTGTGTGTTGTGTGTGTTTATTTGTGTGTGTGGTGTGCATGTGTGTGTGTGTGTGTGATGTGTATGTGTGTGTTTATATGTGTGTGTGGCGTGCATGTGTGTATGTGTGAGTGTGGTGTATGTGTGGTGTGTATGTGTTTATATGTGTGTGTTTATGTGTGCATGTGTGTGTATTGTGGTGTGTATGAATACTCCCACATCCACTGTAAGACTCTTATATCCTTGAGTTCTAACAATAATATCATCAATTTACATGTCCCTCCACTTCCCGTAGTACTCATGTCCTGGCATAGCAGTTTTCCACCTGATGGATGGTGGTCAGCTAGAGCCGTGCCTTCCCTAGAGCAGCCTGCCACGGGACTGTTAGCAATTACCTGTCCACTGTCACAATAACTTCAGTGTAACAACAATCACATCAAAGGTGTTATTGACAGAAATTCCATGGATATGCCAAGAACAAATGTTCTAATTAGCTACCTAGCCTCAGACTTGTGATGTTCAGGGGCCCAGTCTGTCTTCCCTTGGGAGCCTGCTAGCCTGGCTCAGCACCAGGCTGGAGGAGGGAATGGATTAACCAAGTTACACCTCTAATGAGCAACCAGCTTGCAACAAGCCCTAATTCATAACTCAGCATGCACAAAGAGCTAAACCATTTTCCTGGGAAGTAGAATGACAGGCAATTTCAGGCCCAGTTATGACCTTGAAGAGTCTGCTCTTCTTTCATTTGTCTGTTTTCTTTGTAGATAGTTGGTATCAGAGTATATGAGAAACCACAGAAGAACACTAAGTATTTTTAAAAGACATTTCCATCATTCTCAGTACGGACCAGATACTAGGGCAACAAGGAGCCAGATATATAATCAAAACGGAGCAAATCCACAGTACACATGTACTGCTGATAAATAAACAGAAAATTAAACAAGGTTGCATCCGTCATCACCATGCATAGCTGACTCCTCGGAGAAACACATATGAGTTAGGGTCAGTAGGATGACTGCTTCAGCTGTGTAAGAAGAACCCTAGGAACTGCCTAGTAGCAGGGGAAAAGGTTGCCATATTAATTAGGATGGAGACATAGTTCCTGAAGTATAGCATGAGAGCATTATGAAGAAGTCAGAGTCAAAGCATGGAAAGGGTTAGGTACAGGACGCCAGACCGCAGGACTTACAAATGTGGTGTGCGTGTTGTGCACCACAGAGGAGTAAAATGCATCAAAATGGATAGGTTTGCTCACACAGATTCCTATCCCACTAACACAAAGGAGGGCTGTGGGCTCAGAATTCTTCCACAAGGCCCTGTGTCTGCTTCTGACACTCGGAGCTCACAGAGAAATCACTCCCTGCTTGTCCTAAGACTCTCCCTCTGGTCAGACCATCTCTCCCTGTTTCAGAGCTGTGGGCCGTGGGTTGGAGAGCTGGCAACCCTGAAGCTCTGAAAGGGTGGACATTCTCTCAGGGACATTGTCTCAGGGAATTCTCTCAGGGAATTGTCAAGAAGGGACTCATGTGTGTTGTGTTAGGTCTCAAAATGTAATTCTTACCTTAAAGCTGGTCTAGTAACTGAAGCAGCTTTTTCATTCTTGGCCCCAACTTTTCTTTCCCAATTTAAAGCTATTTCACACCCACTACTGGGGAAGGACCTCAGTCCCTGTTCCTTATCTTTCTCTCCGGTTGGCCCTAGTCATCATCAATGCTGCTTAAGTCAGGGAGCTTGAGACCCAGTGAATCAAGTGGCTCATCCGAAAGACCTATCATGGACCACACGCTCCATACAAGCCCAAGCGTCAGACTGCAGGATTTTTCATATCTTTGGTTCCCCCACAACCTCTTTCAGCTAAGAAGCCTCAAAGGCCCTCTCAGCATATCACTTCACAACTGTATCTACCCTGGTTAGGGAGACCACAGAGCCGATGACCAAGATGTCGGCCACTGGAGGCCTCACATTCATACAGCTGGCAAATCTTCAATCAGAGTCAGCTTCCGGGATGTGTTCTCATGGAACTGGAGCATGAGTGAGCTTACCACATGCTCTTTCAGCTCCTGCTTGCAGCCTGCTGAGATGCCCCATGCCTTAGAATCCTAGAAGAAGAATGCTTGTGTCTGACACAACACTACACTGTTCCTTCCTCCTACTTAAGTACTGTCTTCAATCCCCGTTTTCTGCACCAGAATTCCTCAATTGCAACTGGCTGTCAATGAAAACCAGTATTTTCACAAGACCTGATCTCTAGCTCAGTGGGACCCTGTATTGGCCAGATTTTTGTCATCTTGACCCAAGCTAGAGTCAACTGCAGCTGAGGAAATGCTTCCTTTAGACTGGCATGGAGGCAAGCCTTTCTCTTTGTTTGTTTTTTGCTTCTTGTTTTTTGAGACCTAGGCTGGCATAGAACTCTCTATGTAGACCAGACTGGCTTCAGACTCACAGAGATCCATTTGCCTCTGCCTCCCAAGTGCTGGTATTAAAGTTGTGTGTGCCACTGTTCCCAGCTGAGTATTTGCTTGGTAAATGATTGATGGGGGATGGTGAGCCCATTGTGAGTGATATAAGCCCAGGTTGTATAAGAAAGCAGGCTGAGCAAGACTGGACTTTGTTTCTACCTTGAGTGCCTTCCCTTTCTCCCCTTCATGACGGGTTATAAACTGTGAGATTAGATAAACCAAGTTGCTTTCGGTCATGATACTTATCACAGCAATATAAAGCAAACCAGGACAGACCCTTCCCACCCCATCAGGTCTTAGTGGTCCTTCTCTTCTCAGATGTATCTGTCTCCTTTGGCCAGTGCCTACTTTGCATGACAACTCTCAGCTCAGACTGTGAAGGATGTACAGTGAGGATATGGAAGAGAAAATTCATTCTAGACATACCCACTGGGGTACATGAGGAATAGCCTTTGGTAGTAAGTATATCCATATTACATCCAGACCAAGGAGCTCTGGCTTGCCCTCCACCTAAGCCCCTGGTTATATTTCTTCATCCTTCCAAAGTTTGGGTTGTGTTTTCTTTTCTTTCATAGTCTGTATATGTGTGTATTGATGTGTGTGCGTGTGTATATACGTATGTTCATATGTGTATAAGCAAAATACATGTGCAAATGGACATGTACATATATGTGCAAGCATACAGAGACCCAAAATTGAAGTCAGGTGTCTTCCTTAACTACTTTTGTCTCCTTTTATTGAAGCAGGATTTCTCACTAGACCCAGAGCTTGACAATTCCACCTAGTCTAGCTAGCCAGCTTGGGGCTCCAACGTCTCTGCCTCTATAGTCCTGGGATCACAGACACCTATCATGTGTTGTGAGGCTCTGAACTTGAGTCCCCTAAACTTTCATGGCACATGTTTTACCCACTGAGTCTCCTCCCCAACCCCATGTGCCCTTTCTCATTGTAATATCCCTGACTTCCCAATGAGAAGTTGCTAAAAATAACTGCTTTCACCGTGCTTTGAGCTGCAAATACTAAATCACAATATAAAATAACACTCTCTGAAAACATTTCCTTGTTTTCTGACAACATCATGTGGCCCCATTGTATCATTTACATCCAGTTAAATCTGTATTTCCTTCCATTTCTTGGGCTGAAATGACCCAAGGGTCTGAAGCTCTGGAATGTGGCTGTAGCTGATAAATCAGTGTGGTTCCTTTGCAAATGAGGGGGCCCCTCTCTTTCTACCTTTTTACCTCTCTACACATACACTCAGACTCACAGACACACATTCACACACACACACACACACACACACACACACACACACACAGAGGCAGGCAGAAAGAGTGAGGGAGGGGATAGGGAGGGAGGACATGCTTGTCCACCTCTTGTTCTGCATGTATAATTAGAGATTTCTATCACTATGTGTCCAAGAGCTTTCTATGAGCGATGACATATTCTAAGTCTCCTAATAAGAATAAGGACATCCTATTGTGAGAATATATACAACAGGCACAGATGGTTCATTGTCAAGGCTGATGAACAGCAAGGGTGGCCTCTGAAAATGACCATTAGGAGGAGAGTAGATAAAAGGCCACACATGGAATTGTGTGTCTGTTTGATTCCAGAAACCTTGCTCTGACTGGCATCTATCATTTCCCTTTCTCCTTCTTCCCAAAGACTCAGAGCAGCAGAGAAAAATCATATGAGGCTACTGTAGGCAGCCAACCTCTTTTAATGATAATGTATTCCCTCATATTTCCATGGGTCAATTTGTGAACTACTTACAGCTATGTCTCCCCCCAAATCACTGGAAGGGCTATCCTTACACAGCTTCTAGCTTCTCCCACAAACCCTTTGAGTAAAGGCGTGTACACACAGACTTTCTAAAGATTTCCTTCATTGGAATGACCAATGCTTCCGTTAGCACAATTAGTGTCCTCCAGGTCTTGGGATTGGACAGCATTTGTCGAGTTCCCTCCCACCTTCAGTGGCCAAAGGAGTTTGAGAGGCTAGCTCTCCTGGAATGTATTTGCCTGCTCAGAATGGCTTCCTTTTATGCCACTTCTGTCAGTGTGAGCTCCCCGTGGTTGGCATCAAAGTCAACAAGGATGTTTAGGAAGCTCAGCAGCTTCATGCTCAAGCTGGGAGTGCCTGATTCATCATCAGTGTGGATAAGCTCCAGGGGAAGCTGGGAAGGCCCTTCTTCTTTGTCCCCTTGTAGTTAGTTCTCTCTGACACAGTTTATTGTCAGGTGGCACACAGGGGACACTCTTGACCTCATATTTTCAACTTGATGAGATAGAAAACTCTCAGTTTCGTAGAAAGAGAACTCACAAAATCAGAGAGAACAAACCTTCCTTGAGGGAATATTTTATCAGAAACTTTACAAGTGCATATTTGATGCAAATCCCCGGAGTCTAAAACTGCAATGTTTGCACTTCCTATTTTTGCATAATTTTGACAACAGTCTTTACCCCACCAACCTTTTTTCACACCTCCCCCACACATGTACCCTCCCTCCCTCAGTCAGAAGCCCTACTTTTGAGATAAACTAATTAAAACTAATTTGATAGTGTAGGGCAATAAATTGAATCTTTAAAAATAAATTGAGTACAAAACTGACCCTGGATATATAAGAATTCAGCTTAGGATAAAGGAGTCTTTAGATCAATAGGAACTAATGAATTATTCAGTAGGTAGTATTAGCATGGTTAGGTTTTGTTTGAGTAGAAGAAAAATATAACCTGTCCTCACCCCACCAAAGCACATTTGAGATTAAAAACTGACATCATAAAAGTTCTAGGAAAAAATTCATAGATAATTTATAAATTAATTTCAAAAAGGCTTTTAAAACTAGCACATGCAACCCATAAGCCCCAATAATAAATTTGATTTTGCAAAAAGTTTTAGGACCAGCAATACTGGTCAGCCATCTTTTTCCATGATTTAACATTTCACAGCTTAAATTTTTACATACAATAAAAAAGATGAACAGGGAATAAATGATCAGATTATAAAAGGGTAGGTAAATAAATAAGGTAACAAGGGCCAATGGAGACAGCAAACACCATTGGCTGGTAGGTCAAGGAAGAGCTGAAGGGTAAATAACCCATGTGTCAGCAATTGGGAGCAGACCATTAGGGGCGGATCCTTGAGGGCATAGCTTGCTGTAGCGCCTTATCTTCTCTGCTCCCTACATGTCATGATGTAGGCAATTTTGCTCTCTCACATGTACTTGTAGCCATGATGTTCTGCTCCATGAAGGGCCCCAGCAATGCAGCGAGCCAGCCATGAGATGAAAACATAAGCCTAAGTGATCTTCCCCCTTTTAGTAGTCCTATCAAGTATTTGTCACGACAACAAGACAAGCTAATGCACACAGCCATCAATAAATCTGAACCAAGGGGATCCCCAAAGACCCCCAAGGCAATACAGCCTATTGCCATTGCCCTTAGAGCATTCCAGAAAAAGAAGGCATGACCCTGTTGTTGAAGACAGCCTACATTCCAGACATGGTATTTGAAGGAACTGATCTGATTCTGAAATGGGAACTACAAGCTGCCCAAGGAAAGAAGCAATCAACAGTCCTATCTGAATGCAGTGCCTATAAACCACAACAATAGCCACCACTATTTCAATATATTTCAATGTATTTCAAGAGATGCCATAGTGGCATTTATATCCTGGGGTAACCAAAAGTCACCTACTTAGATGTAAGAGCCACTGGATAAGACCACGTTCATTCCTGACAATGCTGTAAACTTGGCCAACTACCTGTTGATAGTGGGGTCATTGAACCTAGAGGTAGCCAGCTATTGCCACCACCCTAAGTCAGTACAATCTCCTCTAACTGTGTTCTAGAGTTCATCTTATACCCTCAGATAAGTTTAGCTCTCAGCTTTCATCAAACAAGCTTTTGCAGCAGGAAGAAATCATCGAAAAAACAACAACAACAACAACAAAAACAAACCATATCTTATCAAAATGCAAAGAACAACTGGTCATGGGGCATCCACCCGCAAGTAAATATATTTACACACAACCTCCACACCCAAGGCTCAGAAACACAGGAAAGAAGTGAAAGGAAGGGGGACTGACTAAGTCCGTGCAAATGAAAGGTAATGATGGAGCTGGGGAGATGGTTTGGAGGGTAAAGTGCTTACAAGCAAAAGGACATGAGTTTGAATTCCAGAACTCACATAGCGCTTGGCACCGTAGCACACATTTGAAATCCCAGTGTTCTGTGGAAATGTGAGAGGCAGACACAAGAGAATCCCCTCAATCTCGTGGTCCAGTTAGCATGGGAGACACAATGATGAACAATAAGAGACCAGGTCTCAAACAAAGGAGGAGATGAGGTCCTCCTGAGGCCTTGGCCTGACCTCCCATGCATGCCATGGCAAGCAAGCACCTAATCATCCTATGCATAGTGTGGCATGCATACATCAGAATCTCCCACGCATACCATGGCATGCAAGCACCTAAACCTCCCATGCATACTGTGTCAAGCAAGCACCTAAGTGTCCTATGCATATGTGGCATGCATGCACCTAAACTCACAAACACAAAAAATATATAAAGCATTTTTTTAAAGTAATGACAATACCATTTTTTTAGTCTGCTAGACAGATTGTCTAAGAGTGCCGTTGTGGGCTTAGGGAACAGCATTCTCGTCTCTTGAGTACATTTCTAGGGTTGAATTTGAAATGACAAACCAAAATTATTAAGTACAATTAAATTTTGTGATAATCTTCTGTCATAGTTATGTCCATGTTTTTTGTTTGGTTGGTTGGTTGGGTTTGTTTTGTTTTGTTTTGTTTTTGTTTTTGTTTTAAAAACATTGCAAAGATGGGCTTGAGAAATGTATCAGCCGTCAACAGCACCTGCTGCTTTTGCATGGAATCCAGGTTTAACTCCAAGCACCCACGTGACAGTTAGTAACCATCCAGTTCTGGCCTTCTCTGCTGGCACTGCATGCACCATGCACACAGTACATACACATGCAGGTCAAACATTCATACAATTTTTTAAATTAAAAAAAAAAATGTTGCAAAAAGGCTGGAGATGCAGCTCATTAGTAGACAGTTGGCCTGTATACATCAGGGTTGGATCCCTGGGTTGGATCTGTAACACTATAACTAATCAATCATAGTTTTGCAAATGTATTCTGCCCAAGTATATACCTTATAACAACAGTATTTGTATCCATGAAAACCCAAACAGTACTTAAGAATGTAGTGACTGCAGACAGGGTCACTCACGGTGGCAAATTGTAGATGTTAGTATCAAGGACAACATGAGTGAGGGGACCTTGTGTGTCCTGGTGGTAGACAAGTACTAAGAACACGAAGAAACAGGAGCAAGGACCTGGAGCAGAATTTCTTCTTTTGGGGCCTCTGGAAAATTTTTAAGAAGCTAAGAACAGATTTGTTCAATTAAATTAGGACATGTCATTACCATGATCTGATCGTGGGGCAATCACACATGCAGCAAGACATGTCATGGTGAAGCTGAGGAGATGACTCAGTCAGCATAAGGACCTGAATTTGATCTCTAGAATCCAGGTATATGGTTGCTGGGTGAGTGGAAACATGCAGATTCCTGGGACTTGCTGGCAGCCAGCAAGAATAACTGAGTTTGTCCTCTGCCTTCTACCAGTTTATGCAGCTACAGCATGTGCACCTGCACACACAAGACTGCACACACGAACCTGCACACACTGGCCTGCACACATGTGCCTGCACACACGGGCCTGCACACACGTGCCTGCACACATTGGCCTGCACACACGGGCCTGCACACAGGCAATTGCGCACACAGGCAACTGCACACACAGGCCTGCACACACGCGCCTGCACACATTGGCCTGCACACACGGGCCTGCACACAGGCAATTGCGCACACAGGCAACTGCACACACGGGCCTGCACACACGCGCCTGCACACATTGGCCTGCACACACGGGCCTGCACACAGGCAATTGCGCACACAGGCAATTGTGCACACAGGCAACTGCACACACAGGCCTGCACACACGGGCCTGCACACACACGCCTGCACACACAGGCCTGCGCACACAGGCCTGCACACACAGGCCTGCACACACAGGCCTGCACACAGACATACAACATACTGTACCCCATAAATTTATACAATTACTGTGTCAAATTAAAATAAAATAAGAAAAAAAAAAGAGAAGGGACTCTCGTAAGGAGAGATTCACTCTTCCTTTGTAACTGCTTTTACACTCTGTAATTTCTAACTTTGCCTAAGTATTTCTTACTTACCTATAACTATGAGAAGCAATCACAACTGTGATGTTCTGGGTGAGGGTCGGGATTAATTAATGTTTTTATCAGAGTAAATCCTCTCTCCATGAAGATATTTCTAAAGAAAGAAATTTAATATCCTCTGAATTCTCACTGTATTTCCAGTAAGTTGGTTTAAATGCTATGTTATACATCTCTTAGCTGCAGGGTTGACTCCAAGTTCTGTCTCCACTACTCTCCCATGACTGTCCTGTGCACACGAGTGTTATGTAAGGGCAACTGTCTGTCTTTACCCCTGTAAGCTGTGCCTGCCCTAAACAGTCTGATCAGCAAAAATGCAGCCGTGTGCCTGCCAGGTTGGGCCAGGAGCCTTCATAGCATCAATTCTCGCTCTTGACATGACCGATCTTGGCTCTCAAGAAGAGCCAAGATTGCTGGGACTCTGTTTATATAATCTGTAATTATGAAAGCATCTGAAGGTTGCGTTTAAGGACATTCAAAGGTAAAACCCTGCTCATGAGGATCCCCAAAGGTAGTAGAGGGCTCAGTCCCTGGAACTTACATGCAGATCTGAACCCAGCCCCACCCCTTAATTCCATTCATGAGGGTCACCAGGCCAGTTCTGTGCTGAATTACGGCCTGAGCCCCTGCAGCCTCAGAATCTCAGAATGCAGCTCTATTGCAGCAGGTTTGCAAAAGTAATCCCATTAAAACTTGGCCTTCAGTGTAGTGTGGTTGGTGAGCTTACAAGAAGCTTGAGCAGGACACAGAGACAGAGAAGAGCATGCCCACACCGTCAGAAGGCTGTGGCCACCCACAAGGCAGCAAGGCAACCTCCTGGCTCTCATCCCACAGCCTCAGAGCTGAGAGAGTCAAGTCCTCTCTGGTTAGGCCAACAGACTGCAGCATTTTGTCCCAGCAGCTTTAGCAAGCTAATCCAGGATCCTTGTATACACTTTTGACTCAGCACACTTCCCTGTTCTTAGTGTTTCTGGCTGTGCCAACCTTCCCATATAGGAAGCTTATCTGTCTTTATTTTAGTATGATGGATCAGACTGGGTCTTATTGTACCTAAGGCCAGTCTCCACTCTTCTTTCAGAAGCATCTCTATTCTGGGAAGACACCTGGAGTTTCATCCCACACACAACCACTGTGCTAAACATTATCACCTCCAGGACACGCTGACAAGACGCAATTTGGGGCAGGGGTGGGGGATGGAGGGGAATTGTTTCCACTTAGAAATTCATGGTGGGGGAGGCACAGCAGCTGGGGCTCTGGCTGTTGTGGAGGGAACATATTGCGCTGCTTGTTACATTACACAGATCAGGAAGCAAAGGCAGACAGGAAATGGGGTCAGGCTCACACCCCCAGAGATGGACTTTTTCCAGCCAGGCTCTACTTCCCCAAGTTTCCACATCTCCCAAAATGGAACCACCATCTGGGAACCATGTGTTAAGACACATGAGTATGTGGGTGACATTTTACATCTGAGCCGCAGCACCTGGCATCTGGGGTCTGCTATTTGGGCATCCATAACTCATCTTTCTGTTGCTCTCAGGTCTGGGCTGTGTCAACATTGAACCTTAGATCCATCTTGTCTGGTGATTGTAACTACCTAGGAATGATTCTAAATGTGATAGACCTAACCTGGGTCCTTAAAATAGTCGTTGGAATAAATCTCTGGAGCCTCACATTCCCAGAACTGCCTGCCTCACACCTTATATGTTGACATCTGTCCACAGGTCAGTACTGGAGAGAACAAGACAGTGCCCATTGCTGTCATGTGCTAATCCCCCAGCCCCGAATTCGAGAAAAGAGAAACGCAGCCGAGTAGGTTTTATGTGATGCACTGCACAGGTTTTTCCCTCTTAGCTCGTGAAAATGTTTTGGAAAAGATTAAAATATTTACATTTCAAACTCGAAGCTACCAATATATACATGTCTTAGCAGAAGCCCCCTCCCTAGGACTTAATGAGAGTGAAAGCATAAAGACTGGATGGGTACACCACTCTGACAGTCTGGTGTAGTCTGAGAGAGGATGGTTTGAAAACTGTATGCTCAGACAGCCCTCTCTCCTCCCCCTCAAATTTCTCTTAGTTTACACCTTCTTTTCACCTTGAGGCAGCCAGCAGGCCTTTGTTCTTGTTTATGCCTTCTCTTCCCACGCGTTGTGTTCCCTGTATGATTGTCTGTAAACACAGCGCGGTTTCTGGGCACATCCATCCTACGCCACTGCGCATGCCTCCTCTGGGAGTACCTATCATCCGGAGGCACTGCTCCTGCTGTTTCCTGATTTCATCTGACCTGGCTCATGCACTTAACGTGGTGATGGTGCTCAGTTGCTCGATACTAAGACACGAAGTGAGACGGAAATGAGGCTTCGCTGGCATGCTAGATGTGGAAAGGAGAAAGATGACTGTGTCCTTGGAAACAGAAATGCCATTTACTGTGTCCCACTATTCAAGACTGCACTGCAGATCCGGAGCTGGAGGCAAACACTGGGGGATTAGTATGCATAAACCGAGCTTTCTTACATTGTCTATAGTTTGCAAGTAGCATTCTTAGGGGGAGGGCATCATAAAATGCTGTTACCAGATGTTCTTTTGTCAGCCTCTAATTATTCCCCTAACTGCTTCCTGTCTTTCTAATGACATCCATCGGAGACAGCCACTAATTTATTCTCTTTGGCTCTCATCCTCTGGAGGGGCTCATCCCCAGGACTGACAGCTCACCATACCTGCCTACTGTTTCCACAGACCTAAGCAGTCACACCATGTCATCAGCAACTCTGTTTGCTGTGTCTAAAGGCAGAAGTCAGTACAGACTTCACATGTGGTAACAAAAGCTAAGGATTATGTTGGTAACCGCTCTCAGGGAATCAACAAAATAAATAAACAAACAAACAAAAGGGAACTGAGGGCTCACACACTCCAAAGACCTCAACTATCACACCAGATAGGAGAGGTTCTGGCGTTGTTTCACCAAAAAGAGAGAAGATCATAGCTGACCATATCTCATTGCACAGCCAGCTAGAATGTTCTCATCATAAAGATTTAAGTTAAGTGCTTGAGACGGTGAACAATCTAGACATTCTGAGCTGATCTTGATGGACACACATTTTATAACTGTAACCACAGAGAAGGACCCTCATAACCTGTTAATCACAAAGACACTCCCCTGCCCTGCCCCCCACCCCTTGGAATTTGTTCCCCCTATGGAAACTCTGGTTTTATTGACCATAGACCATGTGATGGCATCTGCTAGATGAGAACCTAGAGCCACAGACCACCACCTGCAAGCAAGTGCTATCGCAATGCAGGAAGAAGGCCACTGATTTTGATCATGGCTTTTTCTTTAGTGCAATGTTAAAGTTAGGTTGGAAATGCACACAAGCCTATCAGTATTGATGTTTAATAGGTATCAGGAGAAACAAATAGGCCAAATAGATGTTTATTCAGGGAGAAATAACCCACAACATAGACAGTTCCTGGATGCCTCCAGATGCCTCCAGATGCCTGTCCCCGTGCTGCAAGCAAGAGAGCTCTCTGACCCCTTCCTCAGCCTTAGTTCCCCCAGGTCACGTCAGGCCCTGTCTCCACCAGGTGAATATCTCACTACATATCAGTTATTCCCCTAATTGGTAATCTGAGAGCCATATTGGGCTTCTCACAGATGGAACTGCGTTTCCACATGCCTACCTTTCTTGTTGCTCTAAGTCCTCTGACGGCATCCAAAGAGTTATTTCCAGGAGACTTGTCTTCTATAGCTTGCAGTATGAAACAAAGGAGCTAATGTCCCGGGAGAGTAGATGTGTCCTTTGGGGTACGCCACAAGCTAACTTTAGTCTCCAGATAGAATGGAAAAACTATCTAAGCCAATTATCTCCAAAATAATTGAAAGGAAAATCTTCCACTGAAAATGGCCTAATATATATTATTATATTATATATGGTTATATATTATATATATAATCCATTGTTTTCTAATGCATATTATATTAGAAAATAATGGACTTTACCTTCATATTTTTACAAGCATATAATATCCTTGTACCATATAACATACATTACCATCTTTTGTTCCCCACACAAGAGCACCTCTCTGGAACTTGAGTAAGTTAGTTGTTTCCTCAAAAGTATTACTTCAACTATTAAGTTATTATGGTAACTTTTTTGTCTTGTTTGTTTTGTTTTGTTTTCCTTGCATGTATTCTCATTTCTGACACAGTTATCAAAAACAAGATACTTAGAGGCCAACAAGAATTGCATATCTATTCTCTTCGCTTTTCAAGGAACGAAGGTCTGCATTTCAAATTGGAGGCATGCTCATGAACACAGAAGAACACACAAGGCAGTTGATTGCTTTGTGATGAATCACTGTCATTGGGGCTACGAAAGTCAGGATGGGCACTGTACTGGCAATTTAACCAGAGCTATTTCTGAGCTGTCAATCACCTGTTCATGCCTCCTTCCCCCTTTAGTACCCCTCACAGCTTAGCAACAGGGAAGGCTGTCACCTGGGTTAACTGTGTCAGCTCACTCTAAGTAGGAGAGCTTCCAGTAACTGAGAGTAGTTTCCTAATTTGAGGCACTTGAGAGCCAACCCTGATGTCAGTTTCTGTGTGTCTGTCCTGAAAATGAGCATACAAATGTAACCCATCAAATTAATGCAATATTTTGGTTGATCTAAATATTTATGTTCTTTACACACAAATCCTGTACAATATATATTTTCTAGATGAAGTAAAATTATTCAGTACATAAAGTTTAAGGACAAGGTAATTTTTTTCATGTTTTTAGTGCACAGCTAAAGTAGAAAATAGAAATAAAGCTATTTTAAACAACTCTTAGTAGTCGTGTTAATGGAACCAATCAGATGATTCACACAGGGGGAAATTTTGCAAAAATCAATTAAAACTATTAAGTCATGCTTAACACTAATCAAGGGAGAGAGCTTTTCAATCAATATATTTCAAGTACTAAGTAATATGAATTTCAAGGAGCAATTGGACTCCTATTCACATATATTAAAAAGGAATGCATAGATCAAGGTGCCAGAAAGAATCACTACAAGCCTAAAACACCAGTTGACATGTCAACATGAACAGAGGAAATTCCACATGGTGGCACTCCAGCTGAGAGCTATAAGTGGCTAATGAGGGTCAGTTACCCCCAGGGAAATGCTCCCCAGTAAGTGGTCCAAGAGGTGAGACCAAGACTCGGTCTGCAAAAAAGCAACATTGAATAGACCCAGTAGGCTGTAAATACATGTGTGTGCATGTGTCTAACAATAATCAATAAAGAAGAGTGTGGTGATATCTTGGTTGTACAAATAAGCCTGTCTCCTGAGAGACCTGAGAAGGAAATGGTATTAACTGAGTAAACAGGAAATGAGAGCAAGCGCCATCCAAGAAACGTGAGAAATGATAGAAACAGCTGGCACTTCCTCTCCCCTGTCTCTTGGTAGCCCTGTCTGTACTTCCTACCTGGCTACTGGCTCATCAGTGTTTTATTCAGCATCAACCAATAAGAGAAACATATATTAACAGCATACAGAAGGACATTTCCCATCAGAAGAGATCACAGATTTGGGAAGGGGGTACATGGGAGGACCTTGACAGCAAGGGGAGGTGGGAGTGATGTAGACACAACTCATATGCAAAGTTCTAGAAGATTCCTTTTTTAAAAATGAGAGTAGTATCTGTGAAGACCCATGAGAACTCAGGTAAAGTCCAAAGAACAACTTCAGACATTTTACATCTGCTGTCGTCACCTGAAAGTCTCGCCAGTGCTGGAAGCAGGGCATGAGGCAGAAGACAAGGTCATGGGGTTGAGAGAGATACTGCTGAAGAGAAGAAACACAACGCAGAACCATCTTCCCACCATCCAATAGGCTAGAGAGACAGAAAAGGAGAGGGGAGTGGATGGCTCCTCATGAACCGTAGAAAGGGATCTTCGGCAGGTTTCTTGCCCCCAAAACATTTTTAGAAATTGTATGTAGTTTTAGGGGTGCAAATGAGCACCCAAACAGAGCAGCATGTGAAAACTTGCACAGATAAGACACTGGAATCGAACAGCCGGGAGAGAGAATATCCACAAGCACCCAGGTTACCACATGGGACCAGTGGAGGCCGACTAGGCTCAGGGCTGCAGCAAGGACTTGTGGGAATCTCAACTCTGGCCCAGTTCCTCCTTACCTATCTGTCACCAGCCCACCCACCCCCCCATGACTACCTGGTGTGGCAGCTGATCCCTCCCTAGGAGAAGGCATGCTGGCTCTCTAATTCTCAAAGAGAGCACCCAGCAGTGAGGCACAAGGGAGGTAGATGAGACCCCAAGTCTCAAACTTGAAAAACAGGTACCAGATGGTGTAGATCTTTAAAAAGGATGTCAAAATAGGCTTGGGTATACTGACCACAAAAGGGGGGGGATTATAAAATATAACTAAACTAGCAAAATAATTTGACTTTATAAAAAAGTCAGTTGATATCAGAACTGAAGTAGTAACTAAAATTCAAAAAGAACATGATACCTGGGTTGAAGATCAGGCAAGACACACAGAGAGGGATTTGTAGGGTAGAAAAAATGCTAAGCTGATATATAGCTGGAGTCAAGTACAATGAAAAAAAGGAACAGAAAAGTTAAAGAAAAAAGTCCTGGAGACTTGGTACAAAGTATAAACACAACAGCAGTGTTTGTCCGGGGAAAGAAGGTCAAGAGAGGACGCCAAAGAAGTCTTTAAAGAGAGTTGGTTGAAGATTTGCCAACGCTTCTAAAACATGCCATTGCCACAGACCAAGGAGCTGTGCACTCACCAAGCAGAGGAAATACAGAGAAAACACCACCTTGAAAGACCACAGCCAAGCAGCCATTTGAAAGGGAAGAAACCAGAGATCTTGAAGCAGCCGGCCTGGAGATGGAGTGACACCCCTCCCTCACCACTTTCAAATGGGCAACAGACATCTGATACTGGGTTGTAAGTAGGATAAGCAGAAGACAGAAGACATTGAGTGATGCTTTAAAGGACAGATGCTGGACTACAAGCCTATGCCCAGAAAAAGCAAATTAAAATGACAGCCCAAATGAATGTTTTCAGAAGAGAGAGTCTACATGTGTGCACGTGTTTATGGAGTCAGAGTCTCCCTCACATGTGCTCTTAGGTGCTGTCCACCTTTTTATTAAGGCATGGTGCCTCACTGGCCTGGAGTTCTCCAATAAGTTAGGCTGGCTGGCCAGAGAGTTCCAGCAAGTTGCTGCCTCCACCTCCCCAGAGCTGGGGTCATAAGCATGCCCCCACCATACCAGGCTTCTTCACGTGGGTGCTGGGGATCAAACTCAGGTCCTCCTCCTGCACAGAAAAACGGTGAAGAGTTTCGTCCAAGGGAAGTGGTCCTAGATATGTGCACAGGAAGGAATGTGAGTGGAGACACAGTGCAAGGGGTGGGGTGGGACAAATCAGAGTTCACATAGAACCGAAATGGACAAACTCCTCTGCAAAGCACCCGATAGAAATATTGTAGGTTTCCAGGCAGTGTAATCTCTGCCACGGATAATCTGTCCCACTGTGGTGCAAAAAGAGAAAGACTATATAAAATATTAGGCCCGGCTGAGGTCTCACAAATTCTTATTTTCAATAAAGACATCAGGCTAGATTTCACTCAAGAACTGTTATTCACAGACTTGTGACATAAAACGTTAATGTGATGTGGGGACTAAATCTCTACATGTGGATATGGATAGAAAGACATCCATGTATCTCTATATATGTTTGGACATTAAGTATAAAAGATGTACATATTTATACATATCCTTATATTTCACAGATCCT
This sequence comes from Cricetiscus sungorus, assembly GCA_030556225.1. Classification (NCBI taxonomy): domain Eukaryota; kingdom Metazoa; phylum Chordata; class Mammalia; order Rodentia; family Cricetidae; genus Cricetiscus; species Cricetiscus sungorus. The sequence goes on from JANBXA010000398.1 coordinate 33,117,276, forward strand.
ATTTATCTATGCAAGAACACATATAGCCATGCATAAAATACATAATTCTATAAATCTAATTACTACTAAGTAACCACATCCTATGACACCAAGAAAAAAAAATCAGTAGTGAGGGACTAATGCAATTAAAATCTCCTGAGATCCCAACATTGGAATCAATGGACACGCAGTCTCCATATGTAGGCCCAGTTCTTTGTAGCCATAAGCACTGCTGTGTGCCCATTCCCATCACCAGGAACAGGTAAGAGAGGTCTGTTCTTGTTATGCTTATTTTCTTTTCTTGGAATTCATGGTTGCTTTCCTATATGCAAGGAGTTAATGTCATGAACACTTCTGGCTTTTTAATATAAACACTACCAGGATGATTAGTTGCTAAAAACTATGACAGAAATACTCTTCTTCAATTGGCATCTTAAAAGAACAAACAAATAAGCTGCACAATTTTATCACACACATATACATATGCATGCACATCCACAAATATGGTACACACATACACACTACACAAATATACACACAAACATACCAGTGTACAAATATATACCTACATACACCACACATATATACACAGACACAAACATACCATACACACCTACACAAATACATATGCATACATATACACACATGACACAAATACATGCAAAAGCATACCACAAATCACACAAATACATACATACCCAGCCCCCCACACACATGTATATACACTAACACACACATCCACCTGTACACACACACACACACACACACACACACACACACAACCACATACACTCTGGAGAAACTGCAGGGAAAGTCAGATGGTTCCCTCACCCTATGACCCTGTGGGATAAAATCCCAGCACCATGCACAGTTTTGCTGCAGAGACCATCTGGGTGGTGGTTGAAGCAGGAGGAGAATCACACACCTGGCTGCAGAGCGACATTTAACGTTGCTCGAATGTCAACTTTCTCTACAGTCTAAATCCGGGGAAAGCATCTGCTGCTCTTTTCCTTTCTCACACGTCATTTGAAGACTCAACAGCCTTATAATGCTCCCATGGGCCAGCAGGGAAGAGGCCATAAGTACCAGATGAAATGCCTACTTGTGGGCTACTCAGCGCATGGGCCCCACAGGATTCAATCTGCATTAAAAAACGAAGCTGTCTGCTTTGTTAAGTTATGACTCTCGTAAGTTTTCTAATTCTTCTGTGTTTGATCAATATTGGTGTAAACATGATAAAGGGAGGTCCAGTAAGCAATGAGCATGAATTATTCCCCTTTCTACTGCTTAATCCCCATAGTGATGAACTCTTTAGTCAGATAGGTACCCGACTTCAATTGCATCTTACATTATCACCAAGTCTAAGGCCAACAAATTGTCAGGTAATCACAATACAAAGTGACTAGACATAAGGAAAGGTCTCTTTCTCCTAAGGAAAAATGCACTTATAAACTGATCTTTCAAAAGTGACTAAAATAAAAGTGAAAGCATGCATTCATTTCCTGAGTAGATCTGTGAATCACTCAAATATAAGGTATTTTGCAATGGGACCTTATGTTTTAAATGTGCTTTGGATGTTATAGAACTAACTTCAGTTTACTATCCAGGAAGAATCAAAGTGAACAATCACAATATAGTGTTTATGCCCAATAATTAAACTCCACTTGTTCATTGCTGCTCAGTGGGAGAATTCGTAGCTCCTCCTCTAACCTTTGTTGATGCATCTTGGTCTCTACTTACCAACTCCCCATTAACCAATGAGAGGCCTGTTTATCCAGACTTTCCATATAGAACTGAGTCCTTTGAACCATTAAAGGATTTTTTTTTACATTTCTATTGGCCTAATCTTTAACCGAAGGAACTTCAGATGAGTAGTCAAACTTCATATTAAACTAGTCCTGCCTAACATCCTACGCTTCCCATCCTATGCTGATGCTCAGTGACTCACCATAACTATGCCTGACTCCTCTCTTCTATCCTGGATCACTGTTCACTCAATAGAGCTGACCACACACAATTATTATGGTCGTATTTTCCCTGCAGATCATAGGACCATCTTCTCCCACAGATCACATGACCATCTGCTTCCTGCAGATCACATGACCATCTTGTCCCCTCAGAGCCCATGACCATCTTCTCCCTGCAGAGCCTGCGTTTGTCATCTCCCTCAAGAATGCATGATTATCTTCTCTCTGTGTCTTTTCATCCCTGACCTGCCTCACCAGAAACAGGCAAAGCCTGTACAAGGCACTAGCCTTGGAGCGTTTCTCCTCTTAGTTTCTTAGGCTTTCTATTTCACCTGTTATATGTCCCCATGGTCCCCCAGAAAGTTTCCATGTGTTCAAAAGGGTCTTAGCATGCCACACTGAGTGCAGGTTCTGCCTCTTGGCCTCTCCCTGGCTCCCACCCATTTCCTTTTCCACCTCCACAACAAAAGAAGCAACTATTAGTGTCTTTACTCTCCTCCTTGTCTCACCTGCACCCTACTGAGTCAGATCTCCAACTCGATGAATCTGCCTTATGTATACTGCCAGGCAAACCCACAATCCCTTGTGCTGCCTGGGCTCATCTCTGCTGCCCATGAGAAAGAGGGAGCCCACTCCACCTCTGGTGCTTCCTAGAGGAAAAGCCTTTTGTAACTTCTACTAATTACAGCTCTTTTCTTTAATGTCCTCCCAACTAACCAGTGTATTTACTTCAGCATTTGATGATCACCATTCTCCACCATTTCCTCTACATACCCTGCTATTCCCCCAGCCACTGTGGAGTGTTTACTGAGTCTCTGCAATGTGCTAGATAGTCTTATTAGCGAGTGCTGCAAATACATAGCAGAGAATGCTTTCCCTCAGGAAGCGTATGTGTGATAAGAGAGGTAGACATAGAAAGGACCGCAGCTCTGCTGTGGAAATTGTCTCTGCACATTAGGATGGGAATTGATTTTGATTATGCTTTCTACTTGTGAGCATTCACTGTAAACTTTAAAGAATTACTACTCCTGCAGCAGGTGTCGTGGGTCAGTCATGGTTCTTTAAATAATTTACTGAGCTAATGTATATCAGGCTGTGTATTAATCAGAGCATATTGTTATTAGAGAATTAACTCACACAGCTGGGACTAGTGGCTCTAAACTTTGCAGAATAGCCCTGCAGGCTGTAGGCTCAGGGAGATGCTGTATATTGCAGACTTGAGGCAGAGTTCATTCCTCTCTAGGAATCCTCAGTTTTACTCCAAGGCCTCAGCAGACCCAGAGAGGCCATTCACACTAACAAAAGTAGTGCCTTTTTCTCAAGGGCAGGTGGTTGTGTTACCTGCATCTATAAAAAACCTCCATACCTGCATCCAAATTAGTATTTGACTCAACAATGGGCTGTGATAGCCCAGCCAAGTTGACACTGAAGTTCACCATCACAGGACAGTGTGGCCGAAGGGAAACAGAGAGGAGAAGATGAAGAAGAGAGGAACAGGAGAAGAGGGGAAGGGAGGGAAGGGAAGACGGGGAGGAAGGAAAGGCATAAGAAACAACCAGCTAGCCATAAAGTTTACTAAAATACCGTCCTGTTTTGCCTTCTATTGCTGTGATAAACGCCATGACCAAAAGCAACGTGTGGAAGAAAGGGATTATTTCAGCTTCAATTTTATAGTCCATTATTCGGGGAAGCCTGGGAAGTAACTTAGGAAACTGTATCAGACGCCATGGAGGAGCATTGCTTACACGTGTGGTCTCTACACCTTGCTCAGCCACCCAGGAGCACCTGCCCGAGCTGGTACTCCCCACAGTAGACAGGGTCCACCCCGCAGTAAACAGGGCCTTTCTGCAACAGTCACATTTTAGTCAAATGCCACAGACTTGTCCTCTGGACAATCTGATGGAGGCATTTTCTCAATTGAAGTTCTCTCACCTCAGAAAACTCTAGTTTTTATGAAGTTGAGAAACAAACCAACACAAATACTGATGTTCAAATCTGGTTGCATGTTAGACTTCCTTCAGAAGCATTGACAAGCACAGCTCCAAAGCTTCATGCGGGGCAATTCTCACTTAGGATTCAAGGATGAGGAAGAGCTTCAAGGTCCAGAAAATGTTCTAACCACACACCATCCTGTCCAGATGGGGATTGATACATGGGCCAGGAAAATAATCTTTTTAAATCTTAGCTGTCTATTTCTTTATTATATGTCTGTCTGTTCAAAAAAAGAGAAAGATTTGGGGCCTAAATAATATTTAGTATGTTAAATGGTACATGTGCCCCATATCAATCTTTTATTACCTGGTCACCTATGGTCACCTATGACATGTAACAGACATGAGCATCAACCATGAAGACAAAGTCAGGTCTACACTTTGATGTGATAACACATTCCTTTAGCTCCTTTTCTTGTCCCCCAGCAAATGCTCATTGTGAAGGACCAACCCACACAGGGTCATGAGAAGCATGGCAGTAACTGAGTGAGACTCACATAGCTTGCTTTGCAAAATACTTAGCCAGTCTTTAAGAGTCCGTTTAAGGGAGCGTTTGCAGAATGCAAGACTTGTAGTGATCAATAGAGGAAAGGCAGGGCTTCTGAAGATGCTCCTCAGCTTTGGAGGAGGCAAGGACAATCAGTGTGAACCTGTCAAACAGTCAACTGGAATCACTATAAGTCATTGGAAGACTGCTAACAGTAGAGATTTATGTCCATCCCATTAACAGTGTTGATACTGCACACTAATAAAAGATCATTTGAGACTGATGATTAACAAGGGTGATGGAGACAGATTTGCATTTCTGGGGTTCACACTGGGAAGATTTTCACCACTCTTAAGAAACAAAGAAACCAATTAAGTCAGAAAGAAAGATGGAAGCTTTAAGAGACTACTCTAGCTATAGGGAATATCACAGACGAGTGACTTAGGAACTGACTAACATCTCACATGTGCAGGCTGGAAGCATGAGGTGGGTGGGATAGCCAACACAGTGAGGCCCTGGTGAGAGCGCTTGATCTGGCCTGTAGATGGTCACTGTGTCACTGGGTCCTTACAGGGCAAGCGCAGGGACAGTTCTCTGGGGTTCTCCAAAGAATCCTAGACTCGGGGCTCTGGCTTTATGGACTCCTTCAACCTCAGTGCCTTCTAGAAAGTCCCTACCTCCAAATATGGACACATGGGTCAGGGACTTGAAAAATCTAGGAAGGGTTTCAAATCATTTCACAGCAGGGATCATTGAAATACAGATGTGTGCTGTATCTTAAAACCTGCATCAAATTTGTCTATAATGGTGTTTCAACAACAGCAACCAGATAAATAAATCTTAAGTATTTTAAAAGGGCCTGCTGCATCATATATCTAGTTATATAACTCTGAACTGAGAAATCAGGAGGAATCAACTTAGTCAAAATTTATTAATTTACTTATGCTTTCATTCTGCTATTCAACACAGATTTTATTGAAGTCATCTCATGAGCTAGTCATTGTTTTAAGATATGAAATATAACAATAAACAAAACAGATGTTGCTTCTTGTATATGTGGATGTTTTATTTTAGTGTGAGAATATTAATGAGTGGAGAATAGATAACACAACCTCAGGAAGAGATAGCCTCATCGGTGGTAAGGGACACTGAAATAGCTTCCTGCTTATAATCTATTGCCCTGCATCTGAGTAAAACTACAGATAGAAGGTTAGGGTTGGCCAACTCTGTACCCACGCAGACCTTTAGAGAATCTACTGAAAACACTAGAATTAAAGGTCTAGAATGAAATGGAGAAACTCCAGCAGAAACTAAAGGAAGGGATATTTGCAAGTATCATCATTTGCTTCTCTGTGGCTGTGATAAAGACAATGTTGAATAGAAACTTGGAGAAGAAAGAATATTTGGCTTGCAGGCTACAGTTCATCATCAAAGGAAACAAGAAGTAATTCATGGCAGGAATTTGGAGGCAGGAACTATAGTAGAGACCACAGGAGGATGCACTTTACTGCCTTGTTCCACATGGCTTGCTCGGCTTGCTTCCTTATAGCACCCAAGGCAACTTACCTAGGAGCATGCTGCAGTCTTCCATATCATTCATCAACCAAGACATTCTCATAGGCCAGCCTGAAGGAGAAAATCTCTCAGCTGATGTTCTCTGTTTTCAGCTGACTCTGAGTTTGTGTGCAGTTGACAAAAACTAGTCAATACAAGACAGGGAGAAATAAACAGTCTCAAATGCTGCTGAGAATCAGACTGGACCATTCTAGAATGAAAGTTGTTGGTGGCCTTGATAAATCCAATGCCAACAAGATTGCTGGCCAAAGCGGTGCTTGATGTGAACCCAAAAGAGAAGGAGAGGTGGGAATGTGAAGGCAGAAATAGGCCTTCTTTTTAGGAGATTGGCTTTAAAGGGAGCTGTGAAATGGGGTAGCAGCTGGGAGTGGTTCTGTTTTGGAGGGATATTTAAATGAGAGTGAATACAGCACTCTTACATACTGATGCAAATGGACCTTGAGAAATTTAACATTCCATTATATAAACTCTCAGAGGAGTAAGTTCAGGAGCAAAGTTCCAGAAGAGAGCAGAAAAGGGGCCACCCAGTACACACATGGGTATCTGGGGCCCAGACTTTTCTAGGACAAGGAGAATTCAAGTCCTGTGGCTGGATAGATGGAGTCTCTGGGTTCTGAGAAAGTGAATTGGAAGGGGGAGGGGGAGGGGGAAGAGAGAGGGGAAAGGAGGAGGTGGAGAAGAGTGGAGGAGGGGGGGAGGGGGGAGGAGATAGAGTTCTCTGATATCATGAGCGAGGCTGTCCTGGGGGGGAAAACCTGCGTATATAGACTGCAGTGTACTCAGTCCTTCAGCAGGTGACCTTGAGAGGCATCATGGTAAGTGATGACCTGCATCATACATCTACATTTGACCTCAGTATCCTGAAACTCATCAAACACCACACTTACTTCCCATCTTTCTTTATTATGGGTCTGGAGGAACCCCATGGCCATCTCTCCTGGGACAACCCATCTCAGATCTGGTTCCTTCCACCTCTTATGCCAGTGAGATTCCTCCCACCTGGGGTCTCATAATCATTTTCAAAAGCAACCCAGTCGTTCCCAGTATCCTACAGGAATAGATTTAACCTCAATAGCTCCATGAAACACTGTGAGGTGTGTTGTTCCACCCGAATTCTCTCTGTGTGAAGAAACACATGCCTCATCTTTCACCCATGTACTTCCACTAGATACCCACTTCCTCTGCCATGGGAAGGGAATCCCTTTAGAGCGAATGAAATCTGAAAACCAAGGCCTCCTTGTTCTGGAGAGCGGAACAGCATGACCATGACTATTCCTCAGGGAAGTCCACCTCTGGCTGCAGGACTGAAGCTGACCACTTGGCTCAGAATGGTCACTGGAAATGAGCTCTGCATGGTAACACAGTATGGGGAAGGGGCGTGTTGAAACTGGCTTGACCCTGACACCTGATGACGCATACAGTACAGAGGGGTGCAGAATGCTCAAAGACCCACCCTTCTTCCTCATCAGATAATGCACCAAGTATATCACATCCCCATTCGTGAAGCCTTTGTAATTATTTCCCATGATACTTTTTTACTTACTCTTGGATAATTTCATACAGCATAGTTAATCATTTCCCATGATTCTTTTTTACTTACTCTTGGATAATTTCATACAGCATATTTAATCATATTGTTTCCCATCCCCCAGTTACTACCAGATCCTCCCATCCCTTCTCACCCAAATCTGTGTTCTTTCTCTTTAAAAATAAAAAATAAAAAATGCCATTAAAAAAACGGCATGGCATCTGATCTATGTTGGCCACCTCCTCCTGAGAACAGGGCGTGCCCTGGAGTGTGGTTGATGTACCCAGCGCCCCTCCACTGAAGAAAACTGATTTTCCTCTCCCAGGAACTATCATTTGCACATGCCTTCTTGATTAGGGGTTAGCCTTTGCACTCATTTCCTTTCCTTCATGCTGAGACTTTTGTATGTTCCTGTGTGTGCTGTCACAGAAGCTGAGTTCGTGTGTGCATCTTCCCTCTTGTGTCTGGAAAATGCTGTTTCCTTTATAATCTTCCTTCCCCTTCTTTCATATAGATCCCTGAGCCTTGAAGGAGGGGTAGGATAAAGACACCCCATTTAGGGCTGATCACTTCAAAGCCTCTCATCCACTGCATGTGTCCCATCTGTGGATATGGATGATAATTACCATCTGGAAAAGGCAGCTTCTTTGTTCAGAGTGTTGAGTGATGCTGTGTCCTCTGAGTACAGTATTATGTCATTAGGAGCACTTCCCTCTGTGTATATGATGTCATTAGGAGCACTGCCCTCTATGTATATGACATTAGGAGCACTGCCCTCTGGGTACAGTATTATGTCATTAGGAGCACTGCCCTCTGTGTATATGATGTCATTAGGAGCACTGCCCTCTGTGTATATGATGACATTAGGAGCACTGCCCTCTGTGTATATGATGTCATTAGGAGCACTGCCCTCTGTGTATAAGATGTCATTAGGAGCACTGCCCTCTGTGCATATGATGTCATTAGGAGCACTGCCTTCTGGGTATACTATGATGTCATTAGGAGCACTGCCCTCTAGGTATACTATGATGTCATTAGGAGCACTGCCCTCTGGGTATATTATGATGTCATTAGAAGTACTGTCCTCCAGGTATAGCATTATGTCATTAGGGGTTGTTTCATTTCTATACTTAGTAGAAAAATTGTAGTGAGTTTTCCCCAGTCTAGTGATCTATATAGTCCCAGATTCTTGGCCTCATGAACAACATCAGGCTAAGAGTGGTGTCACGCTCCTTTAATACCATCAGTTAGAGGCAGAGGAAAACTAGTCTTTGCAAGTTTGAGGACAGCCTGATATATATAATGAGTTCTGGGCTAGCCAGAGCTACAGTGGACCATGTCTCAGAAAACCAAATCAGTTACCAGCTATACATATACATATGTATGTATGTATATGTGTGTGTGTATGTGTATTATTTCTATTACTAAGGCTGCATTTGGTGGCATACCATTAAAGTTGAATTATTGTCTCCTCCATTATATGGTGGTTCCATTTAGCTGTATATATTTTATGGAGCATCTATAGTATTGGGGTTTATAGGTCTTTTCAAAGGTGCTTTAGTGTTAGTCATCTCTCCTCATAGTCCTTTTCTCTCTGCCTTTCTATCCTCCACACTGCTGGGTTTGAATTAAGGTTATGTGAGGACATAATGAATTTGCAACATGGCATGGGAATATCGGATATTGATATTTCTTAAGAGAGTTTGGAATGCCAACAAATTTGAGAAGGAACACAGGAATGCCTGTGACTTCCTCAATTTCTGGAGAAAAGTTAAAATAGATGGCACTCTCATATCTCAGACATTTTTCTGAAGAAAAATAACATTTTTGTGCTTCATATAACCTTGAACGTGCTTTTCTGTAAATCAGGCTTCTCTATTGAACTGTAAACTCATAACTCTGTTATGAAAAGAGCTGTAATAATAAAAATGAGCCTTGTGTGAAGTGCACTCAAGTACTCAGTTTCCTTGGGTCCTCCTGTTTCCCACCTTGTTTTTTTCAGCATTTATCAGGAAAGACAGTTTGGTTAGCCTCTCCCCTTTAACCTCTTTCTACCTTTATAATACCATATTTTCCCTCCTTGAGAGATTCCCTCCTCCCATTTGGTCCCTTCTAGCCGCCTTGGTTAGGGTTACTGTTGTTATGATGAAAAACCATGACCAAAGCAATTCAGCAATGAAAGGATTTATTCAGCTTAGACTTCCACATCACTGTTCATCATCAAAAGAAATCAGGACAAGAACTCAAGCAGGGCAGGAACCTGGAGGCAGGAGCTGATTCAGAGGCCATGAAGGGGTGCAACTTACTGGCTTGCCCATCTGTTTTGGTATAGAACCCAAGACCATCAGCCCAGGAATTGCATCACTCAAAATGAGTTGGACCCTCATCAATCACTAAGAGATGCCCTCCATGCTTTACTATAGCCAGATCTATGGAAGCACTTCTCAAATAAGGGTTCCTCCCCTCTGATGTCTCCAGCTTGTGTCAAGTTGACGTAGAACTGGCTATCATACTGTCTAAACCCTATAGAAACGTACATATCTAAATCTTAAAAGCTAACATCCACATTCAAGGGGATAATGCTTATCTTTCTCAGTCTTGGTTATCTAACTCGGGATGATTGTTTATAGCCCCCCACCATCCCGGTCCATTTACCTGCAAATTTCATGATATCGTTTTGCTTGACAGCTGAATAGTATCCCATTGTATAAATGTACCATGTTTTCATTATACCACTCATCATTTGATGAACATCTTAGCTGTTTCTAGTTTCTGGCTACTAGGAACAGTGCAGAAATGAACAGTGATAAGCAAATGTATTTAGTATACATAGGGTCCTTTGGGGGTAGTCCACGAGTGGCATACCTGGATCTTGGGGTAGATGAATTCTCTCAGCCTCCTAAGGAAGCTATCATTTGTTTTATTGAACTTGGCCATTCTGACTGGGGTAAAAGGAAATCTCAAAGAAGTTTTAATTTGCATTTCCCTGATGGCTAAGGATTTCTTCATGTTTCTCAGCCATTTGAGTTTTAGCTTTGGGGAACTCTATTTAGTTCTATATTCTGTTCTTTAATTGGACTATTTGTTTTCCTGAAGTTTGGCTTTTTGAGTTATTTGTATATTGTTGATGCCAACCTCTGTCACACTCTGTCATGTGTATTGGTAAAGAGTTTTTCTCACTATGTAGGCTGCCCCTTTGTTCAAATAATGGTAACCTTTGCTAAACAGAAGCTCTTAAGCTTCATGAAGCCCCATTTATTAATTTTTGTCCTGAGCCTGAACTCAGGATCCTATTCAGAAAGTCTCTTCCTGTGCCAATCAGTTCAAGCCTACTCCACGTTTTTTATTTTTTATCAGATTTGGGGCACCTGGACTTATGTTGAGATCTTTAATTCATTTGGAGTTTTAAGCAGGGTGGTAAATAAATCTATTTTCATTCTTCTATGTGCAGCTATCCAATTTGACCAGAACCATTTGTTGAAGATGATGTTTTTTTTCCAGGACTTACTATTTGGCATATTTGGAAACACTTGTTTGCTTATAGATTTGTGGACTTATGTCTTGGTCTTCAATTTAATTTCATGCCAGAATCATGTAGTTTTTATTTGTACAGTACAACTTGGCATATTGGTGGTGATACTCCCAGAAGTTCTTTTTGTAGTTGTTCAGAATAATTTAAACCACCCTGTTTTGTATGCTTCTATATGGAGTTTAATATTTTTTTCAATTTCTGTGAAGACTTGTGTTGGAATTTTGGTGTGGATTGCAATATCCCTATTGGTAGGATTGTTTTAACTCTCTTCACAAACACTGAATCAGGAAAGTAAAAATAGAAACACAAAATTTGAATATTCATTTTGAAGCGTGCTCTCAGATCATGCTAGAGATATTAATCATGGCAGGAAAAAGATCAGAGTTAGGTGACAGGTTGCACAGTATTGGTTTTATTATTACCTCCTGAACTACACCACCTTAATAAAAAGCTAAATTTTAGAGGAATCATTCCTTAAAGGGCCTAACAAATTTCAGTAGAACAAGTATGTGCAATGTCACAGAAACCCATGAAAACAAATATGTATAACACATAAAATCCCATGCAAATGTGAAAAGTAGAACCTTGACTTGGATAGTGAAGAGGCCTGGGGAGGGGGGAGAAGAGAGGGTTGGAGGAGGAGTAAGGGGAGGAGAGGAGGGAGAGGGGAAGGAAAGGAGGAGGGAGAGGGGAAGGGGCAGAAAGAAGAAGGCAAATATGAACAAAGTACATTATCCCATACAGGAAAAAATGTCTTCATGGAACACATCGTTGTGTGCAATGAACACAGCCCAATAAAAATATCTGAAATGCGTAGATAAAATTTAAAACCAAGCTAAGTTTGGTGGCCTTCATTTTGCTCAAAGTGGTTCTCTGAAGCTGGAGACATAGTAATGTGACCCCTGGCATCATAATGTCACAAGAGAAGATGAAGTGTGTCTGCTCCCTGCTGGCAGTGTCTCTAGCTTTCAGATGAATGTCACAGGGTTTGGACTGTGTCCTCTGTATCTTCCCACTTCTAGATTTCTGTGATGGATCACCACCTGGTCCGAATTAAAATCTGGCAATAATGCAAACCAGTTGGTTGTAGGCAAGGGAAGAATGTTTTTTTAAAAATAAAAGTACTTCTACGTACTATTCTGGTTGGAAATTTTTCCTCTTTTACACTTAAGTTTCCAGAGAGAAGTCTCTTGTGGTTTTTGGTAGAGTGTCCCCCATTCTCTAACCTATAGGAATTGCTAGTTGAATGGTGGCATCAATCTAGAGAAATGTGAGATTTTTGCCAAGGAGGACAGGTGGCTTTAGGTGACTGCATAGCAGGAAAGAAGTCAGCATCTCTACCCATCGTGCAATGGGAGTTTTTACATTGGTCATGTGACTACCATTTCAAACCCAATGACAAAGTCCAGTCACCTCTTCAGGTGGTATCATAAAGAGGAAAGACCTTTGTGCAGAATAAAAGAAATGGGTCACTTAATTCAGAATTAAGAAAAAAAATTTAAATTCAATTGTTTAGATATCTTGAGGAAAACAAAAGTATGTGGAAAGGAGTTTACAGGATTAAGTCGACCTACAAGAGTCATGCTAACTTTGTTCCTCTTAGCACAACCTGGCCTGGCCATTATTCTTATATTTGATCACATTCCAAATCAATGTGTGTTTTAGGGAATAAATCAAATTTAAAACTAGCAGTATTAAACCTTCTCCACCTGAACCTATTAGTGATTTTATAGCTGCATTTTAGATAAAGTGAGAAATTTATTGGTTGTTTTATTGTCTGGTATATTTGATTTGTTTGGTTCTGCTCAAAACTGTCAGTAAATTCTCACCGGCTCATATGTTTGACTTGCCCGAGGACAAGCAGAGAAGCATAAATCTTCACTCTGGGTCCAAGGTTTAAAATCTAGTTCCAGTTCCCTTGGCAAAAAAGAAATTTAGAACCAAATAGTTCATGCTGAAAAGGGAGATAAAGGAGAAATGAAAAACTATCCCGTGACACAGGAGGCAAGGAAATATGCATCCTGAGATGGAGGAGGAAAACCAGAGGGCTTTAGAAACTGGGAAGTCCCCTCGGCATAAGAGACAGTGAAATTGTGTCAACCTTTAACTGTCGAGAAAGAAATTCAACTGGAGGGAGATGTGAGAGGAAATTCATATAAGACTGGACAAAGAACACCAATGGCTTAGAGGCTTAGAAAAACCCAGTGCAATGTTAGAGGGTGGTCGGTACATGGGACATTATGGTCACAGAAGGATGGAGGGCTCAGAGTGAGGCTAGGGTAGGATATGTGGGCAGCCTGGATCACCACTTTACAGGGTATTGATCCTTATATGGACAATGGGAAGTGCTAAACATTTTAGGCTTGGATAATGTCTCCACAAAGCATCGATGTCAGGATATATCACAGGGGCTGGAGTCACTGTGACCTGTGCTGAAAAGATGTGGAAAAGAAGGGAAAGACAGAAGGCAGTAAAACAAGGCTTGGTGGTGGGAAACAAGGAGGCAGGAACCTCAAAAGTAACGCCCTTTTAACTGGAAAAGACCAAGGAGGTGTTAGCAGCAGAGAGGCCTTTGAAAAAGGACCTGACCCAGACATCAGTAACATGTAAGGCTCAGGTCAGAAGAATTGCTGCAAGTCCTCCGGATGGAGGTCAGCTAGAAAGCCACCAAACGCCACCTGTGCATCATTAGCTGCTCCCAGGGAAGGATTATGCGAAGGAAATAAAGTCTTAGGTTCTGCCTTAGGGACAGAGCAGAATGTGGAAGGAAGAACAGAAAGGGTTTATGGAAACATCTAGGATCTAGAATCCTGATTAAGAGAATGCAAAGGTAACAAGGAAGGAAGGGTGGAGGCTCAGTGATCTGAAGGAGGCAGGGGTGAACTTGCAGGAGAGAATGAAGCTGTGCAGTTGAGGCTGAGAGGAAAGCAAGACAAGGCAGCATTCCCAAGAAGATAGAAGGAAAGTGTTGACAAAAGAGACCGGAAGGCTGAGGAGGTGGGGCCTTGGAGCTGGGAGCCTCAGGACAGGACTTCCCACTTCCCTCTGAATTTAATGTTTTCATCTGGAGAGGCAGTGAGAACAGTGAACACAGGCGGGTAAATCCCCTGTAGCCAATAGTCTACCTGTAGATGCCAAAGGGTTAGAGATTATGCAACTTCCCACCTTCCAGAAGCCAGGCCCAGATGGAGCAAGAGGAGGAAGGAAAGTAAGAGGAAAGGAAGGGAAGGGAAAGGGGGGAGAAGGAATATGGATATCTTTGAAGAACACCACACTAGAAGATGCTAAGCACAGAGGTAAGATGCAGGAGGGAAATGACCCAGTGCAGGAGTGAAAGTCCCCGGGGAAAAGCATTTGCTCAGGTTCATGTCATTTCAGACCGATTCATCCACACTTCACGGTTAAGCCCGGCTTTAGTGATATTTACTCAATGTCTAAAAAGAGTACAGAGAATTGTGAAATATATAAGAAACTCTGTTACCAGACTAAAACGATTTCTTGTGCTTTCACTGATACTTTAATTATTTTATGACATTTGGACCAGAAACTTATAGCTGCTAAGTAAATGCTCATTGGATGAATAGTAGGCAGCCCAAACAACAACAACAAAAATGTCCAGGATAGGATGGTACACGCCCCAAACAGGAAAATGCCTCCTATAATGACTCATATTGAAAAGAAGTCCATCTTTGACTTAAAAAAAAAAAAAAAAAAAAAAGGAAAGACAACAGGCTTGAGGTACATCACAGGCACAGGGCTGGTCCCCAGTTCCCTCTATGTGTGGGACCCAGGTCCAAGTTCATGGCTGCATGGAGAGCTGCCATCTCACACACAGGAGGAAATTAGGATCCTGGGCTCAGAGCACATCGTGTGTGATTGGCGGCTCCATCCAGGAACCCCGGTAAGTATGCCTTCTCTTGCTGGATGCTAAAGGTTCTCATCTTCCTTTCCTGGCTTGCAGCCTCTGCTGTGGCTAATAAGTGGCAATCCTTCCAGTTTAAATGTGGTGGCTAGAGCTCACATAACCTGGGTTCCTCCTAACCCTGCAAAAGGAGGCAGATGTGACAAACAGCTGGAGGAAAGGCAAAACAGAGCCAAGGCGGGGGACACAGCTGATTGGGGGTGGTGGGACTCTGAGGCACCTGAGCTCTTATGGGACACAATAAGCCAGGTGCAGACCGAGGACACTGGGAGCCCTGTGGAGGAGCAGAGACACACCCAGCAAGGCTGCCATTGTCTTTCTGGAGAGGCTGGATGAGACATGTTTGGATCTCAAGGAACTGGGCTTGGTCAAGGGTGTGCTGGCTTCCTGAAAATGATGCAAAAGTCTAAAGGGAGCTTTTCTGATGAAGCTTCTGAGGTGATGGGACAGCTGTAACTTGGCAGACTGCCCAAGAGCCTATTGTGACCCGTGGATGCTTGAAACTCTGCTAATGCAACTGAGAAACTGATCTGGGTTTCAGTCCATTTTAGTCACTTGAGCTACAAACCACTGCATGTAGCTAAGAGCTCTAGTGCTGAGACCCATAGGACCACAAACTGCAAATCCACATCCCGGGCCCTGAACCCCACCCAGATCCCAGAGCAACACCACCGGCTTACAGTCGGGCAAGTGAATGCTTTCTCCTAGCAACACTGCAAGAGTGAGGACAGGGTGTGGATTCTCCATGAGACAGTGCAGTCCCTTGGGGCACAGCAGCACAGCTCTTCATCAAGATAACTATGGCTTCTATGAAATCTGCAGCAGCCTCTCACCACCAGGCTCCAGGGGAGAGCTCTAGCACTCCCTAACACTACCAAGTAGAAGGGGAACAAGAAAGAAAGAGGAATACAACAACAGGAACTCAGAGGCTAACTAAACAAAAGGAACGTGTGACTTAAAACCATAAATTGACACTCAAACAGAAAAAGGAGAGTGCTGTGTCCAGAAGACAGATGTTAGCGAAGACAAGACAGCAGGAATCACAAAGGTTGGAAGAAATTACAAGCTGAGGACAGAACAAAGGCATGGAGGACGGGTAACCCACCCAATAAGCATTGCACTTGCCACCTCAAGGCCTTGCTTTGTAGAAGGAAGTTGAGCCACAAGATCAAGATAACTATAACCTGCCAGGTTTCCTGGAAGTTCCCAAGAATCTCATGGACAGTCAGGCCTGCTAGGTACCTCGTAACTGCTTGGTATGGCAGGCAGACCGTAAGAGTCAAGGCTGACTCTAGGATGAGACCTGTAGCAGGCTCAGGAGTTTCACAAGGGTGTGCAGCATGTGAGTATAGGAGTCAGGCACTGTGGTGTCCACTAAGTCAGCCCTGAGGGTGATGGAACCCCAGGGGGAACGTGTTCCACACACTGCCTCGGGAAGCAGACATGTAACTAGGAAAGCTGTCTAATTCAGAGCATCCCTGAGCAAACATTGGTTTAGGACAAGCAGATAATGAGCCATCATTGTCATTTCCAGGGAGGATGTTCATTAGCCCCTGTCAAACAGGAGCGATATCCTCACAGACATAAAATGTCTGTGAACCAACCCATTTTTTAAAACTCTCAGGGGTTCATTTGAGCAGACCCGGAGGATGTCATCGCTTGCTTCAGAAGTCTATCGCCATATCAATGGGAAGAAGTGAGAAAGGAGGGCAGCTCACCCTGAAAATGCATCTACATGCCAGCACAATAACCATCCTTTAAATCAATAGACTGCTTTCCATTGATTTTCCCCAGGGTTTGCTTTTTGTAAAATGTGTCTCAAGTTGAGTAAAACACATTTTAAAACTTTGGAAACATGACTTCACCTGCATTCCAGAACACACTGTCTATAATCAGTAGGGCCCAAAGTTGAGAAGAGCCATCTAAGATTTCATTCAAATGTTGGGGGTAATGGGTGTGAGCGCCATGACCTTGGTTGGGTGAGCCATCTACCCGGCCTGAGCATTGGCATCATCATCATCAGTTATATAAAATATTGTGCTCTAAACAAAAAGAAAATCATAAACATGAAGACATTGTTGTTTGAGGAAAGGCTAATACTCAGAAAATCATGTTTTTTGATAGAACGTGTCTACAAATATTAATCAAGAATGAATTGCCTGAAGATAAATATGAGTTTCTTGTTTAATCTGTTGTGTTACATTTCCCACAGCATGGTTAGTTCTGCTCTGAAAAGCCATACAATAGGTCTGAGAGAACCCAGGGACCTTCATTTCTAACACTCTGATGGTATCAAACTGTTGTATCAGAGATGGTATTTACCATATGTGTGGAGCCAAACCCAGGAATGGTGATGTTATCAAGAGTCTTTGGTGCTTTTCAGAAAAGAAAAACAGAAAAATAGATGCTGGCTTAACTTACAGTAATTGCCAAGTAACTGCCTGCTGAAGAACAGGTGGAAAGATGGTATCAGATTAAAGAGACAAGGGAAAGTCCTTTAGAAACTATCTCAGAAAAGCAGAGAACATATTCCCCTAGTCCAGGGTGTATTCAGCCCAATTAGTCTGGTTCTGATGAACAATTTCATCATGGTCTCATCAGGCTCAAGCATGACTCAACAAACTAACAATATAATATAATGCCCTGTGAATGTCAGTCCCTTCTGTAAGTACAAGCACCCCTGACTCATAGGTAATGGGGGAAACTAAAGTCATAAGGAGTTATGTACCAAGAGCCATGGCTCAGCCTTGAGGCCAACTCTGCCTCTGCACTGTCCTCCCACACCTCCCCTACCACCCTCAGGCTTGCCTCAGGCTCATAGCCAGGTCCCTGCTTTATGAAATATTTTACACAAATGAGGACAAGGATGAATTTTAAACAAAACACCAAAATGGAACTATTCATCAGACAGCCATCTCTAAAATTATCTCCTACTTTCATGGTTTAAAACTGCAACACTTAGGTCAAAAAAGATGAATGTTAACCTGTTAACAGAATGTGTGGGCCTCACAGAATGGCCAGGGTTGAAATAGCACGTACTACCAAGCAACCAGGAAGGTTACTGTAGCACCCCACCATGGCCAGCTGGCTAGCACATGGAGATTCTGAAAGTAAGTCAAAATGAACTTGTAGGAATCCCAGGGAAGGAGCCCAACCCTGACACCTACCGTTTGTAATGGTGAACATTGTCAGCGTAGCAGTATCTAGAGTACTCTAGGAGATGGCTAATACCATCAGCTTGTTAGTGTCTAGAGTACTCTAGGAGGTAGCTAATACTGTCAGTGTAGCAGAGTCTAGAGTACACTAGGAGATGGATAATACCATCAGTGTAGCAGGATCTAGGGTGCTCCAGATGGCTAATATAGTCAGTATAGAAGGGACTAGAGTACTCTAGGAGATGGCCAATACCATCAGCTTAGCAAGGTCTAGAGTATTCTAGGAGAAAAACTCTGGGAACTCAGAACATCAGGGAGGGACTTTTTAGACTATTCTAATTGAGATGGGAAGATCCACCCATCCATGGCTAGGATCCTAGACTGAAGAAAAAGGAAGAGTAGTCAGAGTTCCAGCATGCATCGGTCTCTGATTGTCAGTAGCTGCATCAAACTCCCAATGCCATAACTTCCCGATGTTAGGAACTGCAGCTTCAAACCATGAGCCAAAATTAACCTGTCCTTCCTTGAGCTATTCTGGTCAGATATTTTCTCACAACAGTGAGGAAGTCACTAAAACCCTGAGGTGAGTCACCTGTCTGCTGAGGGACTCGGTCGCCTTGTCAATGTTAGCATCTACTTTGCAGGTTGCTGATGAAGACAATGAGTAGAGGTGGTGTGGGAGACCTAGACTCTAATCTGTAGATCTAGATTCCATCTCTGCCTTTGTCCTCCTTTGGGCCTGAGTCTCGGGGCATCATCAAACATCCATTTCCTCTGGAGGGAAGTGATAACAATTCCTGAAATCATGGGAGGTCGCTCCATCATACATGGTATCCAGGGGCTTCCTGCGCACATGCCCACCTGCCACTTGCACTGGCAGTAAAGAACACAGGCTGCGAAGATTCTAAAAGCTCAAACCATTGTTCCTTCTTCAGAAAAGTGGCCCCAAGATGCAATAAACTTTTGCTCTGCTCCAATCAAAGTAGATTTTGCAAAGACAATGGGGGAGGAAGCTGCTGGTGGCAAATGTATGGTTGGCAGTTTAACCAAGAACCAATGAGATACTCACCCTTGCAGCCCTTAACTACCTAGGCTATTTCTTTAATAGCTGCATTAATATCACAAGGCTGAGTTCACTCATATAACAACGCACAGCAAACAGAAGGCTACCTGAGTCAGTAAAGACATAACGTTAACTGTTTTCTGGCTCCAACTCTGTATCTTTTTTTTTTTTTAATTTTTGGGGTTTTTTTCTTATTTTACATATTGATCCCAGTTCACTCTCTCTCCCTCTCTTACTCTCTCCAATGCCCCCCAACCACCCTCCCATCCCACCCACCACCACCCCATTCCACAGGGAGGGTGATGCCTTCCAGGAGGGACCAACAAAATCTGTCAAGTCATTTGGAGTAGGGACTAGGCCCTCCCTCCTGCCTCTAGGTTAAGGGAGTATCCCTCCATGGGGAATGTGCTCCCAAAGTCCTTTTGTGTACCAGGGATACATCCTGGTTCCACTGTCAGAGGTCTCATAGACTGCTCAGGCCTTCTAACTGAGACCCATGTTCAGGAGTCTGGGTCCTTCCAATGCTGGTTTCCCAGCCATCACTCTGGGGATCCCTTAACCCCCTACTGTTCAGGTCAGCATTCAATGTGGGTTTCTGTAGCCTGGTCCTGACCCATTTGCTCATCACTCCTCCCTCTCTGCAACTGAATTCCAGGAGTTCAGCTCAGTGTTTTGCTGTAGGTGCCTGCTTCTGTTTCCATCAGCTACTAGATGAGGGCTCTATGATGATAGATAAGTTAGTCATCAATCTCATTATCAGGGAAGGGCATTTAAGGTAGCCTTTCCTATTGTGGTGAATACATACATAAAGTGCCCTGACTGTGAGTGTGTAAATCCCTAAGTGAGGGTCCACTCCATGGCTTCAGAGTGGCCGTCCTCACTGTTCAGAAGCTCAGAGCTGTGGAAAGTTCAGGGCTGCCGAGTGCTTGTTTGAATATCTACCCTAATCTAGTGCATTATCTGTGAGTTCATTACAATAAAGCAATACCATTTTTTAAATTAAAGCATATTTTCAAAATTCTACACTGCAGCTTTAAAAACAAACAAAAAAAAAAGATAACCTAAGGCTGAAGGTGCTTTGCCCAAAGCTAAACATCAAACAACCCTGCTTGTCCAGTGCAAACACCAAACTGTTAACACAATGATGTAAGGTGGGTGTGGTAGGCATGTTTATAACCCAAGCTTTGAGGAAGCTGAGGCAGGAGGATTGACATGAGTTCCAAGCCAGCCCAAGCAATATCCTGAGTACTGGACTGGACTAGCCAGCACTACTTAACATGATGTTATCCCAAAAATAACAATTAATCAATTAATTAAATTAAAAGGATAAAAGTTTATCTTTATTTAAGCTTGCAAACAAAATAATCATTTGTTTTCGATATCTGAAACGATCTAGTTTTATGAAAATGACTTTTTTTCTATTAACAAGAGAGATATTTGACCTATAGCAAAGCCCCAGAGGGTTTGCAGTTCCTAAATAACAGATGTTCCCCTTTGGAGGTATCTGTCCCAAGGGCCATGAATTTGCCAGTGCACAGTAAGTAACTTTCCCTCATTAACAATGGATAAGGAGTGGCAACAGTGCCAGGGCTGGTTCTGAGGGTCCAGATAAGTGACTTATGGCCTAAAACATGGGACCTAGATGCCCATCACCACTTCCCCTACAAAGCCTGTCCATCTCTCACTGTTGTCCCATAAGTGAAGATGGAGGCCTGCAGTTACTGAAGGCTGCACCATGGTTGAGTCTCATCCCGAGACCAGCCCCAGGTCCCAGGCTCCAATGCCATGACCAGAATCATGTCTCAGCTAGGCTTGGATCTGACTTCCACATCCTAGAGCACACATAGAAACTCTACCACAGCTGACTCCCAAATTCTCTGAGTTTATAATTTAGTGTTTGGTGGTGCTTTGGGACATGAGAGGTCTTGAATTGCTCACTAAGAAATAAAGTAAATGACCTTTCAAACTTCCTGTGATTTGTTTGTTTGTTTTGTGGTAATCTCTGTCAGGGATTTAATTCTTTGGAAGTGGGCTGTGGGAAGGCATTGCCATGTGCTGGCTACCTCTGCATCGTGCTTGCCTTCATAAACCACATACCCCATGAAGTCACAATGGCAAGACAGGCGCCACCACAGTGGCGGAAAAGCAAGGACCTGGATCGGAGTTGGAAAGACCTAAAGATTTGTTTACAACAGATCCCTCCCAGAACTGCACTGCATCGTTAGATTTTATTCTTTCCAGTGTTGAAATGTCGACTTTCACACTGGAAAAAGACAAAAAGTAGCCCACAGCTGGTCTCATTCACTTTCATCATACATCAGGATATGTTCTTCAGAAACAAGCTGTTAAAATGAGTATTTGCTAAAAAGCATGCATGAGCTCTGTAACAAAGGAAGTAGAGGCAATTATAGCGCACAGAGCAGTAAATTCAAAGTCCACACAGTAAGTGCCTGAGAAATCAACTGGAGGATGAGTCAAGGAGGCACATTGTGAGGAAAGGACATTCAGGCTATGCGAAAGCAGTTGCCCACTTTTATGTTTTACGATGGGTACATGGAGCATCACATCATCAACCATCAGCAATATGACATTCATCTTCGGCAAATATTAGGGGAATTACACAAATGGATGCTTTGTCAAAGTTCACATTGCTTTTGGGAGGTGGGTGGTCCTTTGAAGAACCCCCTACACACATATCTACTGAGCTATTGTTCAGGGTTAACAACTCCACCCTGATACTCAAAAAAATGAAAATTTCCATAATAGTAAAAACCTCCAGGACTAACTTAGCAAGTGATGTGGAAAATCTTTGTAGAGGAAAGAAAAATCAGTAAAAGGAAAAATAAAAATAGCAAAGTATGAAGCCTGGCAATAGACAAATGATGGCTGTGAAGTTATTTATAGATGTTTGCAAGCTGATTCAAAATCTCAATAGTATGTTTTATAGCACTGTAGAATGGGCTTAGAGTTCTTCTGAAAAATGCATCAACATAAATAATTAAGAAGATACTACAAGATTAATGGAGAGCATTTTCCTTACTCCATATTAAAACTGAATGTGGACTGTACTAAAAGAAAAGCAGGGTGGAACCAGTAAATTATTCAAATTAAAATTTCATGAGTGATTAAGTCCTGCTATTTTGGGATTTATTGTTTTCTGTGATTTCTATAACAATCATGAATTTCTGTTCCAGATATTAAACATTTAAAGAAGTATCCCTCCCCTCTCTCATTCATGTTTGTTTCATTGCTTCATGCATGTTACATCACTTAATTTTTATAGCATATCGTTTTCTCTATCGTCTTCTTTTGTCTATATGCATCCTTCTATATTAAATGCGCCCTTCACTGAGCCCTTCCCTATCTGAGCCTTCTCTCTCTCATTGTTCCACTTTACTTCCCCCTCATTTCTGTTCTCATTTCTATGCCTCTTTTCTGCCCATCCCTTTGCTACACTACACTGACATGCAATAGAAAAGGTCACCAATGACCCTCATATCACACAGGCCACCTGTCACACCTCTGTCTTACTTTACTTGGGCTCTTGACAGAATTTAACAGCTGACCCACTCATCTTTCCTTCTCAATTTCTATAATTTCATAAACTCTTGTTTTATTGTTCAATGAACTCTATATCTCATTATGTGTTCCCTCTTCTTTATAGTGTCCTTTCTATGATCCAGTGAGTTCTAGAATAGACAACAAGTTAATCATAAGTTCATTTAAAGATATCAAAACAAATCAATATTTGGTGTTTTATACATGTGACATGGGTCTTATAGCGGCATTAAGGTGATGGGAAGACAGTATAAAGATGACCCTGATCACTATAGTAAGTAGTAGATGGCATTAAATCAAATGGAGTATTTAGCAAGTAGTCCATGGTGCACAATTAGGATCTAGGTTGTCACTCCAGAAGCACATCTTGTTTCCAGTTAAAACATCTACTTGTAAGGGGTTGGTAGGATGGTTCAGCTTGCCATAGCAAGTACAAGGATCTGAGTTTTAATCCCCAGCACCCATGTAAAAGTCTAGGTTCAGATGTGGCCAGAAACCCTAGCAGGAAAGCAGCAGAGACAGGAAGTTACTTCCCACTTACTGAACATTCAGCATAGCAGAATCAGAAATCTCCAGGTTCAGGGAGGAAGACCTTGTCTCAAAATATAAGGTAAAAAGTGATTGAGAAACAATTGAAAAACACAGGGTGACACACACACACACACACACACACACACACACACAGAGAGAGACAGAGAGACAGAGAGATAGAGACAGAGAGAGAGGTACACAGACACAGAGACATATAGACATTCAGAGACAGACACACACAGAGAGACAGACAAAGAGACATACACAGACACACACACACACACACAGAGGAGTGAGTCATACACACAAATAAAAAACAGAGAGAGATAAACACACATACAGAGACAAACAGAAAGAGATATACACACTACATAAATTATAATAAAATCATAGAGATCTGAGTTGGAAGGGATACTACACACCACATAGAACTATTTAATTTTGTTGGCTTTATTAAGTTCATCACAAAATTCGTGGTTCATTTGTTGACAGCATTCTTTTGACCCTTGGTCGTCTTGAAGGATGCTTTCTGGGTACATGGTATCACTGCTATCATCTGGTTGTCTTCCCAGTCTTTATACCAAGTACTGATAACACTATGCTACAGGTTACAACTCAACACATGCCTCACTTTGTGTTCCTTGTGAGTTGCTGTTCTAGCTGAGAAGAGAGATTCTGCATCTTTATGAAGAGGGGAAGAGCATTCTACTAAGTATTAAGGTGAGCTCCATGGAGATTATTTGTGCATGCACACACAGTCTCAAAAAAGAAAAAAATCCCATCTGATCTCTGTGTCATCCTAGAAAATGATGAGCACAGAGGAAAGGGGAAACCAGATTCTTGCACACCTGCAGAATTAAGGAATGATCTATGAGGAATAAGAATTGGCATAATAAAGAATAAAGGAAGTGTTCTAGGTCTACCTATCAGAGTATTAACCATTTCACTTCTGCATTATCTGTAACTGTAAATAAATAATGTTAAATAAAAAGTGCACACAGGGAAAATGACATATTATCCAAATTAACACTGAAAATTGTGCAGAGTCGGGTAAACATCCAGGTTACTGGTGCTCTGTAAGTAAAACTACTAACAGCTGACAAAAAAGAAAGGAAGAAAGAAAGAAAGAAAGAAAGAGAGAGAGAGAGAGAGAGAGAGAGAGAGAGAGAGAGAAAAGAAAGAAAGAAAGAAAGAAAGAAAGAAAGAAAGAAAGAAAGAAAGAAAGGAAAAGAAAAGAAAAAGAAACTAAAAGTCCTGCCACCACCATCTCCCTTTCTCTCATCCATACTGTGATCTGAGGGAAGCTGAGGCTATAGTACAGAGTTTTAGACCATTTTTATTACATAATTTACATGTCATCTAACTGGTGATTGAACCATATCTTATCTTAATGAAATGTGTCTTTAAAATA
This sequence comes from Cricetiscus sungorus, assembly GCA_030556225.1. Classification (NCBI taxonomy): domain Eukaryota; kingdom Metazoa; phylum Chordata; class Mammalia; order Rodentia; family Cricetidae; genus Cricetiscus; species Cricetiscus sungorus. Next base: position 33,141,975 of record JANBXA010000398.1, read on the forward strand.
CTGGGAAATTTCATTAATATGCCCATGACTTAGGAATCCACAAAACAATATGCATGAGAAGGACAGTCTGGGCCAGCTCTTCCCACAGTACCAATATGGCAATTAAAATCATGTTAAATACCAACAGATGAATCATTAAAGAGCTATAGAAAATCTCATGAGCTCTGTTACAAGGGAAACCCTTGAGAGCATTTGTTAAGAAATATTCTGACTCAAAATTCATGTGACCCAAAGGACCCCTTGCTCAGCTGTGTGACACCCATCACAGAAACTCCATCATGAGTGTAGGAGTACACAATTCACTTAGTTGGAAGGCACCTGATGTCTGGTAGTAGATATGCACCACTAGTCATGCTGTCAATAGGAAATAAACAATTAAGAACCATAAGTTTATTTTTTTCACATATATCAAATCAGTGAACAAATTACCATTATAAGCCATGTCACTGAGAGTTTCAAAGCCTGTGTCCAAACTTCAATAAGACAAGTAAATGACAAGCACAATGACAAATCTTTCACTCTACATTTTACCCATCTATGTTGAATGAGTTCCATCTTGTTGCCAGGGGTGGGGGTGTTGGGGGTAATAAAATGTTTATCATCTTGCTGATGTGCTCACCTGGAAGCTTCAACCCTCATGGGTAGCTTTCATGGTGCTGAAAGACACTACACAGGCTACCAGATGGTGGGTGGTAATCATCCCTCTCACCCAGCTGTGAACACCGTGAGCTACAACAACAGTCACACTAGAAAGACATGTCTACCAGTGCAATGGTGGCATGAATGTTGTTTGAGTGACCAATCACTTTATGGTTAGATCCAAGTCCCACTCCACAAGGTAAAACTCAACACGTGGCACCATAACCAAACCAAAAAATCTGAAGCTAGATATGCTAGGTCCTAAGGGAAAATCTACTACTATTATTTTACTAAACAGACATAGTATTAAACCGATTTATAATAAAGTATCATTATTCCCATCGATCGATATATCTCACAGCCCTTATTAGGGAAGCCTCTACTTGCAGTAGAGGGAGGTTAATGCTGAGACACACAACTGGACAAGCTGCAGAGAATAAGACTGTAAAGTTCTCAGCCCTAAATGGAACATCTACATCATGCCCCTTCCTCACAGGCTCTAGGATCATTGCAGAAGAGGGTGTCCAATGCTTGTAAGAGCTAAAGGCAGTATATGACTACAGATAAACAGTTTTTTCTAGACACGGGATATAAGTTCACTATAGTTATGCTAGCAAGAGGGAACTCCCACCCCCAGGGGAAGAGCTATAGGCGATTGATAGCTACTGGGGGAAGGGTAGCCAGTTTTCTTTAAGAGGCAGCCATACTCTAGTGGCGTATGAAACTGAACACTGTGGTTTAAAAAAAAAAAACAAAGCCTGGCCCATTAGGCTTTATCGACCCCTCATGGGTGCCCTTACCCTGTGGAAGGAATGGATGGAGGGTGGGCTGGAAGGGAGGCAAGGGGTGGCAGGAGGAGGTGTGGGAGGGAGAACTATGGTTGGAATACAAAATGAAATTTTAAAAAAGAAACTTAAAAAAATTAAGAAAAAAAAACCAATAAGGACAGAAAGTAGTGCTGATAGACAAGAGAAGTGAATTTAGGAGGAGTTGGAAGAATGGGAGTGAATGTCACCAAAATACACTGTACGAAATTCTCAAAGTACTAAAAATAAATAAGGAAAAATAACACACACACACACACACACACACACACACACACACACACACCAATGCCATTGGAGAGCTTGCAATGACTTATAAATATCCTGTACACAGGAAGAGATGAAGAGTTGTAACATTAACATTGGACCCATCTTAGTTTAAAATACAAAGTCTGGGGCTGGCAAGATGGCTCAGTGGTGAAGGTACTTGCTGCCAAATCTAATGATCTAGCTATATCCCTGGGCCTCACATGCCTGAAAACAAACTCCTACAAGTTATTTCCTTACCTCCACCGTACATATGTCTCTCTCCTCTCTCTCCTCGCTCTCTCTCTCTCTCTCTCTCTCTCTCTCTCTCTCTCTCTCTCTCTCTCTCTCTCTCTCTCTCTCTCTCTCTCTCTCTCTCTCTAACTAACTAACTAAATGCAGTATTTCTTACGTATTTTAAGATGAAAAGCACTGGCTGCTCTTCCAGAGGACCCAGGTTTGATTCCCAGCATCCTCATGGCATCTCACAGCTCTCTGTAGCTCAGGTTCTGGTCTCCATGCGCTGTGTACACTTGTGATGCCAGGTGTACATGCAGGTGAAAATATCAATAACAAAACATAAAATACTTTCTAACTTACGAATTCTTTTAATGAACCAAGAGACAAAGGCAGGCCAGCACATTTCCTTTAGTTTAAGCCTGGGCTTAAACAAGTGCACCCAGAAAGAAATCTGCCACACTCCATTAAAGTTTTGACAACATATTCATAAAGACAAATGACACGTGATATTACAGACTGACTTCTTACAGAACACCTTCATTCACCCTCTACTCTGCTGGTGAAGGCAGAGTGCAGCCCTGAATAATCACCAGGCATCCTGGCAGCGGGGAAAGAAATGATGAGACGTTGGGGCTGCAGACGTGAAGCGTGGCAGTTTGAAGTCTTACTGAGTTCCTGACCATCTACTTTCCACTAACAGATTTCCAGGGAGCGCCAGGCTGCAGAACCTCATGACCATAGCAGAGAAGCATTCTGAATCTTTGCAGCCTAGCGAGTAGACTTTTCCAGGTCTTCCCATTGATTGCTCTAAGATGGAGCTAGAATAGTATCCATCAATAAGATGGGAGCTGTGACCTCATCACCACCTTCAGGCCTATTTCACCTTTTCAGGGTCAATTTTCATCATCAGATTCCAGTTTACTGCCCAAAATCTTTTATTTTTGATTTTTAAAATAGTATTCTTTTAGTTTTATGTATTTTTTAAAATTATTCTCTCATATATTACACCCTGACAACAATTTCCCTCCCCCCTCCATTTCCTCTCTCCCACCTGGCCCACCACCCACCTCCCCTCAGACAGAGGCAAAGCAGATGACCAGGACTGCCCACTACTGCACCAAGGTGAATGGCTGATTTGTTTTCCACCATCTGTCACAAACTGGAGCATCAGGTACATTCAAAGACACAGCAGCTAGACACTGAATTTCCATGTCTCTAACTCAGGTCCTGAGGGAGACAGGCTCCATAATGATACAGCTTATGCTATACGTGGCATCTGTTGGTTTTAAAGGTCAACATTAGTTTCCCTCTCATCTCCTCAGGTTCTGCCTGGGAAACCCAAGCCACACTGGTCAATTTATTTCTTAAGAAAATGATTGTTTTCCTCTCCCCAAGCAGGTGTGTTGGTGTGACCCCAGACCATCAGTGTGTCATCCATCCCACTACACAGGATTAACAAAAGGTTTGCTATAGGCTTCCCAGGGTTGTTGACATCACACCTGGTATCTCCCAGCTGGGTTGCTGAATGTAAAAGAATAAGCTGAGAGTACTGGTAGCAAGCTAGATATCACCAGAAAGAGCTGCCTGAGATTGAAGCAGAAACAGCATGGAGAAGATAAGATCAAGATACAATAACAGATGTTGGGCCGCTTGACCCAGCCATGCTGGCAGGCAGCAATTATCTCTGTTCCCAGTTGGTCCAGGTGCCTTTCTTAGATTGGTGGAAATGGAAACAGGGTCAGGTCCTTTGAAGCAATAGCTTTTCCTGCCAGTGACTACTCTTCATGCCCTGGTGTCTTTTGAGGACAATGGGTCCCAGACCCAGCTCATCCCCTACAGCTCAATGGCCCAGTGTTTGCTCAACCACTTGACTTAATGAGCCAGCGCATCCCTTTTCTGTTTCTTCTGCCCTGACTTCTCAGTGACACACTTTCACCAACAGCTTTGAACCATATGTTGGGTCTTTTGTAGCAAATGGACAACAGAGTTGTGTGCAGTCTTATTTTTTTTAGTGACATTTTCATTATTCGTAAAACCAATGATAACTGAATTTGACTCAAGATTGGTATTATGGCTGCCATGTCAGTCAGGGACAAGAAATCACATGAAAGAATATCACAGAAGGCCAAAATACAGAGTCATCTAGAAAAACAGAAAGAGCACCAAGGTGTCCTAAAACAAAGCACCATGTTCCCCAAGAGCTGAGGGGAGCACAGGCACAAGCTGCAGTTATTAAAACATGTGAGGCTGGCATGGTACCATGTCATCCCCGTGTCACTGCAGATGGCAGGCCTTCTCATGTTTATAGGTAGCATGACAGTGTCTGAAAGGCACTGTGTATTGGATATACTGTGAGTATTGGCTGAGCAAAGCGATGTCTCATCTCATCGGACACTTTCCTCCATGTGTATAACACACCCTGAGAACTCGCCCCTCTACTACCCTCCTTCCCTCCTGAATCTCCTCTCCACATCCCCAAACTTACACCTTTGTGTCTTTTATTAAGACCACATGAAGGAGAAAGGGTGTGGCTTTTGTCTTTCTATCTCTAGCTTATTTCACTTAAGGTGATAATTTTAATTCTCATCTATTTTCCTGAAAATATGGTGTTTTTTTTTCTTCCTTACATCTGGATAATATAGTTCATTGTGGTCCCATACCAAGAACCTTTGAAAAAAATGCCTCACAAGAGTGCAACTCTGGCTCCACATGAGAGTGTCTGTGCACACAGAGTCACCACCAATGAACCACAATCTATACCTCCAAGGTGCTGGGGTCTCTGCAAAGGAATGCTACAGCACACACAGCGTTTTAAGATAACAAGTAGCCATGTGATGATGTACTCTTTCAATGGGAAGACTCCAATAGTAAAGTGCTATGCTGGGTTGGACATGACAGGGCTAAAGCTGACAGAGAAGAGTGAGTCTTGCCTTCTTCCCATCTCCTCCTCCTCCTCCTCCTCCTCTCTCTCTCTCTCTCTCTCTCTCTCTCTCTCTCTCTCTCTCTCTCTCTCTTTCTCTCTCTCTCACCTTCTATTCCTGATAAAGGTTACAGATCTTTTATCTGCAAGGTTCTCTCTAGAACCTTCTATTGCTGATCATGATAGTTTCCATGATATCAGACAGAGGTGTAGGCATGGAACTGGGCATCCATGACTTCATAGTTGTGAAAAACTATCACCCAGTGGGTCTATCAATTGTTACACTGAATCAAAGCCCAGGAAAAGATGTGACAGGTAGGTGATTCCTAGTTCTGACATCCATATATGTAGTTTTATGTAGGGCTTTTTAAAAAATAAAACATCAAATGTACACAGATTTTGAGTCTTAGAAAGCTGATCAGTTGACTTGTCAGGAGGGAGCCATTACAAGTTTGAAGAGAAAACTGACTCTAGAGAAATGTCCAGAGACCTACAAGGATGACCCCAACAAAAATCTGAGCAACAGTGGAAAGGATACCTTATATGCCCTTCCCTGATAATGAGATTGATAACTAACTTACTTATATGCCATCATAGAATCCTCATCTAATAGCTGGTGGAAACAGAAGCAGACACCCACAGCTAACACTGAGCCGAACTCCTGGAATCCAGTTGCAGAGAGAGAGGAGTGATGAGCAAATGGGTCAGGACCAGGATACAGAAACCCACAGAGAAAGCTAACCTGAACAAGGGGGAGGAGCTCATGAACCCACAGACTGATAGCTGGGAAACCAGCATTGGACTGACTCAGACGCCCTGAATATAGGTCTCAGTTAGAAGGCCTGGGCAGTCTATGGGACCTCTGACAGTGGAACCAGGATGTATTCCTGGTGCATTAAAGGACTTTGGGAGCACATTCCCCATGGAGTGATACTCCCTTAGCCTAGAGGCAGTGGGAAGGGCCTAGACTCTACTCCAAATAACTTGACAAATTTTGGTGGTCCCTCCTGGAAGGCATCACCCTCCCTGCGGAGTGGGGGGGATGAGAAGGGGAGGGGGAAGCATGGGAGGGAGGCACGGAGGGAGGGAGGGGAACTGGGATATGTAAAATAAGAAAAAAATTATATATATATATATATATATATATATGTGTGTGTGTGTGTGTGTATATATATATATATATATATATATGTAGAGAGAGAGAGAGAGAGAGAGAGAGAGAGAGAGAGAGAGAGAACAGAAAGGCAAATCATATAGTAGGGAAGCATCAGAAGAAATGAGTGCTGTGCTGGAACCCAAATTTCTCCAGCCCTCCTTTCTGAAGACCATGACAGCAACCAGACCACTGGACCACCATTGTTTATAGTGTAAACTAGGCGTAGTTTCCTGCTAGGTTCAAAATTAAGTAAAGGCCACTCTCATAGTTTAAACAAAAATCATGTATAATTAATTAATGTCTTTATCTTCTGTTATTAATGTCCTTATCTTCTGTTAGCTCAAGCTGAGCACCAATACACCAGATCTCTTAATTTACTCCTTTTATGTTTTTTTAAACATATCTGTATTCTATTTTGAAGCCTGGGGTGAAAGGGACTGATTCTTTAATGTTGTTTTGCTTCCTTGTGCCTCAGAGGCCCCATTTATCACATTCTGGGAGGCAGCATGACTCACTTTGTGTGTGGGCTTTTAGATAACTAAACCTGTGCTACTTAGATAAATATGAATTGTTTTGTAAAAACACTACTTAATTTAGCAACTGGATTTGGACTTGTCCCTGGTGGATGCTAGTGGCAAAGGACGATGGAGTACATGATTTAGAGTACACCATTGACCTGGGCACAGGGGGGACATTGTGACAACCAACATAGATCTAGATGGGTCCTGAGAGCCAGTGCCATCATGAAGGTCCCATTAAACTCCATCCCTCAGATGTCCCTCAGCATCCAAATGACTTAAATAGCTTTGGGAAGGTGACAGTGGACATGTGAAGCAATAGCAGTTCTGTCAATGACCAATTTTCATGCTGAAATATCTTTTCAGAGACAATGGCTCCAGCTCTGAGCCATCCCCCAGGGACCAGTTTTGCTAAGACATTAGCTATCTAAAACACGTTAACTGTAGAGCTCTGCTGACCTCCATTCCATCACAGCAGGTAAGAAAGGCTTGCTTTCTTGGTATCACAAGTTCAGTCTCTAAACATTGAAATTTTATTTCAAAAATACACAGAGGGCTGTGAAATTTACTCTAGCTTCCTCTTTGAGGAAGACTGGTAATACCAAGATTGCTTGTTCAATTCAGTGGGGACTTGGGGTTATTTGCCTCCCTGTGTTTCAAAATACTGGAGGTTTCATTTTTATTTTCTTCAGGTTCAAATGTCTCTTTATTTTAAAATCATAAGATCCTTCAGACTTGCCTGGGGGATTCAGTCACGTTGTTCACAAATATATTTTGAAACAAAGAAATAGCAGGACTGAGTACCATCCCTCAACATCAACAGCCAGGAACTGCTGAGACTGAACTCCAGGTACAGCAACCAACAAAGCTCTGAGGACCCAGGGAATTTGGCATGGCTTTCATCCTGAAGACAAAGTCATCTAATTGATGACCTGAGATCATGAACTCATACTAAAGCGTGAAGGACTTCTCGCACTAACCCAAGAGTTGCTCCTGGAGGAGCATCTGTAACCAGATCCACTGCCTTCACCTGCTGATTTCCAGACTTAGCCTTGAACAAGTGCTGCATCTTGAAATGTTCTATTGTGACTTACAAAATCCTCAGTGCCAAGCATTGGGAACTTCTCTTCCAGTTGTTAATCAGGGGAATTAAAGAAACTCTTAAAACAATGTAGGCTATTTCCATTGCCTGAGGTTACCTCCCTGAACTTGGAGGTAAGACTGTAGGGCTGAAGATCTCACACACTTTACACAGAAGACTTGGAAGAATAGAGCTGGAACTGACCTGGAAACCTTTTCCGTGTGTACTACCTCTCATAACATCTGAAGGTGCCATTCAAGCTGCTAAGGGAGAAAGGCAATCAACAGTTCTACCCAGCTATAAAGTCTATGAACCACAATGATTAGTATGGCAAAATATCCCCAAGGGTGCAATAGCAGCTCTTAACACTTTAGGGGAAACCAATGTCCCATTCCATAGGAGGGAATTCAAGCCTCTACTATAAACCTAGTGAATTACCTGTGTTGATATCTTGCTTGTACAAATAAAGCCTATTTCAAGGTCAGAGAACAGAGCTTGCCACTAGCTAACCATAGAGGTTTGGAGGTCTGTACAGAGAGGACGTGTGGTAGCTTGGCAGAAACAGGATATAAGCAGGGAGAAACAGGAACTGACTCTCTTGTCTGCTGAGGCACTAAGGAGGTAAGTTGTGGTGGTGGCTTGCTCCTCTCTGATCTCTCAGCATCTTCCTCTATATCTGACTCTGGGTTTTTATTATTTAGACCAATTAAGAACTCCATTTCCAACTACCCATGTATGGTAAGGTCATGGATCTTAGAGGAGAATCTACTGCTGACCCTTTCCTAAACCTGTATTATTTCTAGCTACGTTCTGTGTACTTATCCTTACACCCACAATTAAGTGTAGCTCTCATCATTCATCAAATAAGCTCCTTTTGTAGCAAACAGAAACCAGTACACAAATCTATAACCTACAACCATTCAAAGTACAGAGAACACTGACTATGGTGCCCAGGTCCTGTTAATACATCTACAATACAACCCTACACCTAAGGTTCAGACCTTTGAGGAAGAGGAAATAGAAAAGTTGTCAGAACCATAAGAGCAGGATGCCTGCTGAAAGGTAGTGTTTATATATGACAAGGAAGCTGTGTCCATGATATCTCAAAAATGTGGTCATCAAAACAAGATCTGAATGATGTCAATACCATCTGACAAATGCACATGGATGATGGAGATCTCACAAGGCCCTCCTCCTAGATGACGGACTGTAATTATTTGCTGCTGAAAGGAAGAATTAGTTTTTCCAGGGATAAGCCTCTGATAGGTTATCCACTCCCAAGTTGCCATCCCTAAACAAGTGCACATGTAAGTAACACTAAATAGATTCAGGTGTGTGTGTGTGTATGTTAAATAAAGCACTCATGTTCAGAGTGCTCAAAAATTTTAATGCAATGAATAAATATTTTTAAAAAAAGCAGACTCCTTGTAATGTGAAAACAGAAAGGAGACTGAAGACACAGGGAACAGTGGAATGGGGAAAGTGTGGAGAGGATGGTGGAGAAGGAGAGGAAGTGGAAAAGGAAGAGTTGAAAGGATGAGCAGAAGGATATACAAAACATATTTTGAAAATACCATAATGATATCTAATATTTCATGTTAATTTTTCAAATTAAAATAAATAAAGATGAGTTAGAACCATCAGTTCCAGCTTCATCAATGGTGACCAATCATGAATAATAGGCATGAAGAAGGCTTAGAAATGACTCTCTAAATGAGGTTCCCAACCTAGGTACAAATGTCTTATGGAAGACAGAGATTGTCACCCACTGAGAGATGGCTTCTGAGCCAAAGCCATGTCTTCTAGCCCATTTTGTATCAAGACAGAACCAGGTCAGTGGCCTTTACCAATTCAAAGTAGGAAAAAGAGTGGGTGCTCCCTTCTGCCCAAGGGAGGAACAGTGAGGACCTGACTCTACATCCATTAGCTGAGGAAGAGGGCCATGGAATGGACAGAGCCCAGAACCCGGGAGGCTTCCATCACTGATACAAACTAGACATCACTGTGACCATCTGCGCCACAGTCCACAACCCATCTGCTGCCACCTCTAATCAACCACAGTAGAATCTCAGCACAAGGACTTGATGTGTTCCAATCCTTCAGATCTACCAAGGGTCCTTTACTGTTTCTGAAGTGGCAAAAGGTATGAGTCAGCAATCGATCACCCAGAAGAGCTGCTGATAGCCAGAGCTGAAGGCTCACAGAAACCACCCTCCAAGAGCCAACATGTCATTCTGCCCTCAGTGCCCACCTCTGAAACTCCCCGACTGCCCCAGGCCTGGATCCTACTCTGTGTTCATGTTTTATTCCTTGAATTGAACTCTACACTGCAACTCACAGCCTGTTGAACCTGAAACCAACCTTCCTTCTCCTCCCTGCAGCTGATGAGTTACGAAGTACAGCGTGTAAAGTTCACTTTCAAAACAGAGTCTTAGACTTGGGATCCCAGCTATTTGTTCTCTGAGGGACCTCAGTCTGAGGGTCGCACGTATCAAAACCATAAAATACTTTTTCGATCTAACGCCATGAGGCATGGGGTTTACTCTAGGAAAAAGCATGTCTGTAGATGTTTCAAAAGGCAGAATCAATGGCATAAATGTCAAACTAATTTTGTTCTGGGAAAGACAAGGGAAGGGAGGCAAGGCAGTGTTAACTCAAGCATTGCAGATGCTGGGTAATTATAGATCTCATTTATTCACAGAGAAAACAAATGTGTTATGTTGCCATCAGGAAGGGGGTTATCTGAGGCCAGGGGCTGTATGAACTCAGTAAATGCAACCATGCAACACAGAGCATTCAGAAAAACGTAGGGTTATCAAAAGTAAAAGTCAGGAAGTTTTCCCTCATGTATCCATGCTCACAGAGAAAGTGGGTGAGCCACCAAACTTATAAAGCCACTACTCTGGGTAATGGGCACAGGTAATGAGCCATCAGTGCACACAGGCAGGTGTAACCATGAAAAACAAAAGACCCAGAGGCTGATATTAGTATTCAAGCTTCAAGATGAAGATCAGAAAAACAAAGCAGCCAAGCAATTAGATCTTACCTCTACCAAAAATGAGATAGCAATCCTGTCTCTACCAATCCTCAGGGGCAAAAGCTCTGAGTTCCTGTCACCTCCTCTTTATATCCCTTTCTCTGCCCAGACATATCACTACTGTCTCCACCTCCTTAGTGCTGGAATTAAAGGTGTGTGATCCCAAATGCTGGGATCAACGATGTGAGCTCTGCTGAACTCAAAAAAATCTATCTGCCTGTCTCCTGAGTCCTGGGATTAAAGGTGTGTGTCACCACTGCCTGATCTCTATAGCTTGTGGCTGGCTTTGCTTCCAAACCCTCAGGCAAGCTTTAATAAATCATAAATAATATACCACCACAGGCAGGGGCTGTGTCTGGGTAGTGAGCACACACACCAGCACTATATACCACAATCAGGAAACAGAAGAGAAGGATGGTAGTGCTCACCTCATTTTCACCATTTACTCAGCCCAGGCTCCCTGAGCAAGAAACAGTGCCACCTGCATTTAGGGTGGGTCTTCTTGCTTCCATTAACTCAGCCTAGAAATTCCATCATAGACATGCCCAGAGGTTTGTTTCCATGGTGACTATAGAGCCAGTGAAGCCGACAATCAATATTAGCCATCACAAACATGTTACACCACTCCTGTCCTACAGCATCAAGAAGCTTTGGGTGAGAATGAGTGGGGTCATCCTATGTAACCTTCATTCACATGCAGTCTGGCCCCAGGCCATGTTGTCATCACCCTGGGTACTCATGGCTCTAATATTCATGGTATTCATGGTGCTAAAGCTGCCAGCCCTGCATGGCTGTGCTGCCAGAGAAACAGGCTTGAGAGGCTGATGGAGTTCAGAGGGGAGATTCACAGGCCCTGAACACCAGCACCCCAGCTCCAAAGGCATCTGCAGATGGCTCAGCCCTGCAGCTGATGGCTTTTTACATACCTGTGCCGACCTGTTAGACCCTTGCAGACCATCTCACTACCTTATCCTGCTGTCTTTCTCCACCTAATGACTATTCATCCCTGCAACTGAAGCTAACAGTATTAAAGAAGATGTTAAGCCAAGCACTGGATCTTGAGGAACCAATTAAGGAAAGGGCTATTAGATGAAGAGAGCTAGGTGTGGGTCTTTCTGTCTCTGTCTCCTCATCTCTGAGTCTAGAGGGTCTCCTCACACACAGAAAATGTCACACCAGCCTCATTAATTAAGAATATGAGATGGGTGAGAAAAGCTGCGACATTTCCTCTGGTGCCCTAGACCCAAGGAGCCTGAATTTAGACAAGCAGCCATTCCTTAGATTTTCACCTCAGAATCAACCATAAATAGAAAGGAATTCTACCTCAGAGACAGAAATAGAGATGGGGTAGAGAAGGGAAGGAGGGAAGCAGAATAAATTAAAGAAAATAGGAAGAGGATAGATGGAAGGAAGGAGGGAGAAAGGGAAGGAGGGAGTGAGAGTGGGAGAGAGGGGGGAACTCGCTCTGTAGACCAGGCTGGCCTTGAACTCACAAAGATCTGCCTCCCTCTGCCTCCTGAGTGCTGGGATTTAAGGCATGTGCCACCACCACCCAGCTTAAACTCACAAATTTAAAGACATGGTTGTATCTAGAAACAAACCAGCATGTGTAGACATGATGCCTGAACAAGAACCCGAGGGCCTTGGAGAAGATGGCTGGGCCTCCCTCTTGCTCCTGGAGTCTCCTAACGTGGCACACATTAGACACATCAATGTCTGTTACATGAGTGTACACTTTACAGTGGCACAGCCTTATATAAACTCAACAAGAGAGGCAGACAAATCTCAGAAGTCCTTTAAACTTCCTTGGAGCTACTTTATCTTCATCCTTTCTGGGTACTGATGCCAGTGAATATGGTTGGAACAAATGTGTTATTATAACCATGCTAGACAGCCAGCCATTAATCCTGCTGCTATTCTGCAGCCATTGCAGAGTTTCCTGGCAAGGCAGTAGACTAACCAGAGTACAGGTTTCCCTGAAGCTGTGATGTCTCAGTAAGCAAGCCAGATCCATTAATTTCTAATATTCCTCCCATATTAACCCCCACAGACTTCCTTCTTCCGGTTACAGACCATGAAAGATCTTCTGTCTTCAAAGCATCTTCTAAAATCAGGAATTTATTATGACAGTGGGGTTCTTCTGCATTTTCTAGTTCATTTTGAATCATCTCCCTTGTAAAGCACACTTTGAGTTTGTTCAGGGCACTTCAACTATGTGGACTTGTGGCACAGGTGCTGTGGTGAGTTTAGATTCCAGGTCCCCCATCACCACAAAGCAGTCAAGGATGGCTGAGGACAAGTTATTGAGGAGATTAGGGGGCACAAATGATGGAAAACACCTTAGGACCAGAAAAGAAATTGACATTGCAAGGGGAGCTGGGGCAGTGGGCAGGGCCCTGGTCCTATGCTGGCTGCTTCTCAGATGCATTGCAGCTGGTACGAAGCAAGAAGACAAGAGGGACATTGTTTTAATTTGTTAAATAATTAACAAAAATGTGTGTGTGTGTGTGTGTGTGTGTGTGTGTGTGTGTGTGTGTGTGTTGCATGCACATGAGTGTGTAGGCCCATAAGCCAATACACCCACAGAAGTAAGCCAGAGCCAGCCACTCTCCATCTTACTGCTTAAGAGACAGGGCCTCTCATTGAACAGAAGGCTCTCTGTTCACTTGTTTTTCTTGGTTATGGATGTTTTCATGGAGTGCATAGGCTAGATAGTCATCAAGCTCTCAGCATCCACATTACCATGATGGGGTTACAGGCATGTACAGTCATTCTCAGCATTTTATGTGGATGCTGGGATTTGAACTCAGGTCCTCTTACCTGCAGAGCAAGCACCCTATCTCACTGAGCCATCTCTGCAGTCCTGAAATAGGTCTTGTGAATACAAAAATCATATGAAGAATTTTAGTATACCTTACACAGATAATAAGTAAAAACTCAGCCAGGTGTGGTGTTGCATCCCAGCACTGAGACCTCTGTGAGTTCATGTCCATCCTGGGCTACAGAGTGAGTCCCAGAATAGCCAGGTCTGTTACACAGAAAATCTTTGTCTCAATAAAAGAACAAACACACACACACACACACACACACACACACACACACACACACACACAGTACATTTCCCTGAAAAGTTGGGCACAAGTATATTGACTCTCTCCATTCTTTTTCAATATGGTCCTTAAAATATTAGCCAAAGCAATAAGACAAGAAAAGGGGGTAAAAGGAGATACAAACGGGAGAAGAAAATCTAACACATATCACTAAGTTTAAAAAAAATATATCAGAAGAGAATTAAGAGAATGATTCTAATCATGTGACATCATAAAGACAGTATGACACCTGTGGTGCCAGACATGAGGGGAGGGGGCAGAGGGATGAACCAGTACAGAAGAGGTTTGGTAATGCAGTGATCCTGTGTGACACAGTAATGTTGATGCTTTATACATTTGTCCAAGGCCATGAAATGTCCAAATAACGTGACCCAAATGTCCACTGTGGATTCAGCCTGAGAATGACATGACAATGTGGCTTTATCACTACTCCAGGATGTATGAATCAGGTGATGTTGGTAGTGTGTGGGGTGTACATGGATAAGGTGATATTGGTTGTGTGTAGAGTGTACATGGAGTAGGTATGGAGATTATGAATTATCTCTGTACTCTTTTCTCCATTTTTCCTGAGTATAAACCAGTTAAACATAAATTCTATTGAAAATATGCATACACATGCAAGCACATGTACACTCTACAGTTGCACTGAAGACCTGAGCACTGAGCTTTGGAAATCGAAAGACTGATAAAATATGATCACAAATGAAAAATAAAGAACACTGTAACATTTCATGGTGAACTAAACACTAAATCCACCCATGAAAACTGACAATTCTGGATTCAATAGATGGTCCTTGCCACTAAAATCTACTAACGCTAATGAGAGTGTAAATCATTCCTATGTGAAATAACTTTGAAAAGGAACTTCATACTGTAATACAAGACTTTTTTTTACAAAAGCAGAACATTTCAAGGATATTTATTTAAATCCACTACATAAAGGAAAATGTGAAAGTCATTACATATCCAACAATGTAGTGGGGTTTTTTTGGAGGGGGGGATGTAAGACATGAGACAGAGCAAAAAAGTTCACAGTAACTATTAATAACTAAACTTGCAGCTTCATGGAAACTTAGTCTTATTCATTCTGCTGTATCGTTATTTCTACTTAGCAGGCCACAAAGACACTATGAAGGACTATCTAACTCAGTCACATCTTAAATTACCCATAAGATACTCATTACCTTTTATGAACATCAGGGCACAACTGAAGGTCGTGGGGGACAGTGGTGATTCTGCTACCAACAAGTAATAGCAGAATGGAGACCATGGAACAGAACAATGCGGACATCAAGGTCAAGGTTCAAACTCAGCCTCTGGTGTTTCTGTGTGCATCTTGTGTGTGCACTCATACAAGCATGGTCACGAGTTTTTGTGTGTTTCAAAGAAATTCCATTATTCATAGCATTAGTCAACATGTTAAATAAATAGATTTAAACATAATGTTAATGCAGGCTGTGGCTAGCTACTACTCTTGTTCAAGTTTCTAATGGGAGAGAACAGCAAATGTCACACTGAAAATTTCATTTTAAAAATATAAACTCATTTGCAAGAGACAGATCTGAGAAGCCCCAGAATGTCTTGTGCTTAAAAACAATGACTTGGGGAAATGCTCCAACAGATTCAGCCATCACAGCACACAGAGGCCATTACGTCTTTAGTGGATGTGACCCAGACTACATCTGGAGCTTTTGAAAGCATCATGCACAGGACATTTCCTTTTCAGGGATGCAAAATTCAAATGTTACAGGATTCCACCAAGATTCCGAAGGCCACTGAAGCCATTCCATTTGTAGCAGGGTCTAGTTCTCTATCAGGATAACTGGAAAGGTTATCCGTGCATGAAGCTGTGATGGTGTCACCTGGATTGCAGAGGAGACTTCATGATATTGGAGCTGTTGGTGCAGTAGGATATCTACCAAGGGAAGCTTCAGGCACAGAGTGCAGAGAGCACTCATACTCTCTATGGAGACTCTAGACTCTATACAGAGATTATGTGTGCTGTAGGAGACACATCAGAGGGGCCTACAATTATGAGCTCCAAGAGAGTCCCAGAGGAAACATTGGGCTATGAAACAGTGGCTAATATGGTTTAGACTATAAAATTTTGGGAAAATAGCCTTGGAACCAGACATAGTGATGCATGCCCTTAATCCCAACACTCCAGAAGCAGGTGGATCTCTGTGAATTTGAGGCCAGCATGGTCTATATAGTGAGTTCCAGGTCAGCCATGGCTACACAGTGAGGCTTTGCCAATAAAACAAAAACAAAAACCAAACAAAAAACCATGATCTTGAGCCTATGGGAGCCAGGGATAAAATATCATTATTGATGCTTGTCAGGTATTCAGTTAGAGCAGAAAGAAATGGTGAATACAGGAACATTTTGGGTAATGGAATAGTTTATCTTCACTGTAGTGGTAGTCACCAGAACCTGTCCATGTACAAAAATGATAGGGCCTATCCATGACAGTGTGCCAATGTAGAATTATTGGTCTTGACATTGCTCAAGAACAATGAAAGATGGAACTCTTGGAGGAAACGGGGTAGTCTGTAGATACCCACACTGTAACTTTATGTGTGCTTATATTTTAAAATAAGAAGTTAAAGCCAACCATGGGACCTCATGCCTGGAATCCCAACACTTGGGAAGTTGAGGCAGAAGAATTGCCATGAAACCAGAGTCAACTGGGATACATATTATGTTCTAAGCCAGCATGGGCTGAAGGATGAGGTCTTCATTTTTGCTTCATTAGAGCAACATTTTTTTAGTCAGAAAATTTAATTTGAATATCCTTCAGCTGCTAAATAAACAAACTACAGAAAACTCATACTATGAAATATTGCTCAGAACTAAAGCAACAAATCAGAAGGGATTCCTGTCACCGGGAATAGTGTAGACCTTGCATCATCATGTACTGCTCTCCTGTCCCTGCCACAGCACAAAACACATCTTTTGACAAAGCATAGTACAATAAAGAGAAATGAAGAAGGCTCCTTGTAGACAGAAATTTGTCCCACCTGGTCCTGCAGCCATTTAGTTCCAAATAAACACACAGAAGGCTTATATTAATTATAAACTGTTTAGCCTGTGGCTCAGGCTTCTTGGTGGCTAGGTCTCTCAATTATTTACCCATTTCTACTAATCTATATCTCCATAAAATCTTGGATTACTAGTGATGCCTGGCCCTCTTACTCCCTCAGTAGCTCCATAGCATCCTCCTAACAACTCACTCCCTGCCTTCCTTCTAGTGTGCTAGCCCTATCTATACTTACTGCCTGGCCACTGGTTGAAACAGCTTTATTCATCAACCTATAAGAGAAATAAATATTCACAGTGTACAGAAGGATATCCCCCATCAGCTCCTATTAAATAAATGCTTGATGCATAATGAGCACTGTTCTAAATGCCTTGTGTGCACTTTCAAGTCTCTGGACACCACTGGGAAAAAACAAGTGAGGAAATTTCAGTTTACAGATGGGACTTAGTTGGACAAGATCACATGGCCAGTACACAGCATATGCGAACGTGAAGGTGAGGGCCACCAGCTCTCCCCACAGTCTGCCAGGGAGCTGCTTAATATAGACCAGCCTCTTTCTTTCCTCTGAAGTAGGTCCCTGCGACAAATGCTGCTCCAAAAATTTAAATCTTTCCTTGGTAGACAAACAAACATCCTACAGAAAATGTAGGCTAACCAGACTGGAGTGGCCTCTTGTTTTACATGAAATAAAGTTCATTTCTTCCATATAGTTAAAGGAGAAAGAAAACAGAGAGG
Organism: Cricetiscus sungorus; assembly: GCA_030556225.1. Lineage (NCBI taxonomy): Eukaryota > Metazoa > Chordata > Mammalia > Rodentia > Cricetidae > Cricetiscus > Cricetiscus sungorus. The sequence goes on from JANBXA010000398.1 coordinate 33,159,521, forward strand.
AGGGGAAGGAAAGTAGGAAAGAAGGAAGGATGAAAGGAAGGAAGGAAGGAAGGAAGGAAGGAGGGAGGGAGGGAGGGAGGGAGGGAGGGAGGGAGGGAGGGAGGGAGGAGCAAGCAAAGGAGGAAATGATGGGAGATGTCATTCTGTAAATATGTTTATCTTATTGGTTGATGAATAAAGCACTGTGGCCAACAGGGCAGGGCAGCAAGATAGGCAGCTCTAGGAGATGAGGAGGATTCTGTGAGGTGTAGGCAGAGAACAGCCACCATATAGGACACCAGGGGAGTATCTGGTCCCTGGACCCTTCTCCAGTATGATAAGACCATGTGAAAATACTTAGATTTATAGAAATGGGTTAGTAATTAAGACAGAGCTAACCATAAGAAACCCTAGTCATTGGCCAACAGCATTATAATTAATGTAAGTTTCTGTGTGTTATGGGGCTGATGTGGCTGTGAGACCAGGTTGGTGGGAAAGAGCTGTGGTAACAAGGGAGGGATGGGGAAATAAAGAAGGAAATGAGGAAGAAGGAAAAAAGAAAGGATGAAGTGAAGGAGGGTGAATAAAGATACCCTTCCCTGATAATGAGATTGATGACTAACTTATATACCATCACAGAGCCCTCATGTAGCTGATGGAAACAGAAGCAGACACCCACAGCTAAACACTGAGCCAAACTGGAATCCAGATGCAGAGAGGGAGGACAACACCAGGCTACAGAAACCCACAGAGACAGCCGACCTGAACAAGAAAGAGCTAATGGGCCCCCAGACTGATAGCTGAGAATACAGCATGGGACCGACTCAGACCCCTGAACATGGGTCTCAGCAGGCCTGGGCAGTCTAAGGGACCTCTGACAGTGGAACCAGGATGTATCCCTGGTGCACAAAAGGACTTTGGGAGCACATTCCCCATGGAGAGATACTCCCTTAGCCTAGAGGAAGGAGGGAGGGCCTAGTCCCTACTCCAAATGACATGACAAATTTTGTTGACCCCTCCTAGAAGGCATCAACCTCCCTGTGGAGTGGAGGGGGAATGGGATGGGAGGGGGTTAGGGAGCATTGGAGGGAGGGAGAGAAGGAGGGAGAGAGAGGGAACTGGGATCGATATGTAAAATAAGAAAATAAAATTTAAAAAGATTATTTCAGAAATGCAAGTTTTCTATTAAAGCCTACCACACATATTTCTGTACAAATATGCCATTGTGTGGAAAACCCACTCAACAAATTAATGTTTTGGCTGGGGGCATCATGGTAGAACTCCTTAAGTTAATTTCATTCTCGTTTGGTGCATGCTTCATACTGACAAGTTCCATCTAACAGTCCTCAAGTGGGACATGTCTCCATGTGCAATGGTCTCGAAGTTCAGCAAGGACAGGCCATCATTGTTAAAGAAGGACCAGCATCAGGTGGCCAGGCATGTGCTTCCAAAGCACCTTCAACCACCAAAGTAACTGTATGTCAGAAACCTCAGTGAAGTCAGGGAACATTGCAGTACAATCTAGGATTCCTTTCACAGTGCCAGACCTTTGTTCTCACAGAAACATGCTGTTTTTACATTAAGTGATAATAGTACAGAATCCACAGGGAACTGAAATCCTCTAAAAACTTTGCTGGATGGAATAAAAAAAAATGGCTGACTTTAATATTTCCAAGACTATGTTCTTAGCCTCCCAGAATGTATCTTGAGTCCAGACCTCTATTTTGCAAATGAACAAAAACAAAAACAAAAACATGGCAAGGGAACTCACTAATTTGCAAAAGTCACACACACACAGGGAGTTAGTTGTTGGATAAGCCTTATTTCAATAGAACTTGGTACAAACAATGTTTTTACAGATGTGTATGCAGACAAGTAGAAGGTAGACTGGGAGGAATACTGAACCTACATGCAATTTCAAACAACTACAGCAGAGAGTGAAGTTCTGGACTCTTGGACAACTTCAGAGGACAAAGACTGGGTCTGCTGTTCCCACCACACTCCTTGGAAGAAAAGGGGGTGCTTCCGGTCACGGCTGGAAACCCTGGTTCCTAAACCTCAGAGCCCCAACTCCTCCTCTAGGGTCACTAACAGGTGTGCTTAGCGATAACACTGGCTGGCTGGTTTTACAGTCATTTCAAACACCCAATGCCAACATCTGCTGGAGTCTTTTTAAAAGCTCATGTACGGATGCTCACTCCTGTCCTTATTGGGACAGTTATCACCAAATATTCAAGAACACCTCAGAAATGTGTTGCAAATATTATGTGTGGTTGGGGTTGAATTTAAGTGTATCAATGAGGCAGAAGAAGTCACACCTAAGAGTTTTTTCTCTTGTCATCCATGCCCCCTCTTTTTTTTTTTTCTTTAAGTTTAGTCCCAAGAATTTAGTTGATCTCAGTCCATGAGTTAAGATAAGTGGGAGAACATTGGCTCAATTTTAGCACAGTACTTCCTGCCTTTAAACTAATCCTCAACCATCTTTCCCTGGGGGTCATTCTTACTCACTAAGTATCCTTCCAAAGCAACCATGCCGTCATCACATAGGTCTGTGTTTGGCTACATGTTCTAGTCTATAAATGTGTGCAATATAAATTGGATTCCCTGGGTTTAAAAATGGAGACAGAAAAAAAGAAAGTTGAATGTAAGGGAGGGATTAGATCTAGGAAGCATTGGGAGGGGGGAAAATATGACCAAAATATACTGTATGGAGATCTCAAAGAATAAAAATAGGTTGTTTTTAAAAATATGTAATAAATGTCTGCATTAGAGGCTACTCTATACACCCCATTCCCTTATAGCAGGGTTCCTGGGCCCCTCCCCTTCTTTACTGCAGAGAACAAGTTCTTGCTAATCTCATCAGATTTCTTGAAGGTTGTAAAAAGCAGAGAGTTACATGGCAATGAGATGCCTACATATTCCATTCCAACAAGCAACTTTTTTTTTAAATGTATTTTGTCTTATTACTTCATCAATTTTGCCAAAGGTCTATATTAAATCTTTGTACAAAACCAGCTCTTGACATTTTCACTCAGTTCAATTTTTCAAGTCTATTTTATTGTTTAATTTGCCAATGCTCTGGCTTTATCACATTGATCTACCTTGCTAAAATACGGGCTAGTTCTAACTACAAATATCTGCCTATTCTTCCCAGCGACTCTCAGTTCTTATGCATCTAAGGCCACATTACCTGACTTGAATAGGCTTTTGGTTTTATTTTCCAGATTCTTTCTAGCAGCATAACTGAATACCATTTGTGATGAGCCCCCTAACTCCATGAATAACCTTTATCTTTCCTTCACCTTGTCTTTCTCTTTAGATGCCCACCTTTGTCAGATATGGGAATTCCTATGCTGGCCACCTTCTACTTGTCACACATTTTTTTTTTGTCTGCATGCTTTTCTTTAACTTATCTATAGTTTTGCTTTGGTTTGGTCTCTGCTGTCTAGATATGAAAATAAATTCATTGCCTTTAATATCTCTTTTGCAAACTTCAATCTATACATCTTCTGAGTAGGGTATTTAATTCACATACAATTACTATATAATTATGATTACTCAACTTATTCTGTTTGTATGTGTGGTACATATGAGCATATGCATGCATGTTTATTCGTGCATTAGGCATGGACATGTGAATACCGCAGTGGATGTGTGAAGGTCACAGAACAGCCTTCAAGTTCAAGTCCTCCCCTGCTTCTCCACTTTGTCTGAGACAGTCTCCTGACCACAGTGTAGGGAACAAGCCGGCTCATGAGCTTCTGGAGATCCTCCTGTCTCCCCTCCCATCTCACCAGAGGAGCGCCTGGTGTTCCTGCCCTGTGCTCTTCATCCAGCTTTCACATGGGCTCAGGGGATTTGAACAGAGGTCATTAGCCTTGCTGGCAGGCACTTTTACCCAGTGAGCCATCTTCCCATACTATGATTGATTCTGATTTATCTTTTCAACTTTACATGCTTATTCCATGGTTTTTCATTTTTCTAATTAAACATACATCTTTCCCTCTGTTTTCTCTTCCATTTAACCCTTCCCTTCCCCTCAAAATTATGAAAATTATAGTCTAATTTTTTTATTATTTTTTATTTTATTTATTTGTTTGTTTGTTTGTTAGTTTGTTTTGTTTGTTTATTTATTTGGTTTTTTGAGACACGGTTTTTTTGTGGCTTTGGAAGCTATCCTAGAACTAGCAGCTCTTGTAGACCAGGCTGGCCTCAAACTCATGGAGATCTGCCTGCTTCTGCCTCCCAAGTGCTGGGTTTAAGGCATGTAGAGATGGGAGATGTCATTCTGTAAATATGTTTCTCGTATTAGTTAATGAATAAAGCACTGTTGGCCAATAGGAAAGCAAGATAGGCGGGACTAAGAGACAAGGATTCTGGAAGTGGTAGGGAGGAATTCCAAGTTGGAGGACGGAGAGAGAAGAACACCAGCTGCTCTCTCCGGTAAGATGAGACCACGTGGGAATACTTAGATTAATAGAAATGGTTAATATTTAAGAGAGAGCTAGCCGATAAGAAACAAGTAACTGGCCAGCAGAATTATATCAAATACAGAGTCTCTGTGTGTTATTTGGGACTGGCATGGCTGTGGGACCAGGCAGACCCAGAATCATGTGGGGAAGTGAAGAAGGGCTTGATCTGACATGTATTGTCTCCTGTGCAATTTCTTCCTCATGTAGAGAGCAAACACCTTGCCTTCTTGGGTTTCTGCTACATTTTATTTCATTTTCTCAGTTGGGACTTCTGTTCTTGAAGCATCTTTTGTCTTTTATTTTTTGTCTGCTAAAATATGTAGCTAAGAGGAAGCCAGTAACTAATGGTTAGTTACCAGTGTCTATCCATTTAACATAAATAAAGAAACCCTAGAACACTGAATCAATATTGATTTTCATGGCCACAAAAAAAGATATATTGATGGTGATATAGTAACCATGAAGTTAAGCTAGAGAACAAATAGTTGGTTTGTTTAAGCATTAACACATCCATTTACTAAACACTGGTGATGTGTGTTGGCAGCCAGAGTGTAGGGCCATCCACAACAGAATCTCTGGGGGTGTATGATTATATTTGCTTCCAAGGCATCGTCTGGGTAACATGTTGTCACTGGAAGAGTGAGAATATACACAATGACAATGCAACCACGGGTTCCATTATTTCCATAATTCTATTATCAACAAATTTTCTTTCTCTTTTCCAATCTTTTTCTTAAATACTTTTTTGGGGGGAATAAAATATAATTCCATCATTCTTGTAAGGATTCAGGCATTATGCTGGCCTGCCCTATCACCTGGCAGAATGCACTCAGGCAGAACCCTGGTGAGCCCAGGGTTCCATGGTTACAGTAGTAACCATGATCTCTTTCCCGATGTTGTCCTGGACTTCTGTCTCCCTCTTCTCTTCTGTCCTCTCACTGTCTCTCTGTGCCTCTTTACCTTTATTTCCTTTCCTTCCCCCTCCCTACCCTTTCTGGTAAAACTTCTCACTATGCTCTGTCTGCCTCTGTTTGTCCCTCTTCCTCGCTCAACCTCACCGCCATAGAATCTGCCAAGGTCCCCCTCATGCTTTATTATAACAGTTCTCCTCTCCCTTCCCATGTATGGCCTCTTGCTCTCTCTCAAATTCATGGCCTCTATTTTTTTAATGTTATTACATATACACATACACACACATATCGGGGCGCAGCCCCAACTGGTACATCTACAACACAACTGCACCCGAGGCTCAGAGACCATGCTGGAAGAAAGATTATAAAAGCCAGAGAGTGGTGAGTTTGCTGTGAAATTGCACCCCACTGGAAATGCCAGAGAAGCTACCCCCATGAAATATTACCGGCAGTCTAAACAAGACCTGAACTTTGAAGGCACAATAGACATGCTAATAGGGAAGGGGGAAATCTCCTGTGGCCTCAGCCCTAGACAAAAAAGCTGCAGCCAGTTACAGCTTATAAAATGAGGGAAAAGTGGCCACAAGCCTTTAATCCCAGCACTCAGAAAGCAGAGTCATGAGAACCTCTGTGAGTATGAGGTCAGCATGGTCTACACAGTGAGATCACATCTCCAAAATAAAATACAACGGGAGAAAAAAAAAAGGTGACAGCACAGAAACACCCAGCCCTTGCTACGGGCCACCACAAGCCTGGGGACTTTCTGTCTACTCTCTCCCTGAAAAGTCTGCTCCCTCTGTGGGCTTCTGGGTTCCTCTGAGACTCGGTCTGGGGGATTTGCAAGCCACTTCTTACTCTAGCCGGGCTGCAATTGCTTACGGAATGAACACTAGAGCAGTAACAGTAACAGCAAACTCCCTCAACCCATAGCCACGAGAACAGAAGCAATCTACAACCCTTCCCTCTGTGTCCGCACTTGGATTCTGTAACTGCCTTTTTCATCACATTTCATGGCTTTACAAACACACACTACAGTTTACTCTCTCCTCCCTCATTTTGGTTGATGTTTTGATTTTACAGTTTCCGCAGAATTTCACAGATCACTTCCTGGTATTATTTTTCTCTATTTTCTTGGCTTAACCCCTGAGTCACGTTTTGTTTAAAACACTCCATTTCTTCCATAAATACTTATTTACTCTGCTAGAGGAATGGATGGGGAAAATGGGTTCATTGGTACTTTAGCAGAATGAGCCATTAGTTAGTATTTTAACTTTTGACAAATTAATGAGAGCAAAATGGCCTGGTAGTCAGTTTCCCAGTGCAGAAGCTATGACCACAGGCCAGGGAAGAAGTGGGGGTTCAGGTTCCATCTCTTACAATGTAAGTTCTGTCACTTTGGGAAATGAGTGACCCCCCCTCAAGACTCAGCTTCCCTGATAGATGGGGACAATAACATCCCCACCCTTAAGTCGATTTCAAAATTAAGCAGCTTCAACGGCCTGGGAGCTGATGTGCACCTAATAAGCCCTACATGTTGCCAATTATCTCAGTTATCATTACTGTTACTGAATGTCAAGTATTTCTACAAGAGAGATTTGGGGATCTGGCCCTTTTAGAAATTTCAAATCATATAAAAGGTTCTACTTGGCCCTATTAACATGAAATGGCAAGAAAATTACATGTCATCATTAATCAGGGTTATTATGGAAATAATCCTTTGGGGTAGAAGGAAATCACTGTGTTACAGAAGCAATGAAGAAATGTCAGCTCATGCCTGTAACTCACTGGCCGTCTGGAGCAGAATCTCTTCAGAAAAAAGAGAGCATTAGTGATAATCATTATCACGAGGTTGACAAGTGAAGAGAGAAGGCTGTCCTGGTTAAAGCTGATACATGGCATCTGAGCAGCCACCTTGACCCTGATGTTCCCTCCTGAGCCTCTAGGGACAGAACTGAAACTGAAATAACAGACCACGTGCTAATTCTTAAACCTGCCATCACTGACTTCCCTGGGGAGACAGACCCTTGTAATCTGCACCCCACACAACTCCTCAACCTGGGGTGTTCACATATCAGATATCCTACATATCAGATATTTACATTATGGTTTGTAAAAGTAGCAAAATTACAGTTATGAAGTTGTAACTGATTTTACGGTTGGGGGTCACTACAGCATGAGGAACTGTATTAAAGGGTTGTAGCACTAGGAAGGCTGAGAACCATTTGTTCTCATTGAAATCTACTTATCCCCACTGTCCTTCTCTATCTGTCCTCTTGCAAAGGCTCAGTCTGCTGGCCTCATTTATAGTCTGGTAACTGGTTTTCCCAGGTCTCACCTCCTCCACAACATTGTTGTTGAGACAAGGTCTCGTGTAACCCATACCAGCTTTGACCTTGGTAAGTTGCTAAGAATGACTTTGAACTCCTAATCCTCCTGGCACTGGCCCCACTGAGTACTGAAATCATAGGTATGTATCACTATACTCAGTTCTTGGCAGTGCTGTGGCTCAAACCCAGGTTTCCGTGTATGGTAGGCAAGCCCTCTCATCACTAGCTGTATCTCCATCTCTCTAAGAACACTTCTCACGGCACATGATGTCTCAGTCCAGAGTTTGGCAACATATGTGGCAAGCTAATAGATGCTTAATAAATATTTAATAAATTAAGCCAAGAGGCCCTTATATGAAGCAATATCAAATATAGATCCATCTTTCCCTGCATACAGTGTCTCCCCACAAACATGCTCTCTCACTCAGTTACCTCACAATGTCACTTCATCATGTGCTTGGTCATACCAGCATGCTTCAGTGTCTAACACAAGGTCTTTTTTAATATTCGTTTTTATTAGTTTTATTTATATGAATGTATGTGTGTGTTTCTGTGTAGATGAATGCCATGTGTGTGCAAGTCTTTGAGAGGACAGAAAATGGTGCTATATCCCTTGGAACTGTAGTTACAGCAGTTGTCAGCCATCCAGCATAAGCGCTGGGAACCAGGCTGGGGTCCTCTGATTGTGACAAGCACTCATAATGGCTGAACCATCTCTCCATAACCAAATCTTTGAAAGAAGACTTCTCTGCACTCTAGTCATTGCCTGCTCTGCGGACAGCATATATTACAGTCGGATTAGACGCTTTACAGGAGAAGGTGATGTGGTAGAGCCTGCTCCCTCAGCCAAGAGTTTCATGCAGCTAAGATCTTTGACTTCATAAGAGTCCCAAGAAAATTCTAGACTACCACAAGGTGTCTGTCACACTCATTATGGATGACATGAACTTTCTAAGGTGACAGAGAGTGATGTCCATTGTGACTTTGCCAGAGGAAGGTGGGGATGACACAATGCACATCCAATGTGTCACAATCCCCAAAGCCTCTATCATTAACTGATGACTTGCCTGAGATGAGCAAGTGAAAATTTTACTTTGAGTTTATGAAGTTGATCAGCCAACAAGTGCCTATGCTTTCCCTCAACTCAACCCACCACAAGCATCATATCTTTCCCATTGTATATCAAGTTAATAATCCAGTTCTCCAGAAAGCAGAGGAGCCTACATTTGGCATCACTTGATAACTGATCCTAGAAACTCAGAGAAACACTTCCTAATCTGAGTTACTCCCCCAACTGAGAGAAGCTGGAAAACTCAATCAGCATAAATGACCAAGCAAAGCTGCCATAAGCAGGCTCAAACGTTAACTCTCCTTGGGTAAAATAACACTAAGGAGTCATACTATGAAATATCAACCAAAAAATAAGAAGAAAAAAGAAACAGTAGCACCTGTAAGTCTGTGTATAAAGACATATGTATAGTTTAAATAAGATTTTCTCATCTGAGTTGACAATGCTTCCTCAGAGCCAAAGCCCACCTAACAAAACCCTAATGCCAGGCATATGAAGCCTTCTACTGAGTTGCTGGCCATGGCTGACCAACAAACTCCCAAAATATACATCATATTGCTCTTGTCTTGGCTGCCTCTCAGAAGGTGAAGTTGAGTCCCTATCCCTGAAGACATAATCCTCTTCAGATGCACGGCCTAGAGGCCCCCAAGCTGGAGCTAGTATGATTGCTTCTTCTCTGGGAAATAGCTTTCACTGTATCAGAAAACACCTTGCAAACTTCCAAACTAGGGAAGCAACCAACATTCTACCAGCTATGATACCTCTAAACCACAATAACCACCAACATGGCACAAAAACCTTGGGGTGCAGTAGTGGCATGCACACCTTGTTGGCAACCAACAGCTCTCTAACCGGACTTAGGACCCACGCAACAAAAAGCAGACAATGCCTGGTACTGAAAACCTAGTGGACTACACAGGGCTAGGAGTCATGAGTCTGGGAAGAAGACTTAAAATTTCCACTTTACTGAGCCAGCATAATTCCTAACTACATTCTAAACATTTGTCCTCTTACCCACAGATAAGTGTAGCTCTCACCACCTGTGGTGGTTTGAAAGAAATTGGCCCCTAAAGGAGTGGTACTATTAGGAGGTGTGGCTTTACTGGAGTAGTGTGGCCTTCTTGGAAGAAGTGTGTTGCTGTGGAGGTGGGCTTTGTGGTCTCCTATGCTCAAACGACACCCAGAGTCACAGTTCACTTCTCTTGCCTGCAGATCAAGATGTAGAACTCTCATCCCCTTCTCCAGAACTACGTCTGCATAAACACTGCCATGCTTCCTACCACAATGATAATGGACTAAACCTCTGAAACTGTAACCCACCCAAATTAAATATTTCCCTTTATAAAAGGTCCTGTGGTCATGATGTCTCTTCATCGCAGTTGAAACCCTAACTTAGACAACCCTAATCAAAGAACTCCTCTTGGCAACAAAGACCATCACAGAAGACTACAACCAAGCAAAACACAGAGTTGTGGAGCCCAATCCCAATGGATACATCTACAAACACTCCCATATCTATGGCTGCAGGAACACTGTGGAAGAGGGATCAGAAACTTTAAAAAGCCAGAGAATCGGGGAGTTTGTTGTGAGACTGTGTCTCCAAGGAATGTCAGAAGCTACACCAATGTAGTCTGACCATGTCTGCCTAACAAGAATGAAAGCAATAGACATGCCAAAATGAATGGGGAAAGGTCATGAAGTTTCAACCCTACACAAAGAACTACAGGCATCTAAGGTTGCTGAGAGAGGGAGAAGTCACCTCCCCAGGGAAGAGCACACCAATTGGTAATACAAAACCAAACTCTCAGCTCTAAAAAGCTACATACAAGTAACACTACATAGACTGAACAGGTTATATCTATGTATTTATGAATGTATGTATGTATGTGCATTTTGTGTCTCTGTGCTTATGTGCATATGAATCTGTGTGTTTGTATGTGTGTGTATGTGTGTGTGTGTGTGTGTGTGTGTGTGTGTGTGTGTGTGTGTGTTTGCATGTGTGGGTGTGTGTTCAGAAATCAGTGGAAAAAAGAGGCCATGAATTTGAAAAAGAGCAAAAAGAGATATATAGAAGGTTTTGGAGTGAGGGAAGGGAAGAAGAAAATGACCAAATTATATTATAATCTCAAAAAATAAATAAAATTTTAAAGTTAGAATTCCTCCCAAAATGTTCCCTCCCCCTCCAAAAAAAATAATGTGAATATAATGAAGGCAGGATTAAAGCTGCATATGAAACAGAATAGAATGATCTCACTGGAATCCATGAAACTGTCCTTCTGCAAGAAGTATAATTTCCGACAATGAAGAGGGTGGATGGATATCCAATCCTTCCTACTTGTCACTTAGTGTAAACTACCTCATGCAGAGGCAAGCTCCAAGTGTTTGTATTAGATGAGTCATCCCTTTCCTAGGAAGAACAGGCAATTGTACCACAGCCAGCACATAGTCTATCTCACGTGGCCATACAGTCAAGGCAATGGGGATGGGGAAAGCAGATGTCCCCAGTCTTGCCTCCTCTGTGTCCTTTCCAGGTTGACCAGTTGACCTGCTCTGCTGCAGATGGTTTTGAAGTGGCCTCACACCAATCATTTCCACCATATTGTTCAAAGCCTTCTTCTGCCTTGCCTAGCACATGTCAGGATGCCATCTTCCAATGATGCCAAAGCTCAAATGCCACCCCCAGGAGGAAAACACTCCAGATGAAAATCCATGTGCAGCTGGATTCACAGAAACTCAACTTGATTGGCAGATGATCACAATCGTCTCAGTTTTGGTATCTCGGCATCAAAGAAATGTAAACATAGCAAAGCAACTATGAGAAGTCTGGATTACAAAAGAGGACTCCAGCCTTCTCCATGTGGCAGAGTTCACGCTGCTCTGGCACAAAGCAGAGGCTTTGCAGTGTGTGAGCTAGTGATGGGGCTCAATGCTGCACTTAAGAACATGATGCATGCATTGTTAGTTCACAGCAGAAAGAGAAACTGATCAAATGACTCACTGGAGTGGAGAGGCAGATCCCAAAGTGTCACTGTGTGACAATAATGCTCTTCCTGTTGAAGGGAAAAGCAGTGTGCACAAAGGGGTTATTAACTGGAGAAAGAAAATTTTTCCTCTAAAGAGGGGATTGGTTCCTTCCTTCCTTCCTTTCTCCATTCCTTTATAGAAACACCCACTTACGGCAGGATTCCTAAGCAAGTGTCCTCCCTTATGGCAACCACATATAAGAGAAGAAACTATGCAGTTTGGAGACAGTCTTGAAGAAATGAAGATTCCCCCACAGGATCAGAAATGTGACCAAGTCTGACAGGAAGGCTGCTGAGCATCTGTGCTGTCTGTTCCCCACTGAGCATTGTGCTGTTCTCAGCATGAGGTCACTGCTGCCATCACAGTCTTCACATCAACATGGAATGGAACCCATGACTCCCTTATGCCCCTCTCAGCTGTGCAGCTGTCTAGTCTCAGATATTCAGGGAGCCTGAGACTCCATCCCCCAAATAATCCATGCAGTGTGGACAGTGGGGGATTGGAGAACACATTAGAATGTGGAACCACAGGGTTTGAGGAGAGCTCAACCCCTCTGAGCAGATTCAATATCACACCTGGTTTGGTACACGCCTGTCACCAGGAGAATGGGAAGCAGAGTGTGAAATAGCTGTAACTCCAGACAACACTGAATGCCCCTTGAACAAGATCTCTGTGCGCTGCTCTCCAGAGCCTTCTGCTTTGATTTCACGGTACTACCCAACACATCGGCAGACAGCATCCCCTGTGGTCTCTCCCACTAGAGACCTACTGTGCAGCTAGCTGCCTGGAGACATTAAACAAGGTCACAACTCCCTAGTGTGGACTTGTCAGGATGCCTCCGTGTACTTCAAGAGAAAAATACAACTCCCCAGAGATCAAGGGCAACCTCTGAAAACCCCACTGTTGATAAGAAACACTGTTGCCTCTCTGGGCACCTGCGGCTCTTCCCTGCCTCATTGGGGGGGGGGGGGGGGGGGGGCGGAATGCCGGAAGCTGAGTTCTGAAAACCTGGACAGTGGCTACTTGACAGAAGGTGCTAAGGTACTGTGTGGCTAAATGAGGGGGCTGACCTGCCCCATCACCCTCAGAGAGCTGCTGAAGGCACTGCCATGTCTCTCTCTATTCCAGGCTACACAAAGACATCAGGTAGGCATAGAGTCGGGCTTATAGGACATGACACATTAGCATCGGGCAAAAGCTTATCCCCAGCACTGCTGGCTCAGGCTCCTTCATGAAGTCATCTGAGCCACTCTCACCTGGAGACCAAGGTAGAAGATGAGGAAGGGAGATGTACTTTCTGTGTTTAGAGTCTACCTTGCGGTTTTCAAATTGAAACTGAGTCCTATCAAGTTACAATGGCTATGTTTGAAGAATGAAAGCCAACAATATCATCACTCTTAGTGATTAATCATGTTCACCAAGTGTCCTGTGGCTGAGATGTTTTCTTTAACAAACGGTTACATTGTTGGGGGAAAGGTTGCTAATGCACAGGAATCAAGATTCACTAGGCTCAATGCTGTAAAGAGAAGTTTATTCCGGGAGAAGTCACTTACACAAAACGCAGGTACCGCAAGTCCTGATCTTAGCATCCACACCAGGCTGCTGTCTGTGACTGACCCAAAGCAAGAGAGACTGCTGCAGTCTCGGGGGACCCTAACCCTCCCTCATGTCTGCACCTGCGATCACGCCCAAACGTGGTCAGTGCTGCAGGTGCAGGCTGGGTGGATATCTTACTACACCTGTTCATTTCCACGCTGTGTGCTTCTTTAAAAGCTTTTAGTAGTTAACTAATTAGCTCTGCCCACATTTAAAGTGTTCAGGGTTAGGGGAATAGTTTCTCAGCAGAAGTATTCATTGTCCAGTACACACACACACACACAGAGGGGAGAGAGAGAGAGAGAGAGAGAGAGAGAGAGAGAGAGAGAGAGAGAGAGAGAGAGAGAGAGAGCTGCTGAACAGCATGCTCAAACATTCCAAACCATGGTATTCACGCAATTCAATTTGGCTCCCATAGTGAAATAGGCTTGTTCTTGTGTGGCAACCAGGAGGAGGTCTCTTGACAATTTTAAGAGCTTATGTGTTAACAAAGATACCGCATTGTGGTTGCCTGGGCAAAGAATTCCATCTCAAAGCCAATGGGAGGCATAATCTGAAAAACCCAGAACGCTAATGGAACCAAGGAACGGAATTGACGTGTGTCTCCCATCTGATGTTTTGAAAGACCACATGAGCATCTCTGTTACTGATGAAAGAAAAGCAGAATGTTGCAAAACCTGGAGAGACCTGAATGTCTGAGCTGTGAGAAAACCCTGTTGAGAAACATGCAGCATGTAGGCAACGCCACCTGGCATGTATGGCTAAGGACAATCACAAGCCCCCTAGTGTTGTGTCTAGGACAGTCCCTTATCCCTCTTGGGCTCAGACAAGTCCAGGATCACTCATCACTCTCCAACAGACCTGAGTCCTAGCCAGCTTGTTCAAGTTCCACTCTTTCCCACCTCTGGCTGTCACTCCCACCACACCACTCCATCCAGAGCCCAACATCCACACCTGTGCCTGTGGTGTCAGCCCCTGACACAGGGCAGGCCTTGGAGATGCTGTCCCCTGAGACACTCCTCCCATGTGGCACTTACAGAGACATGGCCTCTTGTCGTTTTCCAAGACAACCTAAGTAGCCTTTGCCCAGGAAAGGGCACACACCTGTTGGCAGAGGCCACTCTGCTGCCCTAATATCATGACTTTCTCACTCACCTCACTTCAAATAGAAATGGATTCTGAGTGACCATCCTAATGTTTAATTAGATCAAGTCGGGATATAAACGAGTGGCTTCCATAAAATGACCCCTCCAACAGCATCCTAGGACCCACAGCCTCCTTAGGTGTTATCATATGAGGATATCTGTCTCCATGGAAAGAGGCGGTTGTATATTACAGTATTTCGTGGCATTCTAGGTTCAAGTTAGCTAATGAGAGCTGGAAAGTCCAGAGGGGTTACTCACTCAGTGGGGTGCTGGCTCTCAGACCTGGTGACAGACAGTTCTTATTACCACACTGTTCTACATCTGGTTCTCCTTCCTGGCCATTGGCCCATTAGTCATCAGCAGCCCAAGCGTCAGCTAAGCATATGAATATACCCCACATTCTAACATGTGACTTCTCCAGTCTCGGTCACCTCTCGAACTCTCAAGGTTACTTGGGCCTTCCCATAAGCTTGGATGGTGAGTGCCTGCCCCGTATTGCAATCTAAAGTGCACATGCTCAAGTCAACCCCTCCACCTCGCCCTTTCCAGGTATTCCTGCCTACAGCTCTTCTCAACCCAGAGCCCACGGTGCTGCAAAACTCTGGTTTCCTAGCTGAGATCTGACACAATCTCGCCTGTGTCTTGCATCTCTGCCCTCTGAGTTAAGAAGCACCATATCTGTGCCATTCATATGGGCTCTCAGTCCCCAGAGTCAGCCTCATCTCCAGCATACCATCCAAAGGGGGTGCACAAATCCTCCACTGGGGCTCATGCGGGTAGACTGTCCAATACCCACACTGGCATGAACACCCTCTTCTGGAAGGTTAATAGTGCCTCCATCCAAGGCCTCCCTAGCAGTCTGTCTTGAGGAACAGTCTGAACAATCCCATCCATTGAGGCCTTACAGTTGATGAAAAGTCTATGATGACACCATTGGGGTGCCTACTTTGTGCCTTCATGTTGAGATAGTCTCCTAACAGAATGTCTTTCAAAAACCCTCACCACTATTGCCAAGTAAAAAGCCCTGTGTCAGCTAGGGGATACTTCCTTGTCAGAGAAATCTCAGACACAGTCAGAAAATAAAAACTGCTGTCATTGCTCTCAGTTTCTCTCTAGAACTTGATGGTAAGACCAATGGCCAAAGACACTATACACATTGGTCACAGGACATGGAGAAATCAGTAATGATTAGGAAGCTTCCTCCATTCAGGCTACTTCTCATTATTCTAGGAGGTGCTATGCAGGCTTCTGGAGGGAAAATGCCATCAAAAATCTTGCCCAGCTATGTACATAGTGAATTGTAATAAATGACCAGTGTGTAAGACATGCCCATGGGTGAAGTAGCAGCATGAATGTTATGAAACTAATCAGCCACTTCCTGACTGGATTTAAGCCCCACTGTACAGGAGGAGGCTCATGTCTGCTACTGTAAACACAGCCAAGAACTGGTGGGTAAAGAACATATCAGCCCTGTATGAACCTATCACTATTATTCTGCTAAATGGACATAGTATCAAACTGCCCTCTAAATTTATGTCTCTAGTGCAGCTCCCAGACCTCATCTGAGAAGTTCCTTGTGCAGGGGATGTCAGTTAATGAAGAAACTTAAAACCTGGTCAAAATACAGAGAATACTGTCAAATATTCAGTGGTATGCTCAGCCACAACCTGGACACCTACATCACAGCCCCCCCCCAAGACCCTTGCAAAAGAAGGGCTGGGAAGATTATAAGAGCCAGAAGTGAGGGAGGACCAGGATGAAACGGTATCTTATGAACTTGACAGCAGCCATGATGGTCTATGTGGGAGAAACCTCGGCCAGCCCACCTAAGGCAAGCCTTCTCCTATGCCCAGGACTGCTGATGAAGAAACACCTGATCAGAGACACCAAGGAGGAAAGGACAACGCAGCAGAGTCAGCCACCTGAGCCAATGGGACCTTGGGAGGGGTATAAAGGCAGGTCTAAGTTCCTTAATAAATCAGTCTGCATCACGCTCTGCTACTCACTGACTCCCAGTGTCTGAATTGTTGGGGCTGCATCTTCTCATCCCCATCCCCCAAGGGGTGTCTGAGCAAGGTAACCTGAAACAGGTGTGCACAAGATCAAGCCAGTCAGCATTCTGGCTGAGCAGCTGTGGAAAATGAACTGCTTCTAGGGGAGGTAGGCTCTGTTTTCCTTAGAAGTCTACAACCAGGTACCAGTTGCTGCCCCTGTAGTAATTTAAGAAAAGCAGCACTCGAGAGAAAGATGTTATGTGACAGAGTTCAAGCAGAGGGGTTTTTTTTATTAGGGAAAGGGATCGGGTAGACTGACCGAGGTTCAGAGAGAGAGAGAGAGAGAGAGAGAGAGAGAGAGAGAAGAGGTGAGCAGGGCTCTTTTAAAAGGGAATGCAGAGAATGTACATAGGTGGTGCTCTTAGTGGCTGCAGCTGAGGGTGTGTCCTATCACAACCCCAAGGACAGGCCAATACAGATGCCTGAATACTAACGGTCCCCACAACTCCTGTATTCAGCAGCACAAATTGGAGTCAGTGGGTTATCAAATTTAGAATACATAAATACATTTTTAAAAGAAAACAAAACATTTCACAATACTACAGTGTGTAGAGTACCTGGCAGTGCTGGGTGACACCTGCACAGCCAAGGGCTCTAATTTGTGGTGGGGAAACTGCTGATTTCCTTAAGCTTAGAATGATAATTTTAGAATTCTAGAGGTTATCTTTCATATTAGAAATTAAATAGAACCTGATATGTTACAAATTGACTTCAAGTGCCACAACTTATCTAAGTGGAAGTGTTTTTATTATAGCATTGTATAATAAAGACAAATTAACCTTTAAAATAGAGAAATTGACTATAATTAATAAGTGACATTTTAGGTATGTAGGATATTTCAATATATGAAAAAATAAAAACCTAACATTTCTTCGAAGAGATAAAACACACTAATTAGATAAAATGCATTATGTATTATTCTGTGGGTACATGTATTTTAGAATTAAATGACTTAAAAATATGATCAGCTTTATTTATAGTTATATATAGTACAATAAAAATAACACAGCCAGGAATAGTAGCATTCATCTTTAATCCCAGTGTTTGGGAGGCAGAGGCAGGTGGATCTTTGTGAGTTCAAGGCCTGCCTGGTCTACATAGTAAGTTCCAGGACAGCCAGGATTACATAAAGAGAACCTGTCTCAAAAAAAATAAAACTAATAAAAAAAAAAGTACTAAAACATGAGTTGAAGAACACACCAATGATCACCCTCAAAGATAAAAATCTCACTGATTTTTCAGTTCCTAGTGATGAACCATGTCTGGCTAACCATGCTTCATTTGAGGTGTTGTTGACATAGTTGTATGCAGAAGAAACCCTACTTAAAATTTAGATTTCTTCCTGAGTTAAAAACATGTGGTCTAGTTCTTTCCCCTCTCCCCTCTCCCCTCTCCCCTCTCCTCTCTCCCCTCTCCCCTCCCTCCTCTCTCTCTCTCCCTCCCTCTCTCTCTCTCTCTCTCTCTCTCTCTCTCTCTCTCTCTCTCTCCCCACAACCCCAATAAATTAGCAGAGGAGAACACATGCTCTATGAAAATATAGCATTTATGTTGTAGAAGACCTTTGTCCATCACTGGTGCCCATCCCAAATCCTTTGCAAAGAGCGTGGAAATGCAAAGGAAAGTCTGCTCTCCTACCCTGTCCCTGAAGTTCTCAAGGAACAAAAGTGGCTCTGTTGCTCCAGGGGATCAACACCCAGGGGCCCCTGGTGCACAGTTGCCTGGTGTCTTTCTGACAGAAGTGGTCCTTGGCAACTAAGTGATGAAAATGTATTGCCAACAGGTACTGGTGATGGTTGTACAAAACTGTAAATGGTTTTAATGCTGGTGACTTGTACACTTCAAACATTGTTTTAATAGTAAATTTCTGTGTTAAATCCATGCACATATGTATATACAACCACCAGTAAAAAGCTAAACCAAAATAAAGTAGGTCACAATAGAGGCAACAAGGTTGCTCAGTGGTTAAAGCCTGACAGTCTGAGATCAATTTGCCTATCCCACATGCCCGAAGGAGACAACCAACTACCAAAAATTATCTTTTGACCTACACACACACACACACACACACACACACACACACACACCCTTCTGCACACATTAAAATACACACATGTGTAAATATGCACACACAAAATTATTTAACTAATTAATTAAAATATGCCAAGGAAGGAAACCAGGCCACAAAAATAAGAGACTTTGTAATAATTGAATATCGGACCCTCAGAAATGAGATGCCTCCACTCTGAGGAAGGTACTCTTTGAAAACAGGCATCCATCCTGATTGCACATCAGAAGGAGCATAACTTAGACATCAAATAAACAGCAACCCAAACAACCGAACAAGACTATTTTTCTAACAAGACTCTGCTCCCCTGAGAGCCATAAGTGTTGTCAGCATTCCTTAAGATGACAAATCTTTCTCACCTTAATTAGCTCTTCTGCAGGCAAACTGGCCCCAAACAGATGGCTACAAAGCCAGCTGTAGATAATATTTTTTTAAAAAGAAAATAAAAGAAGAAACGTCAACGGCAAGAGCTGATCCTATTAAATTGCCTTAAATGTAATTGCTAGTTAAACAGGTAGTTTATTCCAACCTTCAAACGAGAATCTAACCTTCCAGGTCAGAAAGACGCACAGTGTAGAAAGGGGCTCGTGCGTGTCCAAGGCTCGCCGCCTCTACTGATGAGTGGTTATATTCCAAAAGTGGCTATGCCAATACTTAATGTTTTATTTTCTAAATTTTTCCCAGTTTCAGTAGCTTCTAATAGACCTAGAACATTCCTTCTCACATATATAAAAGGAATATATAAAAGCTCTCCAAACTGTGCTATTTCATGATCTTCCCAATTCATGTGTATGAAGTCAGACAACATACCTCATCACATAATCCAAATGCAATTGCACAGCCAGCCAGGAGTAAAGCAGAGATGAACCTTAAGGAAACAGGCACTCCACACTCCTGAGTGAACACACAGGAGACCCTGAGCCCTGTCATCTATGCCTGGCAGATGGGAGAACACACGTTGACAAACACAGCAACCTGGGCTCCATGTTAACTCATGGGCTTGTCACACAACATTGCACTTGACACTGCACATACAACAAGGGGATGTTACCACTCAGGTCATACGGTCACCAGGTGGAAAGGGGTGTGAAGGCCACCAATGCTGACCTTGACATGCTCTGGACCACTCCCCAGTCTAAGGAAATCTACACTTTGCATCCACTGTGACCTCAGCAGACTGATTTCATGAAGGTTCTAGAAAGTTCCATGACTTAGTTAGGCTCCTTCAAAGACACTACTGGAGTTTTTACCTCCTAAAGTCACTTTTATTGTATCATAGTATGCTATTTGGTTGGGCAGGCCTCTGGCAGAGAAACCAGTATTTATTCCTAGCGCACAAATGGACTTTTGGAGCCCATTCCCTATGGATGGATACTTTCTCAGCCTAAACAAGGGGTAAATGATATGACAGACTTTGATGATCCCAATGGAAGGCCATACACTCCCTGGGGAGTGTATGGGGGATGAGGTGATGGAGTTGGTGGGGGGCCTGGGAGGATGGGAGGCAGAGGGAACTGGGATTGATATGTAAAATAAGATTGTTTCTAAATTAAATTAAAAAAAAATAAAACTAAAATGTTCATTGTATGTACATTTATATCTGTATAGTACACTACATGAGTGTGTATTTTATTATGTGAATATAAATTATACACTGCACCTAAATGTTATTTTTTTTTTCAATTGGGCACATAGTTGGTTGTGTGTATACAAATGAATGTGAAGATTACAAGTCTTCATCAACCTTTCTCTACCTGTTGTTATTTTCAGGAGAATTGGGGCTGGTTTTATTAGGGGTCTGGTTTTTGGTTGTTTGTTTCCTGAGACAGGGTCTGATTATGTAGCCCTGGTTGGTCTGATGCTCACTGGGTGGATAAGCCTGGCCTTCAAAGAGATCCAATTGCCTCTGCCTCCTGAGTGGTGGAGTTAAAAGTCTGTTCCGCCTTATTTTCTAATACAGCAGCTCTTGCTGAATCCAGAGGTCACTAGTTGGCTAACCTGACTGGCCAGCTAGCCCAAATTATCCCCATCTCTACATACAATCACTGGGTTTACCACATGTCAGTTTGTTGTTGTTGTTGTTGTTGTTGTTGTTTTGCATTTAACGTAGACCAAACTCAGGTCCCCATTCGCTGGGAGCACTAGGCCTACTGAGCCATCTCCCAGTTCCTTTGTGGAGGGAGGGGATCACAAGCTCTTACATGCAGGCTGTCCTGGAGTTACGTAGCCCAGAATACTGGCCTCTCAAGTCCTGGGACTACAGGTGTGAGTGCGCCACCAAGCTTGGCTATCAGTTATGTTTCAACATGATTGAAGGCATGGTAAGATTTTTTTTTCATTTGTCTCCTTCTTTAATGTTTGGTCATAAAAGATGAGGGTATTCACTTTATAGCTGCCCCAAAGTATCTATACAACTTCATTCAGCTTTATGCTACACCATTTGTGCTGTTTGAAAGGACTGAAGTCAGGAAGACAGGAGATTGCCCTGCTCATCTCCCAAGGGAGGAAGACAGAAGATGTGCCCTGATCATCTCTCAAGGTTTTCTACACTGTCTCTGAGCTGTGGGAGAAGGCCTGGAAATAGTATGGTGAATAGTGTGTGCAAAGCTCCTCATAGGAAGACCTCACTTGAGGATGGTCCAACAAGACACCTTCAGCTTGTGTTAAATAAAACCACAGTGCTATTCTGACTGCATTTGGCTCCCGGCATGAGCTTCTCTGAGGCTGATGAGAAAAGCCCAGTCCAGGGAATTGGTTAAGAAAAGTCCCGTAGTTTAATTGGTTAAGAAAAGTCCCATAGTTTAATTGGTTAAGAAAAGTCCCATAGTTTACTAGACACATTCCACCCAAGTGTCTGCTCCAGTCTTCTATTGGTCCTTGAGGTAATCTTGTGTCAAAGATAAAAATGGCCAAGGCCAGCAAGACAGTGGGTAAAGGCATTTGCCACACAAACCCATTGACTTCATTTTAATCCCCTAAAGCCACATAAAGGAAGGAGAGAACTAATGCTACAAAGGTCACATGAACTGTGACATGCACACACCATAGACACACGCACACTCACACAAAACAATAAAACACATTTAAAAAAGAAATATATACTGCCACAGTTCCACAGTAGAATTTGCTAAACAAGAAATTGACAAGTTATGTTAATTCCACTGGCTGCAATCTGTCAATGCACTCTGACTTTGTCAATAGCTGGCCATTGGCAGTCACAATTTTATTCCGATCTAACTCTAGGGGCATACATCACACTTCCCACAATTACTACGTGGCTGACAAATGGTTAAAGGGTCAGATTTCAGAGTCTGCTGAGACACAGGCAGAGAGAAAGGCCTGCTGGGCAAGAAGGCTTGGGAATCACAGATCTGTGGGATGCAGGGCCATGTTGGGTGTTACAGGCAGGAGAAACTGCATTTGAGCTGATGCCTGGGGTCAGAGGCAGGAATCTCCTCTGCCAATCTTGCTGGATGGGGCTCAGACTAGTCTGTGTGTCTACCACACTTTTGCTTGAAGAGATAGATCCTTCTTTTGTCATCTCGGGTCTTGGGGCCACAGCTGGTGAGACTGATAAGCCCACTTGTCTGGTGTTTTTGATGGGGTTGGATATATTTTCAGGTGTCACTATTTAGCTGTATAAATAGATTACCAGTTCATGCCTGCTGCAGTGCTGGCAGATGGTGGCTGTTTACTCATGAAGGCAAGATGCAGTATCATTCTTTCTTAGCACTCAGACACCAAGTGGAGTCACTCAGGTCAAGGCTGTCGCTTCACTGTTTGACATGAGACAAATCTGGCCCCTGTAGTTCACATCCTTGCTCTGTCCCACGATGAGAGTGAGCAAGAATGTGACTGCCGCTCAGTGACACAGTCGTGACCCCAAAATGGGTTGGAGGCTCCTGAACACCTGGCCTTCCGCTGCTCACTCTTCATTTAGTAGCTCTCACTCGACACCAACACTCGTTGTATAGCTTGATCAAGAAAAGTTAAGTCAGTTCTGAAAATTGTAACAGAGGCTTGGGGAAAGCACAACGAAGTGACTTGGAAGTGGATTTTGAGCCCATGGTAGAAGCTCGGCAGAAACAGCAGAGGGAAAGGGGTGTGGCTGCAAATGGGGACGGAACGGGAAGGCAGAGGAAGTCTGTGGCCCCACGCTTGTGCTGCTTTCCCGTCTTGACAGTCTTAATTTGGGGGACTTTCAGTATCATGTCAGGTCCCCAAAGTCATGTAGCCAGATCTGAAGAAGGCTGAATCAGGAGAGGCTAGAAGATGAGGAGAGGGTTGTGGATGGTGTTTCGTGCTGAGGAGCTTCGTCACTCGGCTGGGGTGGCTATCTGAAAGATGCCCCCCACCCCCCCACCCCGCCCCCACAGCAGCTCCTGCCTACTGCCTATGACCCTGAAAGAACTATTTTGGAGTCAAGATCCTTCCCCAGTCTGGACCAGAGGCCTATTTATCATGACTGCTCTGGCGCAGCATGCTCACCCTCTCCTCAGTGGTTTCCAGACAGCCCCCTGCTGCACTGCTTAGCAGCTACACTGATAACACCAGCAACGGCAGAGATGTGTGAACGAGGGTCCCAACTCAGTCATGCTTCCTTACCTCAAGGACGTCACTCTGTGCTCCCTCCAGCATGTCCTTATTCACAATCTCACTCTCCTTGCACAATGTTGCCCCCTACCTCTTGGGTGCTAATGAATTCCCTCCCTACTTTATCCAGAAAGTTCCTCAGTTTTCCCTACCCCACCAACCACCATCTTCACTCCAATCAGGAGACTTTCTTCTGAGCTTCCTCGTTGTCCTTATTCCTGGAACCTCTTCCCGCATGAGACAACAAACAATCGCAATCTCCTCTAATCTACACCAAGATGTGTACATAAATACACAAACCCACAGCCCAGCCAACTTCTGCCTCTTCTCCTTCATGAACTGCTTTGACCTCCATACTCAAAAGCACTGCTCTGTCTCATCCCCCTGTGGCTCCTTTCTGCAGAATTCTATTCCCTTCCCCGAGACATCATCTGATGGCCTCTGTTGCTTTTCTCAGTCGTGACTCAAGAATCGCCTGTCTAACACATGCATCAACAGCGAAAATTCAAACTGCTGGCCCAGAGCCAGAGGGGAACTACAGGAGGGAGGAGTGGGCCACCCAGTGCAACCCTTGCCGGCTTCCTCTCCTACCTTCTCAGCTCTGTCCGACAGATGCCGTTGTTGTAACCCACTGATGTTGGGAACTGTTAAAAGCACAGGGTTATCACAGAAAACCCTACTGCATTCTACCATGAGTTCTCTTAGGGCCAGGACAGAGCAAGACACAGCTGTGAGGCCAAAAGAAGAAAGGGAAGTGAGCCATCTTAGAGGTGCCACCAACTGAATGTGTGGACAACAGCTGCCCAAACTTCTTTCTAAAACATCAGTGACCAGCTGACTCCTAAATGTTCTCCAAGGCCACCACAGAGACCTCCTCAAATCTAGAATTGGGGTTTGCAGGCAGTGAGGATCTTGGGGAAATCCCCTGAGTTTTGCCCACCCCCTATTCTGTCCACACAGAAGGGAAAATGGCTTCTCTCTCAGGACAAATATGGGCCTGTGCTCCTGAGAAGTCCCTCCTCTCCCTGACCTGGTGTTCCAGCTGCACAGAACATGTGACCCCTCTATTCCGTATCAGCTGGAAGAGGCTTCTGGGTAGAGGGAGATTTATCCTCAGGATGAAGTGAGTAGAAAGAAGGCAGGAGAATAGAAGGAGGCATGTGTACCCTTAGATTGC
The DNA here is from genome assembly GCA_030556225.1 of Cricetiscus sungorus. NCBI lineage: Eukaryota > Metazoa > Chordata > Mammalia > Rodentia > Cricetidae > Cricetiscus > Cricetiscus sungorus. The sequence goes on from JANBXA010000398.1 coordinate 33,183,933, forward strand.
ACCATCCCACCCCCAAAGGTGTTCTGGTAATAAAAGTTTGTTCTTCAGCTGTAGCAATTCCCAGGGAACACTGTTATCCAGGTGAAAGATGTTAGAACCAGGAGTGGGATTTTAAGTAACCCATTACCCATTGCTCTCCTCCCATCACAATCCCAGTGACTTGATAAGCAATCGGATGGGTTTCTGGTAGGTTTCATTGCAACTGGGACTCATGTGAATGGCTGTGATTGTTAGTTCTAAGTGCCAACTAACCGCAGCCTAGAACAATCTGGGAAGACAGCCTAAATAAGGAAGTGCCTGGATCAGGATGGCTCATGGTTCTGTCTGTGAGGGATTCCCTTCAGTGAGGTGGACTGGAAGACCCAACCACTGTGGGTGGCACCATTCCCTATTCAGGGAGTCCTGGAGAGTATAAGAGCAGAGAAAACTAGCAGCAAGCAAGCAAGCATGTGTATATTCTCTCTTTGCCATTGACTGTAGATTTGATGTGACCAGCTGCCTTGACATCCCCCAAGTGATGGGAGGTGACCTTGAATTGTAAACCAAATAAACCCTTTCCCCATCTGTGAGGGTGTTTGTTCACAGAAGGAAAAACAAAACCAGGACGATGATTAAAAAAATGAGGAGTTCCTTCCTTGTAGGAAATGAAGGGGAAAGGCTAGGATATTCCCTGCATTAGTTTGATTTCTGCAGCTGTGACAAAACACCGTCAGCAAAAGCAATTTGGGAAGGAAAAGGTTTATTGCAGATAACAGTATAACTGACAGAACGTCAGGGCAGGGTTTCAAACAGAAACCTGGAGACAATGGAGGACAGTTGATCACTGGCTTTCTCCCTGTGGCTTGCTCATTCCGCTTCCTTATAAAACCCAGGACCACCTGCCCAGGGGTGACACCACCTACAGTGCACGGGGCCCTCAAAACAATCATCCTTTAAGGAAATGTGCCCCACAGACTTACCTATAGGCAATCTTATGGAGGCATTTTCCCCAAGCTTTCTCATCCCAGAAAACTCTAGCCTGTGTTGGTTTGACAATAATAATGATAACGATAATAAAATAACCAGCCCGCATTCCACCTTCATATTACTTGAGACAGAGATTGAAGAGAGAAAAGAAGAAATAAAGGAAGACTGGAAAGGGAAAGAAGGAGTGAGAATAGAAGGAGGACAGAGGTGATATTCTGCTGTTGTAGGTACAAATAATAAAATCATTCTGAAGGCTTGTATCCATTTCTAGCAAAATCTCATAAGGAAGTCATCATAAATGGTGGCAGAGCTTTGAAATCTCCTACATGGCCAATTTTAAAGGACCAGTTCTCGCTCGACACGCAGCTGCTGGCCATTATCACTGCAGAGATAATGTCATGGGGGATTTTTACGAAATTCAAAAGAATGTACAGCTACGAACACATTAAATAGCATGGATGATAAAGCCGCAGATGAAAAGAAATATTAATAGGGATAAAATTGTGGGTAATTCTCATTTTCTCCTGTGGTTTTCTTTCCTTTTGTAACCATTCAGTCAGTGATGGACAAACATGACTTTGCTCTCTCATTTGCATCTCTCATGACTCTAGGTTCATCCACCAGGATTTCTGACCCTGGGACAGTGGCTTTACCGATTCAGCGATGTGTGGCAAAGGGAATATTGAATATTGTGGGTGTAACTAAGGTGAGTAACCGATTCACTTTGAATAACACCGGTAGGATGTTGTGCAGGTGTTGGTCCCTGAACTCTGAATGGCAAAGTGTCTGAGGCTCATGGCACTAGACAGAAGACCTGCAGTGCAGGAATGACTCATCAAAACAGAGGAAACCGCTGCATGCCCATGTTGTGGGCGGGGGTCTGCACTGACGGCCCTGGAGGGACTAACTAGTGCCAAAGTGCTCGCTGGAGCATGACTGTCAACAGTTCAGGGCTGACACCCCAATCACATCTTTAATTGGCCCTTCACACAATAGGCCACCATGCACCTCCCTGAATCACCCAGGACCAGATAACAGGGTGGCCTAAACCTTACTGAAATGCCTTCAGGTTACCCACCCTAGCAGGACCACACTCAGCTTCCAAACCTTTCCGGGGAGCCCACCATTGAGACACCTTTCTGCCTCCTTGCCAACGCTCGCACTCCTCTTTGTGCCCTGTGGCCTGCACTCTCCTTTGGGAATCTAGAAGGGCAAATCACCTTTTTGTTGGCAGTTGGTTCCTCATTGGCTGGCCTGGCAATATCTCAATTATTTTATTAGTAGGCTACATTTCAGATGAGGGAGTTGGCTGTAATGGAGAAGGATCAGTCTCTAGTAGCTGAGCAGAATGCTGGGAACAACTGAGGGAAACCCCTGTTCAATACCCAAGAAGGAGAAACTTAGTCACACAAATTTAAGGAGCTGAATTTGGCTGGCAACCGAAGGAATCCCTCCCTGTACATCAAGAAGAACCTCTTGGAACAACCCCTTGGCTTCAGCCTTTGACAACCCTGAGCACACACTCCAAATGAGCCTGATGTTGCTATTTGGATGTGAGGCATCCCCAGCAAAAGGCTCCTCAGATGAAGGCCTTGTCCCCACTGCAGCTGTACTCATAAGTAGAGCCTTCAGAGCAAACTGCATCCTGAAGACTCTGACTTCACCAATGGATTCATCTACTAGTAAGCTGAACAATTAAGACATGGGGCCTAGTAGAAGACTATAGGCTACTAAAGACACACACACACACACACACACACACACATAAACACACACACCACAGAGTGTGAGCATCTTTGCCGCCCACACACTCCCCATCACAGTGTCCTACTTCACTGTTTCCCAGAAGTGACAGTGGATGGAACCTCTAGAAGACAAAGCCCAAGTGAATCTTTCCTGCCTTGCTTTTGTCATGATGACAGGGAAGCTGACACCTGCACAGGCTTCTGTGTTGGATAATTAAGAAAAAAATACATGGTTGCTGACAAAATATATACAAAGATTCTGTATCAGCTTACTATTTATGTGGGCTGCCTTTAAATGTATGTAACATTTTTACCATAGTTCTTACACCTACTTAAACTGTATCCCCATGCTAAGGGTGTTGGGAAACAGGAATACTTTCAGGCTTGCTTCTAGTAGAATCAGAGATGGGTAAAGTGATCATCATCACACCAAGCCAAGTTCAGCCCCATTACAGCTTAGGGTTCCTCAATGGCTATGGAGCAGCAGGGACTCAGCCCTGCCAATCATCAGGGATCTGAGGTCAGGTGTAAACAGCCTACCCTCCACAGTCACTGCTTCAGCTGAAACAGCCACAGGCCTCCTTGCCTGTTGCCCAACTGACTGTTGTTACGGCAGGTTGCATGCAGAATACAGGACAATCCTTGCCATCCTCAGCACCAAGGGAGGTGGCTCTGGGGAAGTTTGGTACTATCTGAATTGGTGACCACTGCCAGGTCACCTGAAAGATCTTGTCTCAAAAGTAAGATGGAGAAAGACTGAGAAACACATCTAATGACCTTGACCTCAGGCTGTGTGCAAACATGCACATACATACAATCACAACAAAATACCTTACACAATTTAATGTAAAGACTTTAAGGCATTATTAACCTATAATTTCAGGATTAAAAAAATCTTCATAGTGTCTTATAAGATGGTCATATGATCTGGCTGTTATCACGGATTAAAGATTTTAACCAAATAATCATTTGTAAATATTTTGCCTAACAGGATAAAGAATAGCTATTAAACTAGTGGTCAAAGCTATGGTTGAATCTGAGCAGCATTCCTTCAGAGTTAAACCATTATGGCCAGTAAGTATATAGCATTTGGCATGCTGGGAAACTGAGCAAAAGATACCATAAGGCAAACACTAAAAAAAAAAAGGGAAGCCCCACAAAAACACATAAATCACATGGGTCATGATAGGAATAGAGATACTTTAGTAAACAAGAGGAAGGAGGTCTTGAGGATGGAAGGGGGCTTTGAGCCGGGACAGGTCACACTAGACTCTAGGACACAAGAGTCTTGGTGATATAGGTTAGGTCCTTTACGTATCACTCACCTTCTCTGTGAGATGCTCAGGCTTTTACTGGGTCATGCTATTTTCTAACATATAGAGAACAGTTTACATTCTATCGGCCAACTGATTGTCAATGATAATCTTGCTGCCTCTTTCTCTACCCCTATTCTCCAGTCATGGGAGGTAGGGAGGAAGAAGTTACCAGCCCACACTCTATCCCCGTCAAGTAATAGAAGGTGACATGTTTGGAGCAAAGTCTACCTCCAAATCCAAAACCTGTCAAAAAGCTGCTGAGTTGTTAATGCATATATTAAGGAAAAATGAAAAAGCAAACTATGCATGTGATGTAAGATAAAAGGATGTTTGTCACCATTAACTTGGACCTTACCCACTTTATTAAGACACATCAGAAATATTACTAACATTTCACATGCACATAAATATAAACACATACATATGATCCATTGCCTAGAGCTCCAAATGCCTGGGCTCTAGTACGGGATCTGTTTAATCACTGGTCTATGACTCAGGAGTCAGTCCTCTGCATCGTTAAATAGAGATGGACAGGTAGCTGGAGAGATGGCTCAGTAGCTAAGAGTATTGGCTGCTCTTTCAGAGGACCCAAGTTCAGATCCCAGGATGCACACTGTAGTCCACAAATGTCTGGAAATTCAGATCCAGTGTCTGACTCCTCTTCCCTCTGAGCACAGCTGCACACACATGCATGTACCCACATAATTACACCTACACATAACAATTATAAAAGTAAATTCTTTTTTAAATCGGTGTGGCAGAGTGTGAGTGTGTGTGTGTGTGTGTGTGTGTGTAACATGGCCTGGGGAAATCCGTGGTTACAGGGCTTTCATTTCCCTGCAAGCATGAAGATCAAAGTTTGGATTCCTAGAACAACAGGTGTCATGAAGGGGGCTGGCCTATAATTGCAGCCTAGGGAGGTGGAGACAGAGGATCTCTAGATGGAACTGACTAGGAGACTAGTCATACTGACAAGCTCTAGGTTCAACTGAGAAACCCTGCCTCACGGGGTAAAGTGAAGGAATAAACAAGGGTGACGACCAGCAACAATCTCAAGCCTCCATGCATACATGCACCTACATGCGTGCACACCTACACATGTGTGATGAAACACATGAAAACATGACCCCACCTGCACACACACACGCCAAAAGAAAATGCCAAAAGAAAGTATTTCAGGCCCAAGGCAAAACCCCTTTGCATTTGGTACAAAATTAGCAGTGATGGGAATCACTTCTGCACCCATCAGAGCATGACTACGTATGGGTAAAGTCAGGGCAATGGTAGGAACCAAGGAGCAGAATGCCTCTTCCAGGCCTGGGTGATCCATCCCACCAGTCAAGACCCTGGCTGGTGACACAGCTATAATGTGCCATCTCCCATCACATCCCTCCCCTCTCCAGACCCTGGACAGCTCTTCTGTCAATCTTTCCTAAAACGTCTTCAGTCAGGCCACAGCCTGCAAAGTAGCAGCAGCACAAGCAGGGCTGGGGCATGTGGTCATGACTTTGGGAAACAGCCCCCTTCACCTGCACTAAGGGCCCATGGAGTACAGTAGAGTACCGGAGGTGCTGCCAGCCAAAGGAAATAGGACAGTAATGCACGCCCCTGGGTCTGACTGGGACCAGCTTGCTATGTTCATAGGAACAAGAACACCTCCCACCCATGCAGTGGTTAGACAAAAGGCAGAGGCAAGCCAGCTGTGTGAGTGGAGCAGGAGAGGACAGAAACAAACAGCCTAGGTCAAGAGTTGCTCAGTCATCAAAACTGGGTCATCTTGGCTCATGAAGAAGCGGTGTCACCACGCAGACAAACAACAGAGCCTCGAAGACGTCCACGCGCCGGAGCAACCTGCCTGGCCAAATTTGGCTCATTTGAGCAAAGGACAGCTGCTAGCCATGTGGGTTAGCTGCTGGCCTCAGAGCCTGTTGAGATGAAGGGTGGGCACAGAGAGCATTTCCTGGTGTATAGCCTCCCAAACCCAGGCTGTGCCTCACAGTGTTTCCTGAAGAGCAGTCACAACCTGGCATCCAATTCTTCTGTGTCACAAAATAAAACATGCACTTCACACATAGGAAACAAAAAACAAACAAGCAAAAAAAAAAAAAACAACTTGTTCTCTGCTAGACCCTGAATGAGTATCTTACGTGCTGCAACAAGAATAATGTCTTATGGGCTCTTCACAATTCTCTCAGAATCAAGCCCAGGCACATACACTCACCCACTTAAGTACACATGTGTTCAGACATGTGCACACATGCACACTCAGACACAACACACTCATGAATACATGTGCCCAGGCAGGCACCCAAACTCACTCAGTCACCTATGCAGAAACACACCCACATATACTCACTCATGTGCAGACTTGCACACATGCTCTCAAGTGCACAAACACATGCAGTCGTGTGAATGCACATGCACAACACACAATCCTGAGGTGTGCACACATTAGCATGCAAACATACTTAAGCATGGACCTGCACACACATATAAGACTAAGCAACACACTCACACAAGCACCCAAGCACCCACATATAAGAACAGGCAACATACACCCACACAAGCACACACACATACTAACACTCTCAGGCTCACAGAACCAGCCCTGGCTCTGTGAGATGCATGTTATATAGCATTACAGCTCATTGACTAAGCTGCTGCATGTGAGTGTCAGCCTCCTGCAGCCAGACCTTCCAGTGAGCTGCACTGCAGGCTCCTATAAGCACATGGAAGGCGATGGGTGATTGTCTCACACTGACCCGGCCACACTGGTGGAGAATAAAACTCCAGAACTGGAAAAGGGATCCTTACAGTCAGGAGACTTTTGCCCCACCCAATAGAACTCGAGGCCACCAAATGAATGATGGAGTACTACCAGCCTGGTGTCAGATTGCAAAGCATGCTGGGAAAAGACAACTATGGAGGTCCCATGGTCTGATGGTTCTCTGGCAGTAAGAACTACTCCACTGATATGTTAAGGCATTGGCATAGGAGGCAGATCAACCCCATCCCATATTGCTCCCCTCCAGAGCAGAGTTCAGTGCAAAGCTCGGATTCATTCGTGTTCCCCTTTGGCTGTACTCATCCATTACAAACATCTCTAGTACCTCTTACACTCAAATTCCAAGAAATTGCTCTCTGAGAACTCATTAGGGCTGCTGAAAGAGCCCACTGGTGGGTGGGTGACGTGCCCCGGATCCTGATCTGCTCTCACTCAACCCCAGGGCATCCAATTCCCTGTGCTCCTCCAGCCAACATTGCAGACTCTTTCTGGAGGGAATCTCATTAGTGCTGCTGTCTGGCTCTGATAAGTCAGCGGTGGCCTTGAGTCAGGATCATATATCACAGGCCAGAGGCAGACACCGAGACCCACTGGACATGGGGGCAGGGGACTCGAAGCCTGTGTCACGGTTGGGTAACAAACACTGCAGGTGCTGCAGTGCCATCTTCAGCTTCCCCTCTCTGGAAATATCTCCTGTCCTGGTTCACTTTCTGTTACCCTGATACCAGAATACCAGAATCAAAAGCACCTTGGCTAGGAAAGGTTACTTCAGCTCACACTTCCAGGGCACAGCTCATCACTGGAGGAAGTCAGGACAGGCACTCAAGGCTGGGACATGGAGGCAGACAAAGCAGAGACCACAGAGGAACTCCACTTACTAGTGTGCGCCCACAGGCTTGCTTGGATACTTCTGGTTTTGTTTTCACTGAAATAGAATTCTATCACTTCCCCCTTCCCTTTACTCCTTCCAGCCCCTCCCAGGTCCCCTCCCTCCAACCCCTTCCACTGATAGCCTCTCGGGTTCATAGCCTTCTTCTCTTTTATTACTATTGTTATATACATACATAAACAAGAATTACAGCAACAGTGATGAGCCTCCTTATCAGTTGTCCAATACAGAGTGGCAGCCCTGGTACAGTATACACCCCACCAACAAAATCAGATTCAGCGGGCTGCATTTACATATTTTGCATGCACATGTACACACACACACACACATACACACACACACACCAGTAATACTAAAAATCTGATTTATTTTTCATTTTTATTTTTTTGTTTTTGAGATTATAATACAATTACAACATTTCCCCCTTCCTTTCCTCCCTTCAAACCCTCCCATGTGCCCTCTTTGCTCTTTCAAATTCATGGCCTCTTTTTGTTAACTGTTGTTAAAGCTATCCTGCTTGCATATCCCAGGTCCAAAGGAGGCACCACCCACAGTGGGCTGGGCCCTCCCACATCAATCACAGATCGGGAAAATGCCACAGGCCAATCTGATTGAGACCCTTCCTCAACTTGGACTCCCTCTTTCCAGGGATGTCTGACATCTGAAGTTGATGTGGGAATGCGTTCATCCTCACTGCACACAGCAAAGTCACAGTCTCTCTCAGTTCAGGAGGCCGGCATGCAAGAGGCCAGGGTTAGCAGGATGTGACCTCCTCCTAACTGCTCCTAGGAACGCTCTGTCCCCTGGCTTGTCCCTGTGTCACTCCTGACTCTGTTCTGATCCTTACAGGGTCTTCTCTTGTACAAACTGCCTCTGCTCATAGCACACCAGGCAAGGCACTCAACCCTGCTCCCAGCCCCCAACTCAGACCGCCTCATCTGGCCTTGGTTAGGCCTACAAAGACTCAATTTTAAAATAACAATGACAGTTCTGACAGAACCTAATTATATATATTATTGCAGAGTACAACTCAACTGTAATAGATTCTAGATGAGGAAGATGGACGATTCGCTATCTTCCTCTTGTTTCATGTCTTGTCCTAGTTGAAGAAATCCTTTTGGCCCAAAGGGTCCCTTCACTTCTTCCCTGTTGCTGTGATAAAGCATGCTGACAAGAGCCACCCGAGACTAGGGGGCTTGCTTGGTTCACAGTTCGAAGCACACGACATCACAGCAAAGCAGCCAGTGCCACATCAGGGCTCAATGTGACCTATCCCATCACATCTAGTCAGGAAGTAGGGAGCAATGGATGTATAGTCCTCAATTCATTTTCCCTGTTCAGTACAGTCCAAGTGCCCACTCATAATTAAGATGGGATCTATGCACACCAATGAATTAAGACAGTCCTCAGAAGTGCACAGAGGCCCATTTCCCAGTGTCAAAGTGGCAGTTACCGCTAACCATCACAGGGAACTGGGGTTTTGTATCTGTGAGTGTGTTTTAACCTAGAGTCTTGTGTAGCCAAGGCTACTCAAATGTATCCCAGGCTACCTCAAACCCACAATGTGGACTAGACTAGCCTTAAACTTCGAATCCTCCTGCTTCTATCTCCAGAGTGCTAGTATTACACATATGCACTACCATTCTTACATTGATCTGTCATAATGGAAAAAGTACACATTTATAGAGTTTAGGGGCTCAGAGCATCATCAAGGAAATTAATAGAACTGGAGCATTCAGGGACATCATGGTCTGAAGTTAGCGTTACTGGAACCTGAAGTTCTCCTCTCTGTTCTTGATGATAAGCCAGTCTCAAGGACATGGGGAGTCTGTCCCTTTTATGACCCCCTCCCACTCATGCCTCTTTCTGCCATAGCAGCCTGAGTCTGCTTCAGTCAGTGGTTCCTAATACAAACCACCCAGCAATGAACACTTAGAACACAAGTGCACAGAGTTCATTCAGGGATGTGAGCTTGACGAGAGCATATGTTACATAAACTCCTGAGCTTCACACAGCCCAGCATCATCTATATGTGGGTTAGCAGATCTCCTCTCCGGTCTTGGTGGCATAAACTACAGGAAACCAACTCTTATGCTCAAGAAGTTAAAGTTAGGATTTCCACAAACAACACTGAAGGCTCATAATTATGAACCTTAGGAAGTGGGTGAGGCCTCGTGTGAAAGTGGTTCAATGAACAAGCATACACTTACTTAAAACAGAGAAGTTTGGAGTTGTATGGTGTGTGTGTGTGTGTGTGTGTGTGGGGAGAGAGAGAGAGAGAGAGAGAGAGAGAGAGAGAGAGATGTTTCTCAATTGCATGGTTCTTAGTGGATGACAAGATTGAGTTGCAGTCTCAGAAGAGTGAACATGCCTTGAAGCTAAACACAGAAATGCAGCAGTCATTCCCAAATTGCTGGGCATTTGGAGGAGGGTCAGTCATTTGGGCAGACTGGAGAGGGACCCCCTTCTTTCTTATGGCATCTGGAGTCCCAGCTAGAAATATGTAAATATCAAGAGTCAGCTGAGATCAGAGCTGAAGTCACCCAGAGCTTCTTTTCTCAGATGTTGCTCCAAGAGTGACCTTCAGGCTGGCTCAACAGGGACAGCTGAGAAGAGCCCCTGTGGCTTCCTGTGTCCCTGTCCCTCCTCCAGGGCAAATGGTGTCAGAGGCATCATTCCTACAGCAAATATTCCAGAAGTACATGACAGAAATTTTAGGGAGATTTCACGGCCTGATCTGTAAGCAGGCAGACGGCTCTCCCTCGGGGCCCAAGGATGTTGTAGTTACAGCCAAAGGCACCTACAGACTGGATTCCTCTTCCCCCAAAGACCTCAGTCTATTAAGACCCCAGTCCATTGAGTCTACTAAAGCCCACATAAAGAAGGCCAGGAGTCTCAGGTAATGACAGGAGAAATATACAAATGAATTAACAAACCTCATGAAGAAGGGGGTTCCAATTTAAGACTTTAATAACCTATGATTTCATTTACCCATCAGAACACAAAAATCTGATAGACTGGCTAGGGCAGTATGATTGTGAACACGTGGAGAGTCGGGCACTGCCACACACTGCCAGAGCATAACCTGGGGCCAGTTCTTCAGAGAACAATTTTAAAATGTATAGCATTGCTCAAATTTTGAAGTAACCCAAATCCAGAAGGTCTGTCTCTGGGGATGCGTCCTGGGGACGTGCTTCTATGTGTGCAGATATTCACGGTGGCCCTTGAGAGCAACAGATGCAGAGACTCTTCTCAATGAAGTGCCAAACAGTGGTGATAGGTTCCCGCTACAAGGCGTGGACAGGCAGGCGCAAGAGAGGGTATGGAGATTGTGCACCTGAGCGAACTTACAGAGTGTAACAAGTCCAAGATTCATCGTTAGTGAGTACAGCAAGTTCAAAACAGTGAGTGTGCTGTGTCCCTGGCACTCCCAGAACATAAAATATCTCCAGAACGATGGAGGAAAATCAGTATTGGGTACGATCAGCCTGGAGATGTGAAGTGGGAGACTGGTGGCCAGGAAAGAAGAGGACAGTGCTCATTATTAAACTTACTAATTCAGAAGCTTGGAAAGTCACACTGTGTGTCCCGTGTGACCGTGTGACTGCTGAAAGAGACTAGGCATCCGATTTGAAAACAAAGGTCAAAGCTCATAATGGATTTTCTTTAATATCTTCAGTGAAGCATGGTCACAGAGATTTGGGGACCTTTTCCACTTATTTCAGTGCAGAAAAAGGACAGTCTAAACAGTGCACAGACAGTCGGGGTGAAAGGAGACCTTTGTTGGTGTCTCCTGAGAGGAGCCCTGCATAAATGTCACAGCCACGCCCACCAATGCTACTTCCCATGGATCTCATTTAGGGTGAGTGAAGTCTACCAGCTTCTTCTAGTCCATACTTGGACCATTAAGTTACTGCATCTTCTGCTAGTTAACTTCTCCCTATGTAGCAGCAAGCAAAGTAAGTCCAAAAGAAGGTAACTCAACAGGAGGATTCGTGTAAAGCTATATATGTATGTATGTGTATATATATATATATATATATATATATATATATATATATATAGAGAGAGAGAGAGAGAGAGAATAAAATATATCCACCTAAAAGGTGTGCAAAACTCAGAAAAGAAATATAAAACATATCAAGACAGCAGCCGATAGTAAGCCCTGCAGGCTCACAGCTCTCAGTACATGAAGTCAGAGATAATGAGATGGTGGAAATGCCAGAAAAAAAAATGTCAGAAGCCCACTTTTAAAAAGCAGAAGCAGTGGCATAATAGCCAGAAACTGGAAAGAGCCTAGATGTATGTCAACAGAAAGATGGATAAAGAAAACGTGGTATATTTACACAATGGACTATTACTCAGAAAATTCATCCTGAGATGACCCAGACCTGAAAAGACAAATATGGCATGCATTTATTTATATGTTATTTGTTAAGTCTTCGATAAGCACATTACTATTGGCATAGCCACAGGGGTTAGGTATACAGTGAGAGACTAGTGGTGAGGGATGGACCTCCCTAGGAAGCAGAAATAGAGGATAGCTATGGATGGATGGGGTGAGACTTAGAATGACAAGATCAAATAGGGACAAAGAATAAAGAGGAGGGGAAGGGTAGAGAATACAGGCAGGGACAGTTAAAACTAAGGGACACAGTAGGATTATATACATAGATATATATATATATATATAAATATAGATATAGATATAGATATACAAATATATATTTATATATATACATTAGTAAAATATATATGATATATAGATATTTAATATAGCAAAGTATATATAAACCTATAATAATATATATATATTTAATATAGTAGAATGGTGTATATATACATGTATATAGCTAATACATTAGAATATAAACATTTATAACATATATATATATACCTAATACATATATATGTGTTTGTGTATGTGCCTATAATATATATATATACATGTATATAGCTAATACATTAGAATATAAACATTTATAACATATATATATACCTAACACATATATATGTGTTTGTGTATGTACCTATAACATATATATGCCTAATATACATAATATGTAATTGTTTATAAATTATATGCATATATCATTCTACTGTATTAGGTTTCCACATGACCCCTCAAATGGCCTTTAGTTTTAGCTATCCCTCCTTGTATTCCCCACCTTTACCCTCCTCTCCTTACCCCTCCCTGTTTGATCCTCCCATTCCAAGTCCCCCCTCTCCAAGTATATCCATAACTAAACTAAGGTTCCCCTTCCTAGGGATATGGAATTCCATATACATATGGAATCACCAAGCCCCAACTAGATACTTCTCATCACCAAATAAAACCCCCAATTCTGGTGCAATATTGCTCGATGGTTGAGGAGATAACCAACTGCCTTCTGATTAGATTTGTGGACCAGAAACCTGTCCACAACCCAGGTCTAGGGAGGTAGCTGGCCCAGGCGGCAAACTTAGTGACATCACAGCAAAATGCCTTCTAAATTCCTGTGCATATATACTCACAGACAAGAGTCTCTCAGTCCTAATCAGAGAAGACTTTTCTACAATACACGATTGTTAATATACAGACTCGTTGCTGCCTGAGATGCAGAACAAGGGACTGTGGTGGGCCCAGCCCTACACTGGTCACTTATGGCACCTCCTCTAACTCTCAAGGAACATGGCAGAAATTAAAGAGCAGGAAGAGAGAGTGAAGAGCTGCAAACATGTCCTTCTGTACATGTTTGCCATTACCTTCTTAAGTGACAGCTGCAGCAAGCAGGACTAGCCCTGTCAACAAGTCAATGAAACAGGAGAGGCTTACAGGGCCAGGCCCCTTTACCTGTGAATTACTGGCTATTGATATTTTCTGAGAGAGGGGTAAAATCACCATCTTCAACAGTGTACCCACTGCTGAGCTCACAGGCTCCTACAGATTGTTCCAAACCCATGTTCACAGACAGACCTGCTTAATCTCAGTGGGTCACAAAATAAAATGAAAAGATAGGAACACGAAAGATTTGGGGGAGGCAGGAAAGTGAACTGGGATGGTTTGGAAGCTGGGGTAGGAGTGGTCAGCATGCATTGTTAACATCTGTGAAATTTTCTAAGAATAAACTTCAGTAAAAAATTTATTTAACTATTGTTAATCAATACTTATGTATTCACATATGTATATATAGAGAGAGGGAAAATAATACAAAGTATCATGGGGAAAATTATAACTCACATACAAAGGCAAAAATATCAGAATAACATGAGATCTCATCAACAACCCCAAAAGCCAAGAATGACACATCTCAAGCCCAGAACAAGCCAAGTTATATTTTAAAATGGACAAAGAAATAATATTTGAAGATAATTAAGGCAACGCATGACACCCAACCCAGCAATACAGAAAGTACCTAAAGGAATAATATAAATGAAAGGAGATACAGCACACACCCTCCTCAGCAGCCCGAGGAACCCTCTCTAAAATTGATCACACTGCAGGCCACAAAGCAGGCATAACAAATACAAGACAAACTGAAGTAATTACTTGTGTTTTATCAGCTCATAGTCGAATAATGTATCTAGAAACCAGCATCAAAAGAAAACCCAGAATTGTACAGAATCTTGGAAACTGAATGATACGATTTTGAATGAACTGTGTGTTACTGTAGAAATCAGGATGTAAGCTTTAAAATTCCTAAAATAAAATAAACAAAAATGAAAGCACAGCCTGCCAGAACTTCTGGGATACAGCTAAGGTGGTTGTAAGAACAAAGGTTACAGATATAAGGAATCATGTTAAAAATCTAGAGAATTCTCAAATAAATAACTTAATGGTGCATCTCATTGTTCTGGAAAAAGCAAAACAAAGGCAAATCCAAATCAGCAAATTGCAATAAAAAAATGTAAGTACATAAACTGATAAAATGGGAACTACATGGACTGTACATCAGCCAGTTAAATGATAGATATGTAACAGAGAGACAGATTGATGACCGAGAGATTGATAGATATATGAAAGACATAATAGAAAGATAGATGACTATGGTAGAATATCATTTTAAGGTGAGTGACTTTTGTTTACGCTGCATTTGTTTAACTCTGTGAAGCTATGGTTCTTTGCCTGTCTAAAACACCTGATGTAATAAAGATCTGAACGGCCAATAGCGAGGCAGGAGCAAGGATAGGCCGGGCTGGCAGACAGAGAGGATAAACAGAAGGAGCCATGAGGAAGAGGAAGAGCATCAAGGTAATAAGGAGAGGTGGGCACCAGGAACCATCCATGGAGAAAGAAGGAAAGTAAGATATGTAGAAGAGAAGGATAGAAGCCCAGCGGGAAAAAGTAGACAGACTAATTAGTTAAGAAAAGCTGGCTAGCAGCAAACCACGCTAAGGCCAGGCTTTTGTAAGTAGTAATAAGCCTCCAGGTGTGATTTATCTGGGAGCGGGGTGGCGGGCCCCTCAGAGTAGAACATCGCACTACAATAGACAGATGGCTGAGTAGCCAATAAAAGTGGGGAGGGTGAAGATGGGATCTGACTATGATCGTATTTGTATTTTGGAGGTTTCTTCATACTCATTGTTATAGAATAAGGAAGACTCCTTTAAGAGGATGACATTTAAGCTTTCTGACCTACAGAGCTGCATGAAGGCATTTAAGGGCAAAGACATAACTTTGGAAAGGAAACCAGAAGCAATTCTTTTTCTTTTTTTATTATTAATAATATAATTTAAAAATTTTACATGTCAATCCCAGTTTCCCCTCCCTCCCTTTCTCCCTCTTATCCTCTTTCCCCTGTGACATGCACCCTGGCCACTCTCCCCTCCCACCCCCCCACCCTCATTCCATTGTAGGGCTATGCTATCCAGGTTGGGTCATGTAAATCTGTCAAGTCATTTGAAGTAGGGACTAGGACTTCTCTCCTGTCTCTAGGTTGAGGGGGTATCCCTCCATGGGGGATGTGTCCGCAAGGTCCTTTTGTGTACCAGGAATAGATCCTGTTTCTACTGTCTGAGGTCCCCCAGACTGCTCAGTCCTTCTAGGTCCTTTTGTGTACCAGGAATAGATCCTGTTTCTACTGTCTGAGGTCCCCCAGACTGCTCAGTCCTTCTAGCTGAGACCCATATTCAGGAGGTCTGAGTCAGTCCCATGCTGGATTCCCAGCTATCAGTCTGCGGGGGCCCATTAGCTCCTCCTTGTTCAGGTCAGCTGCCTTTGTGTGTTTCTGCAACCTGGTCTTGTCCCCTCTCTCTGCATCTGGATTCTAGTTTGACTCAGTGTTTAGTTATGGGTGTTTGCTTCAGTTTTCTCTTCAAACCAATAATGGCTCCCTCTTTTATGTTCCCCCCTCTCCCTCTCTCCCTCCCTCTTCCTCTTCCTCTCTCTCTCCTCCTCCTCTCTCTCTCCTCTCTCTCTCTCCTCTCTCTCTCTCTCTCTCTCTCTCTCTCTCTCTCTCTCTCTCTCTCTCTCTCTCTCCCCCCTCTTTTCTGTCTTCTATTCCTACCCTGCCTCAATCTATCTAGTTGCACGTGCTTTTCTCACCTCCCCTTCTCTTTCTCCTAGTTCTCTCTCCATTCACTGCCCCATTTCCCATGTGCTCTAGAGGACTTGTCCCTTCCCCCTTTTGTGAGGGACCATATATGAATCTCTTAGAATACACCTCGTATCCCAGTTCGTCTGGTGGTGTATATTATAGGCTGGTGATCCTTTGCTCTAGGTCTAAAATCCATATATGAGTGAGTACATACCCTGTTCCTCTTTTTGTAACTGGGTTGCCTCATTCAGGATAGTTTCTTCAAATTCCATCCACTTGCCTGCAAATTTCAAGATTCCATTATTTTTTTTTTCTGCAGAGTAGTATTCCATTGTGTAGATGTGCCACATCTTCTTTGTCCATTCTTCAGTTGAGAGGCATCTAGGTTGCTTCCAGGTTCTTGCTATTACAAATAATGCTACTATGAACATAGTTGAGCACATGACTTTGTTGCATGGATATGGGTTATTTGGGTATATACCTAAGAGCAGAAATGCTGGGTCCTGTGGTAAACTAATTCCCATTTTCCTGAGGAACTGCCATACTGATCTCCAAAATGGCTGTACGAGTTTGCACTCCCACCAGCAGTAAAGGAGTGTTCCCCCTTTCTCCACATCCTCTCCAGCATAAGTTGTCATTGGTGTTTCTAATTTTAGCCATTCTGGCAGGAGTAAGATGGTATCTCAAAGTTGTTTTCATTTGCATTTCCCTGATAGCCAAGGATGTTGAACCTTTCTTAAGTGTCTTTCAGCCTCTTTGATTTCCTCTATTGAGAATTCTTTCTTCAATTCTGTGCCCCATTTTTTAATAGGGCTATTTGGTGTTTTGTTGACTAGTTTCTTGAGTTCTTTGTATATTTTGGAGATCAGCCCTTTGTCAGATGTAGGATTGGTAAAAATTTTTTCCCAGTCTGTGGGCTGCCGTTTGGTCTTGTCAACTGTGTTCTTTGCCTTACAGAATCTTCTAAGTTTGAGGAAGTCCCACTTATTAATTGTTGATCTCTACTGGAGTTATGTTCAGGAAGCGGTCTCCTATACCAATTTGTTCAAGGGTACCTCCTACTTTCTCTTCTAAGAGGTTCAGTGTGGCTGGATTTATGTTGAGGTCTTTGATCCATTTGGACTTGAGTTTTGTGCATGGTGATAGACATGGGTCTATCTGCAGTCTTCTACACACCATCATCCACTTGTGCCAGCACCATTTGTTGAAGATGCTTTCCTCCCCCACATTGTATTTTTTTAGCTGTTTTGTCGAAAATCGGGTGTTCATAGAGGGTTAGGGTGAGGGTTAGGGTTAGGGTTAGGGTTAGGGTTAGGGTTAGGGTTAGGTGTGTGGGTTAATATCGGGATTTTCTATTCGATTCCCTTGGTCTACCTGTCTATGTTTGTGTCAATACCAGGCCGTTTTCAGAACTATAGCTGAACTCTGTAGTAGAGCTTAAAGTCAGGGATGGTGATGGCTCCTGAAGTTCTTTTATTGTACAGGGTTGTTTTGGCTATCCTGGGTCTTTTGTTTTTCCATACAAAGTTGATTATTATCCTTTCAAGGTCGGTGAAGAATTGTGCTGGGATTTTAATGGGGATTGCATTGAATCTGTAGATTGCTTTTGGCAAGATTGTCATTTATCCTTCCAATCCAAGAGCATGGGAGATCTTTCCATTTTCTGGTATCTTCTTTAATTTCTTTCTTTAAAGCCACAAAGTTCTTATTGTATAGGTCTTTCACATGTTTGGTAAGCGTTACCCCAAGATACTTTATGTTGTTTGTGGTTATTGTAAAGGGTGATCTTTCTCTGATTTCTTTCTCAGCCTCTTTGTCATATGAATAAAGTAGGGCTACTGATTTTTTTGAGTTTATCTTGTATCCTGCTAGTTTGCTGAAGGTGTTTATCAGCTGTAGGAGTTCCCTGGTAGAGTTTATTGGGTCGCTTATGTAAACTATCATCTGCAAATAGAGACAGTTTGACTTCTTCCTTTCCAATTTGGATCACCTTGATCTCCTTTTGTTGTCTTATAGCTTTAGCTAGAACTTCAAGTACAATATTGAAGAGATCTGGAGAGGACAGCTTTGTCTTGTTCCTGATTTTAGAGGAATCGCCTTAAGCTTCTCTCCATTCAGTTTGATGTTGGCTGTTGGTTTGCTGTATATTGCTCTTATTATGTTTAGGTATGTTCCTGTTATCCCTGATCTCTCCAACACAAAGTCTTGATTCTGAACATCTATGCCCCAAATACAAAGGCACCCACATTCGTAAAAGAAATGCTACTAAAACTCAAAGTTCACATAAAACTTCACATATGTACAGTGGGAGACTTCAACACACCACTATCACCACTAGACAGAACCACCAATCAGAAACTCAACAAAGAAACAAAAAAACTAACAGAAGTTATGTCTCAACTGGGTTTAACAGACATCTATAGAACATTCCATCCAAACAGAAAAGAATATAGTTTCTTCTCTGCTCCGCATGGAACCTTCTCTAAAATCGACCACATTCTAGGTGGCATAACAAACCTCAACAGATACAAAAGAATTGGAATAGTCCCCTGTATCTTACCAGACCACCATGCTTTAAAATTGGAATTCAACAACAACACAAATCGCAGAAACCCTACAAACTCATGGGAACTGAACAATGTGCAACTGCACCACACCTGGGTCAAAGAAGAAATAAAGAAAGAAATTAAGGAATTCCTAAAATTCAACGAGAATGAGGACGCGACATATCCAAACTTATGGGACACCTTGAAAGCAGTGTTACGAGGGAAGTTCATTGCACTGAGTGCCCATATGAAGAAAACAGAGGATAGTCACATTAGAGAATTGACAGCAACAGAAAGCCTTAGAACAAAAAGAAGCAAACTCACCCCGGAGGAGTAGATGCCAGAAAATAATCAATAAAATAGAAATGAGGAAAACAATACAAAAAAAATCAATGCAACAAAGAGTTGGTTTTTCAAGAAAATCAACAAGATAGACAAACCTTTATCCAAACTAAAGAAAAACCAGAGAGAGATCATGCAAATTAACAAAATCAGAAACTAAAAGGAGGACATAACAACGGACACAGAGGAAATCCAGACAACTTTCAGGTCATACTTTGAAGACCTGTACTCCACAAAATTTGAAAATTCAAAGGCAATGGAAAATTTCTAGATAACTATCACTTAGAAGCAATTCTTGGTAGCAGTTTCCAACACAGCTTTCTCTCTTCAACACGGGAATTTAGGCAGTAAATGAGCTGTACACTCACCCCTCTCTTCTGTCTTCTCTCGCCATCAGAGTCCTTGGAACTGGCTCCCCACATCGAGTGACCCCTTGGCTTCCCAGGTCCAGGTTCAGGAAAACTTCCTAGTGAGTGGAGTTTGAACAATGTATTTTTAACAGAAATAGAAATTAGCTGCAGAGAACCTCAGCTAAGACTTTGAGTGGGACTGTGCTGTCAGCCGTCACTATACATGGCAGCAAGCGTTGTGTGGCACTAGCCAGAAGGCAGCCGTGGTAAGGGCACTGCACTCATGTTTTTACTTGTTTAACAACCTTGTGGGTAGAGAGTAACACCCCATCCTACGGAAGAGACAACTGAGATTGAGATCCAGGGTGTTAGTATTCAGGCATCTGTCCTTGGGGTTCCGACAGGATACACCCTCAGCTGCAGCCACTAAGAGCATCACCTGTGCACATTCACTACGTTCCCTTTTTAAAGAGCCCTGCCCACCTCACATCTTCCTCTCTCTTCCTTCTTTCTCTCGTACTCTCATCTCTCTCCCCTCTCTGGAGCATCATCACCTGTGAAATTCACTATGCCACCTTTTAAAAGGGGCCTGCCCACCTCACATCTTCCCCTTTCCACTCTCTCTCCTCTCCCTCCTTCCTCTCCTCTTGTGCAGCTCCTGTCCCCCAAGAGACCAGTCTTCCCTCTCCCCTTTTCCCATTCATCCCCAATAAAAAAACTCCCTCCACCCAAGTTCTGTTGAATGGCATCTTTCTCTCTCGGGTGCTGCTGCTTAAATTATAGCACAGGGTGGATGCTGAGCACAGCAGTGCACACACACACACACACACACACACACACACACACACACACACACACGACTGCAAAGCCCATTGCCCACTTCACATTGCCAGCCCTCTGTTCACTGTGAATGTTGTGCAAACAGGCTTTACTTCTTGTCTTAAAGACTTTCTGTGCAGCAAGAACACTGAAAGTATGAAGCCCCAGTTGGGGTTTTCATGTCTCCCCGAGACAGAAACGTTCCATATGAGTTTCTCTTCCTTTTAGCCAGAAGCAGACATGTTTGTTTAGCAGACTCCAGACTGAAAGGTTTGGAGGTCACTGAAACAAACAGGGGTGTGTGTGTCATCTGTGACCTCTCAGCTCTCAGTGTCAGCATGGCTCACCCCCAGGCCCCTCACTGGAGCTAGAGAGTCAGGTCAGAGTCATCCACCTGGCACTGCAGTGGCTTGGTCACTTCCTAGCCCAGAAGGAAAGTCTTTCTCCTCTCCATGTGACAGATGCCTCATCAGTTTAGCGCACGACAGACAGGCTTGGCGACCTCCACAATCCCCAAGGGTCACTTGGGTCAAATAGAGTACTCATGGGACAGCTGGAGGCTTAGCTGGCTGTGGTGTAAACATTCACTGAGGAGGTGGGCTGAGGCAGGCAGGCCCTGAACGTGCACTGTGTATTATAGTGACACCCGATAGCAGCAGCCAGGCCCGCCCTGCTCCCACAATCAGTTCCTGCATCCACCAGCTCTGTTCTCCACCCTTTGCTCCCCAGCTCCCACCTTGGAGGTATGAATGCTATGCTCACCTCTACTAAGGACTGGAGTGTGGGTGTGACCACAGTCCTGAGGCCCTTGGAGCCTCTGTCAGATGGAAGTCTTATCAGTTCCTGTGTGAAAGCTGAGCACAAATCAAAAAGATAGAGGCTCTGAGCCAGCACAAGCTGGAGCAGTCTGCACTGACTGCCGCTGACCTGGTGGAGGTCTGCGTTCCTCCGGGATCGTCCCTGCTGTCGTCAGTTCCAATTCCTCCCAGCTGGCACAGTGACAACCCAATAAAACAGATCACTAAGTGGAAAAAGCTGGCGCTTCCTCAGCCTGTTTAAGCCGGTTGAAGTGTGATTGGGCTGTACACAGACCTGGCTCCAAAAAAAAAAAAGAAAGGCTGAATAAAATTCACTATCTGCTGTTCAAGATGGAGTTGGGGGGAAAGATGGATGGCTTCAGAGCTCCTGCTTCCTTGGGTCAAAGTAAAATACCAGACATCTTCAGTCACCTGAGGATTGTCTACAAATCCTTTTCTCGGACACTGGCAAAATTAGGAGCATCTGCTTGCTTGCACAAGACAGCTCCAGGCAAAATATTTGTAGAACATGTGCAAAGAAACAGAAGGGAAGGGTTTTTGTTATTGATGGTTTTGTTGTTGTCGCTGCTGCTGCTGTTTTTTGTTTTTGGTTTTTTTTTTTTTTTTGGTGGGAAACTAGAGATATGGAGATAGCAGGTGGGTGAGAGGCTGGGTAGGGTGCAGAAAGAAGAAAGGCATCCCTGGACCTTGGTCCTGCAGACACAGAAGAGCTGCACGTGTAAGCATGAAGGTAATGTGGGTGACATGCTTTTCCTAGATGCCTACCATTTTAAGGAAGCAGGTGATGTGTGTTGGCGGAAGAAAGGGTCACTCCAAGATGAATTTCAGATTGTCTGGCAGCAGGGAGGAGCATTTTCTATAAATTGAACCTGGAACAGCCATGGAAAAGGCTTATTTATTGATTTTTGCACGAAAGTTGTTTGTTGGGATGAGAGTAACACATACCAAAGCCCCCCGATCTAATCTATGTTTTCTGAAGGAATGCATCACACCCCACCACCCCAGTCCTGATTGTGTGTTGTTTGCAGTACCCAATAATCCAAGGAGAGCCAGGACAGTCTTGTGACCAAAGGTATGCAAAGGCTACAAATCTGCTTCAGAAAAACAACTCTGCAGATCACAGAAAATACTGTCTTCCACAATGAATACTTCAAGGTCTAAGTACTTCTAGAAAACTATTTTGATGTTTACCCTGGACATACTGAAAACTATTTAATTATAATGTTTATCATGCATACAATGATTCTACTCACTTTTCCTCTACACAACAGAACTCATCTCTGAAAGAAATGCTGGTCTGTGTACGGAACCCAGGGTGAAGGAGAGTGCCACCCGTTTTCACCTGGTCTGGGAAAATGCCAATGGGACTTTCAGCTTATGTAATTTCACAAGGACTTAATAGCTATGTCTCTTCATTCATATGTTGAAGCCTGAACCCCTCGTGTAATGGTGTTTGGTGATTAAATAATTAATTAGGTTATGAAAAGTAGACGCCATGAATCAGTTCAGCGCCATTATGGAAAGATGTGACTAGAGATGGATGCCTCTCACCACTCTCTGCTGTGCAGACAATGAGGACAGAGTCCTTGACCAACCCACAAGAGGGCCTCACCAGACACCAGATCTGCTGGTGCTTTGACCTGGGATTTCCCCGTTAATTTTAACTGTCAAGTGGATTGGGTTTAGGCTCATCTAGGAGACATCCCTGAGTGAGTCTGGGGCATGTCTCCACAGAGGTCTACTAGAGAACTGGAAAGCCATCCTGGATGTGGGTAGTACATCCCATGGGTTGGGATCCAACATTCATTTCTCTCTGCTTCCTGACTAGTAGCCTCAGCTCCTCCTGACATATGTTTCCCACACATGGACTCTATCCTCAAACTTAAGTCAAAATAAAGCCTGCCTTCTCTAAACTGCTTTAGTCGGGAATTTTCCCACAGCCGTGAGAAAAATAGCTAACACCCTGACTAAAAGGACCAGACCATAACGAGAATTCTGTCTTCTTCACAGAAAACTTCTGGACCTGTCCCCAACATGCCACACAGATGACAACCATATGCATACCATTATCAGATATACATAGTGCGTTTCAGGCCTGCTAAGACTCTGTGTGTGTGTGTGTGTGTGTGTGTTCATGTGTGTGTATGCATGTGTGTATGTGTGTTATATGTCATAACCGTGTTTTCAGGTGAAAGGTAACTTGGTCTCTTGGGTTAATGATTGCTCCATCTCTCCAGTCCAACATCAGATACTTGTGATGATCACCACACTTCTGTGGCAAGCCATTTTATACACCAAGTCATCTCACTGGCCCAGGCAAGTGCTTTCTACATAGCAAGACTCTGTCTCAAATGAAACAAAAGCAAGTTCACTAGCCCTTGACTCTTCTTCTGTGTCTACTGTAACTTGACTCCTGGGCTCAGCAGTGTGGTCCTGACTCAACAGAAAAAACGCCCCCGCTGGGCTGACCCCACTGCTCCAGCTGGACTCTGGCCCAATCCCCTTTGCTTCCCCAGAAGTTAACTGATATTGTCCCAGCTGGTGGCCATAGTTCTTTCCATCCAGGCCAACATCTTCACCAGTTTAGCAAGCTTTAAGTTTCTTTCTGTCTCTATCACAGCTCATCTCCTAGGACCCAAACAAGCCCAGGTGAAAGTTACTAAGGTCTGCCAAAGGTGTGGCTGAGTTCAAGGTACCACGTCCACCCATGACTTCAGAGACTGAGGACATCAGCGGATTCACTCTGGATTCCCAAGGTGTGGTAGTGCCAGGTTAAAGTGAGGGACAGAGATGGCTTTGGGGATTCCAGGGCTCTCAGGGAGGTCACTTTGAACAAACTAAAGAGAGGGAGACCCTGACCAAAACCCACAGGGTTCACCAGGTTGTCCTGCCACACCCATGCCCACTGCTTCCTAGAATGCTTCTCCTGGCTGCTTGACCCACTCTCCTAAGGGCTGGGAGCAGACATCCTTCCTTTCCCAGGGTCCCCCAGTCCTTTCCAACCTTTCATGGGCATCTTCCCTCAAGTCTACTAAGACCTTTCTATCAGAAAAATCTCACAGACACCTCTCTTCTCTTCTCCTCTCTCTCTCTCTCTCTCTCTCTCTCTCTCCCTCACTCACTCACTCCCTTCCTCCCTTCTCCCTCTCTCTCTCCTTCCTCCCTCTCTCTCTCTCCTCCCTCCCTCCCTCCCTCTCCTCCCTCCCTCCCTCCCTCTCTTCCTTCCTCCCTCTCTCCTACTTCCGCCTTCCTCTCCTCTTTCTCTCTCCTCCCTCTCTCCTCTCTCTTCTCTCTCTCTCTCTCTCTCTCTCTCTCCCTAGCAAGCCATCAGCCATAATGACACTTGGTAACATAGAAGCAAGTCTTCTCTCCCACCAGGGTGCAGACCCTGGAGATCCAGGCATCTCCCCAGCCCTAGCATGTATGCAGCCAGCACTAAAAGCCTGCTCTGAGTCCTGGGATGCTGGGATGTAAAGAGCACCCACTTCCTCCCAACTTGTTTTATCTCCTGAATTATCCCACCAGCAATGAGTTGTTTCTCACAAGTCAATGCACTGCCTGCTGTAGCAGAGCCCTGATAAATATGGAGAAGACACAGCCCCAGCCTTGGGCCTGGTGAGCAGAGAGAGGGAGCCTTCAAGCAGTACTTCTCAGGAATAAATCAGCATTAAGGGCACGTTAATCTGTCCCTCTGCTAATGTATTCCACCGTGCTCGATCTCGATCTCAACACCCCACCATTATGTCAGGGGGCTCTGTGAGTTATGCTGTGCAGCAGCTGGCAAACCTTCCCCTGACCTTAGTGTAAATCAGGGAGCTATAAAACTCCCAGGGGAGGACAAAGGAAAATGCAATTGGAACCCTTCTCGGGAAGTCCTGAAAAATGGGACGCTCCTGAATTAAACATAATGGAGAACCGGCAGAGGAGGCCTTCTTCTGTCACCCTGTCATTTAGGAAACAAATCTTTGTTAAGGGAAAGATCAAGACACAGGTAGAGTTTGAAGATGATAATCTGCTAAAACGGCTTTTACTGAAAATAAAGAGAGATGGCCTTGGAAGTGAAGTCATGTTTGGCTCCAGAAAACATCTGCAGCAAAGGCGCCTGCTGGGGTGTGGGTGTAGAGCAGTTGGGCTGCTGGAGTCTTTAAGGGGGTGGGAGCTGGTGCACACTGGGAAGCCCAACCCAGGGATGGATACGTTCTCGTAATGCCCGAGATACTGCCCAGGAATTGTAATAACATGAGCAGTGGGACTTGAGTCCCTCGGGCTTCCTGTGATCTCTTCCCCCATGATGAACTTCCTGTGATCTCTCCCCCCCCATGATGAACTTCCTGTGATCTCTCCCCCCCATGATGAACTTCCTGTGATCTCCCCCCACCATGATGAACTTCCTGTGATCTCTCCCCCACCTTGATGAACTTCCTGTGATCTCTCCCCCCCCATGATGAACTTCCTGTGATCTCCCCCCACCATGATGAACTTCCTGTGATCTCTCCCCCACCATGATGAACTTCCTGTGATCTCTCCCCCACCATGATGAACTTCCTGTGATCTCTCCCCCCATGATGAATTTCCTGTGATCTCTCCCACCCATGATGAACTTCCTGTGATCTCCCCCCCATGATGAACTTCCTGTGATCTCTCCCCCCATGATGAACTTCCTGTGATCTCTCCCCCCATGATGAAC
This sequence comes from Cricetiscus sungorus, assembly GCA_030556225.1. Classification (NCBI taxonomy): domain Eukaryota; kingdom Metazoa; phylum Chordata; class Mammalia; order Rodentia; family Cricetidae; genus Cricetiscus; species Cricetiscus sungorus. The sequence goes on from JANBXA010000398.1 coordinate 33,209,712, forward strand.
TTCCTATGATCTCTCCCACCATGATCAATCTACAGCGTTGCTCTGTAGCCAGAGCCTTCACCAGAAAGACAACTGCCAGGGTGACCACCTCAGCCTTCAACACCATGAGCTAAATAAAACTCTCTTAACATTACTCAGTCTCAGGGACTTGGTTACTGCAATAGAATATTAGCTACTATACCCCCCAACAGCTACTCAAATCTTGGATCTAATATTTGCCTGGATCGATTACATCTTTTGCCACAAGTACCTAACAGGATGCTTATGATTCTTTGTGAAATAAAAGCACTGAGCACTTTTCCTCTGGTTCTTCCTCTACAAAATTAAAAAAAAAAAGTGTTCTCCAGCTTCCTGACATCCAACTCCCCAATTCTCTTTCTCCTGAGACAATTTCTAGCAAAATACATTGTGGGGTATTTTGTACAGATATTAAAATTTCAAGACAACGAAGGGTCCTGGTGTCTAGGACCACCCATGTGCAGTATTGTTTGTTTGGTTTTATTCCATGTACCATGGCCAGCAGCAGGAGCCTCCTGATCGTCCGCCCAACTCACAAACATGTCTCCATAGCATCACCACAGACACGCTTCAGAAAAGGGCAACATGCTGCTTCTGTTGGGCAATTACCTGGCTGATCTCCCTTGACCCTTGTGTGTATGGTGTGTGTATGTATTTGTGTGTGTGTGTGTATTTGTGTATATTTGTGTGTGTATGTGTATATGTGTGTATTTGTGTATGTATGTGTGTGTATGTATTTGTGTGTGCATTTGTGTGTGTGCATTTGTGTGTGTGTATTTGTGTGTGTATGTGTGTGTGTTTTTGTGTGTGTGTATGTGTGTGTATTTGTGTCTGTGTGTATATGTGTGCCTGTGTGTGTGTATGTGTGTGTATTTGTGTGTGTGCATTTGTGTGTGTGTACTTGTATGTGTGTATGTGTGTGTATTTGTGTCTGTGTGTATATGTGTGCCTGTGTGTGTATGTGTGTGTGTATTTGTGTGTATGTGTATGTGTGTATATGTGTGTGAATTTGTGTGTGTATTTGTGTGTGTGCATTTGTGTGTGTATTTGTGTGTGTATCTGTGTGTGTATTTGTATGTGTGTATTTGTGTGTGTATTTGTGTGTGTATATTTGTGTGTGTGTATTTGTGTGTGTGCATTTGTGTGTGTATTTGTGTGTGTATTTATGTGTGTGTATGTGTGCCTGTGTGTGTGCATTTGTGTGTGTGCATTTGTGTGTGTATTTATGTGTGTGTATGTGTGCCTGTGTGTGTGTATGTGTGTGTGTATTTATGTGTGTGTATGTGTGCCTGTGTGTGTGTATATGTGTCTTTGTGTGTGTGTATTTGTGTGTGTGCATTTGTGTGTATGTATGTGTGTGTATTTGTGTGTGTGTATTTGTGTGTGTATGTATGTGTGCCTTTGTGTGTGTGTGTGTGTGTGTGTGTGTGTGTGTGTGTGTGTGTGTGTGTTCATGCAGGTCAATTCCAGGCCTTACACATGCTAGTAAATTGCTCTACCACTAAGCCACATCCTCACCCATTCCTAATATGAGCAATGACTTCCTCCACACACACACATTGCTGTTTCTGGATCCTCAAACTTGTGAACATGTTTCTTGTGGTCATTCCTGAGATGATTGTTAACTTGATTGAATCTGAGATCAGCTAAGACATAGTCTGGGCAGGATCTGGATGGATTCACTGAGGGGAAAACCCACCCCAGAGCTAACAGCGCCTTCAAGTGTGGTCCAGGGGAAAGCTGTAGCTTTTGCCTGCTGCTAGTGAGCATACCTCCCTTGTCATAGCTCTGCTGCCACCATCCACCCCTGAGCCCAGTTTCACCAGCCTTTGCGGGAAGAGGGTATTTCCTCTACATTTCAGCATTCACACAGCCTTAAAGCTAAAGTGCCTTCAGGCTGTCCTCCTGGCAAGCTGACCTTTCAAAATTCCAAAACTGCTATTTCACCTAAAAGACTTTTATATCCCTATTAGCAAAACAGAAGGAACTATGTGCAGCCACCGTGACCTCAGCCTCTCCTCCGGCAGCTGGGTTACTGGATGAAGAAGCCCAGCAGATGGAAGAAAAGGACAAGGACAGGGCAGCAGCAAGGAGGACAGCAGAGCCCTCACATAGGGCATGTGGGAGCTTTCATACATGAACATACCCAGCAGGAATGCAGGAAAGCCCTGAATCCAAGTGACATCCAAAGGCCTCTTAACCATCACAACAAAGGCTGGGACCGGCGCTGAGAACAGACTCAGGACCTCGCGAGAGCAGCCACAGACCTGCAAGGTGGCTCAGCTCCATGGAGCTCAGGCTCTCTGAATGGAGGCAGGGTGATTTCCTTTGTGTCAGGTTCGCCCAGCCGATGGCCACATGCCTCCTCTCCCAGTTTAACGAGCTCTTTAGAGTCCTGGTTCATGCAAGCCTTCCTTCTATCAGCTGTTTTTCTGTAACAAACTAAACCCAAAAAACTCAGACCTGCAAGTGAACCGGCGCTATCCTGGGTCCTTGTCATAAACATTTGCTGCAAACAGTCCCCAGGGGACTGCAGGAGGGTGCAGTGCAGCTATTTATAAAACACGCACAGGAGAACAGCAGTGTCTAATTTGGGATTGCTCCTCAGGCTTGGTGCTGGAGGCTGGCTGTGGATGCAAGGGAAACACAAAGGGAAACTGCCACCCGCTGCTGCTGTAAAGAAGGTCAGGGTGGTGTCATGGGGTCACTTGTGCCCCCATGCAGCTGGGGCTGCTGAAGGCTACCCACTGCCTTCTTCATACGTGATGTGAAAAAGTACATGTGATGGGTGGCGTTTGTGTGCGGGGACACTCAGGCCATCAAAGGGAAGAAGAACCTTGTCAGAGAGGAGGAGGAAAGGGCTGTGAAGCCAGAGTTTGGGAGAAGTATGTCCACAGCCCCGTGGTTAGGTGAAACTAGGCCTTGACAATGCGTTAAAGGAATGCTGTGGCCTGCAAACGCTTACAATGGAAGAATGTAAATAGATGGCCTTGCCATCCGTGCAAGGATAATGGAAACTGTTCTTCCACAAAGACAAACCCCCAAATTAGCAATTGTCCAGAGAGACCAATGACACCTTCCACAGCACCAGATAGACAAACCCCCAATTAGCAATTGTCCAGAGAGACCAATGACACCTTCCACAGCACCAGATAGACAAACCCCCAAATTAGCAATTGTCCAGAGAGACCAATGACACCTTCCACAGCATCACATAAGCGCCTGCATCACCCCTGCTGCTGACCACTTCCTGGAAGGAGGAAGCCATATTGGCCATAATGCAGATACTCATCCATGAGGACTGGAGAACTGATGAGGCTGAAGAAGCTGGAGTTGAAAACATCTTCCAGATTCCCCCTTGTTCTCTCTTCTCTTGTGGTGTTCTGAAGACCCCAGGATATATGTTCTACTGGCAGATCTCCAAGGAAGCAAAGCCACCCCAGAACGCCTTGGCTCTGGCTTTCCTCCCTGCAAGAGTGGGTTGTCTTGAAGGTCTGAGGCCATTATCTCCATCCAGAGCAAAAGATAGGTGTCCTACGTCCATTGTCAAGAAGATTCGGAGTCAGGCTCCCTCGCCTGAACACACTGCCTTATGGCGATCAGGGCTTGCATCGGCACACAGTGTTCTCTGGCAATCACTATGATCTGCATTTCCCTTTTGTGACCAGGTGTTTCATGTCTTCACCCAGCATCCAGGAAACAGCTACAAACTGACACTGGTCTTGCTTGAGATGACAACTTGGGATGGTCCTAATTAGGGCTACTGGTGCTGTGATAAAGCACCATCACTTCTGCATCACTATCCATCACTGAAGGAAGTCAGGACAGGAACTCAAGCAGGGCAGGAACCTGGAGGCAGGAGCTGATGCAGCCGTCATGGAGGGTGCTGCTTACTGGCTTGCCCCTCACGGTTTGCTCAGCCTGCTTTCTTACAGAACCCAGTACCACCAGCCCAGGGTTGCACCACCCACCATGGGCCAGGCCCCCCCCCATCTCCCCCGCCCTCCTGCCTCCTAGGACATGACTGCAGCAGACTGAAGCTGCATAACAGCCATGTATGCTGGGGCCTGCTGTGTGGAGGAGCCATAACTGACGTGCACTTACATATATATCAAGAATACTGCAGGTAGAAATGCTCGACCAAGGAGGAGCAGGAGAGAATGGAGGAAACCTATAGAGGAAGAGGGCTAACTTCAAGGAAGAACACACAAAAAGTCTTACAGAATTCTACTATCGTGCAACCCAATCAGAAATATAATTGGAGGGATAGTAGACCACATGTAGTCTGAAAGAAAGGAAGGGAGACTGGGAACTGAATGTTTAAGCAGAGATGGGGGAGGGGGAGAGCGTGGGGAGAGGGAGAAGTACATGAGTAACAAAACTAAGAATACATGGAAACGCTTTATAGATGCCCACCAGTTATAAACTAACTTAAAAATGCATTTTTTCCAAAAGAAGTTTGAACAAAGGTGCTGGACAGTATCAAGCCCATGGGTCATTAAATGAAAATTATCAGTGCAAGGCACAGGATACATCCTTATAAGTTATCCATCAGTGAGGCCCCTTGAGTCTCCAAAGTAGCACGGGCCATTGCAATTGTTTTCTGTTGTCCACTATAGCTACATGGTGAGACCCTGTTGCTAAAGCCACACACTTTGACTGCAGGATGGATAGCAATCCATCAGAAACCCACCAGGACATTTCCTCCATGATGACTAGCTTTCGTAGTGAGGAGGTGCTGTGCAGCTCGTTAGGGGAAGCAGACATCAGTGGTCTCACTCAGCACTGGACCTCGCAGCCACAACACCCACCTGCCATGCAGGATGTGCCCAATGGTACAACAGTGGCAGGAATGGTAGGAGTAACTAGCAGCTTTTTACTGGATACAAGGCCTATACAACAGGATGGAAATCATGCCTACTCCTATAAACCTGGTCAAATGCCCATGGTGGGGAGACCATGGATCCTAGGGTAGAATCCATTACTGTTATCTTGCTAAATGACCACGTTATCAAACTTCCTTCTGAATACATATGCTTAAACTCATAGGCCCACGCAGCTCTCCACCTGGTCAGAGAGGCTTCTCTATGCAGTTGTCAGCCATCAATGCAGAGTCCCTCAGCTGCTCAAAGAGCTAAGAATAACTGTTCAGCCCTAACAGGTAGATATCCCTATGGATACCATGGCCCTCCCATCGGAACACTGCAAAGGGGGAGACAGAGAAGATGTAAGTTTCTGGGGAGAGAGAGGGGTGCTGCAAAATGTGTTCTTCTGGAAACAACGCAGCAGTCACACTCATGAACTCAACAACTTCTGTGGTTACGTGAACAAGACCTGACAAAGCCAGTCCAAATTCCAGGTTAAACGGTGGTGTGGTAGGGGGGCACAGGGCCCTCCCACTAACTGTGGAACTATCGGCAGTTAATAGTTGCTAGAAAAGAGAAAGTCGTTCTCGTGGGGATATGCCCAAATGGAAGAGCCACTCCCATGCACACGGGGACAGCACTAGTTGGACTTAGCAGGTGATATTTTTAAAAAATGACAGAGGAGGAGGAGGAAGAGCCGATGAAGCTGGGAGGGAGCCTGGAGGGGGGTATTTCTTAGTTAATTTTCTATTGCTATCACAAAACACCATGATCAAGGCAATTTATTTAAAGAAAAAAAAAGGCATTTGATTTGGTGCTCCTGGTTTCTGGGGTTAGAATCCATCACCATCATGGTGGGAAACATGGCAGCAGCCAGGCAGGCATCAAACTGGAGCAGTAGATGAGAACTTATATCTCAAAATACAGCCACAAGACAGAGAGAGCTAACTGGGAATGCTGTGGGATTCTAAAACCTCAAAGTCCACACACACACACACCCTGCTGTGTGTGATACACTTCCTCCAATCAGGCCACAGCTCCTAATCCCTCCCAAACAGTTCAACCAACTGGGACCCAACTATTCAAATTATGAGTCTATGGGATGCCATTCCTGTTCGACCAGGTGGTAGATATGATCTTAGTTCACCATCAACAGACATGAAATCATCAAGGGATGGTGCATATAATGTCACAGCACAAGAACTTCAGTTTTCTGTTAATAGCACCCGAATCTGGCCTCTGATGCCCACAATGGGAAATTACAAGGAAGAGGTTCAAAACATGAGGCCAGTTTCTCAGCTGAGATTAGCATGTGTCTGTGTGTTTACTGTTGCATGTATTGCAGATAATATATCAATTCAGCAATACTGCCATTTACCAGCAGAGATGTATAGAGAGATCTGCGCTGGGCATGCAGCTAAAATAACAGATCTGCCATGGTACCGGCTCTGTGTTTGAACAACAGAGTCTGGTTATAAATGCTTGGAAGAAACTACAAGGCTACTTTTTCTACCATTTCTTCAACTCCTTATGAGCCTTCAGCTACTTCCAAATGTTTGTTTGGTTTCTTCAACCATTAGTTGTTTTTTGTTTTTTGGGTTTTTTTTCCAACAGTGAGAAATCTAGAGCTTACTAGTTACTCCATCTTGCAGAGGCCCCTGAGGTGCTCGCCTTCATCCCTCACCCAGGTGGTTGGGCTCTTGCATACTGGATGGTGGCTGTAGCATCAGGCTCCACCTCAGGTCTTATATCCAGGAAAAAAGCACATACCCCAACTCCCTCCAGGAACAAGACCTGCAGACGTGTGTAGGTTCCATGTCTCTTCTACTTAAACGATGTGCAGACTTACTCCATTCTTCTCAAAGGTCCTGGATTACGTAGCTCTGGCTACAGTGTTTAAAGCTTGCCGCCCCCCATGCCCCCAGAGAAATGAATTGTCTTTAAGACAAGAGTGGATGGCTGTTCCCACCTAAGTAGGATCAGTGCAGCCCGCTTCTCTCTCACCTTTTGCTCGTCTACCTGCCATCATGTTTCTGCATGGCAGGAAGCCCTGCACGTGGGCTGGCACCTCCATGTTGAGGCTCTGAACCTTCAGGACTATGAGAAGTTAGTTGTGTTGACTATCCATCCCAGGCTGTGTGGATCCTCACCACTGCTCAGGTGAGATTCCAGCCCTGTCTAGTTGAAGAAGGACCTGAAGTAGAGGACCCAGAAAAAGTGTTCAAGGTCACTGATGCTAAGATGCTGTGAGGTACTAAGCGCACACTGTCTGCCTCACCTAAGTCAGTGGTGAAGCATCACACAGCAGGGGCACTATGAAGTCATGGGGCTCCAAGGCAAGGCAGCAGGATGGTCGGCTCACCGCCACCTGAGCCTCCTCCCTACCTGCCCCCTATTATCTCTAGGTTTGCTTGATGTGGAGGGGAGCAGCCTGATATTACAGACAAAATCGAGCCCCATACAGGAAGCTGTCTCTAAGCCCACATGCTGTCAGGGAGCTTGGTACACACTATATATGACCACACAGTCCTCTGGGATAGTGCTAACACGGAGAAGTGGGACTGAGACCTGTCAGAGTTGTCTGCTGGGCTCTCACCTCCAAAGTCCTTCCCCTTAGACAAACTCGGCTTTTACCAGCATTGAGAGAGTAGGAAGAGAGAGGTGGGATGACTACTGATGGGCAAATCTTTGTATGTAACAGAGCATTTTAAAATGCAAAACAGGAAACTTGCAACTTAGGAGGAGGGTAGAGTTGAAAACAAACAAAACACAGGGAGCCCCTCTGGGTCAGAACCAAAATGGATGGCACCCACACCACAAGCACACACACTTCAGCACACCATGGAAACTGCTAAGTGTGTCCTTTAGCTTGTCCATCCTGGTGGGGTGCTCTGCCTGTCAAAGACAAACAGACCTTTGTTTTACTGTGATTCGGAATCCCCACAATACTAAAGCTGTAAGCAAGTCGATGCCTGTAGGCAAATCCACCCCAGAGCAGGGTTAGTCCGATTCTACCAAAGTCACTGAGTGATTTGCATAAAATATTCAATAATTACACAAGAAATTATAGCACCTGGCTTTCAATGTGAAAATGCGAAGGTCTCAGGAAATGGGAATACACGGGGCAGTCAGGCAACCTGACTATAAATGGCATGCAGAGAGCAGGTGGTCTCTATGGCAAAGCCCCCACTTGTGAGGTGCTAAAGTGACAGAGGTGGTGGGGTTGAGAAAGACGTGAATCCAGGTTGCCTGTGGCATCAGTCCAGGGACTAGAGACGCTCTTCTTGGAGAGCTGTGCAGACAACCGTATCTCTCTGTCAGAGACTGAACAGAGAGGCACAGCCAATGTCAGTGTACTCTCTGGCTCAACCAATACACCTCTACTTCCCCCTGCCTTTGTCCAGGCAGCATCTCAGAATTCCCCCATCAGCATCCACCCCAGTGGAGGTTTCTCATACTTAAGAATCAAAGATGGCTTAGTGGTTAAGAGCAGTTGCTGTTCTTCCAGAGGACCCAAGTTCAGATTCCCACACCTGTATCAGGCAGCTGTCAACCATCTGTAATTCCAATTCTAGGGGATCCAACACCCTGTTCTGGCCTTGACATGCATGCCGCTGTACACACATGGCAGGCACACAGATACACAGACAGGCACATAAGAATACGAAATGACTCTAAGAGCCAAGTTGGGCAAAGCATTGATAATTAAAATTATTTTTCAAAACATTATACTATGGTTTGACATGAGATATAAAATATTTAAAGGGGGACTTTAAATCAACAAATGGAGGGTCAATTGAAGGTTGAGCTCTAAGGGAGAACTGGAATCTAAGCATCCAAAATGAGCAGCTTGGAGGCTTGTTTACAAAAAAGCCTCTCTGAATAGTGGTTTCCAGGGATGTTTGTGTCCTTTTAGGCAGATCAAAAGCATCATCCCAGAAGATCTGTCGGGGTGGGCTGACTCACAGGGCCTCAGCAAACAGGGTCTTCCTAATTAGCAATCTTGACATGCCAGATCAATTAACACTAGTTGTTCTTGTCCATAAATGAAAGGCCGAGAAAACAGCCACCACCCAAAACAAGCGATGGAGGCTTTCCTTGATGCTTTTACCAACTCTAATTAATAGTAGTTCCTGGCTTCTGTGGTTTAGTCTGAAATCATGATAAAGCTTCATTAGGCAGGAGAGTCAAAGGGCTCAAAGTCCCCCATGACCCCAGTGCCAGCCAAGCAGGGCTCCCTTCCAGGCTGAACAGTTCTCAAATCACAGGACCAGGAGCCTTGTGGAGTTGCCTAGGCACTAGCTGCCATATTTCATTCTCTGGCCTCCCACACAGGGGCTCAACAGGACATGGAGAACTGAGCTAATACAATTTGTCAGTTCAGTAAATCACTGTGGTCCTCACACAAAGAAAGCCTGTGTTCGGTACTGAAAGAGGGACCCAGACACAGCAAAGTCATCTGGGTCCCCTGGGAGGCCAGAAAAGACAGGATTTTTTTTAAGATATGTTTTTAATTGATGGGTCTCTGAGTTCATCATCAGCCTGGTCTACAGCGCAGGTTCCAGGATGTCCAGGGCTAAACAGAAAAACTCTGTCTCAAAAAAGACCTAATACAACCAAGAAATAGTACCCCATAAAAGTATGCTATTTTATGTGTCAAGTCAAAAAGAATTTAAATGCTTTCTCTACCAAAAGAAAGGAAAGGGAAGAGAAGAGGAAGAGAGGGGATGGGAGAGGAGTGGAGGAGAGGTAAGGGAAGGGAAGTGAAGGGCTTGGTTTAGTCCTCTTTGCTGGAGTGGCACTCTGGTAATCTGAAGACAGAAACATACTTCCTAAACCAGTTTTTTAAAACATGAATATAAGTGCTGCAATTTTTCAATTATCTCCACTAATGCCTGAGAAGAGAGGCAGGTAATTCAAAATCAGATATGCTAAAAGGTTGCTTAGATTGGGCCAGGAAAGGCAATTTACATTTGCATTTGAATAAAAGCCAGTCCTACTGTCTGAGAATATTTAATCATCGGGACCAAACAATGGGGGGGGGGCTCCTTTGAGGACACCCATCTGAATGTCCCTCCCTGCTTTTGCTCCTCAGGGTAGACCACATCCTTTTAAGTGAGCCATCTGACAACATGGCATCATGGTCTCGAAGCCCATGGGTTGATGCCAGGACTGAACCAGCAAGAGTTTGGGGACAGGGAGGAGGGAGAGAGAAGACAGTTATTTGTTTAATGGGATAGAAGTATCTGCAGCTCATATGCCTGTGTCAGAAGGCATCTTGCCACACCTGCTGTTGAGAGGAGGTATAATCTCTCCTGGAATGCCTGCAGCACCTTCTCAAGGGACTACACTCAGTCAAAGCAATCAAAGAGGAATACAGCATTTCCCATGAAGCCACCCCTCAAGCTGGCCCTACAGGAGCTCATACCTAATCTACGAGTTACTGCAAGGGACTTGCACCTCTGTGGACATCAGTGCTGGTGACTGCTGGGGCATTCTTTGTGGCTTTTTTTAGAGAAGCAAAGTCGGATTCATTAAGAGGAAACTTTTGTATAAGTTTAAGCACTGGATTTAAGGAAGAGATGGGTGCTTATGAAAGGCAAGTGTACACCCAAGTGTGGGCATTGGTACCCTAAGAGAGCCACCTTGCAAGAGATGCTGGTGTGAGGACACAACCAGTGTCTGAGAGCTCAGAGGTTCAGAGATGACCTCACCTGCCAGCCAGGAAGTCTAGGAGAATGTGAGAACAGAAATCAAATGTCTCCACTCAGCAGAAAGAAACCCCTTAACTCTCACAGCTAGAAGAAAGAGAGAGTAGGCTGTAAGTAGGAAGTGGTATGGTAACACATGCCGGTAATCCTGGCACCGAGGAAATGAACACAGGAACAACCATTCTAGACCATCTTCCACTACATATTGAGTTTGAGGCAGCATGAACTACAATGGGACCTTGGCTTATTTTTTGAACACATGTGGAAAGAAGAGAGGGTTGTACCAAAGGTTACAGAATTAAGTTGGGATGGGGAGGGTGGGAAGTGGAGGAAGTAGGGAGGGGGGCTAATCAAAACCAAAAAGCCCTATGCAGATTCACTAGGTAGCTAGCTAATTTCAAAATGCAGCTTTAATAGTTAAAATTGTATGTACTCGCTCTCACACATATATGGATTTTAGACATAGAGCAAAGGATCACCAGCCTACAATTCACACAGCCAGAAAAGCTAGGAAACAAGGAGGACCCTAAGAGAGACATACATGGTTCCCTGGAGAAGGGGAAAGGGAAAAGATCTCCCAAGCAAATTGGGAGCATGGGGGGAGGGAGGAGGGAGTTAGCAGAAAGAGAAGGGGAGAAGAGGAAGGAGGAGGAGGATATGTGGGAGCAGGAAGATTGAGTCAGGGGAAGAATAGAGGAGAGCAAGAAAAGAGATACCATAATAGAGGGAGCCATTATAGGTTTAGAGAGAAATCTGGCACTAGGGAAATGTCCAGAGATCTACTAGGATGACTCCAGCTAACAATCTAAGCAATAGTGGAGAGGCTACCTTAAATGCCCTTCCCTGATAATAAGATTGATGACTACCTTATATGCCAACCTAGAGCCTCCATCCAGGAGCTAATGGAAGCAGAAGCAGACACCCACAGCTAAACACTGAGCTGAACCCTGGAATCCAGTTGCAGAGAGGGAGGGTTGATGAGCAATGGGGTTAAGAAACCCACAGAAACTGATGACCTGAACAAGGGGAAGCTCATGGACTCCAGTCTGATAGCTGGGAAACCATCATAGGACTGACCCAGACCCCCTGAACGTGGGTCTTAGTTAGGAGGACTGGGAAGCCTATGGGGCCTCTGGCAATGGATCAGTATTTATCCCTAGTATACGAATGGACTTTGGGAGCCCATTCCACATAGAGATACTATCTCAGCCTAGACACATGGGGGAGGGCCGCTCCAAATAATATGACAGACTTTGAAAATCCCCCATGGAAGGCTTCACCCTCCCTGGGGAGCAGAAAGAGGATAGGCTGGGGGTTGTTGAGGGACAGAGGAGGAGAGGAGGATGAGGGAACTGGGATTAGCATGTAAAACAAGCTTGTTTCAAATTTAAATTTTTAAAAAAATATAAAACAAAAAAGAGGTAAAATGGACTTAGCCTGCATGAGTAAGCAATGCCTCTCCCAGAAGTCATGGGAAATTACATAAAAACTGCAGTCCTTACCTTTCTATGTATGAGGTATTAGTGAGGAAAGCCCCCAGAGGTTTCAAAACAATGCAGGCTATTGCCACTGTTCTTGGTTACCCACCATAAGTATATAATGGCTGAAGACACCACAGAGTTTAGCTACAGGAAAGAGACACATTAACCTCAGAGGCACCAGGAGGGATGTCCTCTGTGCTGATACCTTTCAGAGTGCTGTGCAGGCTGCTGGCAGAAAAGGCACCAGTGGTCCTGCCCAGAGCTGACAAGCTATCCCACTGGTGCATAGCTGTTATAACTGAGCCTTTTCTGATTAGATCCAAGGCCTGTTCCACAGAAGGGAGTTCCATGCCTGGTCTCTAATCCTCTGGAAGGTCATAGGCCCTAGAGCAAAATCTGCTAGTAGTGGTCATACTGCCAAATTGCCTTCTAAATATTTGTGCTTAGACCCACTGTGGTAGTTTGAATGTAATTGGCCCATAAGCATTATGGGAGTGTGGTATTATTAGGAGATGTGGCTTTGCTGGTTTATTTATGACCTCATTGGAGGAAGTGTGTCACTGTGGGGGCGGGCTTTGAGTTCGCACCTATGTTCAAGTTACGCCCAGTGGTTCAGTCTACTTCCTGTTGCCTGTCTATCAAGACGTAGTAACTTCTTCTCCAGCACCATGTCTGCCTGCCTGCGGTCATGCTTCCCGCCATGATGATAATGGACTGAACCCTGAACTGTAAGCTGCCACCTCAATTAACTGTTTTCCTTTGTAAGAGTTGCCATGGTCATGGTCTCTCTTCACAGCAACAGAAACCCTAAGACACCCATAAACCTGGCTGCTGTCAACCTTGGACAGAGGATCGTCTTTTCACAGTGTGCAGCAGTCAGTGGAGAGATACAGAACTGGTCAGTGTCTGAGAACAGGAGACTGAGTTCTTAGGCCCTAAGTGGGACAACTGTATCAGCGACCTCCCTAGAGCTCACTGAACATCACTGAGGAAGAGGTGGCAAGAACAGGAGGACGGGGAGCAGAGCTGTGAAATGCTGGACAGGACATGGCTGTTGAAGTCACGAACTCAGCAGCTACGGTCTTATCTGACAAGACCTCCACTAGATCAAAGCAGCCAAAATCCCACCATAGATGCATAGAAGATCTTCAGGTCTCACCCCTTTCTGAGGGAATGCGCATAGTTGCTTTGGGGCCAAGCCCTGCCCCAGACTTGGCCTTCCACAGAGAATCTCCAGTTATCTTCACTTCCGGTGGTTCTAGGCTGCTCCCAGGGATCCCACTGCAGAGATAGAGCCAAGACCTTCCACCTGCTCAGGACACCTCTGCCCGGTTCAGAGATGAGCCTGCTGTTTGCTCCCTGCTACTGTGGCTTCCGTGTCCCTGACTTACTCTGAACAAACATGTGCACACTTAGCCCTTATCCCAGACTCGAGTTCCCTTCTCCTCTATACATCTAACTAGGGGCACACCAAGACCTTTATGCATGGCTCTCATTCTCACAGCTACTAAGAAATAGAGCAAACACAAAACAATTCTCTAACACTCTAGCTCTTGGAGTTTTTCCACAATTTTTCCAGCTTTGCTTGAAAGCACAGTCAAGGAATTTATTTCTTGTGCATCTAGAAATTTCCATTACCCTGCAGTAGGAGAACATGCTGGGTGATACGTCGGTGATAGGAGGTAACTTGAAGACAAGACATGAAGTCAAGTATGCACTATCCAGAGTATTAATACAGTCCATACTTACAATCATGATCAAATCTCTCTTCGACTTACACACATGTGAAATATTTAGAAATGTACAGAAATCCTGGCAATAGCCTTTAAGTTCTTTAATAAATATATCTAGCAGTGTCACTGTCTGAAAATGACGAGTCAATAACACATTCTCTCCGTGACATCCACCACAGGCCATTCTTTTCTATTCATCGTACAGAGACTTCCTCCTGGACAAAAGCTGCCCAGCTCTTGACGAGTGACACCTGTGCCCATGTGCTGTGGTGCTGAGACCCGGGAAATTTAATTTTAGACCCATAAGAAGGACCCAATGAAGAAAATATTGGCGCAGATGTGAACTCTCAGATGAATGGCCTCTGGAGCTCTGGGAATTTTCAACAAGACTTTACAACATCCCTGTGAAGAAAAATGTCTAATGCCAAGAAATGCAATTCAGGACATGAGGGGTGGGGTTTGCAGTTCGGAGACTGTAAGGAACTTGGAAGGCATCTTTACAACCCTCCCCATCCTAGCAATGGACTTATGTTCTCTCCCTTCCTCTCCCTCTCCCCCTGCCTCTGTCTCCCCAAATCTGGGTAGTCATATCTAGCTACAAATAAGGTGATTTAAGTGACTCACCTTGGACCCTTACTCAGAAAGCAACCAAGCATCACTGCCACTCCAGGATTGGCATGTTCAAACAGGGAGGGACACTGAATACCCTTGAAATGGATTAAGTGACACGGGCACATTGAATGCTTAGGGGAATGGAAGAACCACTCACTGGTAACTGAATGGGGATTCCGGAGTTCACCAGACCCAAGTAAGATAAATAGTGTTTTATTGGAGAACAACTTACACAGATGAGAGTAAAGAACTGCCTAGGCGTTCCTGCTCCAGAAGACGCAGTCTCTGCCCTTCGGATGCTCTCAAGAGACTGTGCACCTGCAGCTACTCTACCTTAAAGGGATCATGTCCACACCTGAAACCATGCCCAAAGGGTGTGGTTACTTCTACAGGTTCACTGGCAAGGCCAGATGCCTCAACAGAACACAGCAATGCAGAAGCAAGTTTCCACAACAGTCAAATAAATAATTCCACTGGAGTCCAGCTCGGTAGCCAAGGAATTCACTGGGTGGCTTACAGGAGTACTGCAACCCCAGGGCAACTGTGTCCCTGCCAAGATGACCTGCTATGACTCGAGAAAGCTGTAACCTAAGAGCCACCCCCCCCCACATACACACACACTCTCTCTCTGTTTGCAGGCGGCTCCTCCAGGAAGAGTCTCTTTCCCCCAGCACTTAGTCACTGTTTGTAAAACTTGGTGAACCATATGATTCATGCTTCCTGGGCCTTGCACATGTGTCTGCTGGGTTTCATGAGCCTTCTAAGAGAGATGTCTCGATTTAGAGGAAGCAGTCACGCAACAGGGGCCCACTGCCTACTGTTTGGAATGGACTCCCTGCTTTCCTGACTGTCCTACCATTAGAGCAGCAAATGACAGGAAGATCTGTGGGTCACAGTTTAGTGAACATTGCCAAAAATGCCAAGGCATCTTCTTCCGAGTGACAGAACCCTCCATTAACTAACAAAGTGACAGAAGGGACCTATCAGCTCAGCTAACTGTGACGCCTGCAGTGAAGCTAATGAGTTGACTCTAGAGGCTAAAACCCCCGATGTCGGGGCATGTTCTCCACTCCCCAGACCCTGCCATCTCTCTTCTGCTTTCCAAGCTGGTCAATGTCTCTAACTCCAGGAAAGCAGTGACACTCGAGTAGAAAAGATTGTTCAGCTGCTAACCTGAATGTGGCCATCAACACACTAGCTATGAGCCCCTTTCCCACTCACATCCAGAAAACTCTAAGAAGCTGCTTCTGCTATGCTAACTCAGTAAGATGCCACGAGGCAGGCAGCTATGGGTGTCATAGCACCTTCCAGACTAATAAGACGCTTGGGCAAGGAGGTTGATGTGGGATGTCCTTCTTATGCTGCAAATACGTGTTGCTTTTATTGGTTGATGAATAAAGCTGATTTGGCCAATGGCCAGGCAGAATATAATTAAGCAGGAAATCCACACAGAGATGGGGGGGAGCGGAGTCAGGAGATACTATGTAGCCACCAGAGAAGCAAGATATAAGGAAACAAGCCATGAGCATCATGGTAAAATGTAAACTAAATGGGTTAATTTAATTGAGAGAGCTAGTCAGTAATATGCCTGAGCCATTGGCCAGTTATTTGGGATCTGGCAGGCAGGACAAGAAACCTCCACTACACGGGTTTAATGCCAGTCCCACAGGATACCTATCTCAGGAAGACAGTGGTTAGAAATGATGAAGGCAGGAAACCAAGGGCTGCTCTACAAGCCACCTCCAGGACAGCCTGTAGCAACACTGCTTTGTAAGCGTTCTAGAACAGTAAAACACTGTTCCATACAAGATTTAAATTATGCAGCTACAGAAAGCCACTAAAATCAGCAAGAGAAGCCACAGTGAATGGACTGATCATTTGGAGATGGTTTTTCATGGTGCTGCTGGGTGGGCTCCAATACAGGTGTCAGGGGAAATTCCACACTCAGACACATACATGTGCAGATGTTCACACTCATACACACATGCATATAAGAGGGTATTCTTGCACAATCACACATACATAGTTATGCACAGGTGTGCACACTTATTGTGGTTTAATAACAATTAGGCGGAATAGATGTTTATTCAGGGAGAAATAACTCACAACATAGGCAGATGGCAGGTTCCACAGGATCCTCTCCTCTTGGCGTCTTGCCAGCAAGGGAGTCTCTGACTCCCCTCCTCAGCTCAGCCTTTTCCCCCAGGTCACATCCAGCCCTGTCTCCACTCCCAATGGGCGTGGTCTAAGCCACAGGTGCGGACAAGGTGAATATCTCACTACACACACTAAATTACATACATGAAAACGTGGCCCATGCACACACAGTCATGCTGAAAGGTATATAACACATGCATATCTGCATGCTCACACTCATGCACACTCATATGTGCAGCTTGGGAAGTGTTGGTTCAGGACAGGAGAGGCTATGCCCAAAACTTCCAAGAGTCCATATTATAGCAATTGTTTCCCCTTTTCAAAGAAGACGCCAGGAGCAACAATCTTTCCGCTCCACTCTGTCAACATGCTTGCTACTCGGTGCTCCAAAGCAAGGACGTTGAGATCATCCCCATGTAAGAGAAGGTTGCTGACTTCAACAGGGCTGTGGAATGGGGAGCCTATGACACTGAGTGGGCAGGGCCTCTGCTGTGGAGTCCTTGAATGTCTCATTATCCTCATCATAATGTTTCTATGCTTTTAAGTAAGAGTGCATAAAGTAACTCTGTGTTTGAACTTGTCTCAACAAACGTCAAGGTCCTCTATCCAATATTCCTCTGGGCGCTTCTGTGACAGTGCCTGAGACTGAGAGAAATCTTTCTGTTGATAAACATTGAGCAGAGCAGATGAATGCCATAACAGAGGTGGTCTCACCTGACCAGTTAATGGCCTGGGTTAGACAAAGGCAGACATACACAGGTGCTTGATTGCATAGCCCACTTTTGGAAATGTACTCCGTGATCTCTTCCTTTGACAAAGCTCCTGGAAAGCTGTTTCCTCCATCAATCATCCATCTGTCTGTCATCTGTTCATCTGTGCATGGTCTGTCTATCTGTCATCCACCTGTCTGTCGTTCGTGTATCTATCCTCTGTCTGTATCTTCTAATCTAGTTTAAAATCTCTCACATTTGTCTTTATAAGTACAGAGACTTCAGACAGAGACACACACAGGTAGAGGAAGGTGGAGAGACACTGATTAGTTTTAAGATGTTATTTTGTGCGCTTCTGAAGGATTTGTTGAGTCCACGACCTTCAGGAAGGGCTTCCAGGCTGCAGACGATCAGAGAGAGTCACGATGCTTTTTGGACTTTCTGCTGCAGAAGTCCTTCTTGCCCAGGAGAACGTAGCCCAGGCCTAGAAATGACCATTCTTCCTCTCTGTGACATCCATGCTCACAAGCTGAAGGAACCCAGCAACGGCCCCAGGCTACACTTGGTGCACCATTGTTATTTCTGAGTTATGTTTTAAGGTTTTTGATTAATGTGTATTCATTGTATAAAGTGGTGGCTTTTTAGTAATATCCAATATAGTATTACTGCGACCACACTGAGCACATTGCTCTGTCTCTCCTGTCACCCCTCCCGCCAATCCCTGACCTCTTCCCAAGTAGCCCCTCTCTACTTTCCTGTCAACATATTTTCCTAGGTTCCCCATACAAGAAAACATATGTCCACAAGTGCCTTTCTTGGCGGCCTGTGTCCACATCCCAGCTCTCTATCGGTGTTGAATAAAAAGGTGCACAGCAGCCTAGCAAAGGTCCATACACTGCTTCAGCGGCAAAGCTGCTACCGCATGGCTGCACCCGTGCACCCGTGAACTCACTAGCTGTTGTGAGCGCAATAGTCCTGTCAGATTTCATTCCAGGCTCTTCTTACCTGTGGATCTTATACCCACTCTGGTCCCTGAGCCTTGGGGACGGGAATGAGACAGTCATCCTACGTGTGGCTAAGCACTTCATAGACACATCCTCTGCTCTTTGGCCAGCTGTGAGTGTCTGCATTAGCCATTTGTTCTTACATTTTAAATTTAATAGTCTGAGCCATGTGGCTGCTATTATATGAAACTGAAGTCTGGATATCCATAAATAGAATTTCACTGCCCATAGTCATGCCCATTCTTTCACATTTTGTCTCTGGTGGATTTTACACTGATAGCAGGGTTAAGCGACAGCTACCAGCAAGTCAAAGAAACATGTACTTCCTGGTCTTCTGCCCATGCCATTCTAAATTTCCTTTTCCATCTTTGCCAACCCACAGAGCTTCATAGGATTTGGTGGACAGAAAAGTAAAACTCAGTATGTAGACTTCAAAGTTCCCGTTCCAAAAGAGGCAATTCTGGTGAAGTCCTGATCCTCTGTCACTTTCAAAGGAAAAGTGATGCCCAGTGGAAATCACAGGGAAATGGCAAACTAAGAATGTTTCTGAGAAGAACGTATCACAACAACCTAGACTAAAAGCCTTCTCTTAGGCTGCTTGTCAGCCTTCCAGTGTCTGGGTTTCTTTCTCTGCACCTGACATATTCGTGAAACTTCAGGAAGAACTCTTATCAAGAGTAAAACAGACAGTGAAGTCACAAAAGTGTCCCTTGGATCTGTTCTGAGTTTTTTCAAGTGCAGCATTTGGTAGTTCATTCTTTGTTCTTTCCGGTTTTATATGTACCCATCATTCTTCGGTGTGTGTGTGTGTGTGTGTGTGTGTGTGTGTGTGTGTGTGTGTGTGCTATATGTGTGTATGAATGAGTCTGTGTAATGTATGTATATGTACATGTTTGTGAATGTGTATGTGTATGTCACTCTGTGTGTGTGTAGTGTGTGTGTGTGTGTTTGTGCTATATGTGTGTATGAATGAGTCTGTGTAATGTATGTATATGTGCATGTTTGTGAATGTGTATGTGTGTGTGTCACTCTGTGTGTTTGTGTGTGTGTGTGTGTATGTGTGTGTGTGTTTGTGCTATATGTGTGTATAAATGAGTCTGTATAATGTATGTATATGTGCATGTTTGTGAATGTGTATGTGTGTGTCACTCTGTGTGTGTGTAGTGTGTGTGTGTGTGTGTGTGTGTGTGTGTGTGTGTGTGTGTGTGTTCTGCTGATGTATAAAACTACATAAAGCATGTGAGCTTCTAATCACTGCTTTCTGTGGGTCGCCCTTGATGTAAAACTCCAAAGGCTCTAAATAAAAAAGACAAGAGAAAGACCTCATCATCTGCTGAAGCTGGCAGTCACCACAGCTTACTCCTATAACTGAGGACATCAAGCTGGGTTCCGCCGTGGGTGACATATGGATAAGAAGTCCTCTCAAACACAGGAGTGAGTGGCTCTCAATCAGATCCAGTCTGCTGCTTCTGGATAAAGCCTGGGAAATGATACGGACCAGGTGGTTTAGTGGAGAAGACTCTTAGGACACCAAAGGGTTAAGTGCCACTGGTGCCACTGTGTGTGCGATGGACACAGCCAAGCTGAGCCATCCTATCACCAAAGGCCCTGCACAAGGATGGGCGATCATGTATGTCATTTTCATGGTCTTCCTAGTGATGGTCATGGGAACTCTGAGGCTGCTCCTGGGACCTTTCCTGGAGCCTCTCTGCCTTCCCCTGGACCCCTCTCTTCAGGCACTTTGCCTCTTTCTTGATCCAGTTTCTGGCCATCTTCATAGAACCAATCACAATTTGGCAACTGAGGGCACAGCCTTGGCTACATGTAACATTCAATTATAAAGTTTTCCTGGTGCACGGACTGGACTAGAGAGAGGTATGACTGTGTCATTCATGTGAAAACTAATTAAAATCCAAGGGTGGGGGAGAAGAGAAGAAGTTAGGAGAAAAAGAAGGGGAGAAGATGAAGAGAGAGGAGAACATGAGGAAGCAGTAAAATTGAGTCAGGGAAGAATAGAAAAAAAAGAAAAGAAATAACATAATAGAGAGGATCATTATAGGCTTAAAGAGAAACCTCACACTAGGGAAATGTCCAGAGACCTACAAGGATGACCACAACTAACAATCTAAGCAATAGTGGAGAGGCTACCTTAAATGCCCTTCCCTGATAATGAGATTGATGACTACCTTATATGCCATCCAAGAGCCTTCATCCAGTAGCTGATGGAAACAGAAGCAGACACCCACAGCTTAACACTGAGCTGAACTCCTGGAATCCAGTTGCAGAGAGGGAGGAGTGATGAAAAAAGGGGTCAAGACCAGGCTGGAGAAACCCACAGAATCAGCTGACCTGAACAAGGGGAAGCTCATGGACTCCAGGCTGATAGCTGGGAAACCAGCATAAAAAGAACCCAGATCCGCTGAACGTGGGTCTCAGTTAGGAGGCCTGGGAAGTCTATGTGGCCTCTGACAATGGAACCAGGATGTATCCCTAGTGGAGGAACGGACTTCAAGAGCCCATCCCCATTGAGGGATGCTCCCTTAGCCTAGAGACACGGAGAGGGCCTAGGCCCTACCCTAAATGATTTGACAGACTTTGATGATCCCTCATTGAAGGCCTCACCCTCCTTGGGAAGTGGATGGGAGATGGGATGGGGAGGTTTGTGAGGGGGCATGGGAGGATGAGAGGGAGAGGGAACTGGAATCGATATGTTAGATAAGAAAATATATTAAAAAATAAAAGTCAAGGGTGAGGGAAAGAAGCATAAGTCCCATCCCCACCTCATGAACACTCCACTCATCACTGAGTATTAGTAGTTACTTCTCTTGTTGCTGTGAGAAAATTCCTAACAGGGAGCAAATTAAGGAAGGAAGAGTCTGCTTTATCTCACAATGCAAGGGGGAACCGTCCATCAAAATGGAGAAAGCATGACAGCAGGGGCATGATGTGGCTGATCACATGACATCTGAAGTCAAGAAGATGAGACTGCATATGCAGTGGGATGGATCCAGCTATAGAACTTGAAGACCCACCCCCTAGTCGCCACTTCTCAACAGGCTCCACCTCCTATGGGTCTCAACACACCCCAAGCAACACAGCATCTGGAGACCAAGTGTTGAACACACAGGCCAAACAAGAATCAATCAATCAATCAATCAATCAATAAGTAGAGAGCAACTGAGAAACACATCAGATATTGACCTTCTGGTGTACATGACACACACATGCACACACACATACGCATAAGAAAGGGAGGGGAGGAAGGAAGGAAGGAAGGAAGGAAGGAAGGAAGGAAGGAAGGAAGGAAGGAAGGAAGGAAGGAAGGAAACATAAGGGATGAGGAAAATCAGGTCAGATGGAAAAGCATACTATCCGGTTTCAGAATTTGAAAGGAACAAACAAACCACGAGATGAATGGGAGATCTGGGCTCATCATTGATGAGCTACAGAAATCAGAGTGGGAACTGTTAAGGCATGGCGTTAGAGAAGCTGCCATCCATATAACCAAGAGATGCACACTCACACTACAGTGACATTTGCTCAACTATGCTCATAGCAGCATTATTCATAATAGCCAGAACCCGGAATCAACCTAGATGTCCCTCAACTGAAGAATGGATAAAGAAAATGTGGTACATTTACACAATGGAGTAACTCAGCAGTAAAAGACAATGACATCATGAAATCTGCACACAAATAAATGGAACTAGAGAATGCCATCCTGAGTGAGGTAACCCAATCAGAAAGACAGTGATAATATGTACTCACTCATAAGTGGATGTTAGACATAAAGCAAAGGACAACCAGCCTACAGGCCCCAACCCCAGAGAACCTGGGTAACAAAGAGGACCCTAAGAGAGACACACATGGATCAGTCTAGGAAGGGAAAAGACAAGATCTCCTAAGTAAATTGGGAAGGGGGGAAGGGAGGAGGAAAAAAATATAGATCTCAATTAAAAAAAAAAAAAAAGAAAAAGTAGTTGCCATCCATCAAGGAGAAAAGACAAATTACCAAAACTAAAAAACAAAAGTAATTTTAAGCCATTTTGAAAGTCTTGGGAGAAAACAGAGCAGTGTTATGATCCTGAACTAAAGAAGGTTTCCTGTTCAAGGGGACATGAATAAATCCCCAGCATGGGTATTTCAAATGTGCATGTGACCAAAACAATATCAGCAAAAGGGATAAAATGAGAGGGGCCATGACAAACACCACAAGGTGAAGATTCCTATCCAGGGCATTGGTCAGAAGTTACTTAGAGCTGAAGATGCAAAACCACATCAGGAAAATGAGCAACATTAAAACAGCAAAAAAGGATGAGTTCTAGTACAATCTTCCAACATGTTTGATACCATAAAGATAATAAGAGCCTAAGGAATACTACGTAAATTATGGTCTTATTTACATTATATGATGCCTGTGAGTGCAATCTTGTGGCAGTGTGGGAGTGTATATCTAAAAAGTGTGTAAGTGTGTGAGCAAAATAGTGTGTTCATGTGTTATGAGCGCAATGGGGTGTGTCTAGAGAATTGCAGTCTACAGAAAGATCTAGAAAGCAAGATTTTTTTATAGTTTTCCTTCCAAGGAAGAAACTGAGAGGTCACTGTAAGGAGAAAATGGTACCACTTTTGCCTTGTCTAAAGTGAGGAGTCACTGCGTCTGTAAAAATGTCAACAGACTTTATTAGAGAAAATTTGGGGTTTTCAGTTAGTATAATATAAAGATTTCCCATAAGCTTCCTGCACCCACACTTGCTCAGCCTCCCCCACTGCCAACACCCTACACTTTTTATCATCTACAAACTTACATGACACTCCACTGTCAACTATAAGCTGTGGTCTACAGGATGGTCCATTCTTGGTGTTGGACAAAGTTGTAATGGGACTCATTCACTGTGTAAAGTCCTATAGAGTGATTCCTCTGCCCTAGCTGTCTCCACGCTCTACTGAACTTGTCCTTCCCTCCCTGAACTCCTGACAATCCGTGTTCTTTGCTTTCCTCACAACTGTACTTTTTCCAGCACGCCCACAGAGTCAAAGTCATAAAGTATACAGTATAAATATATATTTTAAGTAAACTTTCAGAACCCCAGAGTTCCATTGTATTAGTCACTTTTAAGTTACTGTGATAAAACACCCTGACCAAGCAACTTAGAGAAGAAAGAGTTTGCTTGGGCTGACGATTCCAGAGGAATTAGTCCATAGCCATCATACTGGGGAAGCATGGTGGCTGGAGAAGCAAGCTAAGAGCTTACATCCTGAACCACAAGCAAGGAGCAGAAAGAATGAACCATAAGTGCCTGTAACCCTCAAAACCTGCCTCTAGATGCATGGTTCCTTCAGCAAAGCCATACCTCTTAAACTCTAACTGAGGACCAAGTATTCATTTATATGAATACTTATATGGGGGAGGGGACAGTCTCATTCAAACCGTTACATCCAATGTCTGGGATTGTCTATGGACCCAAGAAACATCACTAAAGGCAGTTGAGAGAAGCCAAGGCAGCAGAAGTCCATGGAACAAAGGCCAAAAAGGCCAGAGATGAACCTGGAAGACCCAGAGAAAGGAGGAAAGGAGCTCTCCATGAGGTAAGAAGAGACAAAGTGGTACCACTAGATAGATAGATAGATAGATAGATAGATAGATAGATAGATAGATAGATAGATAGGTAGGTAGGTAGGTAGGTAGGTAGGTAGATAGATAGATAGATAGATAGATAGATAGATAGATAGATAGATAGTGTGTTATCCACTAATGCAAAACACTCAGTGTGTGTGTGTACACAGTGTACGTTATCCACTAATACAAAGAATCCGCATTGGAGGTGTCAAGACAAGCTGCATCAAGACACCCAGAATACAGGAAAAATTCCTGCAAGAATATTTAAAAATTGAGTTCATAATAAAGACAAAAATAGACAAAAATTATAAATAACAAAAAACACTGGCATGCTAGAAAAAGAAGCCAGAGTAAATGTAGATTGTGTGTGCTTAACTGGGGCAAAAACATGTCAGGGTTAACTTACGAAACCTTAAGGATAAAACTCACTATTCTTACATATGATAGGAAGGGAGGTTTCTGGACTAATTAAATACAGCACCTGGGGTTCCTGCAGGTTATAAACTCCAGCATAAAAGTATGTTCAGTTCAAAGGAACCTAATTAACCACCGAGGGCTTGGGAGGGGGTGGGAAGTGTTAATTATGAAATGTTGTCTGGTCGTTTATAATAAGTCAGAGGAACTTCTCTCTAAAACCAAGCTGCCTACCTCACACCGAGAGACGGGGATGCTGTTTGGATACCATTTCCCAGGGCGAGAATGGCAGCAGGTTTCCGGGTGGGTTGTGTGATTCTGGAAGACAAAGGCACCTACCTCAGTTTGTACAAGAATTGTCCCACAAAGGCTCATGTGTCATCACAATTGGTCCTGAGTTGGTGATGCTGCTTGTAGAGGTTGTGGGCCTTTAGGAAAGGGAGACTTACTGGAAGAAATACAACACTGACTGTTTCCAGATTTTCTTGTGCTGCCAGGTTCTGGCGCCCTTCTCAGCCCCAAGTGAGCACACAGACGCTATATTAATTACAAAACTATTGACCAATGGCTTATGATTCTTATTGGCTAGCTCTGTCTAAATTATTAACCCATTCCTATTAATCTATTGGGCCTAAATAGGCCTGGACGCAAGGCCTAGTGGAACTTCTGAGACTGGCTAGAGTCTTCGATCAGTTCCAAATAGGGGTGACTCAGCAAAACTGCCTCTACCCAGCTACTGCTGACGTGGTGAAATATTATTGGCCCTGAAACCTCACCCCTTCCTGAGATTCCCACCCTCTTCCTCAACTCTATACAAACACATGCCTGTTACAATAAAACTAGCTCCTGCTTTGACATGCTCCTGACTCAGTGTGGTTCTCTCCTGTGACTAAGAGGGGGTTCTGGGTGGTCAACACTCTCCATCCCAGGAAGAGACAGGCTGGACGGACAGGCCTTTCCACAGCCCTACCTGCTGGAGGGCCCGCCATTAATCTAAGTATTTCCCGTGGTCTTGGTTTACCGGAGATTAGCCGGACCTGTTACTCATTTGGTGGGCTACATGGTGTCTCTTTGACAGGCTCCTTCTGCCTACATTTCCCAGAATTTGCCTCCTACTTCCACCTATCTTCCTGCCTCATTGGCCAAACAGTGTTTAATATATCAACCAATAAGAGAAACATGTACAGAAGGGCATTCATCACTGGACTCAGAAAATAGAACAAGGAACTTAACATGGAGAATATGCTACAGGTGATGGAGATGAGAAGCCAGCAGGATGCTGAGACAGCCCAAAGCTGAGCACCAACTGTCCCACTGCAGAGAAGGTGAACAAGGGGAAGAGCCTGGCTTCACTCTCCAGGACCCCTCTGTACTCCACACCTGTCCTTCCAAACTCTTAGCTGGGACCCTGTGACCATGGAGCAGTGTGTGGAAGAGAATTTTCACTGGGGAAGCACACAGGCTGGGGAAACTGGCCTGCCAGAGCCTTGCGTTGAAGAAAAGGTTTATCTAAATTTAGGGAATAATTTCAGCTACATTCTCCAACAGTAAGTTTTAAATTTTCTCCAAGTAAAAACTGCTTTATTTCCAAAGTGTAGAAAAAATTAAAAGTCTCTTCTATTATCTTCTAAGCTGCAGCCTTCCAAGTCAGCATCAAGTTGTGGTGAGGTGATGGCGCCCCCTGGAGGCCAGTGGTGAAACTGTCCGACCTGAAGTTCCTGACCATGCTCATGGAAAACGCCTGCCTTTTCCGTTCAACTATCATTCCCAAAGAATAATAACTTCCCCCACCTACTTCTATCTGTGAATAAAATATTAAGATGCCTCTGTGCTCAAAGCTAATATCAAGGTGCCCAGGGTAAGACAGCTAGGGGTGACCTAAAATGTCACCGACTGACAGTCTTCCAGCGGCCGCTTCCTAGACACCCCGCAAACCCTATTTCCTAAGCTGGAAATCATGACTGGCATCGTCCCTAGTTTATTTCTCAGCGGCGCGGCTGTGGTTGGAGTAGCTTGACATCTAATGCTTTGTGTTCTCCTCTGAGTATGAGGTAGTTGAACTGTGCCAGCAAACCGACTTGAAACCTCCGGGCTCCGAGCATGCAGTTCCTTGGCCCCAAACGCTCCCGCCACATAGTCTTCTGCAGTTTCAGCCACTTCCCAGGAACTGTCCTGCCCGGGTGAGTTACTTCTTCCAGCTGCTCCAGCCGAACCAGGGCTCTCATCCGTGATGAGCAGACTGTGGGGAGGGAGCATACCCACACCTGGATGTTGGAAGTGAGGCCCAGACCTTACTCCCCTGTGCAGGGCTTGGTGCATGAAATTCCCTCTAAAATAAAGTCACAGAGGCGCAGTGGTTAATCGGGTACCCTTCCTGGGTGAGGAGGGAGCCAGGAACAGGTGTGAAGAAAGACCGACGTCAGCTGTGAGCTGCCCGGGAAGAGCGGAAACTGCAGAGGGTACACTACAATCACCTGTGAGAGAAAACGAGCCCCGCCCAGCCGCTCGGTGGAACCCTGGGTGGAGAAACAGCGCCTCCCAGTGTCTCTTCCTTGCACCATCTTGGTTTCAGTTCTGTTTGGTTTTATCTCCTGGTCCCGAGGTCTGTCTGCACAGAAGACCTCCGCCCTTGGTCTTACTGTAGCAGATGACCTCAGGTAAGTGTTTCAACATTCTCAATTGCTTCCAGGAAACCTGATGAGCACTATCCAGTATGTCTCTCACCTGTGACTTTTCAAATGGCGTTTGGAGGTGATCGATGGCACCTAAGAAAAGATAAGGTGAGGCCCCCTAATAGACACACACACACACACACACACACACACACACACACACACACACACACACACACATCATGAAGTGACCAGCACAGCACAGACAGAAGAGGATTATGAAAGGCATGTATGAAAACAAGATGTGTGTGATGGGCTTGGCAGGACACTGGCTGTGCCAGGGCTGCTTCCTTGAAAGGTGACTCAATACAGACGTAACATGGTGAGGTATGGGGTGGGGAGGTTTCTTTGTCTGCATGAGGGACAAAGTAAGGTCTTCCTTCCTCCTCACTTTTAGCCCCATAGACATCATGAAAATTCACATTGCACGCACAATCGCACAAGGGAATGGTCCAGTAGCATGGGATGTGATGAGCTGCTTAGCTAATTGAGAAGCATCCAGTTGAAGAAGGAAGAGATTAAAGTGGCCTTGACATCTAGTGAGCAGCCTGTCACTCATGGCTGGTCAGGTGATTCTCTCCTTGCACGCAGACATTTTCACAGAGCACAGTGACTGGACAAAGCAAGATCATTCAGTAATGTGTGTATGCACAGACTAAGCAAGGTCAATGTTCCTCCCAAATGATATGGAGCATGCACACACACACACACACACAGAGGCGAGTGACTATTCAGCCTTGTTGTACTCTGCTCTGCCTGTACATGAAATGTATTAACACACCCACAAAGATGTCTGCCCATTTCCCAAAAGTGTCCAGTCAATAGTGAACACCTTCTTCCTCAAACCACCCCCTCGGAACATTCACACTACCGGAGTCAGAATACTAGCCTGCACTTCCTGACACCCTCCTTGTGAGAACAAATCCTACTGATTCCCTAACCCTTGAGGGGTCTCCTGTAACCCTTGAGGGGTCTCCTGGTCCCCTGACAGCTGCTGCTGCTGTAGGCACAGGACTGAGGACTGAGAATCCAAGGGCAATGGGCTTGTTTCCCATCATTCTCCACGATGCCTGCTGCTTCTAGAAGATGTGAGCCCTAAGCAGACTAAAAGAGAGGAAGAAGGGGGTTGCAGGGAAGAAAATAAGAGAAGGAGGGGTCTCCCCGCCCCCTAAAATGTTAGGCCCTATGGCTCTCCCATCACTCTGAGCTCTGGAGTTATTTTCTGTGCCCTGCATGTCTATATTTAGAGTGCCCTGGAAGAGGCATAGAGAAAGCTGAATCTCCCTGGGTTGACGATCAGTTGGGTTTTTTTCCTCCAGACTTACCTTTTTGATTCGGAAGTCACTCAGTGTCTAAGACTGGCATGCTGTGGCTATTCCCAATGAGCTCTTCCTCCACACAAAGAACTGCAACAAGAAATATGTGGCCGCACTGCCAGATTACAGCTGCTGTCACAGGCATGTTGTACTAGGGATAGCCCTCTGCCTCAAAACTTCCTCTGTAACATCCCAAGCCATAATGTAATCACACTACCAATGGGCAGCCTGAGCTGCCTCCAGCCCCAGCTTCTACAACGCTCTTGCCTAAGCATGCCCTTGACTGAGCCACCAAGCATATTGGTGCAGAACTACACTGTCACCCCAATATCACTGAGCCACACTATCGGCTTTCCTGGTCAATCCAAATGGGATCTCCAACCTCTGCTGCAGCCCACAATCATGTTGTAGCTCACTCAACAGCAGAGCTGTCTCCATCACTGGGCAACCCCTCCCCGCATGCTCTGAAGACACAGATTAGCTCATGCTGCCTTTGTAACCAGCCTGAGCCCACCCGTGGTCATTTGAATGAGAATGCCCCCTAGAGTCTCATAGGTTTGAATGCTTGGTCTCTAGATAGTGGAACTGTTTGGGAAGGATGATGATGTATGGCCTTGGCAGAGGTGTGTCACTGGTGGGGGTAAGCTTTGAGGTTTAAAAAGCCCACATCAGGCCAGTATTCACCCCCATCCTCCACACAAACACAATGTTTGCCTCTCTGCCACTATGCCCCCCCCATGATGATCATGAACTTTAACCTTCTGATACTATAAGTCCCCCAATTAAATGGTTTCATTTATAAGTTGCTTTTGTCATAATGTATCCACACAGAAGTACAATAGTAACTAAGATACCACCCAATTGAGATCAACCACCACTGGGTCCAGATGTGTCTTCTGTACTCTGCGCTTCCTGTGGTCATAAACTCTTCATAAAGCCACTGCTGCAGTGCATGAGGGTACCCACAATGCACTCCAGCCCCACGCTGTCAATCTCAGTGCTGCTGCAGTGGCCACATCCCTAGCCATGATGCTTCCCTCTGTAGCTCCTAGAGAAAAAGGCGGCTTTCTCACCCACCACACACACACACACACACACACACACACACACACATTCACACACACACAAGAGAGAGAGAGAGAGAGAGAGAGAGAGAGAGAGAGAGAGAGAGAGAGAGAGAGAGAGAGAACAGTTGAGGGATTCATTGTGATGCAGGTGTCAGCTTGCCCCTCAGCCCCAGTCACATCACCCAGTAGGAGTCAGACCAATGTCACTTGCCAAATTTGTAAGGACTCAGGCATTATGCTGGCCTGCCCCTGTCACTTGGCAGAATGCACTCAGGCAGTACCCTGGTCAGCCCAGGGTTCCATGATTTCGTAGTCTGCACCCAGGTGCAAAGGACCCCTTTAAAAGACAGACCCCGCCCACTTATGCTCTCTTTCACTCCTTCCTGCTGTTTCCTGTCTCTCTCTTCTCTCTGTCCTCTGTCTCTTTACCTCTGTTCTCTTTCCTTCCCCCTCCTCCCCTTTCTAATAAAACTTCTCACTTAAGCTCTGTCTGCCTGGCACATTTGTCCCTTTATCTCAGTCACCCTAGCCCGCCATGGAATCCGCCAAGGTCCTCCTCATGTTTTATCATAACAAAACTGACACCCAAGACGTGTGCTTTTAAAAGTCACTCTCAAAAGTGGTAAAGAGAACTGATCCGGCAGACATTCAGATCTCAAGGTGGGGTCCAGAGAGGAACAAAACTGCGAGAGTGGACAGCCCCACCCACAGTGACTCCAGCAACAGAGTTCACGGGACACAGATAAGGTGAAGAGCAAATGATCTGCGGGATGATTAGAGGGAAGCAGAACAAAGCCAGGGACAAGACTTGACATCATTCAGTGGGATAAGGAAAATGACTAAAGACGTAAATGAGAAATTCAGCAAAGGCATGGGGGCCTGCAAAAGAACTCTATAAAAGCGAAAGCCTCAAAATCAGCCTGAAACTTTAAAGATTAAAAATAAAATAAACCAGACCAGGGAGATGTGGAAAGAGGAGAGGAGAAGGAAATGAGGAAAATATATAAATGTATCGAGAGAGCCTTTGAGGATTTTCAACACACTAAACAAATATTCACATTTTCATAGATCCAAGAGAGAGGGAGGATTTAAAAATATACTAAGTAATAGACAAAAATGTTTTAGTGCAACCACTATATTATAATGAACTCACAAATACAAACATCACACAGTTGATTTAAGGAAGCCACTCAAATACTTGCTGAAATCCAAACTATGTATCTCAGTGAATTTCTTTCCATACAGTTAGGACAGCTGCTGAGAAGCAATGGGGCTTCGCTTAGGGTTTTAATCATTCACTGTCAATTATATTTTTCTTCATTTGTCCAAGAGATGTTCTTAATCTTGGTATGTACATAGACGATTGAGAACAGAGACCTATAGCATCCCAAGAGACCTAAAGCATCACAAATATACATGACCACAAGAGATCTTTACCGTGACTTATAGCCAAGTAGTGAAAAATAATAATTGTAAATTATTGTAAATTAATACATTTACATTGTAAAATAAATTGTAAAATAATAAAGAATCCTAAAATTGCCAAGAAAACAGCACCAAGTCACATCTAAGTCTATCCCCTAGCCCAACAAAGGGTCACCAGAACTCATCCAGAAATATCAGTAATGCCTTCTGTGCTTCTGTGAGACCCAAAAAGCTGCTCATGCCACCTTAGCCACACACCCCCAGTACCATCTGATGCAGGTGTCAGCTACCCTAGCCTGAGCTCTACCCAGGATCACAGACACACCTGACCGTGAGTTCTTCTGTTTCCTTACCCCACGAAGACAGAACTCTGACCTGACCTCAAGAGCATTGAGCCTATCACAGCTTCCCGCAATTCCCAGGATCTGTAACTAATCTTGTTCCTAGACAGAAACTTTGGAGTCTGGGACATTGCTCACATAGTAGGTAGCCTAACATGGCTGCTGACAAGTTGCCATTTTCCAGGCAGTGTTTAGATCTAGGATCCCCAGGGAAGACCGTGTCCCACCTCCTTGAGCCCACCAGCTTACCACTCCCTTTGTGATATCTAATGTTCTTTCAACCTTCCCTGTTTGGAATCAAGGCTGCTCTCTCATTTGTCATTTTGTAAACGACAGCTTCCGCGTCAGCATGTCCCCCTGGATACTGACATTTTTCAAGGCGTAAGTTGTATGTGCCTAGTAATCAAAGAGACCAACTCAGTCTTGATGTGAGAAGACAGACACACATCACCTACCCACTGTATTGGTTTAGGTGAAAAATGTCCCCTACAGGCCCGGGGAATTGAAACAGTTGGTCCCCAGCTAGTGGCTGTTTGGTGAAGTCCAGTGGAAACATCACTGCAGGAGAGCTCACCCCACTTCTGTTTTGTTCCCTTCCTCACGGTTGTGATCTCTTCACTGTTTGCTCCTTCCGCCACGCCTGCCACTTGCTTCCCTGATCCACATCATGATGGACCCTCCCTCTGGAACCGTGAAGCAAAATAAGCTCTTTATTCTACAAGTCACTTGTGGTCATGGTGTTTCATCTCAGCAACGGAAGAGTAACTAATGCCTGCGGGAAGGACTGGTTCCCCGGGGCCTTTGCCTTCCATCGTCGTGTCCTTTAGTGGTGCTAAGGATCTCACCAAGCCCTTATTAATCAGTGTGTAATTCGCTATTCACCTATTTCTAAATGCGTAAGTGCAGAAAGATTCAAACCATGAAACACATGGGACTGCAGATCACCATGTTAAGCGAAGCAAGCCAGTCTCAGACAAGCCCCACATGTTTTATCTCATATGAGGAATCTATGGGGGGATGAAAGGGGATGTCAGGGGGTTTTAAGTGTGAGGGTAGAGGGAGCAGGTGGATAAAGAAAGGGCATAGGAATGACTATGGCCAAAGTGTGCTACATGCACATATAGGAATGTCACAATGAGATTTGTTATTTTGTTAGTTCAGGCTAATAAAAACATAACAGTGAAAGGGCGCAGAGGTTAGCATCTGTCAAATAAGATGCCTCTGCAGTTTTGTGTGCTTTAAACCATATAAACTATTAAAATTATTACCATCAGTAACTGCTAGAAATTTTAGTGGATTGGAGTGATTGCTCAGTACTTGCTA
The DNA here is from genome assembly GCA_030556225.1 of Cricetiscus sungorus. Taxonomy (NCBI): domain Eukaryota; kingdom Metazoa; phylum Chordata; class Mammalia; order Rodentia; family Cricetidae; genus Cricetiscus; species Cricetiscus sungorus. Next base: position 33,242,178 of record JANBXA010000398.1, read on the forward strand.
CTCTCGCAGAGACCCAGCCCCCAACATCAGTTTTCTTACAACCTATATAACTCTAGTTCAAGGAACTCAGTGTCCTCTTCTGGACTTTGTGGGTACCTGCATGTCTGGTGCACATATAGGCAAGAAAGTAGACATGTGTGCAGGAGCATGCGTGCACACACATACACACACACACATTCACATAAAAATAGCTATGAAAGAATAATTTTAATGATGTTACAGAAGTCTTGGAATTCATCTGCTATTCTCATTTATGATTCTCAGTTAACTTTCTCTGCATATAAATTAGGAAACAATAGGACCTCAATTCTTACCCTTCAAAGCTCCAGACTGTTGCTGTCCCATGGGCAGGGCATTATTCACCCAAGGCCAAAATGAAGGTCTCCTTGACGACCAGGAGCTAACACCATACCAAACTACCTCAGCACATCTCAGAATCACTTTTTTTTTCTTTTTCTTTTTTAATGTTCCAATAAAACTTTATTTATAAAAATGAGTAATGAATCAGTCTAACCACAGGTGTTTTCTATCATAACATTGCAATGGTTACTACTGGCACATAAAATATTGAGGATTTACCACATGCAGAAGTATTTTATGATATAGTGTGTGTATGCTTACATGTGTGTTTGTGTGTGAGTATGTATACTTAACATAACTCCAATATATATTATATATGACACTTATTTTTCTGTAAACCTATCATCTAATTCTATGACTCAATCCATTAGAGTAGCGAAATTTGAACTTCTCATTGATGAACCCATATAATTTCTCCTATATACAAAGAAGCTAGACGCCCTTAATGTCTTCTTTCCAGACTGATACCCAGAAAAGAGTCAGTTGTCCTTTCTCATCTCCAGCAGGCACTGGTCAACAGAGATACTCCTAGTTATTTTCTGCAAGTCCCCTTCATGTCCAAAGATAACTTGTATTCTCTGCATGGACTCTTTGTGGTATTTCTGTTTTTACAAAGATGAATCCTTTTTTTTTTTTTAATGCTATAGTTTTACTCCCACATTGTCAAATAGCCAGTCTAGCCTAGTACCTGGCCCATCAGGCTTTTCCTGGCATTTGTGGAATCACTTCTAAACCCACTGTCTACAGAGCCACTGTCCCATACACTTTATCTGAAGAGAAGACATATCTCATGCTGTTGTACCCAAGTCACCATGAGATTGACCACAGCAAACACATTCATTATTTTAAATGACATCAAATTACATATGGCAAAAAAAAACAACTGCTCAAATTTTTATAAATGTATTGTACATTAACTGGATTGGTGCTAGAGTAGTTCATCTAAAAACAAAGTCTCTCCAGTACCTACTTATACACAAAATTCTGTGATTAGAGACTTTTTAAAATCTCCTGTCTTTGTTGGATAGGGGATCGTAGTCCCCACCACATGTTGGACTAGCATGATGTGGAGATTCTCTGAACAAAATCAAGGCAAAAAACCCTAGGGGTAAAACTATCACAAGATAAAGGTGAAGTCAGAACTATGTTGGACACATCGGTGTAGGACTTGACACACAAGGTCAGGCTAGAACGGTACACAGGGCACAGTGGGTATTCAGCTTGCTGCTTACACTTGTCTCAATGTCAAATCTGTATGGAAGCTGTGGTGACTCTGACCTTAGGTACAGGTAGCTATAGGGAGAGCATCTGGGTCAGAGGTGCTGGTAAGGTCCTGTGGAATTTAATACATTTCCAGAAGTCACTTGCCCGTCTTGAAATTGGGAAAATTCCAATTTCAAGCAGGGTTTGAGTAGGTAGAACTGTTTTACCTCGGAGATGATGCAGAATGGAAACTGAATGTCCCCCAAAATGTCATGTGTTGCAAGCTTCATCCTTAGCCCTTGGTGCCATTGTGAGTTGATTAGGAGGTAAGTCTAGTGGATCAAAGTTAGGGTGTCACTTCAAGAGGATGCCAGGACACCAATTTCTTCTTCCCTTCTTTCTCTCTTTGCTCCCCAGGTATCATGGGACAAGTAGTTTTATCCGGTGGCACTCCCTGCCATTATGGCCTGCTTCCCAAAATATCAAAACACATGAAGCTGTCCCATCATGGACCAAGTCCTCTGAGGGTAGAATTAAAGGGAACCTTTTCTCCTTGAGAGCTGTCACCTGAGGTGTTTTGTCACAGTGGTGGTGAACTAATGCTGGAGGTGACTGTGGCTATGTTTCCTGCTGTTGACCCGAAGCCAAACATCCACCTCACTCCCTAAGATCACTGAGGCTTCATTGCCTGGGCAGGATGTCATGTCATAACTGACAGTCAAACAAGTATTTGGTACAAATAATTATAACAATAAATGATTAAAGAATTAAATGAGATCTGAGGACATAGCTCCATGGAAGAGCTATATCCTTATACTCACAAAGCCTTGGGTTCAGTTCCCAGCACCAAATACTTCTTGAAGAATGGGGTAAATGTCAGAAGGAAAAGGCATGAAGAACAAATAAATCTGCAATTAAGAAAGTCATTTTGCTGGAGGAATGCAAAGCCCAAGAGGAAGAGACAAATGACAAAGATGAGTAAATATGAAAGGAAAGTGATGAGGAGAAAAGAAATGCTTGAACTAAATCCAAATAAATAGATTCAGAGGGAAAACAGAGAAAATTAAAATGTGACTCATAAGTGTTTGGAAAAATAAAATGTAAATTCCAAAGAACTTCATTTTAAAATGTAATAGTTCCTACTGGAAGAGTTCATAGAGTGAGAAGAGGAACATAAGTCATACAAATTTTAATGAAATTTCAAAATATTAAAAGTAAAATCCATTAAGTCTACAAATGACGTCTGTTTCACACAATGAAGCAGAGGTCGGGGATGGGGTTGCTTATAGCAACAGTGGATATAGAAAAACAGTGATTGGTGTTTTTAAAATCGTCAACAGCATTAGAGTGTTATGTCTAGCCAAATTATCATTAAAACAGAACATCACACAGTTTTAAAGACACTAGAGAATCTGCCATCCATTTTGACAAAAGTTTATATGAATCACTTACAAGAAAGAATGAAAACCAAGAGTTGTTGCAAGTTACCTAGCTGTAAATGCAATGCAATGTTCTGGCAATGTTTGGCATTATCTTTATTAAAAGCCAAGGGGAACATAAAAAGATAAAATATACCCCAAATAACATGTAGCTGATAACATGGGTCCTCACTATCCAACACTGTGGAGGTGCCAACCGTTCTGCATTTCAGAGAGCCAGAGGACATGCATTAACAGAATTTGTTATAAACTGGAGACAAATGTAAGAATGTTGGTGACTTTAAAGCAATCCCAGAATGGAAACAGCCACATTTACAAGAGAAAACCGTCATCTGGCAAATTCCTACAGCTGGTCACAGCAAGGAGCAGAAGCTTACCTGGCTCTTGGGCGGGGGGGGGGGGGGGGGGGCAGTGATCCCAAAGGCAGCACTTGTCCTTCACCAGAAGCTGTAAATGCCCTTGGTTCTGCCATGGCTAGAGAGCAGTAATGCCAGAGGGAGCTCTGGTTCACTCTCTCTCCCCTTCTGCAGGAGGACCACTAACTGAGCTACCCGTGAGTGTGTATCTGAAACGCCAGTCCCTTTTGGTGAATGGCTTTGGAATTGGATCTCTGGGTTTAGTGGTCGTCATTGTTTTGCTAGAAACGGGTGATACCTCTTCCCTAATTTCAACCCATATCTCCTAAGTGATCTTGGGGGTAGGACAGGACAGCAAGCTAGACAGGGATCGGTAGCCATGAAGACACGGAGGATGGGCCCCAGGTCCTGCCTCCTTAGTAACAACACCAGAAGCGTAAATGTCCTAGCTTGATTTCTATTGCTGTGGTAAATGGCCAAAACAACTTGAGGAAAGGGTGTATTACAGCTAATAGGTTTCAGTCCATCTCTGGGGAAGGTTAAGGCAGGATCCTTGAGAAGGGACCAAAGCAGAGGCCATGGGGGAATCACTCTTCACTGGCTCGCTGGTTCTGGCTTGTTCACCTATCGATCAGTCTTGTATAGCACAGTCATCCCCATCCCCCTGCCGCCTAGAGATGGCATTGTCCACACTGGACTGGACCCTCCTACATCAGCCATCAAATAAGGAAACACCTCAAGTTATGCCCATGGACCATGCTCAACTTCAGTTGAGTTTGCCTCTTCCCAATTGTGCTAGGTTGTCAATCAAGTCCCCACATTAACATCAGCTCTCCCGCTCTGTGGGCCTCCTGGTCACAGCATGGGAAATCTCTGGCCCCAGGTAGAGACACAACATTCTGATCTGCTCCAAAAAGAAGAGTAAATCCAACTGGGTTTGTCAGTCACCTGGCCAGGAGTCCACCCACGCCAGGGAGCTGTTTTACCTAGAGACATGCTAAGATGGGAGGAATAATTAATTGTCCCCTTAATGAGAGGATGTGTCTGTCTTCCCTAGAAGCCCCTCCCGTGGAGCAGGCACTTGGAAAGCTACCGTTGTGTGGCACCAAAGTCTTCTACTTGTCTGGGTAACTCGGAAAGCTGTAACCTCACCTTCTCCTTCTTTCTGTCTTTCTTTCAGTCACTAGCCAAAGCCTGGGCATATGTTCCTGGCACTCAGCTCTGTCTTTTTCTCTGAAGCCACATTGTCCTGCTTTGCTCTCGGTTACTGTGACCAGGCACTGACTAAAAGCAACAGTAGAGAGAAAAAGGCTTTGTTTTGTCTTACAAATTACAGTCCATCACTGAGGAAAGCCAAAGCAAGAGCTCAGGGCAGGAGCTTAAAACAGAAACCACAGAAGAATGCTACTTACTAGTTTTCTCCCAGACTCACATTCCTCTACGGCCAGGTGGATGAATTAGCAATCAAAATACCTCACAGACAGACATGCCATGGACCAATATGACAAGGGCAGTTCTTCACTTGAGGCCCCGTAAATGGGGGACTCCCAGTTTCTGTCAGGTTAGCAACTGAACTACTATGGCATCCACAAAGCAGCTGTTTACAAACAGTGAGGCATTCTCGCTTCTCACCTTGCTGCTCCTAGCAGCTGTGGGCTGACCACAATTGCTGTTGTAATTTTTAAAAAGCAGCTCTCAAGAGAAAGACACCATGCAACAGGGTTCAAGCAGAGGGTTTTTTTTTAATTGGGGAAAAGGATCATAAAAAGGGGAAAGGGAGGGGGTGGGGAGGAGGAAAACCAGCCTCTGTAGGCAGGAGCAGCAGGAGTGAGAAAGGAAAGAAGTGGGGAGAGAGAGAGGAGAAAGAGGGAGAGGGAGGGACGGAGGGAGGGAAAGGGAGGAGAGAGAGAGGAAGACAGGAGGTGGGCAGGGCCCTTTTAAACGGGAACACAGTGAATGCACAGGTGGTGCTCTTAGTGGCTACAGCTGAGGGTGCATCCTGGCAGAACCCTGAGGCCAGGCCTGTACAAGTGCCTGAATGCTAACAATTGCCGCTCTCAAACTGTAAGAAAATTGTCCTTGTGCTTCTTTCTAAATCTGTTTCAAATTCTTTTATTTATGAGATTAAGAAACCAAAATGGGGAACTCCAGTTTTCCAGGTAACACACTCAACAAACAGGCAAATAAGAAACACAGGCGGCTATCAGGGAACCCCACTGAACCAGTTACCATTTGGGTTTACATCAGCACAGAGTTGTGGGAACATTTGGGAAGTGTTTGTGGCTGTAAACCCTGTTAGAAATATCAGTCAGTGGCCCCAGGTACAAGGACACCTGGACCAGGATGAAAGGCACCTAGGGGACTTGAAGGTGTTAAAAAGCACACCTCTCCAGTCACAGAATCAGAAGGGAGGCCCAGAAGCAACTGGTCCAGGGGAAACAGGAGCCCGACTCATCAAACAGAAGCTGGGGTGCCACACCCACTCCCCCACCCTGCCTAGCAGCCGCCAGAGCCACCTGCCCACCGCCAGAGCAAGGGAAACCTTTTCCTTCCTTTCTCAAGAGCTCCTGTTACCTCCTCCTGGCTCACATAGGCAGCGCTGCCAGTTACACAACCCAAGGAGCTGTTTTTTCTTAAAGTTCAAAGTCAGATTGGATCTAGCACAGCAGGAAACAGGATAAATGTAGAGAGGCTCTCAGGTCTGTCAGCAGGGGGATGCTCTGGCTCCCACATGCTATGTGAAACTCCCAGCTTTCCTCTCAGACTAAAGCAACATTAGGTGGGATCTGGGCGGTTCTCACTCCCCAGGAAGGTTCTCACACCATTTCCCACTTTGTTTGTTTGTAATGAAGAGTCTGTGTGGTAGAGAGACGTGCTGGGGGTGGATTTCAGGGGGTAAAAAAAAGACCATGAATGCCCGATACTCATGGGGTGGGGATAAGGGAGACGCTGGGATAGGAAACTCGATGGAAGTTCTTACATTTAGGGATTTTAGAGGGGGGTGGGTGCCTGAACTTACAGGGAAGGAGTGTAAGTTAGAGGGGAGAGGCCCCTAGGTGTATAAGTGTCTAAGTGTGGCCCCCATGCCAAGACATCCGTGTAGAAGACAACTTTGCGGAACCAGTGCTGTCCTTCTACCTTCATGTAGGTCCCAGGGAACAAACACAGACCACCTGACCTGGAAGCAAGTGCCTCTAGTGGCTGAGCCATTTTGCCTGCCTCTCCAGGACATTTTTTGTCATGCTGGTGTAACTCAATAGCATGAGTTAGCCCTTTAATGACTCTTGCTACTTTGATAGTCTCGTGCATAAGACAGGCATAAAGAATTGAGGAGTGTTCTCAAGGGAGAGTTCCAAATCAAGATGCTTATCATGCTGTGCCACTCTGATTGGCAGGCAGCCTGGCACTGTCCTCACAGGCAGACTACAATGTGAAAAACACAGACACCTCCATGGTGAGAGGCTGCATAGTGACCTGGATAAAAATGTCCCTTGTCACCATTAGAAATAGGCTCAGGGTTGCAGGGGAACCACCACTCCAACAAGGAAAAACTGTACTCTTGATCTGGTAGATAGAGTCCACCCCAAGGCAGAAGAATAAGCACATTGGCAGGAAAAAAAAAAAACCTGGGGTTTTTTGTTTTTTTTTTTTAACTTTTTGTTGATTCTTTGTGGATTTCACATCACCAACCAGTTCCCAAATAAAGACATAGAGACTTATTGTTAGTTATGAATGCTCTGCCTTATCTTATGCTTGCCCCACTGTCTCTTATAACTTAATTTAACCTGTTCCTCCTCATCCACATTTTGCCTCGGGAGTTTTTAGCTCTTTCATTCTGTATGTCCCACTCTGTATCTGGCTGGCCCGCCTGGGGCATCTCCCTCTGTCATTCTCTCTCTCTCTCTCTCTCTCTCTCTCTCTCTCTCTCTCTCTCTCTCTCTCTCTCTCTCTCTCTCACACACACACACACACACACACACACACACACACACACACACACACACACACGTTTTGTTCTTTTCTCCCTTCTCTTGAGCCTAGATTCCTCCTACTTATTCTCTCTGCCCAGCAGCCCCCATCCTTCCTCCACCTAGCTATTGACCAGTCACCTTTTTATTAGACCAATCAGGTGCCTTGGGCAGGCAAAGCAAGGCATCTTTACATAGTTAAGCAAATGCAGCATAAACAAATGTAACACATCATTACTCAGTTAAAGTAATATTCCCCAACAGTACTCTGACGCCATTCACCTCCCCATCCCTTCATATCTGACCTCTGCCCTTGCAACTGACCCCCAATAATATAAAGTTTAAAAGAAAAAAGTCTCATTGTGGAAGCTGTGATATGGCCCAGTGAGTCACACAGTATACACTTTAGTCCATATGTTTTTACTTGCAAGTGTTTATTGCAAGTCTGGTTCGAGGCCTCTGGCTTCCGGCCCACCATCGGGATACTGGGCCCTCAATGGGACTCTGCCTGGATATGCTGTTGTTGCCCTGTGTTGTGGAGATCCTGCAGCTTTGGGTCTGCAGGACTGACCCCTTCATGTACTCCACAAGTTCCTAGATGGGGACCCTTCCCTGACCAGCTCATCACTGTTTTGGAGGGACCCCCCTTGGCCAGCTCATCACTGTTTTGGGGGACCTTCACTGGCCAGCTGACTATGTCTGGTTCCTAATATGTGGCCATGTTTAGTGACTTTGATTTCTACCTGAGATGCAGAAGTCCATGACACAGCAGAAATACACTGTTTACATGCCTCTGTGCATTTGTAAGCTTTCAGGACCTTGTTATGTTACCATCCTCCTCTGTTGACACCCCTGCTTTTGTATCATTGCAGGATCTTGCTGTATAGCAAAGAACCGAGTCTCTCTCTTTCTTCTCTCCCTCCTCTCTCAGTAACTGGCATATGACATCTCAGATATATAGAGATAGATATATGTCATTTCCTTGTGTTGGAATATTCCAAATCCTCTCTATACATATTTTGAAATACTCTATTAACTGTCACGGAACAGTTACCTACTGTGCTGTGAAATATTAAAAGCTATTCCCTCAGCTCAATGCATGCCAGCCCACTGCCCACTAACAAGAAGAGAAGTCCACCAACCACCACCTGAAGGTCAAATCCGACGCACACTGGTTTGGGAAATGGCTTCATGTGAAGGCAGCTAGTTCGCTCACTTGCACATGGTCCCTGGATGCTTTGGTCTGCAGTACAAGATGCTGTGTGAACCCCAAAGCTTCAACTATTTGCTATCTAGTCCTCTACAGGACAAGTCTGCCACACCCTGTGCTGAGAATCACTGCGGTGTTGTTCATCTAGAACAACCCTGGGCCCTGCAGTCTGACCCTTTCATTTTATAGAAGAGGATTGCGAGCTGGGAGAGAGCCCCCACAGCTGTTCCCCGGCCCAGGGTGGAGCTCGCCTCCCCTGGCTACCCTGTCCTCGATGGATATGGACATGGTCTCTGGTTCCTCAAACTTGGACTTATATGAATGACCAAAGGAAATATATATGATCACTCAGCTAGGTTCCCTGATCTGATCATTACACATGAGTGCATGTAGTGAAACGTCATGAAATATCATGCTGTACCCTACCGATGCATGAAATTCATGTGTGGCAATTAAAACTGAAAACACTTCTTTTAAAAATGTAGGAAAACAAAGAAGCTGGGTGAACAATGCATAGTGAAAGAAAATCAATAAACACAAAGATGTTCAGGTACTAAACAATATGCTTAAGATGAAACTGCAGTGAGATTCTCTGTTTCAACCATCTGCACAGCCAATGACATGCACAGAGGTGTTCTCCAGTATTGCTCCTGGGAATATCCTAGTTAGGGTTCCTATTGCTGTGACCAAACACCATGACCAAAAGGCAAGTTGGGGAGGAAAGGGTTTGCTTGGCTCCTACTTCCACAGCAATGTTCATCACTGAAGGATCAGGGCAAGAACTCAAGCAGGGCAGGAGCTGATGCAGAAGCCATGCAGGGGAGCTGCTTACTGGTCTGGCCAACCCGCCTTCTTACAGAAACGAGGGCCAGCAGCCCAGAGATGGCACCACCCACCATGGGCTGGGCCCTCCCTCATTAATCACTAAATGAGAAAACGCCTTACAGCTGGATCTCAAGGAGGCATTTCCTCAGCTGAGAGTCCCTCCTCTGAAGGTTCTAATTTGTGTCAAGAAGACACACAAAACCTAGCCAGTGCAGAGTATAGAGCCTCTGCCCACAAAGGACTGTCAGGTAGGCGGACTACAGCTGCCAGCAAGCATCCTTTTTGACTCCTAAATATTCACAGCAGGAGCAGCAGGTACTGCTGACATCTAGTGGGTGGGGTCCAAGGACACTGCATAGGGTACACAGCTCAGTCCCACGCATGAAGACATTATCTATCCCAAAGTGTCCACAGTGCCCAGGAGGAAAGCAGACTCTGAAAGCCCCATGTGTGGTTTGGATTCTATCTTAGCTATTGCTCCATTGCTGTAAAGAGGCAACTTACAGAAGAAAAAATGCATTTTCAGATGGTCATCATGGCGGGGAGTGGCTGCAGGCAGGCAGGCTGACGCCATGATGCTGGAGAAGCAGCTGAGAGCTCACATCTGATCCACAAGTTGCAGGCTGGGAAAGAACATGGCTCTGCTAAGGGCTTTTGGAACCTCAAGCCCACCCCCAGTGACACACCTCCTGCAGTAAGGGACACTCTCTAACCCACTAACTGGGGACTAAGCAAGCATTTGAACATGAGCCTATGAGGGCCATTCTTGTTCAAACCGCCACAATGTGAAATGTCTCAGAGGCGCGCGCGTCTGAGCAATTGGTCCATGGTCTTTCTCTGAAGATTTCTCTTTTTCTGTCAGGATAACAGACTCTGGACTAGGGCCCATCTTCACTCAGTATGCCCTTGGCTTAACTTAATTATTCCTAAGAGATCTATTTCCCCCAAAGATCACATTTACGGGCTCCAGGTGTTAGGGCTTCAACACATCTCTGGAAGGGATGCAACCCAAACCGCAGGACTGTTGACCTCCACATCAGCCAACTGAACGAGGATTCTGATCAAACACAGGCTTACCCACATGGCCTTGAACTCAGAGAGAGAAAGGCTGCCCAGTCATGGCCAACAGGTGAGTGTCAGTTTGCCCAGTGTCACTCACCTGGGTGCCCATTGGGAGAGACAGAGGCCCGTTCTAATGACAAAATCCCAACGTAACAGCACCGTGGCCCAGGAGGATACTGATCACACTAAATGAGCATAAGCTATGTTCTGTGTTAATCCACATCAGCTGCTTTAGCAGACATCATAGATTAAACAGCTTCTAAACACAAAAACGGGGGTGGGGCGGGGGGAACGTAGAGGCAGTGCAGTGTTTGCTGAAAATTCCTAAGACTGGGAGTTTGGGCCCCAGAAACCAGCATAAATACGGGGCTGGGGCAGCCTTCCTTTGATCACATTGGAAGGTAGAAACTGGCGATCTACAGAGCAAGCTGGGCTAGCATGACAAGCAGTATCAGCTAGCTCTGCATTTGACTGAAAAACCCTACCTAGTGAATAAGGTAGAAGAATGATTGAGAATCATTCCTGATATCTCCACATGCATGTACACATGCATGATCACACACATGTATGCATGCTAACCCACACACAAGCACACATGCATGACCACACACACATGCATGCTGATCCATGTGCATGCATGCTGAACACACACATGAACACACATGCATGGTCACACACACACACACATGCATGTTGATCCACACACATGAGCACGCACGCAGGGTCACACACGCATATGCATGCTGACCTACACACATGCATTCTGAGCACAAATGAGCATACATGCATGATCATACACACATGCATTCTGAGCACACACATGAGCATGAGTGTGCATGGTCACATGCACACACATATGCATGCTGACCCACACACGAGCACACATGCATGGTCTCACACACACACACACACACACACACACACATGCATGCTGGTCTACACACGTGAGCACACATGCACATGTAGAGGTGGCAAGAAGCTCTGTTAGACCTGTTCCATCATGCTATCAAACCCATTCATGAAGCTTTGCCTTCCCAAAGGTCTCTCCTCCAAATGCCTTTAGTAGGGGTGGTGGGCTTTAGTATAACATTGTGGGAAGGCATAAACATTCCATCTATCCAATTTACAAGTCTAACCAGTGGCCTGAGTACATGCATTTATCCTAGGATGGCTGTGAATATAGATGATAAGGTCATATCAAAAGGTTGTATACCTGCCAGCTGATGGTAGCACACACCTTTAATCCTAGCACATGGGAGGCAGAGGCAGGTGCATGTATGATTTTGAGGCCAACCTGGTGTACAGAATGAGTTCTAGGACAGCCGGGGCTACACAGAGAAACCCTGTCTCGGGGATGGGGGATTTGACATCTCATTCTGTACAGGCCTGGATATTGCAGCAGTTGGGTGACACTGAGCATAAAAGATCTCTCGAGAGATCTCTGGCAGACACCAAGAGCAACAGGAAATTTCAGGCCCCATATGCTTTGGCTGCCACCTAAATAGCCCCTCCCCTGGATACCCAATCAGTAACCTTAGCCATTTCCCTACTTGTACTTCTCACATGTGAATAGTTGACATAAGAATAAAGCAGATGTGCAGAACTGCAAACCAGCTCCTCTGAGCTCCGCCACACCATGAGGTCACTATGGTGAGGGCAGCGGAGTGAACAGAGGATGGAGAAAACCAATGATGGGCCTGAACTCCTCCAGAAGGACCGGGAGCAACTGCTCCTCGGTGAAGATAAATTAGTGACAATTTCCAATGGAAGAAGTCCTCAGTGGCATTTTCCAGGTGGCCACCAGCAGGGGATTGGTCCCCAAGTTGGAAACCAAACTTAACTCATATGAAGAGAGCAGCCACTAAAGAAACTGATAGTTCAAGGACAAGCAAACCCAGGCTCCTCGGGAACGGAGCCTTTCGGTGAGCCTCTGGGAGTCACCCAGCAGTGTGGGCTCTGACGAACACCCTTGAGGCCTTGGAGCGGGACTGGGTTAGGTCTGCTGTGGGGGGACCAGTGTAGCGTCTGGAGCACCTCCTGCTAGTTAAAATATCCAGTGGTTCAGAGCACTAGATGCTCTTCCAGAGGACCCAACCTCCATGTCAGGTGACTCCAATCACTTATAAGTTCCAAGGAACCCAGAGCCCTGTGCTGCTCCTTAGGGCACCTGTAAACAGATACACACACACACACACACACACACACACACACACACACACACACACGCACGCATGCACGCACGCACGCACGCACGCACGCACATACATCCATGCACATGCACAAATAAATGTAAACAAAAATAGATCTTTTAGAAGTGCATTCAACTCAGGGTTCGGTTGCTGACTTTCGTTCAGGTGGCATGTGAAGAAAGGGAGAAACTAAGTCAGCTGCAGAAAAAGGGAGACACTAAGTCACCTCCCCTCAGCATGCCTTAGCCCCTCGTGCTGGAAGTGCCAGCACCACTGTGGCCTGTGGAGTTGGCTTTCCTGAGGGTGGGCACAGGCTGAGAGAAACACATGGGGGAGGGGGCTTAGGCCACCAAAGGCAGACTAACAGGAACTCTCTTTCTCCCAAAGCACAGCATAGACATAAAATGTTGCATCTCAGAAAAGTCATTCCAGCCGCCTCTGTGAAAATCCCCAGCAGCCAGCAACACAAATTTTTATCTGCTAACTTAAAAAGCGCCTGGAGGAATGGTTTGATGTGGCTTCTCACATGAAGCTCAAACAGCCTGTGCAGTGATTCTCTTACTGAATTGCTGCCCTTCGCCGCATGCATTTCATCTTCGCTGTCTCCTGGGGAGGATCAGAATTGTTTAACACCAAGCAGCAGGGAGCTCCATGCCTGAGCAGCCTCGAGGAGTCAAACAGGCAAAGGGCGCTGTGGTGTGGAGAATAAGAACTATTTATACCTTTGATCCAGCACTATTGCTCAGGGAATGGCTTGCACAGAGGTGGAGAGACTCTGAGAGATCAGTGGAAGAGACGGCTCTGCCAGCCTCTGACATGCCCCTCTGTCCCTTTATTCTCTATGATGGATGTGTCTTCCCCCATCCTCACCCTTCTTCCAGTGACTTCATTGGAAAGGCTTTCGGTATAGTTTCCCAGCTCCCTGCCATGTGCCTGTGTCTCCTCTCACTGTGACAAACAACCCCCAGTGATGCATGGGTATGCATCATGTCCTGCATCTTCTGAGTTGCTGAAAATTGGGGTGACCCTTGGAGCCCCAATACACTCATAAAGCCAGGGATTTCAACTCATGTCAAAGAAAACATCAGGTGTGGAAGATCCACGCCAGCTGAGGCTCCAGTGTTTACGTCTGTCATGGTTGGGAGCTCAGTTCAAATCCATGTTGAACGGCAAGAAGTCTCGGTCCTCCTCCCAAACCTCCAACCCCCAATGCTGAGACCCTGCAGGTGAAAGTACAGCCCAAACCTGTTGCAGGAGCTGCATGGAAGGGAGGGGGACATGCAGATCTACCTGTGCCCAGCAGGTAGTCAGAGGCTGCAACACATCACGTCCCTGGGGGAGTGTGTTGAGAAGCACAGATGTTGCCAGATAAGCCTAACCCACCCACCACCACATGCCTGTGATACCATTTCAAAGACTAAAAACTATTCAAGGGGCACAGGTTCCCTGTCTCCGTCAGATACAACAGGAATGATAGCATGGCTCCCTCTTCCCTAGGGCAGGTCTGCCTGCACAAGAGCCACAAACCCTCTACCTACAAGGCAATGCCAAGCATCCAGACTGAGAGGCAGGAACCGGTCAAGAGGTATGATGGAGGGGTGCAGAGCAGACAAGTCATTGGTTAAACAGCACTGGCTGCTCTTCCACAGGACCTGGATTAATTCCAGCAGGCACACGGCAGCGCATCACTGTCTGTAACTCCATTTCTGGGGATCTGGTGCCCTCTTGTGGCTTCTGTAGGTACTGTAAGCATGTAGTGCACAGCCAGACATGCAGACACATAAAATAAAAACAATGTAACGTTTTTTTAAAAGACATGCGGTAGAAGTGTGTGACATAAGCAGGCGAGCTCGACACATTGTCTGGAGCTCAGCTCTGTGAGATGTGGCCTTGTGTCCCTCCTCTTTCCTGCTGCCAGGAGCCAGGCCCAGACAGTGCTAGTGACAGTTTCTCCAAGGTAGGAGGTGGTTTCTTGTGTAGATCCAATCTTTTTGTTTGTTTGTTTTTAAGGTGCTGGGTGTTGGCTCTAAGGCCTCCTGCTACTCTAAGCAGTCTCCCTGCCACTGAAGATTCACTCCCAGCCCAGTGACTTTCTCACCCTTCAGTACATAATGTAACTCTGCCTTAGACAGCTTCACTTCAGCTTTCTCCCTCTGAGTCTGACAGCCTCTGCTCCACGGGCCTGTGCCACATGGATGCTAGGGTCCCCAGGCAGTCCTCTCTGCTCCCCAACAGAATCCTGGGACTGAAATCCTGAGTGCCCTGCGTGGTTCCTAGTAAATGTTATCTCAGACAGCCATAGAGAACAAACCTGGAGGTCAAAGGTCACACAGCCTGGCATGGGTGGGGAGTCCAGAGTTCCAACAGTGGTTTGGCAGAGCAGAACGTCTACAAGGTTGGAACAAGGGGCCCCATCAGTTCCCCTATGCCACCATGTAGCTCAAGATGGCCACACATCTGAGAATCAAAGGGATAAGCCAAGGTATTGTCTCCTAGAAAAGGTCCCGCCTAAGAAGAGAACACACCTGCTGTGTTAGAGGCTCTGAGATGGAAAGCGCCATTTTAATGGTAAGGAGACAGACTGTAGAAATAGAGCTTGGGTGCCTGGATTCTCCTCAGTAGTATCCAGCCTGCCTATGTCCACACACAGGGTCAGCAACACATGGAGAGAGAGAAAAGGATCGTAAACCAACACCTTTCTTAGGTCCTGGGAATTAGCAATAGGATCCCCATGGGGAGTTCCAATTCATTGGTTACTAGCGAACAGGTCACACATTGAGAAAGGGCCTTTGCGGCATACATGCACAGTTCATGTTAGGGTGGGTTCAAGATGGCCAGGCAGTAAGCCACATATAGCGGTACCATCAGCAAGAGGTGAGTGTCCTGGGGTAGCTGATGTGGGATAACACTCTTGTTCGCTGTAAAGATTTGTCACTCATGTTGGTTTAATAAAATACTGATTGGCCAGCAGCCAGGCAGGAAGTGTAGGCTGAAGTACCAGACCAGGAGAATTCTGGGAAGAGGAAAGGCAAAGACGCAGTCACCAGCTAGACAGAGGAAACAAGATGCGAATGCCTTACTGACAAAAGGTACCAAGCCACGAAACTAAACACAGTTAAGAATTATAGGTTAATTTAAGTTGTTTATTGGTAATAAGCCTGAGCAATAGGCCAGTTTATAATTAATATAAGCTTCTGTGTGTTTCCTTGGGATTGAACAGCTGTAGGACCAGGTGGGACAACTATATGGAAATCCCATCTAGGTCCTATGCTCAGAAGACAGGCCCAAGCCAGAAGTGCCTATGGAATCTGGCCAGTGTGGCTAGGAGTGCAGGGAAGAGTCCATGGAGAAAGCTCATGCAGGGGACTTGCAGGAGCTGAATCAGGCAGGGCCAGCAGCACCAGCTGGACTCAGCAGGTGTTTAAGGCAGTGGAGGAAGGCTGTGGACCCCAGCTGAAGGGTGAAGGAGACAGGCAAGCAGCCTTGAGACATTAATGGCCTTCTGGGATATTAAGATCAGGGCTGATGGGACTGATGACAAACCCAAGCCTGACCCACTGACGCACTCAAGTTGACACTGGAAAGAGAAGGGCTGCCTAGAAGCATGGAGGCCTGAAGCTGATGGACGGGCTCCCGAGGCTTATTGGAAAGGATTGTTAGTTATATGCATCCCTTTCCCTGAGCATAGGGCTGGGGTCACTAACAGACGAACCTACTTGTTTTGTCAAGAGAACAGCTAGGTGAGAGTCTGGACTTGTGTCCTCAAAACTGGGTAAGCCAGATGGGAAAGGAGGCCAGGTGCAAAGGCACGCAGGACGGCACTGGGATGTTAGGCAAACTTTGCCAGAAATGTCTCCAAAGAGCAGCAACTACATTGCACGGCAGAAGGCTCTGGGCATCAGAGCCTGTCGTAATCCAGCCAGTTTCACAGTCAGACAACTGCATGGACAGCAAACCGTGGGCACAGGCAACTCAGAGGGACTTTTTGTCATAATGCAAAGTGGTTGCTGCCACCAGAAAAGGGCTGTGTGTATGCGAAAGGCCCATGGCTCCTCTCCATCTGACATGTGGCCTTGAGAGGCAGCAAATGTCACCACAGCACCCGGCCTGCTCCTCACCTTTATGACTGAGCACATCTCTGCGATTGAGCTCCCTAAGACACACACACACACACACACACACACACACACACACACACACACACACACACACACCTGAGCCAACAGTCAGGAGGTAGGGTTCACATCTGCCCCACTGCCTGGACACACACTCCAGACTTGAACACTTAGAGGTGAGAGTAAAAGCAACGTACTGCTCTGCAAAAATGGCGACAGCCCACATTTGACGGCCAGCCTCGCATTCCTGAAGTCAGAATACCAGCTTCCAAGGAAAATGGCCTGGCATGGTTTCCTGTCTCGCCTGGAATTCATTGAGGTTTCTGAGGTCACGAGCTGGTCTTCCTCTGACTCAGTCAGTGGAGAAAGAACTATTGTGTTAGGACGGGTGAGCTGTTTGTTCACAACTCGTGCACTAGGCATTACAGCATCCCAGCACATACTCTGAATGAGCTGTGCAGCCAAGTGTCCTGTCACTTACAGGCATGCTTACCAAACGCCCTGCAGACCAGTGCTCATTTGCACACACGTTTCACTGGGGTGCCTGGGTACACAGTGTGGTGTGCATGGTCCTCCTGAAGCCTTCCAAGTACCCACATGTGGGGCTGAAATGTCTGCTACAGTCACGGTTGGCCTTCCACAGTACCTAGGCTGAGCCCAGTAATGAAAAGACGGTAAAATGACCCATCACCGCTCTGGCCACAGATAACCTTAGGATCGTATTTAACCCCAGCAAACAGCCAATACAGAAACCACCCCACCCTTCAGAGGAAAGCATACAGCCAACACAAAGCTGGTTGGTTTCTAAAGTTTATTAAAAATCAAAGAATAGAAAAACTTTACATAAAAATATGTCAATTTTAGTGTCCACATTGTTGTCCACACACAAAATTGAAACATGATATCTTTTTGTCAAACTGTCGCATGTGGCCACAGTGGTAGCCAGTCAATTCATCTGGTTCACCATTGCGGGGATGGACACATGCCTGTGCCTGGGACAGAACTTTAAAACGCACATCTGCGGGTCACTCACACGGCCCCACGGTGGCTCCTTAATGCAGATACAGTCAATATTGCTAATGTGTAAATTAGTACAGGTCTATGGACCAGTGTTCATAAATATTCTTTAGCAACAGGTTTCACAATTTAAATAGTTTTAAATATTTTGGACAACTCCAATCCTCAGGAGCTGCAGACCCCATGTGCTACTCTGCTCTGGACTGTCTCCCAGAGTCAGTGGCCCCACCACAGCAGCAAGAGGCGGACCCAGACACGCAGAACTTGTCCTTGGCTAGGGATAGGGATCCACCACATTCAGACACCAATCTAGAACTCCCATTGCTGCAGGTCAGTCAGATGTCACAGCCATCAGCTTCTTGCCTTGACGTTCTCTACTAGGGGACTTAAAGACAGACCTACCTGTAGTGTTTAGCTGGGCCAGAGCCCCATCTCAGAAACGGAAGCCAGAGGGCCTTCGAGATGCAAGCACTCCCAGGACAACTGTGGTGCTCCAGAGACTCAGGGTTAGGTGATGGATATATTCTTGTTCAAAAAAAGTAACAAAGACAGTGGTTGTTGTGGCAGAACACGCTTGCATAGTACACCTGTATGCTTCTGACGTCGGGCACCAGCCACTCCTGGGCCCACGATGGGCTGTGCTCTCCTGTGATACAATGAAATACTCTCCACATGCCCTGAACAGTGGAGGTACTTTTCAGATATTTGCTCTTAACAGAACGAGTGCATACCTCTATGCAGATTCCTCAACGGAATCAACGAAATTCCTTTCTCCACATTCCTAAATCTGGGTGCCATTGTCTGTAATGATACTCTCAGGCCCATGGCTCTAGACCACGCCATTTAACGGACTGAAGCATGTCCACGCTCACAATACTTTATGATTTGTATGATATGACCACCTCTTCTCCCTACAGAGGTTCTTACTTCTGGCACATTAAATGCTGGATTTGCTCTCTAGTTTTAAAAACCCAACCCAAAATGTCAGAACTTGTAGTCAGAGCAGGACAACAGCCCAAGGCCTACAGCAAGGCTGCCAGGTATATGCTAGAGGCTGGGAGCTGAACGCCTCACAAAACCATCGCCGTGACTTGGCTCCTTCACTGCATCTGACCAAAAGGAAAGACGTAAAAAATAAAGCCCACAAGCCCCTCCTCACGGTGTTCATGTAATGACGCTTAACAGACAACCAGCCAACACGAGGAACCCAACTTAGAAAATGCAAATTGGGAAAGGATCTAAGCATGTTTAAAAAAAATTCCCTCCTCCCTTAAATATAACTTATGTGAAAATATGAAATTAAATAAAAAATATCTGAGTTATTGCACAAATCATAAGTTCTCAATATTTACATAGAAAAACAGTCCCAAAGTTTCAAACAAGACATGAGGGCAGTAAAATGGCAGCCTGCACACTCCCATGATAAAGACAGGTAGCAAGGCTTGACTTCTCTGCCTATGACAGACAGACAACGGCTGCAAAACCACAGGACATCCAGTCCCTGCCACTCCTGAGCCGCCCTGCCGGGCATGGACGCAGACTTTTAGGCAGGCACACGCACATCCATGTTGAATAAGGCTTCACAGATGAGCGCAGGGAGCTGCTCTGTAAGATGGATGCGGCCACCACACAAACATGCAGAGTGACCAGTGCTGGGCGGCACTCGGCAGCCCACGGTGGAGGTGCTGGATGCTGGTCTCGGTCCCCTGCGGTCCCCAAGACCTATGGGCAGTCTGGGGCAGGAGCAGCTCATTATCTGCTGAGACTCACAGGCAGGCTGTCCCTCGTGTGTGCATGCTTTTTCCTCCTCCAGCCAGTGCGGTTGTACTGGTGATGTCCTCGGTTGCCAACGGGAGGCCTCACAGCTCCGCTGCCCACAGAGCTGTAGCCACCACCCTGGGCGTGGTTATGGGAACCTTTCATGGACAGTTTCATACCACTGTGCTGCTGGAGAGAGACAGAAAGCAGAGCTGGAGTGCAGCAGGCAGACCATGAGATGACAAGAACCTCATCCTCGTCATCTCTGCTGTGATATGCAGTAGGCAGGATAGAATCCCTCACTCTGAAAGAGCATCATGGCACTCCGTGCCCCACAGACTTCTAACGAGTTATGCTGCTTCATAGGTATGAGAAGTCCCTGTGATCTGGAATCATACAGGGCATTCACATAAGCCTACCTAGCTTTCCCCATCTTCACGGGCAGCAGCAAAGCTTTGGGCTGTTTCCAAAGCAACTGCAAAGTGGACAGGAGGAGCAGGAGCTGCTTTTGCGAAGTTGGGCAAACCCACCAGAAGGAGGAGCAGAGGAAAAAAAGAGAGGGGAGCAGTGCTGAGGGTGGTGCTACTACTCACAACCAAACCAGGACTATGACGGTGCCAAAGAGCCCCTCCGGGAACAGAACCGCACCAGCACACTGGAATGGGATGAGTGAGGTGGAGCTACCCAAGTGAGGGCTGCTAACACTGACTGGTGCCCAGATCGCACCAGTCAGCATCCAGCCCTGCGTGCGTGCGTGGGTCACAGTTCTCCACACAGGACAGCAGTGTCCATGCCCTAGAAGATGGAGAAGCACCTCGGGGCAGAAGTGCTCCCAGGACTCATGAGCCTGGTTCTGCACAAAGTTTCCCAGGCCTGGCAGGGAAGCCGTTGATGACACACGGCCACACATCATGGTCTGTGGCAAGGGTAATGCTTAGTTTAACCTTTTGATTTTAAAAGCCAAACTGTGGTAAAATGAACTTGAGTACATGAAAACCAAGTCTTCACCTTTTATCCCTGCTCTACCTCATACTGCAGCCACGTAAACTGTCACACTAGACCCACTAGCACTGTAAACACTGTTTACAAAGGAGAACAATAGAGTCTGCACAGCCAAGACACAATAGCAAGACATGGACAGCACTCACCTTGTGATACAGGTGAGGACTAGACAGTGCATTGGGGGACGCCGAGGGGACGGCTGGGGAAGCCACATGGTGAACAGCCTTCAAAGATGGGGTTCCTTCAACACCAGCCTGTCTGCAAGGGACGGGGGCTACTCCAAGGGTTGGTGGGGGGATAGTAAACCTGGTCTAGAAGGAAAAGAGAGACATGAAGAACTCCTGCGTGCCAGGTGGGGACCAGTGTCCCTACCAGAAGACAATCTGGATTATCTGGGACAGCATTTAATAGCTTAAACGGCTGCCTCACAAAGCTCCGTGTGTGTACTAGCTTAGTTTGCAGGCTGGGCTACACTGTTTGGGTGAGCCTTGTCACACACGCCAACACTGAAGTCGTGCTGTAGCGGCTCACAGACTCCAGCAGGTCTCTGGGAATGGAGCTCAGCAGGGGCCACGTGACTCCAGGAAACATCTGTGTGTTCTGTGCTGTTTTACACTCATCCTCCATCTCAAAAGCTGCTGTTACTTTTTCTGTACCCCTCTTGAGACAAGGTTTCTCTGTGTAGCCCCAGATGTCCTGGAACTTACTCTGTAGACCAGGCTGGCCTTCAACTCAGAGATCTCCCACATACTGGGATTAAAGGTGTGTGCCACCACCACCCAGCTCGCCTTTATTTTCAAGTAAATAATGTACTGAGTTTATACAAATCCTACTGATATATAATTGGGATGTATATACAAAATTGAATATTTTACTTTTATACAAATTTTAAAAAGAAAATGTTCCCAAACAATGAACAATTGGCAGAGTTCAACTCTTGCTGACACTTCAATGGGATGTACAATGAATTTCTGAACAAATTCTGCAGCTAGCAATGGGTAATGCTGGGTAATGCCTAAACACCGTGTGTAGGGCACCAAGACAGCACCTATCAGAGGCATCCGCTTCTCAAGAACCCCATCAGATTCCAGCAAACCAGACACTGTGTCACAGCCCCCAAATCATGTCAGTTCCTAGGAGACAAGCATGCCTAAAGGAGATGATCTTCTCTATCTAGTGTACTGCTTGGCTTGGGCACTGCCCCTGGGAAGAGAGCCTGTACCTGATTGTTGGTTGTCATGATCAGTGTTCTGGAAGCAGCAGGCTGAGGTTTGCTGCTGGGCATTGGCAAGGCCGTGGGCAGACTGGCCATCAGGGTGGTGGGTGCTTGTCGGCTGAACTGACAAACACTGGGAGTGGTGCAGGGCGGGGCATCTGAGTCCTAGAGTCCAGCAGAGAAACAGGGAGAGCTGTAAGGAGAGTGCCTGAGGTCTCAGTCAGGGACCCTCAAGAGGAAGCAAGAACGCTCATTAGAGCAAACCTAGCTGAGCAACAGGTGGTCCAAGTGTACCACTTACTCAGAGTCACTTCAACACTGAGAAAGACTAGGCTATATAGAAAATGCAGATGAGACACGTGGACTCCAGCTTGTGAATTTCTAAGCCAAATTTCAAAAATCCATTCAAAAGTCTACGGCTTGGCTAGTGCTATTACTACCTTAGTCAATGGATCACGTGAGCAACACACCTCGTGTTAAGGCCTATGCCAAAGAACATGAGCACAGACTGCACGCATGCTCGCACACCCAGGAAGGGACTGAGCCATGTGGAGGAATAGGTCTTGAACTCCCTGCTACAGGTAACAAAGACACCAACCACCACCCCCCAGATGAGGGAGAGGCAAGAGCAAAAGGCCACTCACAATGTCACTTCCAGAAAGTGAGGACACGGAAGAGGCAGAGGAGCCCGAGGACAGCAGCTGGGGACTGGACAGGGACAGAGTCAGGCGCTGGCTGTACGGGGAGCTGGGCTCCCGGCTCTTCATCTGCTCCCCATTGCAAGCGGTGATCCGTTCCTTTATCTTGATCCTGTTGTCTGCGGCAGAGAAGCAAAGCCAGCTCAACATGTCGGCAGCACAGGGCTGCTGAGTTCTGAAAGGTTGCACGTGTGCCTAACAACCCAAACATTAAATCTGAATTCATCTAATTCTAAATGTGAATTAAACTAGTTATCAGAAAACATGAAAATATCTGCCCAATGCTGGATGTGTAAATCTTACCCATAGCTTTTATAAACTATAACATAAAGCAAGTATTCCCAATAGAAATGTAGAATTCTGAAATACAAAGACACCCTGGAATTCTAAGATTTGAAATGAAAAAAAATACCTATTTCAATGATTTCTTGCTATTATGTGTTGGAATGCAAGTATTTTGGCTGAATCAAAATACTTTCGCCTGCCCCTTCCCACATGCCTACTGCAACTTCTACCCCCTTTCTGTTAGGTCAGAGCTTACAGAATGAATGGCCTATGGGGAAAAGAGGCCACTTCTTTTGCCCACAAGAGGGTAAGCGATGCTTCTGTGCTAAAGGACAGAGGCGGAGCCTCTCCTGTGTCATCTCTCTCACCCAGGTCTGGAGACGGGAGGACTCTGCTCCCCCACTTCTCTTTGATCCACCTGCGGTAATCAATCACTTCTTGGGTGACTTTGATGATTCTTCCTAAAGTACTGCAAAGAACAAAGATGGGCAGATGTCAGGTGTCAGGGGTAAGGCTCACTAAGGTCAAAAGACATGGAGCTGAGTGGATTTTACAATCTGAGTTCTGCCATGTTTATATTCAAGTGTACCATGAGTTCATGTACAGACAGAAGGAGGTTCACTGTGTAGAAGTCCTTAACCTGTATCTGCCTACAAAAGATGATGGCTTCAAACCAGGTCTTAGGGGAGCCTAGACTCCCACTCACAGCTACGACATTCCAACATTTCGTTTCTCACTGCATAGGTAGGAGAGACCCAAAGCACCCATCACAGGGCGCTGTACACAACACTGTACAGATATCTGACTTAAAGCCACAGTGTCATTCCTAACAGTTTTCTGGGACAGCCCATCCCAGAACAGACATAAACACACCAGCAACAGCAGTCTGCACAGCCCTTCCCTTCCCTTCCACTCCCATCCTGGGCCAGCCATCTGTGCTCCCCACAGGCCTCATACTACACAGCAGCTAACCTGGAGTCAGCAATAAGTATGTCTGACTGGAGCAGAGCAGTGTGCTCAGCTCGAGCTCGCTCACAAGCGAGCATGATACCTGATGGCTGTTGGACAAGCACCAACCCTAGACCAGGAAACACCCTAAAGCCATCTTGAATCCCAAAAGGCTTTCCTTATTACCAAGGACCACTCAGGTATGACAGCGTATCCACCAATGTCACAGAAGTGCACAATTAGAAAAATGCAGCTGCCACTGCATGGGAGAGAGAAACCCAGAACCCAGGTTCAGGACCCATTACCTTTCAGAATCCCTGTTGGGGTAGGACCTGGCGAGCGGTGACACAGCGTGGCTAAGCACAATATAGGCATAGTCAAACACCTGCTTCACCTGCATGGCCCCATAGGAACTCCGCCCAACATCGTTTCCTGAAACACAAAAGGCAACTGTCAGACTGCTTTAGACCCGAGCATCACCCAGCCATTCTCAACTTCTCAAACAAGACACTGGGAATGCAGCCTCACCACTGGATGCCTCCAACTTCAGCAGCTCACGAGATAGGCACGTGAACACAGCACTGAGTGGCTGCTGATCGCAGCACATACCTAATGGTATGCAAATGCATACAGGCTCGGTGTACATCAGACTCGATGTGATCAGTCTACTACCATGAATGGAAAGAGGGCAATCCCAGTTCATGAGGTCTGCTAAGTCCCCAGGTGGCAGAAAAAGAAAAAGTAAAAAAACAAAACAAAAATCCCACAAGGAAGCCCACCACACCACAAGGAAATCCAAGACATCCTAAGTACCAACCAGCAGTGTGGCCCTGCCACGGTCAATCCTGAGAGTATCCCACAGCATGAGGGGTGGGGTAGCTCTGCCTGAACACACTCTCAGAACTGGGGGAAATATGCTCTTTAAGGAAGAATGCTACAGGTATAAACTCACAGAGCAAAGCAAATGATGCTACCACTAGAGTCAATAGGAACTTTAGTCACAGGCAGATTAGGTACGGACTTTTTAGGGAGGGCACTGGAACTTCATCTTCTTAAAGTCAGCTATAGCACAGTAGTAGTAATGCAGGCACAATGAAATAAACACCCGAGCACACAGCCTATCTACAGCTCGATGGACCAAGAGACACTAATGTGGGTGACACACAGAACCCTTCCAGGAAAGCCACACCTCCCCATCTATGGACTCTGTCACACCACTCAAAAGACATCTGACTGTCAGTATATCTCCTTTTAGTAGATTCTTAAAGAAATTCCTCTCACCCTAGACGCAATTTAATTTAAGGGTAATAAAATAAACAAATAATGAACAGGAACAAAACAAATAAAACCACAAACTGGAGTGCGGGAGTGAGGGTCAGGTCCCCTAACGTAGAGGTGCAGGGGTGCAGGAGTGCAGTGGGGTCAGGTCCCCTAACATAGGGGTGCAGTGGAGTCAGGTTCCCTAATGTAGGGGTGCAGGAGTGCAGTGGGGTCAGGTCCCCTAACATAGAGGTGCAGGGGTGCAGGAGTGCAGTGGAGTCAGGTCCCCTAACATAGAGGTGCAGGGGTGCAGGAGTGCAGTGGGGTCAGGTTCCCTAATGTAGGGGTATAGGAGTGCAGTGAGGTCAGGTCCCCTAACACAGGGGTGCGGGAGTGCAGTGGGGTCAGGTCCCCTAACGTAGAGGTGCAGGGGTGCAGGAGTGCAGTGGAGTCAGGTCCCCTAACGTAGAGGTGCAGGGGTGCAGGAGTGCAGTGGGGTCAGGTCCCCTAATGTAGGGGTGCAGGAGTGCAGTGGGGTCAGGTCCCCTAATGTAGAAAGCCAGTGAGGAGCCTGCTCAGCAGACCCCAGCTGCTGCATATGCAGTGCTGTGTGAAAAGGACAAAGCAGCAGGTTCCTATGACCTTCACAGACATCCTTTCCCCTGCCCCTCACTGACTCTGTCACCAGTGTCCTAAGTGCCTCACCCTGGAGATGCTGAACAGGCACGTGCAGAACTGAAAAGTGACCACCACTAAAGGACATAATTAAACAAGAATCTACAGCATAATTTTATCTGATTGGCAAAGGTGGAAAGAGCAACTGTCACCACGGTGACACAGCACCCTTACACATGCCAACAGGAGTGAGGCAGGGAGAGCCCTAGCTCAGCCACCATACTGTCAGCAGCAGCATTCACAATGACACAGGAAAGAATGGGAGAAACATCTGGGGGAGACCCTGCACATACTGGTACATGCTTCTTCCCAGAAGTGAGTGGTTTCTGTGAGGACGGCATGATCAACCTTTCCTAACTCTGGTGTTTATACAATGCAAACATTTTAAAAGGCAGTTGCAGTTGGTCAGTTAGAACACGGACTCCTGAAAGTGTCATCACTGAGGTCTGCTGGTACGAAACCAGCACTGCTCTCTCCACCAGAGAGACTAAGCTTACCAGGCAACAGGGGGTCCTCAATGCACAGCATCGACGGTCGGTACCCACTGGTCATGGCTTTCATAATCTCTTCTTTGGCGATATAGGCACCTCCTTCTTTTATTCTAATACCAGTTTTCAAGTAATTAAAATTTCTTCCATAAAGTTCAAAAAATTCTACAAGAAGCATTCCAAGGTTTTCATCAGCTCTCCGGGCATCAATTCTTGGATGTAACTGTAAAAGCAACACAGCCACAAGGTGTATGAACCAAGGTATATTCTAAAGACACTCACTAGCAGCCTCTCCAGAGACTCAGAGGTGTCCACTCAACAGCACCTAAGAAAGTGTGAGCAGTGGTCAGGAGGCCCCAGTCTACCTGTCAGCCTTGAACCCTGACTTCCAGACACAGACATCTAATTAGCCTCATGCTACCCAATAGTAATAAGTTTTCCAATATTCTGCCCAACAATCTTGTCATCCTGAAATGCCACCATTAGGTGGCAGAGTAACACTGAATAGAATCACACATCCTGTGACCCAGAATGTTCACAGGGAACTCCTGCTTTCATACACACCACTATCTGGCCTAGTTCATCAGCATTCCCTCGTCAAGCAAGCCAAAGCCTCATTCTGACCCTTTCCCACTGTTCCCTGACAATTCCTGAGTGCAGGTAACTTCACACACCTGTGCTGCCCACATGCAGCCAGCACTCAGGAATGAGCATAAGCCTCACCTGTCTGTCTCACTGGTCACACTACAAGCACTCAAGGGCTGTATGTGGCTCACAGTGTCCTCAGCCACACGAAGAACTCTGTCCTCTGAACAATTCTAGACGGTGACAGTTAAGACTCACTAATACACAAGTCCTGGGAGATCCCTGTGACATCAGAGCTCTGGGTTCCTGGAAATAACCTCTCACAAAGAACAGGGCATCTTTCTGCCTTTACTCCCTTGCCTTGGATAAAGCAGATACTCAAGTCAGCCCAGTGCAGGGCCTGGCCACCTACCCTCAGACAGCTGTGGGAGGAGCATGATGACACATCAGGTCCAGCCTGAGGCTGCTGGGCTCTAACACAGGCACACAAGGTGGTACAGAAACAGCAATCCCATCCTGTCTGTACAGCCCTGTAGGGTCTCACAGCCACAAGGACCCCAGCACCAACCACACCAGGAGGCCCTGGAAACCCCCACTCAAGGTGACACACACATCACAACTGTCCTTACAGGATAACTAAAAGGTGTCACCTCAAGTCAGGGGTAGGTACTCAAGAAACAAAAACAGCCACTCAGGTCAGCATAGTGTCACACACTTGATGTGCTGTGAGATTGCACCATCAGATTGGATATAACAGGGTAGGCTGGATGGAGCTCATGGCTCAGTACCAAAAGCTTCCCTGCTGTCACACCTCAGGGACACATGCTTCAGGGGCAACACGCCTGGGAGCCAAAGCTCACACACAGCCAGAGCTGTGGTTTATAGGACATGCTAGCAATGTCACCAGAAATGATAAATCCTCACCACAAACAATGCAAAGGAAAATCACGGCTACACATGGGGTCATATACTTGGGTGGCTAAAATATTTTAATTAACTTGGGTACTATTTTATATATGTGAAAGAATCAGAATGCCTAAGAGCTCATGCCTAGATCTCCAGCACTTGAGAACCTGGGGCAGAAAAACTGTTACCAGCTCAAGCCAGCCTGGACTACACAGTCTCACCTACAGAGAGATTAGGTGCCGACAGGCCTCTCCTTGTACTTCACTCACCAACTTAAGGCCATCAATCATAGAAGGCTAGCCAGGCAGTGTGGGTCACACATGCAATCTCAGAGCCAGGGAAACTGTCAAGAGGACAGTCGTGGGTCCAAGTCAGCCAAGACTAGAGTGACTTTATCTCCAAAACCAAAATGAGAAAACTGTACAAGGAACTTTCCCCATGTTGGTACCCGCCCTTCATTTGGAAAGTGTCTGGGGACAAATTTCAGCTAAGCACCAATGGAAGGACTTCTTGTGACCCATACAGGAATAACCAACTAACACCTGCTCTCATTCTAAACCCACAATCCACACATTCTCAACATAGTAAAAGCTTCCTAGAACTCAGACAAACATCACCTGACAGAAGTCAGCCACAGAATCAGGCTGCACGAGTATTGCTGACCAAGACAGCTAGGCCTTGAGTCGGGAGCTGTGGTAGGAAGGGGCACCTGTTCAGCTCATGGTGAAGTCACCAATTATGCCGAGAGAACATATTAGAGAAAGCCCGCTCACCTGCAGGAAGCTGATGGCCATTAAGATGAGGCTGTAGGAGCTGATCCCTCCTGTGAAGACTTCGTTCAGGTCCCTCTGTAGGAGGAACTGTTTCAACACTAAAATCAAGTACGGCAGGAGCGAGTACTTCTGTAACCCAAGAAAGGAGAACATGTCAGCTGACGAGCTTTAAAGAGCTCCACACAGCAAGCTTCACATGAGACAAGAACTACTCATCCATCCTCTTACACCCACCTCCACAATTTTAGGGTTATGGATTCATGCTTGCAGACGAGTATGAAAACGCCCTTCCCCTCAAGCAGTGACTCAGCCAGTGGGACACAGTAGGACCCTGCCGCAGAATCCCCAGGGAATAAGCAGAGCAGATGGCACAGGAGAGGAGAAGCTGACATGGCGGAAGATGGAGAGGAGACCCCAGGCTCTGTTCACAGGGCAGCCACCTGCCTGAGTGCCCATAGGCCTGTTCAGAGCTCCAGAAGGCATCGGCTCAAGCGACAAGCCAACTCTCACACTCATGGGCACTGAGGCCTTCAAAGGGAGCTGACTCAAGAAGGAATGTCGACCTAATTTGTGAGCCTAGTGCAAGGCTAGCACTAACAGAAAGAACATTTCCCCAAAGACTCTAAAGTGAGGCTCAATGTTAGGAAGCAGTTACTCACAGTAAATCAGAAAAACAGCTACATACTTCCCAACCACCTCTAGCAACTATTACCAGATACTCATGATTGCACCATCTGTTACTATCAATGCCCCATCCCAAGGTCTTTAACATCATGAGAAAGTGAGGACCAACATCTCACAGCCCTTGTCTTTACTAGGGCCCTGTGACAGCAGTACCTTCATGTAATTCTTGATGAACTCTGCCGCCCGGACACCAGTCTCCATGTTAAAGCTAATGTCAACTTTAACTTCAGTCTCCTGGTCTGTGAGCTTTATGATTGGCACCTGTGAAGAATTATTTTAAAATTCTTTAATTCTGCTTTGACATCTCCATTCTCCAGACAGCCATTCACCATTCTCTCTTCACAAAAGGGAATTGGCAGTCCTGACAGGCAGCTTTAAGAGAAGGGCTCTGTTAATCTCAGCGGTCACTACAGCCCACATGACCTCAAGCTCCTCCCCTCCCCAACATCCAGGTTCCCATTGCACCTGGTCCTGTAGGATGATTCTGAAGTGGGACAGCTGGAGGGGAACAGGACATTGAGAAAGATGACTCAGGTGGCAAGGCCTGACCTGCATATGCACCCTAAGAAACCATCACACATGCCCAAAGATGAGCCCATTTCTGCTTTGTAGACTTTGGGGAGGGGGTTACACTCACTGAGAAATAAACAGTAACACTACCATCCTTATTTTGGAGCAGCTGTTGCAGACAGGCTGCACCACACACAAACCCCTTGCACACCAAGACCTGAATCCATGGGTTCCATGGGAGGACGCTGAACAGAGCACACACCGCCCTCAGCAGTTGGGTTGGGCCCACCTTCAAGTGACTGAGGCCAAGGTACACAGGGCCCCGTGCTCAACACACTGCAGCAGGAGTCCAGGAGGGCTAAGCAGCTACACCCACCATTCCTCCCAGCTATTGGCTAGACCTTGAGACATTCAAGAACACGGGAACTTCAGGCCACATATAACTGCTTTTACATCTAAGTAACAAAAGCAACACAAAGTCCCCCTGCCCCATTCACTGTCAAAGTCCTCATTTCCATCAACTGTACAAACACGAGTGGCCAAGAAAGGAAGAGGCCAGAGTGTCTGAGACAGCTAGACTTCTCCCTGGATGATGAAAGACAAAATGAAGGGATGGCCAGGACCCCGGCTACAGCAGGGTGCCGCCTCCGCCTCCGCCTCCGCCTCCACCCAGGGTTTAATGGAGCTACTCGTTGGCGGTTTACCTCAGGTGTCAAATGTGAAATGTGCCAGCGCTTGCCTGTCAGCTAGAGGACTGAGTGCAACACGGTCAGTCCTCAGCCATCTTAGGAGAGGCCAAAGGGTCCTTCATGACTGAGCAGAGCTCAGGGACACAAAAGGCAGCGTGAGAAGCCATGCCTAGAAGGACTGCTGCTGGGAAGGTTCAGGTCCTTTGTGGAGATGCACACTCCTCAGTGGGCATGCTCACCATGTAAACAGTCATCCACCCCAAGCAAAAGTACCAGCAGAGCAGGCAGGCCCCAGTGATACACTCACACAAGGGGAAGGAAGCTCACTTTCCCCATGCAAACCCTGCAGATGAGGCAACATGGTGGAAACCCCGCTGTCACCCCTGGGAACGGTGCACAAATGTTTTACAAATGGAGTTCCTTAGACTACAAGGCCCTTTGGAGAACCCCAAACATCTGGCAAGGACCTATGGAAACATAACTGCACACCCTTGCACTGATCCTCGGGCACACAGCATGAACTTCTGCCAGTAGTACACTGACTCAAAGCTGAAAGAGCAGCCCATAGCAGTGGCACTGGTAACTGGTACACACCAGGCCAGGGACTGAGGTCCCAAGCTGTCTAACCTGAACCACTGAACAAACCCCCACAGGAACACCTTAGACGCAGTCCCAGATTCTGAGATGGGGGTCCTTTCCTATGCAGACACAGCTCCGGGCAGCAAAGGAAACTCTATGTTTTCTTCCTTCGATGTAAGATAGCATGCTGTCTTTTCCACATAAAAACCAGTCACATGCATCCCTAAGCTGCACCTCTGGACAACAATGCCAGTTTCTCTTTGGCTAGCCTCCTCTTCCTCTTACCCCTTGCACACACAGACACAATTCTGTCTTTTTGGATCAAGTGTGAATGAACATCTCACAAGTGTCAAGTACTCCAATTATCGCCAAATAGCTCCTTAGCTGGCTAAGCACTTGCATGTTTATAGCACACAAGGACAATCTTCAACATGTGGCCGTAATCACTGTCAGACCCCATACTCACTGTAGCTTTGTCAAGGACTTTGATGGAGCATGGCTCAGCCACGTTGTGCTTCCGAAGGGCTTGTTCCAACAGCTGCAATGGAGGACGTTCCCACTTTCCAAAAACAACCAGGTCTATGTCACTGATCAGAAGAGAAACATGCATCAATCACAACACACCTCTCATGAGGGAGGTCAGCACCATAGCATTGCTGCCTCTAAACCACAAGGTGATGACAGAAACCCATTAAGCACCCAAGCCTTGAACACTAAATGCAGCTCTTGAGCCACGTTAACTATTCAAAGCAAGAGTACAGAGATCCTCAAAGTCCCTGTAATCACAGGGATGAAATGGATATACCGCTTTCCAGACACTATGCTATGATCACTGGCTCTCAATTGATGGTTGATCCAGGGATCCCTGAGGACTTTCAATCTGCTTGG
This sequence comes from Cricetiscus sungorus, assembly GCA_030556225.1. Classification (NCBI taxonomy): domain Eukaryota; kingdom Metazoa; phylum Chordata; class Mammalia; order Rodentia; family Cricetidae; genus Cricetiscus; species Cricetiscus sungorus. The sequence continues at coordinate 33,273,866 of JANBXA010000398.1, forward strand.
CTTCTAGGGCCCCTAAGTTCTGACATCAGAGCCACTTTAGCCTCCAGAGGCTAAATAGCATGTACAACAAAAATCAGCTACTTATTATGCACATGAAAATACAAACCCAGAAGACAGTTTTAGGATGTAAACCTGACACTTCTACATAAAGATCTTCATGAAATACTGTTCAAACAGAATTGTGCTTGAATAATGACTAAAACTTTCTATTCACTACTGTGACCACACCCCCATCTCCGAGTGCTTGTTGTAAAAGTGATGTTCACCCCTCCCCCTAAAGACTCCCACTGAAATGTGGCTGCCAACAAACATCACCGAGGCCTTTCTGAGGTTGAGCAGATTCTGAGGGCACTGTCTTCACGAATGATCAAGACTACTGACACACAGGTGAATTAGTTATAAAAAGAAAGAATTTGATCTAATTGTGGCCTCTGAATCTTGGACTTTCCAGTCCCCAGAAAGGAGAGCCAAAGAAGCTTCTATGGTTTACAATTCAGCCAGCCTGTGGTATTGTGTTATAGTAGCAGAAGACTAAGACAGTGTTTACAATTCAGCCAGGCTGTGGTACTATGTTACAGTAGCAGAGATTAAGACAGTGTTTATAATTCAGCCAGGCTGTGGTATTGTTATAGTACAGGAGACTAAGACAGTGTTTACAATTCAGCCAGGCTGTGGTACTATGTTACAGTAGCAGAGATTAAGACAGTGTTTACAATTCAGCCAGGCTGTGGTATTGTTATAGTAGCAGGAGACTAAGACAGTGTTTACAATTCAGCCAGGCTGTGGTACTATGTTACAGTAGCAGAGACTAAGACAGTGTTTACAATTCAGCCAGGCTGTGGTACTATGTTACAGTAGCAGAGATTAAGACAGTGTTTATAATTCAGCCAGGCTGTGGTATTGTTATAGTACAGGAGACTAAGACAGTGTTTACAATTCAGCCAGGCTGTGGTACTATGTTACAGTAGCAGAGATTAAGACAGTGTTTACAATTCAGCCAGGCTGTGGTATTGTTATAGTAGCAGGAGACTAAGACAGTGTTTACAATTCAGCCAGGCTGTGGTACTATGTTACAGTAGCAGAGACTAAGACAGTGTTTACAATTCAGCCAGGCTGTGGTACTATGTTACAGTAGCAGAGATTAAGACAGTGTTTATAATTCAGCCAGGCTGTGGTATTGTTATAGTACAGGAGACTAAGACAGTGTTTACAATTCAGCCAGGCTGTGGTACTATGTTACAGTAGCAGAGATTAAGACAGTGTTTATAATTCAGCCAGGCTGTGGTATTGTTATAGTACAGGAGACTAAGACAGTGTTTACAATTCAGCCAGGCTGTGGTACTATGTTACAGTAGCAGAGACTAAGACAGTGTTTACAATTCAGCCAGGCTGAGGTACTATGTTACAGTAGCAGAGACTAAGACAGTGTTTATAATTCAGCCAGGCTGTGGTACTATGTTACAGTAGCAGGAGACTAAGACACTTTCTATTATCTTTTGTCTCTAATGCCCAACATTTCTGTCCCATAAGAAATTAAATCTAACATGAAAAATGCCAAGCAAGTAATTTGGTGTCTTAATTCACATTCTGTCTTACCCCTGTGCTCCACAATCCTTCTCTAGCTGGCCCTTTAAGCCTCAGATGCACATGGACACCATCTACCCTATGAGTGCTAAACATACAGTCAGTTGTCTGCGTGGTACTCACCTTGTTGGAAGATAGAGACCTGTACTAAAGCTGCCAAATATCTGCACCTGAAAGAGAGTATCAAGTCAGCATGCTCCCCATTTGCCTTGCAAAACATGAGCGAACAACAAAACCAGCTTGGACATTAGGGGAAGAAGCAGGTGAAATGTTACAACAAACCAGAAAATTCCTTGTACTTTTACATCCAAATCCAAGCCTGGTCAGTTGGCATACTGCAGGCTGCCCGCACAAGTACTACAAATACCCAAGTACTTCATTTCCACAGATACTTGCTCATCCACGTGAAACTGAGATACTATAAAACACTGGGTTGTTTTTTTGTTTTGTTTTGTTTTTGAGACAGAGTCTCTATGTAGCTCTGTCTGTCCTGGAATTTACTATATAGACCAGGCTGGCCTCAAATTCACGGCCTCTGCCTTCTGAGTGCTGGGACTAAAGGCATGCACCACCATAGTCCACCTGCACTTGCAATTTCTAATGAAACAAACATGTTACATGCTGTGAAGGGCAAGGACTGAAGTGGGGTAGAGCAGGAGAATAGAAATATGAATGAACTCCTTAGGCTAATTTAGGTCCTCGCCCAGCTGTGCATTGCTGAGCTAACCAATGCTGGAACACTCCAGAGTTTGATTCAGCAGCTCCCAGGAGATGCTGCCCAGAGTGTACCTGGGGAGCCACTCTACCCTGGGTACTGAGAAGCATGGGTGTGTGGGGACGCAGCTGACAAAACAGTCACAGGGCATTCACACTGACACAAAAGATACCCACATCAGCTGTTGGCCAGAGGTCTTTCACCACAGTTTCAATCCGTTTCACCACCTCCCTTCTCATGGCTGCTTCTTCAGGACAAGGGGACATGAAGTTATAAAAGTCAATTATTTCCTCATGAAGTCTGGTGGATAAAAGAGAAAAGCAAGAGAGTTACAATTAAGTATAATCCTACCTTTTTCTATAAATAAAAATATGTTTGGAGCCACTTGGAATCCAGCCCCTGGGAATGGAGCGACATCTCAGTGGCTAAGAACATTTGTTGTTCTTCCAGAGGACCCCTGGTTTGAGTCCCAACTACAATCCTTGTAACTCTAGTTCTAGAGGATCCTCTTCTGGTCTCCAAAGGCACTGTACACACATGTACACAGACGTACAGCAAACAACCATACACATAAAACAAAAATTAATTTTTTAAAAAAAAATTATTGGGGTGTCCTTCCAAATGTTATATGTTTCTCTCATTGGTTGATGAATAAAGCCATTTTAGCCAATGGACAGGCAGGATGAAGCCAGGCAGACAGTATAGGCAGGGCTACAAGACTAGGGGAATGCTGGAAGAGGAACACAGAGAGTAAGTTGCCAGGGAGATACGATGTAGCTGCGAGGAAGAAAGGTCCAGGCATCACCACCAGTAAGCCAAGACCACATGGAGTTACACAGATTAATACAAATAGGTTAATATTTAGAGAGAGCTAGTCAATAAGATGCCCGAGTTATCAGCCAAAGTTTATAATTAATATTAGCCTGCGTGTTTATTTATGATCGAAGGGTGGCAGGACCAGGCTTTTGTCAACAAAAAAGTCCAGCTTATTTAATTTTTTATTATTATTTATTTTATGTGTATGGGAATTTTACTCACATGCATGTCTATGCAGCACTTGTACACACAGAACTCTCAGAGGCCATAAGAAGGCATCAAATCTCCAGGAACTAGAGTTGCAGATAGCAGTGAGCTGCCATGTGGGCACAGGGAATCCAGTCAGGTCCTCTAGAAGAGCAGCATCTAGTGCTCTTAACAACTGAGCCACCTTTCCAGCCCCCTCTCCCCCCAGTTTCTTTCTATGAAAATACATAATGAAACAAAAACTTTGGAGTCCATAAATCTCACAGTATGGTTTATCTCCACAGATGAACCCTTGTCAATTCCAAACAGAGTCTTTATGACTACCCTTTATAGACACATTCAAAACAATATCAGTTTGAGAGCTATACACATAGCAAAGACCTTTCCTAATGAACACAGTGCAGTACAGCAGCCAGCCAAAGGTGCAGGCCCCAGCAGGGTACCCTCATGATAGGAAAGATACGGGAACACCCACAGGAGCCCAGGAGCACAGGAAGAGAACAGTAGCATTCACAGCCTGAGCACAGGATTCAGAGATGGACCAACACAGAGACAGAGAAGATAATTAAATAACTGGCCCAAGTCACAGCAGAAAACTGAGGCCAACATGCATGGAGTCCGATGGCCAAAATGTGACTGAGGTCTTCACTAGCAAAGAAGCATACACAGCAACCTTCTTTTAAGGCTATGTCTGAAATACCAACAGCATGAGACAGTCGTGCTGAAACACCAACAGACACTGTCCTCATCTGCCATGCTTCCTCTGTCAGGTGAAGTGACCAGGAGGACCTTCCCTGATACACCAAAGAGCACAGCTGGAAGGTGACAAATCCCCTGATCCACAGCAAATACCCCACCAGTGAAACACAGTGTGTGGTCAGATGTCTGATCACTCCCTTAGGGCCAAAGGCAGTGGTTAGCATCCCTCCAATGTAGACCACAGGTGTGCTGATTCCAGAGCTGTGGTTCCATCATGGAGGCAGGACAGGCAGGCTGGCTACCTGCCTGCCTGCCTGCCTGCCTGTCTGAAGTCATGACATATGGAATGTGGACATTACCACTGGCTGGGGAAAATTCACTCAAGAACATGTGCTTTGTGTTCTCAGAACACTGCTGCTGGACTGCCTTGACTCTGAGATGAGGGGTGTGATGGTGTGAGTATAAACTGCCCCGAAGACTCATATCTTTGAATACTTGGTCCATAGGGAGTGGCTCTATTAGAAGGTGTGGCCTTGTTAGAGGAAGTGTGTCACTAGGGGGTGGGCTCTAAGGTCTCAGGAGTTCAACCCAATTCACCTCTGGTTGCCTGCTGATCCAGATACCACATGTGCCTGCCATGTTTCCTGCCATGACAATAATGACTAAACTTCTGAACTGTAAGCCAGCCTCAATTAAATGTTTTCCTTTGTAAGAGTTGACATGGTTATGGTGTCTCTTCATAGCAAGAGAAACCCTAACGAAGACAAAAGGCTTAGACAAAAGCCAAGTCTCCTCTTGGCCTTTCCTGGAAGCAAACAGGGTCACCAAGGCACCACAAAACTGAGTCAGTGAAGACAGGACTCCTGATGATTGACAACAGCTGTTAACAGACACGAGACCATAACAGCATCAGTCCCATGTCTAAGCACATTGGAAGAGTCTGTGGCTGCCTTATGTCCCAGCTGTCATGAGCAGGACAGCATCCCATGGCCAGCGGGAGTTGATGCTAACCCTACTGCTGTCCAATAGGCCTGCCAGCAGCACCAGCCCAGCAAGAAAGCCACCCTGTGAAGGTGGGCACCTGCCAGCTAAGGGACAGCGCTGAGAAACCACTTGGCTTCAGGTGGCCTGGAAGCCTGCCTGGTGGAAGCCCTGCTTCCACCTCTCCTGGATCCTGGAATCTCTACCAGCTGCAGAAAAGAAAGAACTCAAAGAGGTGTGCTAGAAGCCTGAGTATTCACTGTGACAGAACTTCATCTTCATACACTGGGGCCCACTATTTGCCAACTGCCTGGCTGTGTGACCCCCCCAGTGCTCAGCTCTCCTCACCAGCGTCTGGGGCAATGCGTATCACCACTAAGTGCTGGATTCCCCGAGCATAGTTCTGTACTCCATTGCTCTTGCTACAATGTAGGAAAGGAGCATGCTTGTCTCTGAACCACACGCCAGGCACAGCTCCAATTCCTGGTAGGAAAAGTGACTACACTGAGCATTGCATTGCCTGAACTGGGAACTCTGTCATTATTCTGAGGAGGATGGAAATGGCCAGACCAGGGACTTCTTAGTGAGCTGTAGCTGTCATCATGAGAACACTAGAGAGCTAACTTTTCCAGTGTATTGTTCTATTGAAAATTAAAGTTCATAGAAAAATAAGGTAGTTTTCTTCTACAATCACTTCCCTTAAAGTCCAAATCCATTCAAGGGACAATGGCAGGCTGAATGTGGTGGCATACATGTGATATCCCAGCACCTGGAGGTAGAGGCTTCACAGTGGAGAGCTAAAGCCAGCCTGAACTACATGAGACCATCTTAGAACACTAGAGGGGAAATATAACACATTTTCTCACTTCTCGTCTGTTCCATCAGTTTCTGCCCTTAATATCCAAATCAGGGGCATAGAGACTACTGGGTCACTAAGCTATTTTTAAGAAGAAAAGACCACAGCTACAAAGCCAAACCAAATCACTCCACAGCAAATTCAGCTACTAAGGAAAGCAAGGGCCACCCTGGGAGGATGGGTTCCACTGTGGACTGGCCACGCCTACAGTTTACGCAAATCCAAGGCAGGTGAATCAGGTATCTAGGCTCCTGGTTCCTCTACCTTCCTCCCTCTCCAGCCTGGGCAAAGCTGGCTACTTCTCTACTCTACAAGTCCCAGACCTTCAGGTCTCGACTCAAACAAGCATGACTTCCAAGCTGTCCAAAAGGTGCTTCCCTTGTTCTCAGCCTCAGGCCAGCAGCTGCACTGTGTTAAGTAAGAACACAAGGAAAAGAGCCACAGCCTGCAGCAAAAATGGCTGAGACACAACAGCCACAGGAAGGGTGGGCAAGAAACACCCAAATGCTGAGTGACAGCAGGCCCCACATGCTGCCTTTACTGAAAGAAAAATAGGATAAGGCTGAAGACATGGGTTGCTCTTGCAGAGGACCCAGGTCCTGTCCCCAGCACCCCATGGAGGCTCACAACCATTTGGACTCCAGGTCCAGGAAACCCAAAGTTGTCTTCTTCTAAGCCAGATGGTGCACAGACTTAGATGCAAGCAAAACACAAAGTAAAAGGGGGGGAGTGTGTGTGAGAGAGAGAGAGAGAGAGAGAGAGAGAGAGAGAGAGAGAGAGAGAGAGAGAGAGAGAGAGAGCGCACAGAAAGAAATGAGTGATGGGTGACCCTCCTTGGAAGTGGTCACAGCATTTAACTTACCAACTGCGAACTGCTGGGATTCTAGCTTTTCAACTTGCCTAGACACAGCCAGGTCCATAGTTCTACGACTACTAACACTCTGTTACCTAGAGAGCTTATCAATCATCTTATCAGTCCTCAATTCTACTGGACAGTGACAAAAGGGCCTGCACTTAACTTCAAGTACTTTTTTTCCTTCCTAGTCTTCCCATACAAAACCCTGAAAACTGTTCCCAGCTGTCAATTTATTCCCCCTCCCTCCAACAAAAGCTTTTGTTTTGGGGGTTATTGTTGTTGGTTTTAGATAGATATGGTCTTATTGCATAGCTCTGATATGAAACTTGCTATGTTGACAGTGCTTGGCCTCAAACTCACACAAATCCACCGGCCGTTGTCTCCCAAGCACTGGCATTAGTGGTGTGGGCCACCATGGCCAGCCTCAAAAAACTTTAAAACCAGTCTGAGAGACCAGACACCTTTGCTTCAGGCGCCATTTCTGCCAGAAAACAGCACCTTGGTAAAAATACTTGGAATTAACTAATACAACACACACACACACACACACACACACACACACACACACACACACACACACACACACACACACTGACAATTAAAGCTAACTACAATAGGTTAATACCAACTAGTGTACACAGCGCAGCCAGGACAGGAAGGCCCTTGCAGTTTTCTTTGATGAAGTACAACTGAATCCCATAGCATTGAGACTGCAGTTACCTCTTTCTTAAGCAGAAGGAAGGGGTTGCTAAGCAAATGGTAAGTACAAGTATGGATGAGAGAATGAGTGAATTGCTTCCACTATTCTGAGGGCAGGTAATCTTCTTTAAAGCATCATTAACTAGCATAGTTAATGAATTATTTATAAATCACTTATTTAATTATGGCACAAGGCAACTAGTATCTGAACAAATTAGGAAACCTTGAATCAAATTATCACTTTTTTTAACTGCAGGCTCAAAACAAATGCAAGTTAGTAGCCTGGAACTGGGCCCATGGGTGTCTGTGGGCCTCCCACTAGTTGTTCTCTGAGTAGCTGCAGGAACCTTTCTGGTATCTATCTTCTACACAGGGCTCTGAATGGAACTGGGAGGCACAGGCAGGGGAAGGGATGACAGCTATACTACAGAGGTGAGTGAGGGCTTGGCCTCAAGAAGCTAAGGAGAGAAGAAAGGTCTCTAGGCAGCAGATACTCCCTGGGGGCACCAAGGGAGGCTAGGGTGAAAGTATTGCTGTGATAAAACACTCTGACCCAGAGCAAAAGGTCATGCAGCTACACTTCCAGGTCAGTCTATCGCTGAGGGACATTGTAGCCCAAGGGAATGGTGCATTGTCAGTGTTCACTCAGGTTCACACTTAACTATACTCCAGGACCACCTGCCCAGGGGATGGCTGGTCTACAGTAGGAGGTACGGCCTCCTACATTAAGTAATAAGGAGCCGATCTTCTACCCGCATGCCCACAGGCTAATCTGACAGGGCAATTCCTCAATAGAGATTCCCAAACCAGGAGACATATCAAGTTGACAGTTAAAGCAAATTACAACAGGTTAATAATACCAACTAGTACACACAAAAGAGGCAATGGGTTAATACCAACTAGTACAAGAGAGGCAATGGGTTAATACTAACTAGTACACACAAGAGAGGCAAGGGAGGGCTCTGCAGCTTTGTCATCGATGTTGTCAGTCTGGACTTTGAACAGACAGATGTCCAAGAACCTTCCAGAGCCTAACCGAGGGGTTGTGAGAGGTACCCGTGTGCACTTGGTGATTCAAGACTGTTGCTCGCCCAGGCAGGGCAAACCCAAGGACACTGCAAAAGCCCTGGAACCACTCGGCAGGCTTCTTTCTTTCTCACAAGTGAACAAGTGAGAGCTCCCTTCTACAGTAGGTAACCACGGAGCAAGTGTTTAACTAGAGAATCTGCCAGTGCTGGCAGAGCCGCCATGAGCAGCCCTCAGTCTCCACAGAGGAAGTTTGGTGAGCCGGCCAGGTGAACCCAGCTCCAGTACTTAGCACTGAACACACTGAACTCAGAGTGGGACTGGCACTCAGCATGACGACTGAACACTCTGCACTGAATCTGAGGAACAAACCTCAGTTCCCTCTCTTGCCAGTGGCACATCAAAGTTGATCAGAAGGCATCCACCCTTAGGCCTGCATCTCTATCAACACCCACCTCATAGCCTCTACCTTAAAGCTAGCCTGGTGTGGTTCCCTCTGGCTGGGAAGACACATTCTGCAGGTCCTTTGGATTTGGTTCCTCTCAGGTCTCTACCATATGAAGTCATTCCAGATGGTTGCCACCCCAGTTGCAAAGCCAGGGCCCCTCAAAACCTGTCCCACAATTCCATGCACAAAACACAGAGCTGGGTACCAGTAAGCAACTGATCAGAGCCCACCCCAACAGCCCAGATGCCCAGCCTCCTTAGAGACACAAGAGCAGAAACTGTGCAGACTAGCACTGCAGATGCGTTCAGACTCAGGGAAAGAAAAGACATGGCTGTTCAAGTGGGCCGCTGAGGCCCCTTCTGTGTAACACTGATCACTGAGTAACATCCTGGTATCACTGTTATCTACTCTGCACATAGGGACACTGCAGCCATGCCCCTAACCAAGACACAAGATGACAAAAAGAAAAAGGGGACCCTACCAGAGTGAAAAATTACCAAAATACAGAAAGAAAAGGCAGGAATTAAGAGAGGGGAAGAAAATAACCCAAGAGGCCCAAAGGTTTCTGGTAACATTCAGCACAGAAAGCAGAATTGACCTGTGCTCCTGGTATTCACGGAGGACCTGCTGTACTGCAGACCAGTGAGCAAGACAGGGCAAAGCAAGATGCTTGCCCTCACTCTGCTCTACCGAAAGGGGCATCGTCATGGAGAGGAGAAATGAGGTACCAAGAGCAATGAAGTACAAACTGGTGGTGCGTGGCTCGGGATGGGTTAGCAGGGTCCACTGTCCAAGGAGCTGGAGCTGAGGCTGAGGCTGAGCTGGGAGGGGAAGCAGCAGCTGGACAGGAACAGCAGCCTCAGGCAGGGAAGCCCTGGGGAGGAAGAGCATCCCCATAGGGCAGACAGCATGCTGGAGCCCAGGAACTCTTTCTGTCCCCAGGGGCTAACTGTAAACAAGAGGCTTCTGTAAACCAGGCCTTCTAGGAAGTCACAGCTGAGCCCTGGAAAGCAGAAACAACTCAAAGCAGAGTCCAGGTCCCCAACAAGACAGCTCCCCAGCTCAGTCTGAACCTCTACTGTCCAGTTTCTGGTACCAGCAGGTCACAGAATGGTCCTCCTCTCGGAACAGACTTCCAGAACTGCAGACCAACTGGGAGTGGGGGCTGCTCCCAAAGGAACATATTCACAGCAAGTCAGTATTAAGACGAGCAGTGAGAAAAAACAGGCTGTGCACTGGCAGGGACAGAAGTGGCATAAGGAATCAGTGTATCAGAAAAACAGAAGAGGAAAAAATAAAGACAAAGAGAAAGCCACCTCACTAACAGTTCGGGGGGGGGGGGGAGACGACACACAGGCAGAACATGTCACCAACATGTGTAGGGTCACATGTGTAGGGGAAAGTGTAGGGTCACAACACAGCATCAAAGGATGAGCAGATGAGCTGACATCAAATACTGCCACCCCAGGAAGGTAAAGCCAGCAACATAGGGACAAGAACATGACAGAACCTCTCCCTACTCTGCGGCCAACTTTAACCTGCAGTACACAGCATCTGAGTCCAGAAAATTCTGCCTCACAGTGAGGTCTGCTTGGACAGAGAGGTGTTGTGAACAGCTGGGCAATTAGTATCTGTCTTCAGACCGGAGAAGGCAAGCCCCTGCCTGAAGACAGATGCTGATGTGACACTGGCCTGAGACAGGAAGCCAACCAAGCGACCCCAAGGTAGTGCTGCCCTTATCCACTCTTCAAAAACATTCCATCTAGTCCCCACACACAAGGTGCTGGCAGTGGCTGCTGCACAACATGAAGAACCGCCATGCAACGACACAGGGAAAAACCAGACACAGGGTCAGAGCAGGGTAACGCAGAACCCCGCCAGAAGACATGGATGCCTCAGGAAGCAGGGCTGACCCTGCCGAGCGAAAAAGAGCACACAGGACAGCAACCCAGAATCCACACAGGTAGTCTTGGGATGCTGGCTCAGTAAGGGCTCAACAAATGTTAGTGAACTAGCAAACTCACAGCAATGCCTTGCGTATGAAGACACCCAAGGGCTGACCTCTCAATCCACACAGAGAGCAAATCAGTGCCTTGTTAATAACATCATCAGTTTACATTCTTAGCTTCGGCGGCCACTCTTAGAAAGCCTGTGTTTTTATCAGAAACTGTCTCTTACTGAAGCAAAATAAATAATTCACCACAGTTTAAATAAAGATGGTTCTGCTGAGTTTGTTGTTGACAGCTCCAAGTGTAATACACAGGATCTCAGGGAATACCACATAGATTTGAGTTCACCTAATTATCCTGGCCATTTCCGGTGATGGGACTGAATTACTTCAAAGCTTCCACTTTGAAGAAAATGAACCAGCTTCATTATTTTAAAATTGGTGCCACATATGGTGGCTCAGATTTGTAATCCCAGCAGCTGGGAGGCTGAGGCAGAAGGACAGCCCCAAGTTTGAGGTCAGCAATGGCTACCCCGTCTCAAAAAATAAGACTAAATAAATGGGCATGAACGCTCTGACAGGTCATCTGTAAACTGGGAAGCAAGGAAGGAGGCCACACTCTAGCTAGGAGAACACAGCTCCAGGCCCTGCTGTGAGATTTGTGAGAAGCTTTGTGCACATTCCTCAGGGGTACTCAAAGCCCTGTCCTCAGAAGCCAGCAAAGAGTCATGGCAGCATCTGGCCTCTGTCCAGAGGAGCCAGAGCCCAGGACTCACAGGTACTGCTTCTGTCCACCTCACCTTTCTGGCTGCTCCTAGTTGAAGAGTGAGCCGGGAATCCCAGGGCTCCACTGACAGCCTGGCCCTGCCAGCTATGCTACTGAGTGGACTGCTGTGCCTAGTGACATGCCTCTTGGGAGCACTCTGAAGGGCAGCAGGAAATACTGGACAAAGGAACAACAGACGCAGGCCTGGCCGGGTGTGGTCAGCAAAGCCAGTAACTATTCTAACTGGCTGGTACAGCAGGCCACGCCAAGTGAGACAGAGGCAGAGCCTATGGCTAAGAAAAGACCTCTGCATAGTTAGCTCCCTCCCAGCTCAGGTGTCTCTCATCACTCCCCACAAGCTGCTCCCCCAGCCCTACACCATGCTCAAGCTCACTCTGTAGCTCAGAGTGTCATGTCAGTGCTATGACCTTCCTTCTAGCCATCCCTCTTCTGGTGACTGAGTCACGAGCTAACTGGTAGCTGTACTCAGATTTCCCATGTACTTCCCCAGCCATGCTAAGTACTCTTTTCACTTCTTGGACATCGTGTCATAGTTGTTTCTCACTTTTTTTAAAATGCTACTTAAATTTAGAGAAGATGCCTGTGACCAAAATATTCTTCATTACACTCCACCATAGCACTTGTCTCTGCCATTTCACCAGATCATGCTCTGGCTCAATTCAAATGCTCCCACGCCCTCTGGAAGGCACTGATGAAGTACACAGACTCCCCAGGCAAGGAGCCAGTATGGGTCCAGTTCTACCACTTCCTAGGTGACCTGTGGACAAGATCTAAGGGTCTCTCGAAAATTTCTCTCATCCCGTTAAAATGAGCTATTGAGGAGGGAAGAGTACAGGATACCCACTTTCCCCATGGAAGTGAAGAGCCGGCAACTCAGCACCTCACAGCTTCTCCACCTTGCCTAGAACTCAACCTCTAAGTTTGCCTCATCCCTTCTGAACCCTTGGCCTGGTGATAACCATCTCCCTCATTAACCCCCCCCCACACACACACACACACACAGGCCTGCACCCACAAGCGCAGAGCTCTCTGCCAGGCCACGTTAGCTCATCAAGACTAGGTTTGTGTCCATAAACCACAAGAAAGAGAGCTTATTTGTAGCTGTGAATCAGGAAGTCAAGAACAGCTCACTAACCTCCAAGATTCCTGCCCACAGGAACTGGGGAAGCGGAGACTGGGAGAGACCTCTAAGGCTGTCAGTAACCAGTATAAAAACAACAGCCATCACATCTGCTGCATGCTGGGCTGGAGGTGCCCCACCCCTCAACCTTGCTCTGTGTTGCACTCTCCTAACTCCATGCTGCTTGAATCATGAAAATATCCGTCTTTCATAAAAGATTTGCACTGGAAGCTCAGAAACATGATTTCTAGAGCTTTCTCCTTAGCAACTTGCTGAGCAACACAGTTTTTACTGCTGTTCAGTTTCAATTTATTTCAGCAACTTATTTCAAGCAGAACGTAAAGTTGCACAAAGTCAGCACTGTCCAAACAAAGGCCATTTAAACTTTAACTAAAATTAAATAAGGACTTGGAGGCTGCTGGCTAGCAGTGTCTGCCTGGCTTGCTCAGAGTGCCCAGCTTGATTCCCAACTGCCCAAAACAAATCAATAAATTAAATTCCAATTCAGTTTTTCACCTGCACCGGCTACCCTCTAAGTGCTGGCTAGCACATATGGCCAGTAGCCAGGTCAGACACAGTATGTCCTCCTCTGCATAGGACTCTGCCACCTGTGCTACTCTGGCTTCCCAGCCCACTGCTGTGACTTCCCTACAATTCCACTGAACACGGTGTAGGAAGCATCAAAGAACTGAGAATAAGAGTCATCTCATGCCACTCACACTTCCACTCTGGGTACAAGATTAAGACGTCATAACCCACCAACCACCAGTTACACAACACACACACACACACACACACACACACACACACACACACACACACACACACAGTGTGTGCACTCTCCCCCCCCCTCTCAAAATGAGGTGCTATCTGCAATTATAATACAAGGATTTCTGGGGGGGGGGGAACTATCTGCCCAGTGTCAACAGTGATCTCAGCAGAGCCCACATCCTCCTCTCCTCTCCAAGACTTGGAGCTTTGGGTTTGTAGTTTTATATGAGAAAAAGAGGGAGGGAGGGAGGGAGGGAGGGAGGGAGGGAGGGAGGGAGGGAGGGAAGGGAGGGAGGGAGGGAGGGAGGGAGGGAGAGAGGGAAGGGAGGGAGGGAAGGGAGGGAGGGAGGGAAGGGAGGGAGAGAAGGGGGGGAGGGAGAGAAGGGGGAGAGGGAGAGGGAGAGGGAGAGGGAGAGGGAGAGGGAGAGGGAGAGGGAGAGGGAGAGGGAGAGGGAGGGAGAGAGAGAGAGAGACTGACTTTAGAGAGAGAGAGAGACTGACTTTTCCTGTTGGCAACAAGAAGCCCATTTAGGTTTCTATTTCCTGAGGAGAGGAAAGGGGGAAGCAAGTCACAGACTCTACTTCTCAGGTGGGGGAACTGAGGTGTGGGAATTAGAACCCAGGTGAAATCAGCTAGAACCAGCCCACCAAGCATGTGATAGAACCAAAGCAGTGAGTTCTCAAAGCCAAGTGCATGCTTCCTAATATGGGAAACAAATTCAGGTAAAATCAGGAATAATTCAACTATGGGTTTCCCTTAACAAACTTCAGCCATTCCCAAGATTAGAACTGGAAGGTGATGCCCACTGTTGTCCCTCAGGAAACAAACACCAGGAAAATCAAGAGTTGTGGGAAGCAGCATCTGTGGAATGGCCAAGTAATGTCCAAGCCACAAGAGAAAGAAAAGTAGAGCTACTGAAAAAAGAGAGTCCCTTTCACTGGGAGTTGGGAAAAGATAAGGCTCCAGAAAAACACACCTGCCTCCAAACTTACCCAGATTTTCTAACTTTTCCATCCATATCAATGTTTAAAAAGAAAAATGTTTCAACTGAGTGGGAATGCCTTTCAGATGCAACATGAGACTTTTCTATGTGTTTTTCATCTTGTGTGCTTGTGAATGTTTTTATCCTGCACTGTAGTCCTTAACCACTCCCAAGACAAACATCTAAAGTTTCCTTCATTTCTGCACAGAAAGTATTCTTGTCCTTTGCATCTTTCTTAGTATGTCTTTGGTGCTGGGAGTGCAGGTCTGGGGGCAGGGGAAGCTAACTCCAGAGTACAGGCTGAGGCACTGGAAGCTAACCCTATGCCTAGATGTGGGCTCAGGAAGGGACAAGGCAAGAATTGTGAAGGGTCTTCTTCCTCCTCAGGAGGTGGCACATGATCTGCAAATGTGACCCTAGGCAAGCCACAATTCCTATCAACCTGCTTGCAGATCAGGTGTTGCCCACTTACACAAAACAATGATCGGCTACTTTGTAATTATCAAGTGGCAACTTTGGTGGATCACCAACACAATCTGACCAGTGCAGGACACCTCATGGCTGGGACTCTTCAGTCATAGTTTCTGTGCAATCACATGGGTCTTCTGTAAACTTTTTAAAAATAAGACACTAAAGAATGATACATCTGCAAGAGGCACAGAAAGTCACACTGCTCATCATCTCCTAGTCCAACTTCACGGGTGACAATCAAGCCAGAGGACAGAACTAGCAATATGCAAGAGTCATTGCAATGGGCTGATGTCCAAGCAAAGGACGTGGTGTTGGACAAGACAGCCATGACCTCCTCTTGCCTCAGCAGTGCTGTGTCCCCACTAAACAATGACTGCATATGTGGCCACCAGTGCCCAATGACCGAACCTGGGCTTCTTATGAATAGTGCATGGATCAAACTGCATTACATAGCCTGAAGACAAGTCTACATGGGTCTACCCAGTAGACCCATGAGCCCTTGGAGGAAAGGGGCCTCCTCTAACTGGCAGGAGACATCAGAGTTTAAGGCATCTGGGGTGCTTGAAGATGGAAGGAACCAAAAGGCCAAAATACAAGGTGCCCCTAAAAAAGGAGAGCGCCTCAGTGCCACAAGGTCAGCAATGTGCTCGGGAATGGGCCCCAGAGACAGATATGACACCAGCTAGCTGACACTTAGACCTCTGCCTTGTGAGAGTTGAGGAAAACCTAGGCTATCCCTCATGCAACTCAAAGAAGATGCCTAATGAGAGAGCTGTTCCTTTCCTACCTGACCACTGAAGAGAAAGAGTGGGACCGCACAGAAAAATCAACAGCACCATGCTGCCTGAGTCAATGCACAGGCCAAATGGGGAGAAGACATGGCTGCTCCACTCGGGCATGTTCACACCAGGCATGTTCACACTGGGCATCAACTGCTTGCCTTTGCTGCATGCCACACTCTCCTGAGCAGCCTTCTGGGGCTAGTGTCCCATCCAGCTTTGCTTAAAGGAAAAGCAACACTAACAGCTGGCCAGTCTGGAACCTGACCTATGGCAAGCTCTAGGAATGGCTCCTGGGAAGGATGGTCACTCCTGCAGCTTTAATTATGGCTGCGTCATCAAAGCAATTTTTTGAACTTGAGTATCTTGGATTTTTCTAAGTACAACTCTTCCTTCAGATCCTGAAGATCTGACCCCAAACCATAGTACCTCACCACAACCTCTTACTGTCCAAGGTTCACTGGTACCCTGTTCCGGAAGGCCACTTCTACATAAATTCTTTAAAGACAATATCCAAGGCCAGGTGGTGGTGGCACAGGCCTTTAATCCCAGCACTTGAGAGGCAGAGACAGGTGGATCTCTGTGAGTTCAAGGTCAGCCCTACCGAGTGAGTTCCAGGATAGCCAGAACTGTCATACAGAGAAACCCTGTCTCGAAAAACAAACAAAAAAAGAGATGATATCCAAAAGCTCCTATTTATGATCAAAACTATCCAAGACTTTTAAGCACAAGCCTTAAAGTTATGTATCTTTTTCCCCCCCATTTAAAATACCTATCTAAGGAGTTAGACAGGCAGCCTAGCAGTTAAAAGCACTTACTGCTCTTTCAGAGAACCCAGGTTGTCCCCAACACCCACATCCGGTTGGCTACAATTGCCTATAACTACAGTTCCAAGGGAATCCAAGGCTCTCATCTGGAGACCATGGACATGTTTGCACACATGATGCGCATAAACTCACACAAGCACATAAATCAAAAATAAATAAGTACATAATAGTAAGAAAAATATAAAGAAAAGTTTACCTAAAAATACAGCATGTTGTTCCTAAGGTGAAGAAAACAGTGCTGCTTTTTCATCCAAAGATCATGGCAGCAAGACACCAGGAGAATCTCTCACTTCCACAGCATGGACACTTAAGACACTTTTGTTTAAAAATCACTCAAGGCTTCCGTTTTTATTTTTCTCTCTCCCCTCCCTTTCTATTTCTTTTCACTTGGGTGTTAGGAACCAAACCTAGGACCTCTCCAACTTTAGGGCTTCTCATTTTTCCAAAGGACTATGCCAGCCTGTTTAATATTCTAATCCAAAAAAATGGACTACCCTTGTCATCCTGGATAGCCTTCTCCAGCATCAGCTTTCCAATCTGAGCAAACCATGGTTCACTAGTGACAGGCACACAGTTCATCTGCTCTCCAGGACCCCACCACCACCACCGAACACCCTAGCAGCACCTGCACTAACCTTCCCGTGTCCATGTGGAGACTGGCCATGGGATCATCGACCACAGTGAGGCCACTAAGCTGGAGAAGTGTTGCACGGGAGTTAATAGGGCCAGCATGTCTTAAAGCATCCGTGCCATGTGACCATTCTCAACTCCGTCGTCCACCATGACGAACTTTGTGACAGAAATCATAAGCATGACCACAGGGGCCACTGTCACCTGCAGAGGCCATGCTTACAACTTCCCACGCATCCCCTCATGTTCACAGGAAGACAGGAAAGGAGGTAAAGGTGACAACACCTGTGTCCCACCATGCACCCCACGGGGCCCTCACCTGTGCCTTCCCAGCGGAGCCTGAGGATGTTCTGAGGAAAAGGCCCACTAACTCTGTCAAAGCAGGCAGGAGCCATGCAGGAAGAGAGGGAACCTGGCTGCTCCATCAAGCTGAGTCCCTCACAAGAGCACAGCAGACAGAGTGTGCATGGAAGCCTTCGAGCACCACCACCACTGCCACACTGTAACTGCCAACATGGGGGGGGGCCTCCAATGGACAGTGGGAGTGCCATCCCTGAGGGCACAGAACACGTGAAAAGGCTAAGCATGGTGACGAGAGCGGGCAAGGAAGCTGCACACGATGCTGCCACTGCAGGCACACCTGGAAGGACACAACCTTCACAGCGCCAACTCAGGTCATGCGCTGCAGGTGTGTGCAAAGGCCTCCCATGTCCAACTGCACTCCCGCTAGAAGACAGGTGAGGAATTGGCTCAATGCATGAGAACCACACTCGCCACACTCTCACTTAGAAGACTTTGCTCCACCTTTCCTGAGGCAGCTTCTGAAGCCACTGAGATTGACCACAGCAAAGGACTCAAACTGGGGGTCAGAGGGAGCACTGAGGGCAAGTGTGTTAAAAAGGGAAAGGCAGGACCCAGGAGTCCATCCACACCTGCCCCATCTCCAGGACAGAGGCTCATGCAGAGAGCATGTCCAGTGTCACACACACCATGTCCTAAACAGAGGTCTCCAACGTAACCCTGTGCCCAGGGCACCCACACGGGGACACACCTTCTCTACTCTCCAAGCCCAAGCACCACAGCCTGGACTCTCCCACCTCCTTCCTCTTCATCCTCCCCGAGGTGGAAAGCAGTTTAGCAGTCCCACAAACCCCTGCCAGCAAGCCAAGGGCAGATGCTTCCCAGAGAAGGGATGAGTGTTGCAGGTGCCATGTGTACGCCAGGCAGAGAACCAGCTGGGTTCAGCAGACTCTTACCCACTCATCCTTTCTTGAGGTCTGCAGTCTCCTCTGAGAGGCCCACCCCAAAACTAGAAAGCACACTCAGCAGTCCCTCACTAACTGGTCCCTCACTGATAACTGGGCCACACTTAAGCCAACACTTGACCTTAGTTCTAAAGTCTTGCTAAGCAACAAAGGCTTTGTGCTGGCCCACACATCACTCTGTACAAGCTGGTGGGCAAGATCAGATTCAGGCAGGTCCCTTTTGCCATCCCAAGGTCAGTTCACATCAACCAACCACATGGAAACAATCCATGCGCCCGGCCACCTTTACTCTAACGCACAGGCCCAGCTCTACTGCTGTCCTGGTTTCTCCCCACCCCCTCCACAAGTTCAGCCACAGTGAGAATCAGAGGTGCCCTGCCCTCCCAGGCAGGCCAAACTAGCTAGAAAGCTCCTCCTCCAAGGTTCACCACCCAACAAAATCATGACACATGCCACCTCAGACAGACAAGGAAGTCACCAGGCACAGGAGAGAGATGTGGGGAGCAACTCCTGGATCAGCAAGGATCAAGACCAACATCTTAGCTGGTTCAGAGGCCTATACCACAGTGCCTAAGGTGAGCAAAGGGGGAGCTGAGACAGGATCCAGGGCAAGCTGGGGAACAGAGCCCAAGCATCATCCATCTTTCTTGGAGATAGGGGAGAGATGAGGGAGGGAGAAAGAAGGGAGGTCTTCTTGGAGTTGGGAGCTGCTAGCACCTCATCCCACTGATAATGCTGACCAGTGACACAGGCCAGGCCACAGTGACAGAAGACACCAGTCTAGGATGGCTCTGACAGCCTCCACCAGAGAAGATTCCAATGTGCTAGAAGTATGAAAGGACGCCCAGGCCCAGGGGACAGCATCTGAGCAAGGATGGACTTGGGAGGAAGGGTGACAGAAGCCAAGTGTGAACACCTAGGCAGCGATGTTCATGAAGACCAGGAAAAGGCACTCAAGGAAGGGACCAGGTCTGGGGGATCAACTGGACTATATGCCATCAATCCCAACCCACCCCAGACTCTCTAAGAACACACCTGGCCCACAGTGCACCCATACTAACCAAAGCCCAGGAGAACACACAGAGGCTGACCAGCTTACAAACCACCATGGAGACCACTTCAAGAGGCACAGCTATGGCTGAGGGGGTGATGCTTAACTACACAAGCAGGACTGTCAGGGGTCAAGCCCCATCTTACAGGAGCGACACCATTTCCATCACAGTTATGTAACGGTCTGGAAATCCCTCTCAGGTCCACGGCCACACACACACATCTGTTCCTTGACAGTTCCTGCCTGGGAAAGTTCTACCAGCAAGCACTATGGGGTAACATCAGAAAAACTAGGCTCCTCCTGGCTCTGTAGAGCATGCTCAAGACTCCCAACCGGAACCAGGTGAAACAAGTTGCAGCTCAGGCAACAGTTACAATGTAACAGACACTTTATAAGAGTATCTGTGTTGCCTGACATACCTCAGATGGCAACATCCCCCTAAGAAGTTTCCTCAAAGGAGTCTCAGGGTATAACAACCATTGGAACCAACATAAACTCGGCTGTCAACAGATCTAGTTCCCTAAGAAGCCCGGGAAGGGGGGGGGGGGTGTTAGATCTGTAGGAACTGATGAGGCAGGTCATGCTCTCCAGTCTTAAACGCAGAAAGTATAAACGAATATTACGTTCTAGATGTTCAAAAAAGCAAAAAGCCAATGAGCTGAATGAATAGCTTCACACAAGAGCAGTCTCACCTGGGCCAATTCCAAACCAACACCCCCACCTTCCCATCATTGGGGACATTAAAGTGTAAGGTCCTCTGGGATGTGTGGAAAAATTTTAAATGAAAATGACACCTTTCCCTGTGAGGGAAAATTCTGAGTGCTATTAATAGGCAGCTTTTTAGAATCCCCAGGTGATAATGCTCTGTTAATGTCTGTCCAGAATTTAAACCTACTAGGTAACCTCAACATACATACATACATACATACACACACACACATACACACACACACACCATCCCACTTCTAAATCTCACCTCGTGGCTAAGCTTCATCACTACCAAAAAACCTACTGTCTCAAAAAAAGGGAAGAAAAATAGCACTTTCAACCCGACTCGACTAAAACACACGATTTTAAGAACAAGCTGGTACGCCCCACCACCACCCCCCCACCACCACCACCACCACCTGAACAAGCACGCTGCCCTGACTTCCCTGCCCTGGAGGGGAGGAAGCTGAGAATGGCTTTCTCGTCTATCCCCAGGCGTCTATCCCCAGGCCTCCAACCCAAACTGTCAATCCCCGGTCTGGTCCTAACGCAGTTTTATTTATTTATTTTTTTTTTTTAAATTTTTTTAAGTGCCCGCGTCCTCGGCAGCCCCGCGGCTCGGGCGAACTCACCCCTGGATGCCCGGGCTGTACGAGCGGCTCTTCCACGGCGTGCCGGGCCTCGCCGCCTGGGCCCCGGGGCCGCCCCCTCCGCTCAGCGTGGCCGCGCGGCTGCCCGACAGCAGGTAGTTGAGGCCGTACGTGCTGGCCTTGTTCTCCCGTTTCCGCCGGCCCGGGTGGAACTGGTGCTGCGGCGGCGAGCCGGCGGGCGTGGGGCCGCGTGGGCCTGGGTGCGCGTGGGCCGCGCCGTCGGCGAAGCTGAAGAAGCTGCGGCCGGCGCTCGCACGGCTGAGCGAGGCGCTGCTGGAGGACGACGACGAGCAGCCGGGACTCTCGGTGCCCGACTCGGCGTTGGACGACGACGACGACGAAGACGACAGTGACGGGGACTTGTGCAGGCGCCGCGCGCCGTCCGCCGCGGGCCCGAGCGCCGTCAGCAGAGCCGGGGGCAGCGCGGCGGGGCCGGGTGCAGGCGGCGGGGGCGACGCGGAGGACGCCGGCCCGGGGCCTGCTGCTGGTCCGCCTGCTGCTGCTGCTGCTGCCGCTCCTCCTGCAGCTGCTGCTGCTACCGCCGCCGCCACGCGTCCCGCAGCCCCGGGCGCGGCCGCCGTGTCCAGAGCCGGCGAGTTGAGGCAGAAGTAGGACGCGAAGCCGGAGCCGCCGCGGCCCACGCCCTGCGAGGTCTCCCAGATCTGCATCCACAGGGCATTGGCCGGCCCCTTCTGCTCGGGCTGGATCCAGGCCACGCGCGGATCCATCCACGCGCCGCCCCCGCGGGGCCCGCCGCGCCCCGCCCCGCCCCCGCCGCGCCCCGGGCCCGCCGCGCGGGCGGGCGGACGGACGGACGGACGGAGGGACGGGCGGGCAGACGGACAGAGGGACGGAGGGGCGGGCGGGCGGACAGACGGACGGAGGGGCCTGAGCCGCGCTCCGGTGCGCGCGGGTGGGCGCGGGCGGCGCTCGGTGGGGCGCGCGGCGCAGCTGCGGTCCCGGCGGCTCAGGAGGCGCGGGGAGGGCGAGGGGGCCGCGGCGGCGGCGGCGGCGGCGGCGTTGCGTGCGGGCGGCGGGGAGAGGCCATCGGAGGGGCGGCGACCGGCCGAGGGGGCGGGCCCAGAGCGCCGGGCCGTCCGGCCGGCCGTCTGTCCGCCCGTCCGCGCGGCCGTCAGTCACGGGGCTCCCGCGGCGCTGCGCGGCGGCGGAAAGACGCCCTCGGCGGCGGCCGGGCGCGGGGAGGGACGGGGGCCGCCGCCTCCGCTCCAATGAGGGGCGGGGAGGCGGCGCGGGGGCGGCGGGGCGGAGGCGCGGCCTCCCTCGCGGGCCGCGGCGCAGTGCGCACGCGCGGAGATTTCAAATCCTCACTAGACAGCGCCGCCTTGGTTACCGCGCCTGCGCATTGAGAGCTCCGGGCCGCGGCGGGGAGACGGCGGCGCGGGTACCCGCAGACCAGACAGACAGGGCGGGGCCGAAGGGGGCGGGGTGCGCCGGGTGGGCGGGGCCTCGCCGCGCGTGCGCAGAGGCGCCCGGCGGCCGGGTGGAAGTTTCCGCGCCAGCAGGGAAAACGAAACCGCTGCGGCGTCGCTGGGCGAGGTTGCCGGGCCCGGCCGCCGCCCTCCGGATGGACGTCTGCTCGCCCGTTCCGTGCAATCAAATGACCCGGGCAGAGCCTGCCCCCCGGGACCTGCGTGGCCCACCGCAACCCCGAACGCCCGCCAGTGCGCGGGGTTTGGGGGATGCGCTGCGGGCCACGCGGCCGGGGGAATCAGAAGCAGTGCCAGCGCCCTGTGCGTTTGCTGTGCAGGGCGAGCCTGGGCAGCGCGAGTGCAGAAGCCCGCTGCACCCGGGCTCGGCAGATGCTGGGCTGTCTGCTCGAGGTGCGCTTGGGCCCGCTAGTACTCGGGCTCCGCCGTTTTTTGAGTATTAAGGAATCTGGCTCCGCTCTTGGTCGATTCCACGGAGGAGCTTCTAAGACTGCACCAATGTGGACGGGTCATAGTGCGTACTTAGTTCTTTTGGTCAGTGGCATAAACATGAATGAAATGTTCTGAACGCCTGTCCATGTGGCGATCATAGTCAGTGATTAGAGTCTGTTATTAAGCGGTACACGGTGGTGCATGCCTCTAATTGCAGTTCTTGAGAGGATTGCAAACAGTAGTAGCCAACCTGAATAAAACAAACAGACCCTGTCCCCAAACGGGGGGAGGGTTAGCTTAATACTACAAGATAGAAAAGCAGCAGTTCTTAGTTGGGGACGCGATTTTAATGGAGCAAGGAAACTGTCAAGTCCTTGCCCTCTTCCACCTCCATTCAGCCCTATTGGCTCTACTGCAGCCAGGAGCATCCAAAACCAAACTACTACCTTTCCTCTCCCTGGTCCTTCCCATCACCTCTATCTTCGGTCCTGTTTATTAACTGTGCCTCCCAAATGGTTGGCTATATCCCATCCTTGCCCCCTTTAGCTGGTTCTTTAAGTGACTTAACGCATTTGTGTTCACACATGTATGCATACACAGTTAAAGCGTTACTACTTTTAAGAAATCACATCATCTATCTCCTCGAAATCTTACAGGGCTTTCTCTTTGCTCAGTTTTCACAGCCTTGCTAACCTTTTAGACTCCACATTTTGTCATCCTACTCCCTCCCTCTTTGCACCTCCCCCCCCCAAGCTATCCCATAGCTATCCCATAGCTCACTTGCACCAGCCACAAAGGGTGGGGCACCCTCCAGCCCCAGAGCTGTATACTGGCTCTTACAGACAGACATACACATGCTTCCTCCTACCCCTTCTCACATTTTCATGACTTCCAAGTGACTCTGCTTAAATCGCAAGCTTTGTCCTCAATTTCCCTGTATCTTTCCCCGATTTAACATTCAGGCGCCCAGAAAACAAGTTTGTTCCTTCCCAGTTCTGGAGCCTGGGAAATATGGTACCAAGATGCCAGCAGACTGTATTGTCTGGGAAGGTTGGTACACTGAGAACCAGCCCCTGCTTCCAGCTTTCCTCTAAGTGACTGCCCCGCCCCTCTTGGCAGTCCTCAGCACTAACCTGTCTCCCTGTTGCATGGCACTTTCCCTTTTCTTTTTTCAGGACACCTGTCATGTTGGACCAGGCTCACCCTAACAGAGTCAGTATAACCTAAGAATACCTGTGAAGATCTGTTTCCTTGGAAGAACATCCGGCACCCAGGGCAAGGGCTTCAATGCCTTCTGATTCCACCCATGACACCACCTCATACATGGCTTATCTGTGTTCCCTCTACTTTATCAAAATGACAGGTCCCCTAGGAGAGGGTAAGCCCTCCCATGAGTGTTAGCAAAATGGCCAAGGACATGAGGACTACAGTCCCCTTGCCAGCTTCCAGGGTCTGTCACCCATGCTGCCACTATTTTCTTCTTGATTTTTTTTTTTAATATAGTCTCATACTCCATCTTTACAGTGGCCTTTTAGCTAACCCCCCTCCTTTGATTAATCTGCCACCAGACAAGTTTTGTGATTAGAGCAAAGATGTATGTATATATGTATGTTCACAAATGTTTTTACGTAAATTGGAAGCCATGTCTTTCTTTTGAGATTTACTTTATGTGCATAAATGTTTGTCTACATGTATTGTAAATGTACTGTGTGTGTGTGTGTGTGTGTGTGTGTGTGTGTGTGTGTGTGTGCGCGCGCGTGTGCGTGCGTGCGCGCCTGGTGTCCATGGAAGCCAGAGAAGGATGCCAGATCCCTGGAACTGGAGCTACAGACGATTGTGAGCTACCATGTGTGTGTTAGGAACCAAACCCAAGTCCTCTATGAGAGTAGCGGTGCTCTTAACTGCTAAGCCATCTCTCCAGCTGCAGAAGCCATATTTTTCTTGATGCTGAGAGTAAACTTCAGTCTTTAAAACCCTGGGCAGGGAGATCATTCCTTTTGTCACTAGCACTTTCTCTGAGAGGCTCAAAGGGCTCACACAGTGAAGTCTGAAAATGTAGGTCCAAGATCCCAGGCTGAGTGACATATCATTGAGCTACTGCTGGGTAGAAGGCTACCCTCAAACCCAATGGTAATGTAGGGTTTAGTGTTTGTCAAAGTCAGCGTACAGGCTGAGTGGTTCTACAGAAATCTAACATGGCTGGTGTTGCTGTAGTCAACTTGCAGGGCAGCCAAAGTTGGGCTTTCCCAGAGGGTCACATTCATGCAGCTGACATTTGGCTGGCAGGCAGCTGGGGTACAAAGCTGACAACTTCATGTGTTTCCTCATGCAGCTAGCTGTCCCCACTTGTTCTTAGTGTAGCAAAACAGGGAAAGAAGCAAGCCGATACACAAGCTTTGAGCTAGCATGTCAGCATTTCTCACCATGCCGTAAGCTCACGTGACAGATGTGCTCTTGATGCAAACCAATTTGTCTGGTTATAATCTTTTTGTCTTAATGGATGATGCTGCAATGGTATGTGGATACAGGACAGCTAGTAATAAGGGCTCCAATGTCTCCCCATGTGTCTGTATCTTCCCTTATTTATTACATTTTAAAGATTCACTTATGACTTCTGTGTAAGTGGTCCATGTGCCTGCAGATGTCTGAGGAGGCCAGAAGATGTTGAATATCTTGGAACTAGAGTTACAGAGGTGTGATACCCAGTGTAGATTCTGGGGACCTAACCCATGTCCTCTGCAGGCATTCTTAACCACTGATCCATCTCTCCAGTCCCCCTACCTTCTTATAAAAACACCAGTCATTGGAGTTAGGACCCATATTGAATCCAGAGTGAGCTCATCTCAAGATTCTTAACCAATTACATCTATAACAACCATTTCCAAACAAGGTCGTTGTCGGAGGCTCTGAGAGTAAATTTTGAGAGGACACTCTCCACCTCACTACAAAGGCTTAAACAAGAAGACAGGTTCTTTGCTTTGATTATAGGAATCCCCAAGATAACAGATCCACGGTGTGGTGGCACAGCACCCTAACCAGTGCAAGCTGACTTGCCTGTAAACCTCAGACTTTGCTGAGGGCTGTTACAACCCAGCCCTCATGTCCATTCTGGGGACATGAAGGAGAAGTAAAGAGCATTGTCTCCTGCATGTGACCTCTTTTGTCAGAACAGCAATAATTTTCCAAGAAAACCTTTCTACATGTTTTTTCTTAAATTTGTATTGATGAACTGACCATAATTATAGCCATTTTTAACCACCAGAGAGGCTAAGAAATGAGACAAAAAGCCAATAAAGTCAAGGCTTGTATGGGGCATGCCTAGGGGACAAATGACAAAAGAGGGGATCTGATAGCAAAGGGGAAACTAGTTAGGGGAAACTAGTACAAACCCAATGTACGTGTCTCAAGCCTGAAAACCTGTTCTGACCTTTTCCAGACGTCCTTGGGGTAACCTGGCCAGGAGAATGCAACCCTCTCATTTCAGGGCCCTCCATGGCCTCCTCCCCAGCTCACTCCAGGGTAGGAATTGTCAACAGCACTGATTGTGTTTCCATGACAGGGTACTTTGTTGTAACTGGGAGATTCTGGTCCCTGCAATGTGTTCAGTCTAGACAGATGACCTGCACAGCCTCAGTGTGAGAGAGTCCAGAGACTCTCCATGTGGAAAGAGGAGGGCAATGGGCAGAGAGGGGAGTCAAGAGGATGAATTCCAGGCAGAGGCTGGAAGGGGGCTGGGGGGTGGGAGTGGTGACTGAAATGCTGGAGCCCACACATGCCGACAGGTGTGGGAAGACTAGGTGTCACGCTGTGGCACTAAGGAGGCCCCTTCAAAGGTTTGTTCCTGGACAATGCAGTCTGATGGTGTTGGAAGAGCCCACTCTGCCTGATTGGCTGGATGTGCAGGGAAGGGTTGGGGAAGGGGTGATGCCCTTTGGCAGAAGTAGGAAGGCAGTGATAGGTGCAGTTTTTAGTGTGGGGACTGTTCAGGAGATCATCCGTGAGGGTCAGGAACCAAGGCCACTACAGGAAATAATCCCAAGATGGATGGGACTAACGTATTGAGAGCTTGTTCCTAACACAATCCTGTCAGTGTGGGCCCAAGGTGGACAGGGAGTATAGGCACAGGGACTCAGCTCTACCCAGCCACCTAGGGATTTGAATATCCAGAGATCTGGGTGAAAGAGAAGGGACTTCAACCACACCCATGCTGGGGATCTGGGGATCTAGGTTGTGGGAACAGGGGATTTGCTCCACTCATTCATTCAGGGTGTGGGTGGGGAGGAGGCTCAGCTCCATCCAGTCTGACAAGGATCTGAGTGCATGGCTCAGCTGAGACAGAATCGGTAGGCTCACTCCGGGCATTGGTAAAGCAGTGTTAGTGCTAACAGTGAGTCATTTAAGTGTGTAAGCATTCCTTCTTGTGTGCATTTTCTGTAAACAAGTGAAGACACAAGGATGGGACAACTGAACTACCTAATTAGATATAGAACTCTCTTTTGTTACCCTAGCTGCCTTGAGCAAAGGGCCTGTTGCTCCAACTGGCTGCTGTCAAATACCAAAGGAAACAAAAGTTCTGGAAACCAGCATTTGAAACGTTTCTTTCCTATCATGACCCCATCCAGGTGGAGGAAAAGAGCTCTCAGCTGGCCCATAGGGAGCAGAGTGTGAGGTGGAGGTTCAGTGCCACCCACTCGCTCCAATCCAGGCTGTTTCCCAACATTGCCATTTCCTTGGCCCTGAGGGGTCCTCTGCTTCCTGGTGGAGGGCCAGCAGGGGAGGGAGAAGGTCCTGAAGGAGGTTGAGTAGCCAGGCCTGGGGTGGCCAGTACGTCTCCTACATCCAGAAAGGCAGATTTCCCAAGAAATGCTGGAAACCTGTCTGGCTGTGCCCAGAACGTAAGCATCTGGAAACTGGCAGAGGTACAGTGCTGTCTCTGCCGTAAACTGTTGGGGAGGTAATGCGTCAGGATCTGGGATTGGTTCAGTGTAGGGAGGAAGGACAGAGGGGCTGTCAAGAACCCAGATGTGAACGTGGGAGCCACTGCTAGTGCAAGACAGCATGGGTGATAACAAACACACCAGCGAGCAGTTAACATGAAACAGTGGTATCTCTATCTTGTACTCAGTTTATAGGATGCTCCTTCATTTTTCGGAACTGACTAGAATCTGTAGTACAGAAGACAAATAACTTAAAAGTAAGACAGGACCATCCATGTCTTCCCATATCTCTTCCACATCCCCTCTGTGCCTCTCCTGGTTGTAGTCTGAAGGGACAACAACAACTGAGTGCCCGTGTTGCATACCACAGGCTGCCCTTGTGCACTTCCTACAGCTGAATCAGCCAAGTTGGCAGTGTTTCCTGGCAGAGGTCACGGCTCAGGATAGCCCAGTACCACACCTCACCACCTCAGGTGCCAACAATCAGTTAAGCAGAGGCTTCACCCAGGTAGGAAGCCTAGGTGAGTAAACCCAGCTTGTCCACCCCAGGGAAAATGCAGAGAACTCCTATGGGAACCAAGACTGTAACCAGGTCAAACAGCCTCTCATTTTTCAGTGAAGACCAGGGCCTGTGGGCTCAGTTTCCCAACTGCCATCTCTGTGCTTGATTGTACAGCCTTGGGCCATCTGGTAAACCTCTGACCTCACAGGCCACATCTTCAGGAAGGGGTAGATGGCCCTGGTCACTTACACTTAGGGTTATATGACAGCTAAAGGAATTCAGATTGAGGCTGGATTTTAAGAGTGACCAACCATTCACAGACCCCATCAACAGGCAACTCTTACTCTTCTGAGATTCTGTGAGAAAGCTGGGATTTCCTCCAAGCCTTCCAGGCCTCTCTGGGCCTTTTCCTCTAAGTGAGACAGAAAGATGGCACATAGAGCCACCCCCTGCCCCCCCCCACTCTCAGGTCAGGCTAATTCTCTTCCATCAGGTTGTATAGAGCTTCTCTTCATCAATAATTCTCATGCTGTTCTGTATTCTCTGTCCACTCTTTTGGCTGGCCTAGAATTCACTCATTAATCCAAGCTGGCCTCAGACTTGGGACAGTCTCCTACCTCCACCTCCTAAATGTATTAACAGGTGTGAGCCACCACATCCAAATGAGTTGCTAGCTTTTATCCATGGCATTTACCAAGGGGAGACAGGAGTAGCTAGGTAAGTCTCCAGAGGGAAGCCACTTTGAGCACTCGTGACAGACTAGACTTTCTTGCCCTACCCTATCAGATATGGCCTGGAGAATTCTGAGATGGGCAGTTGGATTGAATCTCAAAGGCCTTCCTCTAGAGGGTCATCCAGTACACTCTATGGACAGGAGCAGGCTAAGAACCATGCTAAGCCCTGAGAAGAGCTCTGTGGAATGTCAGTGAGGACAAGTAGCCACAGGCCACATATATGCCAAAGAGAAGCTGCCAGGCTCTTGGAAAAGTTGGGCAGAGAGTAGTTTCTGGGATATGGGTTTAGCAATGGCTGGATACCCTGTTTTCCTGATTTGGGGGACACCAGGGAAATAAGGAAATGCCCCCTATGTGGGAGGCACCGAGCTAGTTGACATGACAGCTGGCACTGAGCACAGTTGCCTGGCCAGGAGCACATGCAGGAAGACTCCCAGTTAGTGGGTAGCACTGGGTGAGCTGTACACTAAAGTGGGTGTGAGCCAGGGGATCAATCAGAGAGAACAAAGGGGTTGGGGACTCACCCCTTCGTCTTCAGGAATTAGCTGTGTGGGACTTCAACCCCTTGAAGTTTCTGAGTAGGCTGGCGCCATGTGTTAGAACTTTTCAAGGTTCTATTCAGTAAAATATGTGGGTCCTACTACACTGGGGAACTGGCTCAGCCCCACAAAGGCCTAAAAATAGCAAGTTTACAGACCTGCAGATTCTTTCCTTATGACAGCAAGGCCTGGCCAGCCTACTGACTGCCCAGGAGGCAAACATCCCCCCCCTCAACCCTCCTCAAGCTCCAGACACAGACAGACCAAGGCTGGGCTCAAAGCCTTGCCTGTCAGGACGTTCCAAGGGACACCACATGCCGCAAAAGCTTGGCCATGACTAGCACTCTCGCTGGCTGCCTGTTGCCCTCGGAGCTCCTTCCTTCTGGATTGTTCTTCAGAATTTCACCTACTTTTTTTTTTTTTAACTTTAGTCTTCCGACTGATGGTGGCCAAAGCCCACACTTCACCAAAGTCAGCAGGTGCTCTGGTCTGCAGCAGTATTCTAATATCTTGGTAATCCAGGCAGGTGGCCAGGAAAAACAAATCCCCCAAAAAAGGACAGTTGTTGGATGTGGCTACCAGGGGCTCTCCACTGGGCCCTCTTACACACACACACACTCACTCACACACACACACACTCCCACACACAAACTCTCACACACACACACACTCACACACAGACACACACACACACTCACACACACACTCACACACACACTCACACACACATACACACACACACTCATACACACACACACTCCTACTCACACACACACACTCACACATACACACACACACACACACACACACACACACACACACACACACACACACGAGTAGGATGTGGGCTGGGCTTTGGAGAATCACCTGTCATAGGAGTTGTTCCTTTCCTTTCTGCAAGGTGGTCAGCATGATTGTTGGAGCACAACTGCCTCAAGGTATGAATCGAAATCCCTGTTCTGTTACGAAGGTTCTCTGAACATGAGCGTTTCCATAGATTGACTTTTGCTCGTTTCTGCTATGAAGAGCAACAATCCCCAAGTCTCGGTGGCTGATCAGAAAAACATGACACAGGACGCTGGTTCTTGTCCCTGCTTCCACTCCATACACTTTCACTCAGCATCAGAGGCCAGATTGGGAGCCTTCCTCAGTCTCATGGCCACGGGGGCCAGGTAAAGGCCCCGCTGATGCCGCAGGGATGTGGTGATGTCACCTCAAGTCATATCTCACGGGTGGCGCCACCAACATCAGGGAAGCGCGGTGAACCTCGTGATGTGGGGTGGGGTGTGCTATGCTCTGGCGGAGACCAAGAAGGAACAGCAGGGAGCTCTCTCTTGGATGGAAAGGGCCTCTTCAAGCACTGTGTCTAGCTGGCTGGCTCTCTCTCCACTGACCTAATCCACACATAGTGCTCCAAGTTGGTGCTGGACTGATCTTTCTTGCCTCCCTCCGTCCGGCTAACTTTAAAAACAGCCATTAACAAGTCTGTGGTTTTTTATCACAAAAGCATGTAAAACTAACGGATGTCCTGTTTGGAAATAAGACGGGAAAAATAAGACAAAATCTCACCTTGTCTTTGTGGGTTCTTATCTGATCTTAGATAAATTCATCCGCCTGTGACTTATTATTCAGGCAACAAATCCACGTGGTGTTTCTGCCATGTGGCAAATGCTGGGTATTTAGCAAGGGAGGGCAGGGATTCAGCCCCGGGGCATTTTCCATCAGAGGGGTCAGATGAGGACTCAAGCCCAATACCCCCAGTGGTCTCTAACACCAAGCCTGTGTCTGTGAGTGTATACAAGGCAAATCCTGCTCAAGGCTCCGCTGAGTCTCTGCACTGCCTACAGTGTGGATTGTGAAGGGACTGTGAGCCAAGTCAGGGACACAGACACCAGGATCTTACCAAGTTTCTGAAAAAGAGAAGTAGAGAAGTCCCCTGTTGGCACAGATTGTTTTCAGCACCCCATAAAGCCGCTGCATCCTTGCAGGGTGGGTATGTGCTCGCACAGCCCCTTCCTCACTGTCCCCAGTCCAGCATCTGCCTACAGCCCCTTCTAGAATGTCTTCATTCAGATTCACCCTCTCCTTCTTCAAGGATCCCTCTCCGGCGTGTAAACTTGCCATCACCCCTCTGGGTACACCAACATGCCCACCTGAGCCCCTCAGCCCCATGGCTGCATCCTGATTCCACTCTGCTGGGCATGAGTGTTGGCCTCCCCGTCTGTGAGCGGCTCATCCCCTTTGGTCCCACTCAAACTAATACCTGCCCTGCTATCCACTGGAAAGTTGTCTTTTCTGTCCTTGGTCCTGACCCATGGCTAGTTTTCTTTGAGTTTATTCCCATTTCTACACCGGTTGCCTGTGCCTGGGGACAACAGCAAGAACACTGCCAACACTGTCCTTACATGTTCAAACTGAAACAAGAGCCTGGAGGAAACTACCCAAGCAGCACTATTGAATATGGTCTGAAGATCCACATCTAGAAAGAAATCCTAGGATCAGTCCTGTAGGTTGACTCACTGATTAGAGCATCACAATTATGGAAAGATGGAAGATTACAATCAATCTTCAGTTCTCTTCTTAGACACTTGGCATGGACCTCTCTTTGTCTGGCCTAGCCTCTACGCCTATCAGGTAACACAAAGGTAGCACAAAGAATGAATATTTAAGAATCTAAGACAACATCTGAAGAGGGTAAAAGAAATGTCACCGAGTTTGCCGTGATCTGCAGCCGTGTCCACACCATATATCTAGTGAATGTGCTAATTATGGTTTTCTCTTATTCTGTGACTATAGACATTCACATAAACTCTTCCACAAAGGGACATGTCATTCAGAGCCACAAAAAGCCATCTCCTAGGGTTAGGGTTAGGGTTAGGGTTAGGGACTGGACCCTCATATCTGACTCAGAACAAATGGCCTCCTTTGGAGCAGGAGCTGTGTTTTGTGTCAACCAAACTAATGAGCTAGCATCTCAGATCCTCCCTATCTGGCTCTCGAGCTCCAAAGCAGACTTGTTAGAGCCACTCACCCACTTCCTGGGGTCTGGAATTTAGTGACATCAGATGCTCACAAACATTCCACCATGCAAGCCACAGGAATGTCCCCTCACCTCTGTCATGGCTTCCTCAGTACAACCCAGGTCCATCTGCAAAGCCTTCATAGGGTCTCCCATTACATGCCTCTAAGCCATGGAGGAGACAGAGATCTGTGGTCACCATGACAGCCACTGACAATTGGAAAATGAGTGCTAGAACTCTGGTTTCTGCCTTAATTATATTAGTTTTACTCTTTTATTGCCTAAAACAAATGACCTACGACATAAATGCAACACCTTCTTACTGAGTATCACACATGCACTTCCAGGCTTTATCATAGAAAGAGCCTTGCCTCTAGGAATCTGAACCCTTCCTTAGCCCCACCTCTGGGGCCTGCACTCAATTAACACTTTCCTGTGATTCTCAGATCAAATTTGCCCATGCTCTTCTCTTTGTCTTTGTCATTCACATAGACGCAGGGAACAGGGCCCTTCTAGGATTGCAAAAGGCATCCCCAAAAAGCTGTCCCAGAGCAAAAATGTTCCCTAGCGTCGATTACTTGTTAGAGAAAAACTAGGAGTAAGCCCTAACGTAGAGCAAGAGAGGTAATCTGGGATGGCTGAGACTGTGGGACCAGAAAACCCTTCAAGCCCTTAGCTATCGAATGCATACCCACTGGAGGCAAGGCTACCAGGCCCTGAGCCAACCTCTTCCAGGAGGCCAGCCTGGAAGAGGGGCAGGTGTTTACACACAGCTGAAATGCTAATCGGTTACTAAGTGCAAATCAGGAGGCGGAACTGGGCTGCTTATGAAGAAAAGCAAATCCATGTGTTTCAGGCTTTCAAGGAAACAGTAAAAAGATGCATTTCATTTATGTTGTTTCCAGCTCCCTCTAAAAAAACATTTTTTAAAAAAAAAAAAAATCACTTGCTTCTTTTTGCAGCAGGGCACGTGCGTCTCAACAACAGTGTGTGTGTGGATCAGTTGGTTTTATCAGCAAGTTACAGAGAGTCGTTTTTCTTTTTCTGTCGCCACAGAATCTGTTTCTTTTCAGGAAATGCTTAGCACATTTCAGAGATGCAGGCCCTGGCACGTCCTCCAGAAGCCACAGGCAGCAGCAGAGAGCAGAGAGCCACCCTCGCCTTGTGTACCTAATTTCTACTGGGGAGCTCAAGAGTCTAGAGTGCCAGAGGAAATGCATGCCCAAATGTTGTGACAAGCTAGTAGTTAACGACAGCTTGATGAATGACAGCCTACACAATGAAGGACAGATCCTGGGGCGGCTCTCACTTTATTTCAGGGGAGAGAGAAAGCCCATTCGGAAGGCATGGAATCTGCAAGGCCCCCAGAGGATGCAGCATGCTGCCCTGGGGAGGGGTGTGTTCAGAATGCAAGATTTGAGAATAACTTCAAGTGAGTATTGCCAACACTAAGACATTATTTATATTCCACTGGTTAATGTTTTTTAAAACTGGACAGGATTAAATTTGAGTTGAAACTGCTTAGGACCTAAACTCTGCTCATGTCTAAAATTGCAGTATAATGCCATGGGAGAAAAAGGAAAAAATGTGGTCAACTTGAACCTATTTCTGGGGGATTGTTTTATGATTTTGCTTGGCTTTTCTAGAGACTCGAGGATAAATGCGTGTATGGTTTTCCGCCTGTGGGGCTGAAGTGTAAAGGTTTTATGGATTAGAAGTGGCAAGTTACAGGATAGCAAAGACACACACACTCTCCAAAGGCAAGTTTGGTTTATTGATGAGGTTTGTTGCAGTGTGACTAGGCTTCCTGTGTGGCCTATATATCCAGAGGTCGAGCCAAGAGGAGGTTTTTCTAGGAAGAATGAGGAATATACAAGACACTTTGAAACAATCACTCTTGATTGCAAGGATCAGTAGCAAATGTGGGGCCCTTCCAGGGTGGAGCAGACAGTTTGTGGGCAAGCATCTTCCCAGAAGTGTTTTCTGGGTAAGGCGTGGGGGGCTGTCTGCAAGGCTCTGCACGTGTTTTCTGGGTAAGGCGTGGGGGGCTGTCTGCAAGGCTCTGCACGTGTTTTTGTGTTTTCTGGGTAAGGCGTGGGGAGCTGTCTGCAAGGCTCTGCACGTGGCAGAGTGGTGTGATGGGTAACTGTCAGACAATCAAGAAAAGCTCTTCCTTCACAAGCTCCCAGCTTTATTTGTTTCCTGTTTGGATGGGCACAAGTGATCCATTTTGATGATGACAGGTTTCCGGTATTTTCAAAAAGGAAAATTGACCTAAGGGGTGGGAGTTGCGGCCGGGTTGGGGGTGGGAACTATCCGTGGAAGACCTCTCCTGATTCTGAGTGAGACTTAGCATCTCCCAACCTGTTGAGTACACATGGTCATTCCCAACATTGGCTTTTGTGCCTTACATTTAAAATTTCGATGCATTTAAATTTCACCTGGATGGAAAATGTGGAAACATAAGGAAAACAAGATGGAAGACATAAGGAAGTATTTTTGTTTGTCTGTTTGTTTGTTTTTGACTAATCAGCCATTTGTTCCGACATTTCTCTTGGGACTGAGGTTGTGATAGTCAACTCTGCCAAACGTGGGAGTGGGGCTCTAAGGTTTCTGTTGTGTCCCAGTGACTTGTTTATTCACTTCGTGACCAGAAAAATACATTTTAAATTACTCTATTGTTATGTTTACTACCTGGAAAACCCCAAAATCGAACTTTATCTTTTAAAATTATACATCCTAGCAGGTGTGTTTTTCCAGATAGTACATGCAATTAATACTAAATTTTAATTTTTAATTTAAATTTTATTTCAATATTATTAATGTAAGTTCAAAAACAAAATTTCAATAGTTTTATAAATTAAAATATATTGGATTATATGACGTTTTAGTATCTATAACTTCATTTTATTTAACTGTAACTGAATATCTAAGAATTAATGTAAGTCTAATACAGATATGAACATTGTCTTCACATGTTAAAAAACTGTCTTGCAATAGTTCCAGTTACTTCACAGTGACTGGATATTCCCCTTAATGTATTGCTAATATTTATTATTGAAGTCATGTAGGCTTTCGGTGGGTCAACATGGGCACACTGCAGAAGGGTGTTACTGGAGAAGCATGCCAATTAGTTTGCCTCCTACAGCTTAAAAGAAAAAGATGATTATGAATACTGCGTATCTGTGTATGTGAAAATTGGAGGCATTTATCGGGCCCTGAGCATGACAGATCTAATGAACAGCTTCATTGCATGAACAGAGAAGAAATACTGGGACAAGTGCTAGCACTGGACACAAGCCACCATCTTCTGTACACACTTAGTGCTGTCCACACTCGAGCATTAATGCTGCCGATGTGAGCAAGGTCTGGGTGAATGTTC
Organism: Cricetiscus sungorus; assembly: GCA_030556225.1. Classification (NCBI taxonomy): domain Eukaryota; kingdom Metazoa; phylum Chordata; class Mammalia; order Rodentia; family Cricetidae; genus Cricetiscus; species Cricetiscus sungorus. The sequence goes on from JANBXA010000398.1 coordinate 33,309,736, forward strand.
AAAGTCCACAGGAAAGAGACCATTCTTTTGCTGGAGACATCTGGGGAGACAGCGGTACAATATTCTCATTTTCCCATTGCTCTCTTGGGCAAGCTTGAAGCTATGGACATGGAAAGGTGACTGAATTTGCTTTGCCCTATGTGACTTTAAGGATGGATTTGAGTGCAGACCAAGCTCTGAATCTCACACCAGGCAAATCTACCATTGCAACAACAACCAGTCAGCTGCATCAGGTGAATTTTGACTGACTTGGTTGGTGGCTTTGAGAATGATGATTGCTTCAAGTGGACTCAGCAGAAGACCAGAGAAGTGATCAGATGCATCCTGTTCAAGGTGGAGTTTGACCTCTGATGGGAGAGGTTCTGTATATATGTTTCTCTTATTGGTTGATGAATGCAACACTGATTGACTGATTGGCCAGGCAGGAAGTATAGGCAGGGCTAGGAGATGAAGAGAAGTCTGGGAAATGTAGGCATCAAGATTTCTCCAGTAAGCCAAGACCATGTATAAATACATAGCTTAATAGTAATGGGTTAATAATTAAGACAGAGCTAGCCAATAAGAAGCCCTAGCCACCAGCCAACAGCTTTATAATTAATTTGGGGCTGATGTGGCTATGGGACCAGACTGGCAGGAAAGAAGTTACATCAACAGGCCTCCCTGAAGATAATTGGGGGGATGCATCAGCTTGATGGAAGAAAGCCATGTGGTTTATCAAAACGAGACTGGAGGTTTGGCAGAGCAGCCAGGGGATTATGGTGGATCCTTTTCATACCGGTTTGGCATTGGGGGATTGTCACTTCTGGGAGAGGAGCCGATTAAGCCTGTTAGTCCTGTCTTTTGAGTGCCTGAAGAAGTGCTTAGAGGGTGGATGTGCAGCCTGAACTACTGAGCTGGAGTCGGAGAGGGAAGGGTGTTTACTGCATAGCAGCCCGGCACTGCCGTGTTTAGCGTGACTATCAAATCTGGAGGTGACTCCTGATAATATGTATCATGTGACTGATACGTAAGTATACATATTATAAAATAAATACCTATGTTGAATTTAGATCTTCAGGAAATAAAACATGTAGCTCTCTTATTGGTTTCTGAGTATTTAACTAGTTACCAGACATTAATCTGGAATTCATTACTAAGTAGTTTTACTGGATTGATTCCTATGTTCTCTTCAGATAGATAATGGGCCACTCTCCTACTTTGTCATATACAGTGCTCTGTGTGTGTGTGTGTGTGTGTGTGTGTGTGTGTGTGTGTGTGTGTGTCGCGCGCGTGCGTGTTTAATGTAATACTATCATCTAAAGTTTTCAAATCAGTGATGAATTCACTAGTCATGGTAGACACTTTCTCCTCTTGACTTTAATGCAAATGCTTCGTTCTGTCATTATTGAATAAGCTTTATTGATTTCTGCAAAGCTATCTGATGGTTAAGAAAATGACATCCCCAGCCCTGTTCTAGAAGCTTTTTCTAAAATATGGAGATGAGCATCTATTGACATGTCTTACATTCTTTTATCCTTGACCTACTTATTGATTCAAGAATCATAGAACATGACCAGCAACAAGGCTTAATGGATAAAGCCATCCACTTAATGGATAAAGCCATCCGTTACTCATTTCATTGTAGATCTGCATAAGTGATCACAATAACCACTTGACAGAGCAGATAAGGCTCTCTAAGTCTTCTATGCCAATGAAATTAGTCCATCTTCAATTCAACCTCAGCCAGATTATTAAGATAAGGATAAAATAAGTCATATTCTTTGCCAAAACAGCCATATTCTCTATATCAATGGTTAATATGTTTCCCCCTGAGATCTTGACCTGTGTCTGTAGTATGCCTTGCTCTCAGCACTATTGTCTCTCAAGCTCCTATTAGCATAGCCCATTAAGATCCACTAAAGCATCCAACTAATTAAATACTCAGAAACCAATAAGAGAGCTACATGTTTTCTTTTTTTTTCTTGAAGATCTAAATTCAACATAGTTATTGATTTTATAATTTTCCTAGTCTAAAGTCCCAAGGTCTTCCACATTCCTCCAGAAAACAGCATGGTCAGGCCTGTCACAACAACACCCAACTCCTGGTACCGACTTCTGTCTTAGTTACTTTCCTATTGCCATGTGTGTTGTTATAGTTCCTATTGCTGAGAAGAGATGTTATGAGCATGGCAACATTTAATTGAGGTGGTGGCTCACAATTTCAGAGATTTAGTCCATTACCATCATGGTAGGAAGCATGACAGCATATAGGTAGACATGGTGCTGAACATGGAGCTGCTACATGTTGATTGAAGTCAACAGGAAGTGGTCTGAGTGTCAAACTGAAGGAAGCTTTAGCAAAAGAGATTCCAAAGTCAACCCTACAGTGACACACTTCCTCCAATAAGGCCACACCAACTTCAACAAGGCCATACCTCTTAATAGCGCCACTCCCTTTGGGGGGCATTGTCCTTCAAACCACCACACCATGACAAAATGTCATGGCCAAAACAACTTGTAAAAGGAAATGTTCAACTTGGGGCTCACAGTTGCAGAGGGGCAGTGTTCATGACCATCATGGGGGTGGAGGAGCATAGCAGCAGGCAGGTAGGCACGGTACTGAAGCAGCTGCTGAGAACTCACATGCTGTTCCTCAGGTAGAAGGCAGAGGTAACTAACTGGGAATATCTTGGGCTTTTGAAACCTCAAATCTAACCCTCAATGACAAACCACATCTCCTATTCCTTCCCAAATAGCTCCACCAACTGGGGCCCAAGCAGTCAAATATATGAGCCTGTGCAGGGGCATTCTCATTCAGACCTCCATGGTTTCTGTAAACAAGCAATAAAGAAGGAGAATGTGAAGATTAAAGTGTCTAACACTAAATGAATCACAGAGCAAAACTAAAGTCATGAATCTGGAAAAGAGACTGGTGTGTGTGGGAGTGTGTGTAATAGAGATATGTGGAAGATGAGAGGGTATGGAGAAAGACTAACCACAATGCAATATACACATGTATAAAATTGTCAAAGTATGACCTTAGTAAAAATAAAAATAAAAACCACTGAAATTAGCATAAAACAAAACACCGAGAGATAGATATATCAAAATGTGTGCCTTGAGCTGGAGATAAGGTTGAAAATGCACACTGCTCTTACAGAAGACCAGAGTTTGGTTTCCAATGCCCAAGTCAGGTGGTTCCTGTGGTTCCTGCTCCTTAGGGATACCTGACTGACTCCTCGGGCCTCCTGGACACCCGCACTCACTTTCACATACACATAATTAAAAATAAACCTTAAAAATTCTGTACAAAGCTTCAACTCTACACAGAGGACTACAGGCAGCTAAGGAATAGTAAGAGCAGAAGAAATAACCTTCCCTAGAGAAGAACAACAGCAATTGGCTAACCCGATACCAAATGGTCAGTCCTGAAAACATACATACAAGTGACACTACATAGATGAACAGGTTGTACTTATGTATTTAGGAACATATATGCATGGACATGTATGTATGTAACAACAACTAATTAAAAGAAATCGAATTTGAGAGAGAGAGAGAGCAAGGAGTATGTGAGAGATTCTGCAGGAAAAAAAAGGGAAATGATATATTAATCTAAAAAAAATGAAGAGTAGGTATCTGAATATCTTTTCTGCTGTCATTGCACAACACTCACACAAAAGCAACTTAGAAAAAGTGCTTATGTCAGCTCAGAGTCCCAGGAAGTCCTCTGTAGTAGGGAAGTTCACAGGGCAGGAACGTGAAGGAGATGCCATAGCAGATCTACAGCCAAGAAGCAGAAGGCTATAAATGAATGCATGCCTGTGCTGTTTGATCTCCCCCCCCCCAAAAAAAAAGCCAGGATTCCCCTGACCAGGAACGAACATTCTCCCTGGGTAGTTCTTCACAATAATCAAGATACTCCTCTGTAGACGCGCACAGGGGCCAACCTGATCTAGACAGTTCCTCTGTGAAACATCCTTCACAGGTGGCTCTAGATGGTGTCTAGTTAAAGCTAGCCACAGCAATGTGTGTGACCTTCACATTGACAAGCAGCAGAGGCATATCACCTTCATGGATTAGAAAAAGCAACAGTCTCTCCAACTGATTCCTAAGTGGGTTCAACTGCGTCCTAAGTAAAACCCCAGCATGATTCTTGTTTCAGAAACTGACTGATTCTAAAACGAGTGTGGAAATGCAAAAACACTACACTGACAAAGGACAGTTAGGTGATGAGAACAGAGTTGGAAAACGTTAGTCTCTCACGTCATCAGTTTTTTAGAGTCAGCTTTTTGGGGTATTTACCTTTGGGTAGCACACATGGGTTTTGTGCAGCATCAATATCACATCATTTAAAAAGAAAAAAACCCAGTTGATAAACTGCTGTTTTTAAATTCCTGTTCTTTGAGTTTCCTCTATTCTTTCCTTTCCTTCCTTCTATTTTGATTCTTGCTGGTGCAGTGGGAACATTTATATCCCCTCTCCTTTTTTTCTTTTGAAGTTAGAGCCTTGGATTTTAATTCTAGAAATGATTGTATTGGAATTTTAATTCATTAATAATTAGCGTATTTATGGATTATGAATACATGCATACAGTACCTAAAGAGACCAGAAGAGGGCAGAAGATCCTCAGTCATGTGTGCTGGGAACTCCAATCCTCTGCAAGACCAACAGTTGCTCTTAACCATGGAGGAGCCATCTCTTCAGCCCTTATGTTGATATTTTATTATGTACTCAAGAACTAGTCTTGTCAAGTTTATTGGCTTCTTTTGATACCAGCAATGGCCCATCTCACCCTTGATGAACACCTGCACATGTACCCAAGGATTTTAGTCCCGTCTCTGTTCATGTCTCCATATTTCTGGTTAACCTGGCTGTAGTGAGATAACCACCATGCCCGCACTGACATGCGTGTAGGTACCATAAGAAGAGAAGATAGTTATCCAGAAAGAACCATGAAACAAAACAAACAAGAATCTGACGCATGGATCCATATCTAATTCTGATAAACTATTCCTATACAAAAGTCTATTTATCTTTACTTCCTAGAACTCTGTTCATCCCGATTCATGTAAACCAATGGCTTTGGAGTTAGATTTGCTTTCCTTTTCTAAATTCAAACATGTTGTTAAAATAAAATTCAGAGTTTCTGTCTTATATCAAAAAGCCAATTGGTGTAAGACGAAAGAAAACAAAATCTAAGGACTGTCATCTGTCTAAACTTGGTTTCTCTTTCTGAAATCCTAATTTCCCTCATACTTATTTTCATCCTTACTGTTACCTTTCCCAGTATGCATACCTATAAAAGTTAAAATTTCTGTGTTGATATTAATGTTTAAGTTTTCCACAAAGAACAATAGCAGTTCCTAACAGCAGTCTTTAAACTCTCCGGAAAGAGGATAGAGCCCCACTTCATTGATTCCACTTGATTCAACTTGATGCATCTGGGCTTCAAACATCACCTTGAAACCAGTTTGGGATTGTAATGCTCGAGACAACTCCAGACTAGCTAGCAGAAACGATGTATCTTCTTATTATACCCTGGCCAGAGCCTCAGATGAGAACTTCAGTCAAACATTTCCTGCCACACAGAGACTAGCTACTAATGTTACAGCTAGTCCCTTTGAAAAATTTTGTCACCTTAATTTTTTTCCCTACAGGATCCCATGGAGTCATCGTTGTCCCATTTCAACAGGAAGCAATCCTAAGAAAATAACGCCCCCTTTCCCTAATGTTGGCATTTAAGGGATAATATAAACCTGCATAGGGTTGGTTTTTAATTGCTTAGGGTTGGGTGTGGTAATGTTCAGACTCTGGTTATCTCTTCCAGATAAGATTAGGGTATGGTTGGGAAGAATATGGTTAAGATGGATATAGGTAGATCTATATAATTTCTAGTATACTAACTTTAGCAACTGTTAACTATAGATAACTTAAATTCTAGATCCTTGATAACTAAAATTGTTAGATTCCTGTATGCTGTTTAGGGTCTTCTTTCTGCATACAATGTTTTGCGCACAAATATAAAACTATCTGGATATATATATGTATATATGTATATACATACATTTTATATATTGATACAACTTAGGATATTTTGTCATTTTGCACTTTACAATTGTACCTCTAGTTGAGACATTTCAGCTCTATCTCTGTTACTGAGAAAGATATATATATATATATATATACAATATATATATATATACACATGTGTGTATATATATATATGTGTATATATATATATATATATTTACATTTTTTAAGTCTCTGTCCTTGCTAAATTAGTTTGGGAACTTCAGCCATTATACAATTGTAAAACTAGGTCCCTGAGAATTGGAGATATTTTCACCCTTTCTTTCTTTTTTCCTTCCTTCCTTCCTCCCTCCCTCCCTCCCTTCCTTCTTTTCTTCCTTCCTTTCTCCCTTTCTTTCTTTCTTTCTTCCTTCCTTTCTTTCTTTTTTCCTTCCTTCCTTCCTCCCTCCCTCCCTCTCTTCCTTCCTTTCTTTCTTCCTTCCTTTCTCCCTTTTTTTCTTTCTTCCTTCCTTTCTTTCTTTTTCTTTCTTTCTTTCTTTTTGGTTTTTTGAAACAGGGTTTCTTTGTGCAGCTTTGGAGCCTATCCTGGTACTAGCTCTGTAATCAGGCTGGCCACAAATTCACAGAGATCTGCCTGCCTCTGTTTCCCAAGTGCTGGGACTAAAGGCATGCCCCACCACAGCCCAGCTCACCCATATTTCTTGTACCTATTAGATTACTCAAATATAGATTTTGATCTTCAAACACTCATAGACCTGCAGAATATGGCATTTAAATGTTTCAATACTAGTACCCCATTGACATGAGACATACTTGCTCCTGACAACACCAAGCTATTCCCAAGAAAATGTTGGGCACTGATGTCACCCCTTCTGGCGTCCATCCTCTCTTCAGTTATGGCCTCTTGGGCAAAAAACTGCCTCCACCTCCACCGCTGACTTTGGACATGCTGCCCTACTGTATTTGTTGGAGACAAACATAAAAGACTGCTAAACCTTGCCATGTCAGGGTAAGACAGCATTTCAACCTCCCTGCCTTTGTAGTGGTCTGTCAGATGGACAAAGAGGGTGATGAGTGGTTGGGCCACTTCTGCAGACTGAAGGTTGAATGAATTTGCTGTGATGGAACAAATATATAATGACAGAGCGAGCAGTGAAATAAGTGACACAGAAAGTGCTTGGGTGTCTGTGGAATAAAAACACGTATATGTTGAATCAGTAGGCAAGGGGATGAGAAGGATTGCTTTCGCTCCCATGGCAGCTTTCAGATGATCTTTCTCAGCAGGAAAATGACAGAGGACAAAGCCCCCTGCCTTTGGTAATCATGGACTCGCCTGCACTGGAATGAGAGTGGATGGCAGCTGCCAGCCTGCAGTCCAGCTAGCAGAAACAGCACAGTGCTGACATTAGAGAGGTGTGGCCCCCTAATGCTATGGAGCTATGGCAACACTTCTGCCAGTGAAATGACTAAATGTGATGGTGTTGAAAACTGGAAGACATGACACATTCGCCCATGCAAAGGAATTCTTCCGACTCCCTTTTAAAAGGTGGTGCTATCAAAATCAAGTCAGTTCAAACTTCAGCATGGACAGGAGAGAGGATCCGAAGGCCCTGTCATTAACTGTGGAGCTGTCAGCAGCTGACAGCTGATGACAATGATGTCTCTTTGGGGGTGTGACCCCTGCTAGGTGACCATGACCCAGTGAATGACCTCATACCCATTTACATATAGGCAGCACCAACTGGACACAGTGGGTTATTAAAAGTAATTAATTAAAGAGACTATGGAGTTGGGAGGGGAAACTGTTGGGAGGACCTGGGGGAACATTAGTTCCCTCAGGTGAAGTGAAGGTTAGTGTTGTGGAGTTTTAGGTTAAGATGTGTTACATTCATTTGACATAGAATGTTTGTTTAATGATGCAAAGATGTGTTGTATTCTTTTAGGGTGCATTTGTAACTCTGTAAAGCTGTTAGTTTGTCTGCTTAAAACACTTGATTGGTCTAATAAAGAGCTGACCACCCAATAGCTAGATAGGAGAAGGATAGGCAGGGCTGCCAGGCAGAGAGAATAAACAGGATGAGAAATCTAGGCTCATGAGGGATGAGAAGACCAAAAAGGAGGAAGAGAGGTGGACACCAGGGGCCAGCCACCCAGCCCCTAGTCAGCTACAGAGTAAGAAGGAAAGAAAGATGTATAGAACAAAGAAAAGTAAAAAGCACAGAGGCAAAACATAGTTAAAAAGAAATGGGATAATTTAAGTTAGAAAATCTAGCTAGAAACAAGCCAAGCTAAAGTCTGGCATTCATAAGTAAGAATAAGTCTCCATGTATTTATTTAGGAGCTGGGTGGTGGATTCCCAAAGAGTAAAACCAACCAAACAAACAAGAAGCCACAACTACAGGGTGTATATTATCAAGATACATTGTACACATGTATGAAAATTTTCAAAGAATATATGAAAATAGTTTTAAGTGTTGCTATACTAGAGATTGAACAATTTCCAATCATCATAAAACAACCAACTTTGCATGATTCCATTTGGCCAGAAAAAGAAGTACACACATGGGCCTGTACACCTGCTGTAAAACAATTGACATTGTAATTTATTGTGGCAGCCACAAGAAGCTGGCACAAACTTAGTGATTTTGAGATCATATAAACTTGTCACCCTGAGTTCTGGAGGACAGAAGTCCAAAATCAGTTTCATTGACTCATGTCTAGAGGGCTGTGGGGCTCTGGAGAGAAACCCATCCCTTGTTTCTCAGCTTCTAGTGGGTACCCATTCCAAGCCTGTGCCCTTGGCTCCTCCTCTTCCCTCAAAGGCCATCTCTCTATCATGTGCTGCCTCACATCAGCTTCTCAGATGCTGGCCCCATGGCCTCCACCTCCAAAGGATCTTTGTGATGTCATTGGGCCACCTGAACACATCAGGATAATGTGGCCTGCTATGACCCTTACCCATGTCTGCTAAGTCAAGTCCCTTCTGCTATGTAAGGGTTCCAGGTTTTAGGACAAGAACATTTACTTTTGACCACAGCTGGAGGACCACAGACAGAATGGAGGATAGGAAAGGAATGGTGCTGTGACTACAGGCACAGCGCTGTCCCCTGGGTTCTCCCAGCATCAATGCAGACAGCTCTCAGAAGGAGGAGAAAGAAGAGTAGCTGAATTCACTGAGTCTGTGGTGTGTGTGAGCAAACATGTGTGCAGCTGTGTGCATGTGAACCTGTGGGAAGGTGTGGGCAGACGGGGCATGTTTGAATATGATTGTAGCAGTGTGTGTGTGTGTGTGTGTGTGTGTGTGTGTGTGTGTGTGTGTAGTTGTGTATAAGCAAATGACATTGTTAAGGAAACAGCTGAGTTTTTGAAAATCTAAACCAGAAGTGATGATGGCAATATTCTTGGATAGATAGACCTAACAATGAACCGCTTTCTGCTGAGACCCTTCCTGTCGATGTCCCTCATCCTTCATAACTCTGGATAGAGGCATCCCCATTCTCAGGTACCAAGAGTGAGGATCAGGACTTACAGACTCTCTTCTTACAGTGACAGTTTTGGACAGTCTGAGCTCAAAGCCAGTCTCTCGGCCCTTCGCAGCCCTGGCCCCATGTTGGTTGTCTGCTGTTTCTCAGCTCTGGCCTTCAGCCTTGCCACTGTTACAAAAGCCAGCTGGGCAGAAAATAAATAAATAAGCAAATACATAAACAAACAGTGGAAGTGCTTAGGTCAGTTTATCTCTGAGGTGATGGGTGTTTAAATTTTAACAGACACGTGCTCAGCCCACCTCTGATTTCAGGTATTAGGTTGTATAATCCATTTTAACATGAATTCACATACAGTCACTATTCTCTTGAACTTGGATTCTTCTGAACCAGGCTTGCTGAATTCTTGGTAGAACCAGGAATGCTGCCATATTTGTTCTTCTGAATATTTTATTTTTGAGATTATAATATAATTCCATTTCTCCCTTTTCCTCCTTCCAAACCTCCCACAGACCCCTCCTGCTCTCCTTCAAATTCACGGCCTCTTTTCACCTAACTGTGATTGCGTGCATATTTGTACATATGTATGTATATGTGCTGGTGCTGTCCATGGTGTTTAAACCCTTTTCACAGGCTGGCGAAAGCCCTCCTACTTTTCTGAATGACTCTGGGCGACCAACTGCATGGAGTAATTTACAGCTTTTAATTTGGATTCTACAAAAGGAGAAGGAAATGGGGGGGGGTGTTGGCAGCTACTGTCCTAGAAGAAATATAAATCTGTGCTGGCACAAGTGTTGACTGATCTTTACTCATCTTTTTGGATGCCCAAGAGCCTGAGCGGGGCTGTTAGGACCAGGATATCCTGGGAAGGTTTGGGTAGTCCTTACTCTATGCAGAAATGTTTTGGTGTTTGCACAGAGTGGTTTGGCTGCTTTTTCTTCAAATTGTCACCACTGTCTTCTTACACACTCACATTGAAGCTGCCCCGTTGCTTTGCACACTAACACACTTAATTGTCTTTAAAATACCCTTGAATTGGAAGCACAGGAGAGGAAAGAGAAGCAGACAGCTGGGGTTACAGCTTGGTGGTCTTCCTGGGTCCTCCCTGCTTGGATTTAATGCAGCAGCCTGTTTCAAGATGACTCCCCCGTGTCCGGAACCATCTGCAGAGCAGGCATGTGGGTGCCTCTTCCCTGGGAACTAGGAGGACAAACCTCACAGGAAAAAAGAAAGAAAGAAAAAGAAAAAGAAAAGAAAATCAGACATGTGGTACTGGCCATGCAGCTCACTTATGTCCTGAAGTCAGCTGAATGATCGCAACACCCATCTAATAATTAAGTGCACACTCAATGGCATGGACAGCACCAGGTCCACTAACAGAAGTTTGGGGTGCACAGAACCCTAAAATAGCACATTCAAATGCAAAGTGTTGCCTTTCAAGTTGCAGAGCATCATCCCAGTTGTAAATGTAACAGCACTTAGTAACTTTCCCATCCCCTGGGAAACGTTATCCCCATGTACTTCAGACTTCTTAGCACTCAAGGCATTATTTGAAGGATGAACCTTGGAGAGTTCCTGGCATTCCTAGCTACCCATACCTGTTGTGAACTTCAGACACCTATCGTGTTCCCCTCCAACGCACAGGTGAAAGCCTTAATTCTCAATGTGAGTATAACTGGAGGTAGGACCGTTTAGGAGTAATTAGGTTAAGTGAGGTCATGGTGTTTAGTTGAGAGCTCATATGACAAGGATAGGGGCACCTTATAGCAAGACAAACGCCAGAGGTCTGTCAGTGAGCACAGAGTGGCTTTGCAAACACAGTGAGAAGAAAACTTTGTGTGAGACAGAGCAGCCTGAGCCGATCTTCCAAAATTCAGCCCTTCTTCTGCCTGACTAGAAGCTTCTAGCACCATGAGCAAATAAGCCACCATTATCTAAGCTGCCTGGGGTGTGGTATTGTTACAGAAGCTGAGCAATACGGCACTAAAGTTACCGGTCACTTCCTGAGCACCAAATCCAACCTGCACAGTTCTGTCCATGAGAGAGATCCGTGAGGTTTTATTTTTCACGGGCTATCAAAACAGCCGAGTTCTCACACAGATTAGGGCAGAGAGAAGAAAAGTGAGCACAATTCTGAAGCAAGACTGTGTGTGTGGGGGGGTTTGCTGTTGGGCCTGATAGGTAAGAAGAAACCTCTGGTGTGTGTAGATTAGAAGAGAAAAGAAGTGCACTTGTCGGTGGTTTGCTGCATAGCCAACACCAGGGGCGTGGCTGGTGGCGTTTGGGAATGATGGCAGCGGGATGAATGGCTGCTAGCGACTAGAAACACAGCATGAGCGGGCTCATGGAAACCCAGGTAACTTCCCAGAAGGCCTACAGGTAAGTTACATGTGAGTGGAGTCTCATTCAGAGTACAGAAAGAGAACGCGCCAGTCAGAGCAACTAGAAATGCCACCGGCATCGACGCTCCTTTGTTGTTTAAGTCCTTGAAGACGTCACGAGTCTTCACCCACCCCAGCACAGCACTCTTGTTTCCGCTTTCCCAATTTAGATGGAAATAAACATTCAAACACACCCACTAGCCCCTTTCTGTTTGCACCAGCACACACCAGCACCAAGAGCAATACGCATCGTCTTCCAGTTGCTGGCCGTGTGTATCCCAATTACTATTGTGAGGCATTGGGCAAGAATACCACAGTGAGTCCACAGCCAGCGGATCCATTGTGGGATTTAGGGCAATCCCCATGTTCCATTTCCACAACACAAGCCTCTCTCTGACCAGTCAGACAGTAGCCCTATTATTTCCAGAGATTAACCTCACTTCAAAGCCATTGTCTAGTTCTCAGAAAGCTGAACATCACCTCTGCTCCCCTGCACATCTGTCCTGCTAAATATACACTGTGGGAAAAAGCCTCACAAAACATATGTGTGGACACTTTGCAAGATCCTTATCTGTGTAAACTATTCAACGGCATTCTCCTTTGGACTCTGCACGCACAGGGCATGCCTCCTAGCTTGTTCTCACACTCTCAGATCCTAGCTGTGTTCCTGGCACAGAGGGGCAGATGGGCAGTCTGAATAAACAAACGGTTAGGCAGAAGGAAACAAAAGCATTCAGTACTAAGCCTAGTTAGGACCAATAATCTATTTGGCCGAAAACAGTGTCCAGTACCCAAGTTTTGCCTTTTTTCTTGGGCTCCCCAGGGGGTGACATTGTGGTAGGACCAGCTACCAGGTTTTCAGAATTGTGTCCTGGCCCTCTCATAACCTTTGTGATCAACCTTATCATTCTTTCTTTGCTTGCTGATCTCTGCCTTTAAGCTAAGCCGTATCTCAGCTCCACTGTTTGTCTGGATCAAACAGTAATTAGCTTTCAAAGCATCAGTGTGACCTGATACTGAGGGCCAGTGCACTTGACACTCACTGTATGCAGAGTGGCAAGTGGATCTCCATGAGTTCAAGGCCAGCCTTGTCTACCTGGAGAGCTCCAGTCTAGTAAAGAGTTATAAAGTGGGACACTGTCTCAAAATAAAATTTAAAAAGCATTTTTTTTCTGGGCTCAGAGTGAAAAGACATGTGGCCTGTAAACCTGATAATGTGAGTTCAATCCTCAGATCCATGGTGGAAGGAGATAAAATATTTCCAAAAGTTGTCATCTGACTTTGACACAAGATTTTCTGTGGCACATATATCATACACTCACATATGTATATAATAATATATTTAAAGTGCTTTTGTTAGCAAAGCATGGTGGCACATGCTTGTTATTCTCACTGCTTTAGGGGCTTAGGTAGAAAAATGTACATTCTAGACAAGTCTGGACTATAGCAAGGCCCAAGATCCAGGCTCAAAGAAATACAAAAGCAAAGCTTTTATTCTACTCTCCTCTCTTTCTCCCTCCCTCTCTCTTCTTTCCTCTCTCCTTTTCTTTCTCTCCCCTCTCTCCCCTCTCCCTCTCCTCCCTCCCTCCCTCTCTCTCTCTCTCTCTCTCTCTCTCTCTCTCTCTCTCTCTCTCTCTCTCTCCTTTACTACATTCACTTATTTATTATGTAGGAGTGAGGCTATGGATGGGCACTCATCTGTCACTTCACACTTATAGAGATCAGCGGAAAACTTGTTGGAATTGGTACTCTCCTTCCCATGTGGGTCCTGGGGCTGGAACTCAGGTTATCAGCTTTGATGGTAGACACCTTCAGCTGCTGAGCCATCTCACTGACCCTTGGACTGATATTTTGAGTGAAGTTACTCAAGAATCTAGACATTTATGTTCTGTTTTTTCCTGTGGGTATAAGTTCTGAAGTCTTGTGGATGAGTGGGAACATGTCTGAATCAAATTTATTTTTTTTAATATTTATTTATTTGTGTATATGTGTGTGTGTGGTGTTTAGCCTGCATGTATCTGTGCACAATCTGCATGCAGTTCCTGAGGAGACCAGAAGAAAGCATCAGACCCCCTGGCCCTGGAGTTACAGATGGTTGTGAGCCATCTTGTGGGTGCTGGGAGCTGACCCTCTTGGATCTCTGCAGGCCAGCAGATTATTAACTACTGAGTCCTTTCTCCAGCACCTTAGTTAAATTTTAATCTATGTTTAGTTTTTTTGAAAACTGCCAGATTGTCTTTCAAGGCTGTCATACCTTTGACTTCCTAGAAAGTTCTTCCACGACCGTATTCTAACAGTGTTTAGTTTCTCAGTTTTGTGAATTTGGAAAAACTGTGCCACCATATCCTGTTGCTCTGGCTTGAAGTTCCCTGATATGTAGCATGTAGAACTGTTCATGTGTGATTGCTCAATTTTGTTAATTTCCCCATGGGCCTATTGGAGATATTTCTGTTCCAGAACAAAAGCATCACTTATTATTACCAGAGAAATATGATTCTGGACTGTTTGGGCCAGACATTCCTCTAACTCATCTTTCAAAGCCAATAGGGAGAGACACATGCCAAATATTTCCTTTTTAGATGTTCTCAAATTCGGCAGCACAATCAGTGCTAAGAACAATAAGGAGAAATTAGCTTTCCCAGGGTAGCTGAGGGGGAAGGGAGTCTCCCAGCCACCACTGGGAGCCATTGAGAATGGAGTGTGGTTTTGCAGTGGGAAGCAACCAGCCACACTCCTCACTAAAATAGACAGTAATTAATTTGAGATTTCTTTTCAGTCCTTCCTCCCACATGTATATTTCAGTCTGGATTGCCTAGATAGTAAGAAAGAAAATAAAGCATCGTCTCACTGATCTAACCTGCTGGTTTCCCATCCTATCAAACCTAAGAAGTATAGAAAACTCTGTATATACTAAGATGGAAAGAGCCACACCTTCTTGAGAGTTGAAAAGAGCAGGGCCCTGAACTCACCTCCAGGATGCTCATAGTCTCCGTGGCAAGATAGGTTTGAAATGAGCACTACAGTAGGGATGGCCACAGATGCAAAGAGCATGCCGTAGCTATTGCATACAAGAGCTGCAGTGTCCAGAATGACCCTGGGTGCCCATGGGTGATTGGCATTGTCTGCTTGAAGGAGAAGGAAACAATCTTAGAAAGCTGTGTGAAGATTTGGTGAAGGTAGGGGCCAGTGCCAGACCCTGACTAGGAGCCTGCAATGTTCAGCCCAACTCTGGACTCTGGTTCTCTTTGAGCATCATTCTGAGATGTATCGTCTAAGAAATGTCATGGAAAGCAGTAGTGGCTCCCAGCACTGGGGAGGCAGAAACAGGCAAATCTCTGAGTTCAAGGCCAGCTTGGTCTACAGAGTGAGTTTCAGGACAGCCAGGGCCACAGAGATTTGATATTTCTAAACAGAAACCTTGTTTAGAAAAAAGAAAGAAAAAGAGAGGGAGGAAAGAACGAAGGAAGGAAATGAAAGTGAGATGTCTTATCATCTTTAGGTCTTTGCCCAGACCCTTGCTTACCCTGGCAGCTTTCCCTTCATCCCAAGCCTTACTGGAGACTCTCCAACTCTTCCAACCTCAGTACAGTGTAACAACCTCAGCTGCTCTGTCTTAAGCAGTTTGTTTGTAGATATTGATGACTCTATTCCTCCAAAAGCTCTATAAAGTAAGCCAATGTCTACCATCTAGCGAAAAGGAATGGAAGACAGGGGAGCATGCTAGGAAAGGGGCACCTTGGGCAGATTTCTTCTCCCATGTGCGCTGCATAGATCCAGCCACCAAGAGACATAGAACACAGACCTGGCACCTGAGAGATGTCGACTATAACCGTAGCCTCTGGGACAGAAAAGATGGCTTCCAAAGCATCTAGCTGCATGAAAGACTCAAACCCCAGGTCCTCAGCTCTGTGCACAGCCTCCTTCTACTTCATCTAGCTCAGTCTGTGGGGACTTCTTCCAAAAATCTATTGTCTTCATGCCTGGCTGTATAGGCAGACACCACATGTCCATTTGCCAACAGGCATCCAGACAGACTGCTGAATGCCAAGGGATATTTCTATTTCCCCCTGTGGATTGTAGTCATTTTATGTAAAAGCTGGGTTGGGAGGACCAGGCTTTGAAGTGGTAGCAGTGTTATATTTAATCTTTATTTTATTGGACAGAGATAAGACTCTTCTGAGTAAAAGGTGGGCATTCTGAAATATCATCCTGGAATTCCACCGGTCAGTAGAGGTATAAACATTTTCCTCAGAGAAAGGTAGAGAATGACATTAAAAGGTAAAACTGGGACGAGTGGTCTGCCTTCCAGTTTTTAAACTGGTTTGAAGTTGACCGATAGTGTTAATCAGATTTCATGACTGTAGAGAAGGTTCTAGAAGTTCAGAAAAAACTCTTTTGCTGACTTAGCAGCTTTATTTATCTTCTTACTAGTCAGGCTTTGAAGTTATCTAAAGTAGCTAGGGCAACACTCTGGCCAGTTCCTATCAGTGCTAGGGTAGAACAGACAAGTCTTGGTCTTAGAATGCTGTGTCCTGGTTCCTTATGAAGCTATCTGTGCTGGCTTCAACTTGACATAAGCTAGAGTCACTGGAAAGGAGAAAGCCTTAATTGAGAAAATACCTCAATAAGACTGGGTTATAGGTAAATCCGTAGGGCATTTTTCTTAATTAGCAATGGATAGGGGAAGGCCTGGCCCATTGTGGGTGGGGCCATCCCTGGGCTGGTGATCCTGAGTTCTATTAAGAAATCAGGCTGAGCAAGCCAGTAAACAGCACCAGATCATGGCCTCTGCATCAGTTCCTGCCTCTGGGTTCCTCCCTGTTTGATGTCCTGTCTTGACTTTTTTTTTGTAAACAGTGATGTGGACATCTAATCCCAATAAACACTCCCCATGTTGGTTTTGTTCCTGGTGTTTCACCACATCAATAACAGCTCTAACAAGGACACTGGCCTGAAGCCTGTCCTGACACATGGATATTTGTATTGGTGAAATTTTCTGTCCTTGGTCAATTCTTTGCAAACAAAGCAAGCTACTACAGTTGTTATTATTACACTTGTTACCAGAGTTATAAAACCTCAATGTTGGGAGAACCAAGGCCCTGGGTAGGGTTCAGCTGTATCTGCTATACAGGGACCTGGCGGTTCCAGTCTAAGATGCAGGTTGTGGTCTTGCCACAGGCTCTCAGCTCCTTGATCACAGGTGTGAGGATCTCACCCTTTTCTCAATGTCTACTGAGGAATCTTAAGCTCCTCCCAGACCCTTCCCTAGGGAAACACCTACAATGACAGCTGCTTTACTAAGGAACCATCTCCTGGCAAGGTGGAGGTGGTGATCATGACTACCATAATCACGTTCCCTGCCACCCATTATGAGAGTGTCTCACAGATTGTGAAACCAGGGTGTGGGGTCTTGGAGGGCCACTGTAGGATCAATCAGTCAGCTATGCTATAATACATTTTTCACATCTATGCAGAAGGATCACTCGAACTCTGCAAAAAGAACGGCACTCTCATGCCATGAAATAATGAAACAAAGGTGTCTGTGGGCTGAAAACAAGGAGCCAGTGAGCCAGGACCACCTTCGGCGGCGTGCGTTTTTTGTAAGTGGCTGAAATCCAAAGTGTCTGGGTGTACGGAATGAAGTACATTGCTGTGGCACATGTGTGAGAACCCACACATCCCAACAACAGTGCCCCCATTATTGCTGAATGTGTGCCCCATCTGTATTCACAGCACTCACTGCCACAAGTGGCCCATGCCTTCATTACCCGGTGACTCTCAACACTACGCAGATGTGAGCCTTCAGAGCTAGATCTCGAGCCAGAGCTTATAATGCTACATGTCCTGTCCCTCTGAGGAGACATGCTGGCACTAATTGGGTGGCAGTAAGTGATTATGTCTGAGACTACTGAGGCCAGGGAGGAACAGTGTGAAGCCATGTGGCAGTGCCTGAGCCTCAGGTGAGCACACAGTGAGTGCCTAGACAGGGGGCACCTGGACAGGTGGCACCCAGATACATGGCACCTGTGTTCAAGTTGTAGAAAGAAACCACACTCAATGTGACTAACTGATTACATCTGTAGAGATGTGGAGAGAATAGAATATTGAAGGTCCAGAAGCTGATTACCTTCTCCGGCTAGCTTTAGCCCCCAGAATAGCCATTCTTTGACCACCTCTGTGTCACCACTGCCATGCTGTGACTAATGGCCAAGACCCTTTTGAAATCTATTAACTTAGCAAACCACTGGCTTCCACCCACTCAAATGGTCAAGACCCTTTTGAAATCTATTAACTTAGCAAACCACTGGCTTCCACCCACGCAAATGCTAAGAATATCATCAGATAGCATCTTGGACCTACGGCAAAGCTTCCTCTATCTTACTGTAACCACCCATGTATTTTACGTTTCCCCTGATTTGGGGCCTTATTTGTTTTGTAAAACTATAAACTGTTTCCACATTAGAGCATGGAATTTGGGATAATTTGATAGATACCTTTTTTTGGTCTGCTTTCCAAGTATTTGGTTTATCCACTTTGTTTTGAAAACATTTCTGTCTAGATGTTTTGTTTTGTTTGTTTGCTTGCTTGCTTTCAGAACTCTAAAAGCATTTTGGATTCTGCTTGCCTTTGGAACGTTGAAAGCACTTTCGCTTTTGTTTGTCTTTGAAGTGCTTTAATTTACTACCCTGTGGCCTGTGTCTCCTGACACTCTTCAAATATATAACCCTGCGTTTCTCTGCTGCTTCTCCTGTGACCCTGCCAAGACTCAGCAGAAGTTTTATGAACACCTGGCAATAAAGACCAAAGACAAGATGCAGTTGTTCCCTCGCACCCAAAGGTGTGGCTCTGTCAAGGGGAACACCCTACCATGTAGGGGACCCCAATAAATATATCTCCATTTTTAGGTCAGAAGGAACTTCACTGGGTCACCTAGGAACACACATATAAGGGATTGGTCATCCAGAGTTGTGAGTTCCCCTGTATTTGCATAATAGTGCAGGATAACCCCAAAACCCAGGGGGAAAAGATGGCCTCAGCGTAAAACCTGAGAAAGGCAATCCCAAAGGTAGCACACAAAATTGATCCCCCCCCCACATTCCATATATATATATATATATATGCAAGTATTCAGAAAGGGAAAGCAGGGTAGGTGTGGGCAACAAGGTTTCCAAAAAGGAGAAAGTGTTTGGAGATAAACAGTCATCTGGTATACCAGCCAACTTCATGTATTGAAAAGGACTTAGGAGGCCCTACATCAAGGGGAATTTAGTGGGGTGGTGGTGGCACATGCCTTTAATCCCAGCACTGCGGAGGCAGAGGCAGGCAGATCTTTGTGAGTTTGAGGCCAGCCTGGGCTACAGAGTGAGTGCCAGGATAGGCTCCAAAACTAGACAGAGAAACCCTGTCTCGAAAAACCAAAAAGGGAAGGGAAGGGAAGGGGAGGGGAGGGGAGGGAAGGGGAGGGGAGGGGGGGAGAGAAAAAAGGACTTTTAAGTATGGAAATTACTAACTTTAAGTATGGTAAGTCTAGAAATTACATTTTAATTTCATTTGCTCTAGTGAGAGATAGAAAAAAATATTTGAGTTAAATTATATAAAAAACTTAATTTCTAATAATATTCATGATGTTTTGTATCTTAAGGACTGATGTTTCTTGATTAAATTAATGTCTATGATGTCTTATAATGCTTTCAAATAGGATTAAAACATTAAACAATATTTTTATTTTGCTAACAACAAAAAAGGACAAAACCATGGTGACTTCTTCCAGAGTCCCATTTTAACCATTTAGATATCATACATGATATCATAGATAAATCATGGAGTGCACATGATTATAAGTGTAGGGAGAAGATACATAGAATCAACTATGGTTTTAAGTATAAAATAGGTTATTTAAAATACATTCTTTCTTCATCTGTTACCCTCACTCCACTAGGTCAAACCATGTCCTTGATTATTTAATTTTAGGTCTACTGTCTGTCACATGTAAACCTTATTTCTGTCTCAGAGGACAAAAAAAAAGTCAGGTGCTAGTCATGATGGCTAATAGCTTTGAATGAGTCAGTTTTTTCTTTGCTCTTTCCTTCCTTCCTTCTTCTCTCCTTCCTTCCTCCTTTTCTTCCTTTCCTTTCTTTCTTTTGGTTTTTTGAGAGAAGCTCTCTCATGTAGACCAGGCTGGCCTCAAACTTACAGAGATCCACCTGTTCTCCCCCCTCCCCTGAGTTTCTTTCTTAATGGCCATTACCAGCTATTCCTCTCTCCCAAAGACTGCTGTCCTACCAACCACCCAACTTCAACTAGATCCTAAGAATAAGCTTCCTGGATACAAAGGCCCTTACAATATTTAATAAATAACATATGGCCTTTGCATGCTGAAATATGATGCTTGGCCGACAGGGGGCCCAAGTTGTGAATGAGATCTTGAAATAAGCTGTATCTGCTTACTGACTGTGTAAAACTACAATCTTGTGGGAAGGTTGGGATATTGTAGGTCCAAAGGCTAATCTTATCATCCCCAGGTTGCTTTAGCCTCCTGAACAACCATTCTTTGCCCACCTCTGTCATGTGGTTATTAGTGGTAACTCTAATGAAGATTTATAATGAAAGGGGGCATGCTGGGCAGGGTGAATTACAAAATGTAAATTTTGGGGAGAAAAGGGGCACCAGGAAGTGGAATGGCACTAATCCCTGTGTTCAAAGAGATAAATGGATTAAGAAATTGAATAAAGGGAATCTCAGGGTAAGATCCCACCTAGCTAAATTTCTAAATTGTGAAAAGGAATTTAAGAAAAGCTTAGAGCCAGGTGTGGGGGATGCACACCTTTAATCCCAGCACTTGGATGGAAGAGGCTGGCATCTGGGAGTTTGAGACCAGCCTGGTCTACAGAGCAAGTCCAAGAACAGCCAAACTTAGGCAGTGAAGGTGGAAAACAGAAAGCAGGTAAGGATGTTACTGAAGGAGGGGGGCATGTTCCCAGCCCCAGCAGGCAGAAGTACTTGGCAGCTTCTGCTATGTGGTTCTGGCTTTAGAGTTAAGGATACAAGAAAGGGTCACACAATTTGCCTTTGCGCCTAAGGAAAGCCTCTAAAGCCAGGCATTCGTCAGGTGTGTCCCCGAATGGAGGACTAAAAAGGCCATTAAGTGAAGCTGTGAAGCTGAAGCCTGGTTTGCCAAGATGTTAGAGATGCCAGCATTGTGGGATACCCGTGGAGGAGAGCTGCTAACACGGGGTGGGACCGGCTCAGGAGAAAGAAACTTGTTGCAGCTGGAGATCTGAAGAGTGTTTTTGACATCAGAGATGGAGATGCAGAGTTTGGAGTTTACCCAGCTGGTTTCAGCATTGCCTTGGTCCAGTCTTTCCTCACTATGTGTCCTTCCCTATATTTTGAAATGGTGATGTATATCCTGTGACATTTATGTTAAAAGTATGTGTTAGTATTCAGATATCTGTACTAGCCTACGATTGGGGTCTGACAGGATACGTCCTCAGCTGCAGCCACTAAGAGCAACACCTGTGCACATTCACTATGTTCCCTTTTAAAAGGGCTCTCCCCTCTCTTCTCCTCCCCCCTCTCTGCTTCTCTGCCTCCCCCTCCCCTCCTCCCTCCCCCTTTCCCCTAATAAACCCCCCCTCCATGTGAGCTCTCTTGCATGACATATTTCCCTCAAATTATAACAGTATGTGATCTGTTTTTTGATTTTGATTTTATAAGGCATTACAATTGAGTGATTGCATCTTCTCCAGAAGAGACTTTGGACTTTTAAACATGCTGAGATTGTGACAGACTATGGGGGTTTTTGAAGTTGAACTAAATGCATCAGCATGGATACTGTCCAGTGTCCCAATTGGGTCCATCCACCCATTCTTAATATGACAATTAAAGGCCAAATTAAAAAGCTCTGTACAAAATGGAATAAACCAACAGAGAGGCCCAGTCTCAAACAAGGTGGAAGGTAAAGACTAATTCCGAGGTTGTCCCGACTTTCACACATACAATGTGGCATGTGCTAAGGCTGTCCTGACTTCCACACAAGCAATGTGGCATGTGCTGAGGCTGTCCTGATTTCCATATGTGCACTGTGGCATGTACTGAGGCTGTCCTGATTTCCATATGTGCACTGTGGCATGTACTGAGGCTGTCCTGACATCCATACATGCAATGTGGCATGTACTGAGGCTGTCCTGATTTCCATATGTGCACTGTGGCATGTACTGAGGCTGTCCTGACATCCATAAGTGCACTGTGGCATGTACTAAGGTTGTCCTGACTTCCACACATGCAGTGTGGCATGTGCTGAGGCTGTCCTGACTTCTATAAATGTGCTGTGGCATGTGGTTACCTGCATTCCCATATGCAGCAATGTTCACAACACCCAGAAACACAAAGAAAATACACGTTTAAATTATTATTGAGACTGGGATTTCTGCACAGATCTTTATCACACAGCTGACCTGAAATGAAGTCCACTGTCCATTCTGTTACAGTGACAGGTGTCCCATGGCTGATGATCCACCTCCCGATGTCTTCAAAGTGATATTTCCTCTCGCTCTTGAGTCACTTGTTCTCCAGAACCATCCTTTTTCTGAAGCACATGGTGACTTTATGTCACAGCTCATTTAAAAAACAAAAGCAAAGCAGAGTAGAAGTATTTTGGGGGACCATCAACCCTTACCCAGGCTGTCCTGCAGCATGAGGTAGAAGGTGCTAGCCATTACAGACCATGACTCCCCCAAAACCAGCACATCAACTTTTCTTTCCATGCTGCAGCCTAGGCTGGTAAGGCACCATGTAGCTTAGGCTGGCCTCAAACTCAAAGAGATCGCCCTCTGCCTGCCAGCATGCCTGCCTGAGGGGTTTTGCTTCAAGGATGTTTGAGAGCTAGTATGCAGCTGATTTCTGCTTTACATTTCTGTCAGAGGCAGGAATAGGGTGACAGGATCCTGTACTGTCTGTCACCATCTAGGAGGACTTCACTGGGCTGTGCCCTAGGGGCCAGGACCTGCCACGCCACAGAGCAAGCACACATCTGGGTGCTTCTTCACCCACTGCCTTCTCCTACAGGTGCTGAAGAGTGACTTGCTCCAAGTCTTTGTATAGAATTTTTACGACACCAGGAAATGTGGAAGAGCACATCACATGCTGAACAGACCTCCGCTCTTGGACACTGTGGAAGGCACTGCTAAAATCTCTTCCAAATCATTATAGACAGCAAGAGAAAGGCTCTGTAAAAACAGTTTTAAAAAGAGGGCTGGAGAGATGGCTCAGTGGTTAAGAATACAGACTGCTCTTCTAGAGGACCCGGGTTTGATTCCCAGCATCTGCCTATCAGCTAGCAACTGTTCCAGGGACTGACCCCATTTTCTGGCCTTCTTGGTCTCTGCTCCCACACAGTATACAGACATACGCTTGGACAGAACACTCATACACAATAAAATACTAACAAACCTTCAAAATCAATAAGAGAAAATGATTCTGGTGTGGTGATTAGTAAGACACGGTGAACTAATTTATTATTTGTAAAACCCACTAACAAAAGAGGACTAAAGTGAGTGCCATCTAAAAGCGCAACAGCAAGCTAAAAAACAGCTGATGGTACAAGATGCATACATCTGCCAAGAAGACAGTGTGGTCACGTTCTTGCCAAAGCAGTTTAAGTCATGAAGCAGTCAGCTGGAGGACGATGTTTAAGCTGGCAAGAGGCACAGATTCACAAGAGGCACGACCATCATCAGAAATACAAGGAGAACTAAATACGGGCGATAAATCAGTTATAAAGAAAAATTAATGTTTGAACTAACAATAACAGAACCAAGTAGGATAAACTTTAACACATGGTCCTGTTATTCCTGTAAAGTGTGAACTCCCTTCAGGTTAGCAAAAAAAAAAAAAAAAAAAAACAAACAAACAAACAAAAAAAAAACCCAAAAGCCACAAAGGAAATTTACAGAAAATAATCTATATTCACACATGCAATAAAGGATAAGAAAAAATTCTTATGTGAAAAAACTAAGTGAGCTGGGCGTGGTGGCATGTGCCTGTAAGTTCAACAGCTAGAAGGGTTAGGCAGGAGGATGGACTTTCAGGGCAGCTTGGAACACATAGCACAATTTCGTTTCAAAACAAATAGAGCAACATACTCCAAATTGATGAAAAGTAAAACATGTCCTTCCAAATATATTACCTTAAAAATCTCTGGATCAAAAATAATCTTAAAAGTAAAACTAGAGATTATTTAGCATAATTATATAAACATGTCTGTAAAGAGTTTTTGTTAAGTGTGTATGAGTGTGTGTACATGTGTGCACACATGCCCGGGTGTCTGTGGAGG
Organism: Cricetiscus sungorus; assembly: GCA_030556225.1. NCBI lineage: Eukaryota > Metazoa > Chordata > Mammalia > Rodentia > Cricetidae > Cricetiscus > Cricetiscus sungorus. Next base: position 33,333,945 of record JANBXA010000398.1, read on the forward strand.
CTGGAAGAGCTACAGGTGGTCACGAGCTGCCTGACGTGGGTGCTGGAAACTGAACTGGGGTCCTCTGATGAGGCATCTTTCCTGCCCCATAGGAACATTGTGGCAATGAAGGAAAGAGGGTCTTGGTTATAGGAAACACACAGCTGCAAACCCTTAAAACAAGCTAGTTAAGAAGAGATCACCGCCTGCTCCTCCAAAGCACCAGCGTTAGACTCTCAGCCCACATGGTGGCTCACACCTCTAATTCCAGTTCCGGGCAATCTGATGCCCTTTATCTTCTATGGGTACTGCATGTGCGTGGTATATAGATATACATGAAGGCAAGACACCCATATACACACTTTTTTTAAAAAACAAGATAATTTAGAGTGTCAATGCAGTGTGTTGTAACCACCCAAATTCTCCACACCTGCTGTAAAAAATCTTTCTCATTTCTTTCCTACATAAAGTACATTTGAAAAATCTGAAAATAAGCAAATTGTTTTTGTTTTACCACTGTGGGGGTAGTATGCACATGCCACGGTGTGTGAGAGATGAGGTATGCTAGAGGACAATGGTGGAGTAGATTCTTCTTTCATCTATACGCGGTGTTGAACTCAGGTGGCCAGGTCTGTGCAGCAAACACCTTTGCTCATTGAGCCATCTTGCTGGCCCAAGAAGTAAATGGTCTTTAACACGGCGAAAGAAAATATCCCGTGGGCTAAGGCAGAAAACACCAATAATCACAGCAGGGCACAAAATACTCAAAAGCCATTTGTGCCCAAATCACACAGGAATCCAGAGAATCTTCAATGTTTTCCTCTAGGTTCTTGCTGACATACGCAGCAAATGATGACAAATTAAGAGCGTCAAGTGCTGCCAAGCTGGAAATCCTGAGGGTGGCAACGGGAAAAGCTGGACTTCCTGAAATAATTTAGCAGCATAGCTTGACATGGCGAAGCCACAAACATCCGTAGCTTCATTTCATGCCAGTTACAAACCAACTGGGGCAGGCATTCATTTGAGTGTCTAAAGCAACCTCAATTAAACCCATAAAGGGTCCCATGACTTATGCAACTTCAACGATGGTACTACAGGGCCACCCAACACTGGGAAATCGGTCAGCTTCTGGGGCTGAATGCTAAATTGGTGATGACGGTCCCAACCAACCACCAAGACAAACAATACAACTGGACTTAGAAATGTAGTTTTATTAACTTCCTTAATAATCACAGAATCACAGTTTACATAAGAGTTTTAAGTAATGAAGCAGAGGGTGATGTTAGGACAGGGTTCCGTCTAAATTGATCTCACACTCGGCGTGTGGGGGAAACAAGCACCAAGCCCGGGCCAGCCTGGTCCTTCATGAACAAAGATGCGCCACAGGGCTAACGGTGGCTCAGTGACAGGACATCTGTCTGGCAACCCAGAGTCCTGGGTTCCATTCTGGCATCACGCCCTTCTCCAACGGAGGTCAAGTTCACAGCAAACATGCCCAGATCTCCGCTGAGTACCTCCTTCCATGTAACCCTTCCAGGACACACCAGGCAGGCCGCTTCTGAAGCACTGAGAGGACAGCTACAGTTTTTAGTGCTTTGGGTTTTGAAGATAAAGGGAAAAGGTGGAGGATTTATGGTAAGGTTCCCCCTTGAAACATTGCTTTTATTATTATTATTATTATTATTATTATTAAAATGAAACAGCCACACCATGAAGTTTTCTGTGTCATTCTGCAAACCAGAGGCACAGAGAGTAGCTTGTCTATGAGAGCCAAGGGGCTGAGGAAGCCCTGCTGGGAAGAACACAGAGAAGGCGGTGGTGGGGGCAGGGAAAGCAGGTGGTACATGCAGGAAAGGCCTGGGGGGGGGGCACTGTGCGCACTGTCAGGTGTACCGGGAGGTCCACTGCAGCATCTTCAGGGGGATCAGAGAGCACACTGTCCCATGACAATGGGCAGTAGTGAGAGCATTGCCCTGGGCAGTGCTGGTCAGTCAGGTGGGGATGGCTTTTCACTACTGGTCCCCAGACTACAAAGAACTACAGAGGGGTCAGTGTCCTGGCTAGAGACTTCTCTGGGGAAGGGGGTGGTGTCTTTTATCACTGCAGCTGCCTCCTTGGAGTATTACCAATTGGTACTGGGTTTTTTGTTTGTTTGTTTGTTTCCAAACAGGGTCTCCCTACGCAGCCCAGGCTAGCCCTGAATTTTCTGTCCTTTTACTTCAGCCTCCCTAGGGCTTGGATTTCAGGGATGTGCAATGAGTGGTCTTTGGGTGCATTCAAAATAAGAGATTCTGTTCGATTTTGTTTTATAATGATAAAAAAAAAATATATGTTTTTAAAGTGCCTTAAAGAATTCTAGTTCTGGCAGGGCACTGGTGGCACATGCCTTTAATCCCAGTAAGCAGGGGCAGGTGGTCTCTGGGAGTAGACCAGGAGGCCAGCCTGGTCTACAAGAGCAAGTTCCAGGACAGGAGGCTCCAAAGCCACAGAGAAAACCTGTCTCGAAAAACAAAACAAAACAAACAAACAAAAAAACACAAAAAAATTCTAGTTCTGAGTAGCCCAAAGGAGGAGCAAAAGGCAAAAGTAGGGCCAGTGAGTGAGTGGATACACTCTACACTTCCACCTCTCTTGGGGACACACCATGTTGACAGGAGCACTTTACCTGGAGAGCTCAGTGTGAAGGCCTTTTCCCAGCTTCTGGGGTCAAAGGGTTCAAGTCCCCCACTGTATAGCAGCTGCAGCAAAGGACAGCAGACTGTGATCTCTCCTGGGCTGTGACCACCCCCACACTGCCAGGCCTCTGTGGCCAGGGCTGAGCAGGCAGAACACACATCCGCGGAGGAGGCAGGATGCTGGCCTGCCTTGCAGGGTTGGTTGTTTCTTCTTACACTTTTGGGACACAGAACCCAGAGACACATAACCCAGTGAGTTCAGGGCCAGCCTGGTCTACACTGGGAGACCTTGTCTCAAAAATTACAAACAGTGGGTGGTGGTGCACACCTTTGGTCCCAGCACTCAGGAACCAGAGGCAGGTGGACCTCTGTGAGTTGAAGGCCAGCCTTGTCTACAGAGCTAGTTCCAGGACAGCCAGGGCTACACTCTGAAACCCTATCTTGAAAAAAAGCAAAAAATGAAAACAAAATAAAAATTTAAAAACAAACACACAAACAAAGCCAAACCCTAAGGAGGCACATTTAAAGCCAGAGACACCTTGGCTGCAGTGACCCAGTGTTCCTCACTCCTGACCTGGCAACCGATCCCAGTGGGCTTAGTTTATGATTGGTTTACTCCTTTACCAGGGGGGATTAAACCCCCCACCAGCCCTTCCTGAAACAATGTCGCTACGGAAGAATTAGGGGAAACATATTAGTTATAAGTGCCCAGAGAGACTCACAAGGAAGGAAAACTTCCAAGACAATGCCACTGACAGCAGCTAAAGCACAAATGGAATTAGCATTTTTCTCGATTTGGGGTAATCTTCAAACTTCTCATGGTACCACCTAAAATGAGAGAACAAAGGGTTTAAAAAACCAATTCATTCTGCTATTTAAGCATCTTAAAAGATGGCAATGACAGTGATTATGCAAGAAACAGCTAGCCTTTTTAAAAAAAATGTATTTTAAAAATGTGTGTGTGTGTGTGTGTGTGTGTGTGTGTGTGTGTCTGTATACATGTGTTGTGGTCAGGATCTAGCCATCTGTCAGAACACAGGAAAAAAAAAACACATGCACTCTCTCTCTCTCTCTCTCTCTCTCTCTCTCTCTCTCTCTCTCTCTCTCTCTCTCTCTCTCTCTGTCTTTTTAATAAGAGCCTTGTCATTTATCCATATTGTAAATACTTCTAAGTGTCTGAGGTGTGTCTCAGAAGTGACCTGGGTAATTCACTCTTCCTTTTAGATGGGATGCTGACATGTACAAGAAATACAATTGGGTAAAGTCCACAATTCCGCCTTTCCCTTTAATCACCTATCTTCAATGTATCAACACAGGCAGGTCAGTGGGGGAGGCAGACTAAGAATGGAAACTAAGGCTAGTTGTGCCACGTGCTACAGTGGGGATGGCCAGCAACCCACACACACATCCTTTCTTGTCTTCCTTTTTCTGAGTCACCACTGCAAAGATTCCATCACGATGTCCCGAGGACACACTTAGATGGTTTTAAAAGGGACATGGAACCTAATAAGTAGGTTAAACATTACACTGTTTCGGGCAGTTTCCTCTATGTCTGATTGAGGCTTGGGTGTTTGGTGTGAACAAGCACAGGTCTTCAGTGCTTTGCTAAGTAAGTATGGCTGCTCGTTCCCCCAGAGGAGGCAGTCTCCCCTTGTCTCTTTAAGTTTTACTCTCAAAAGAGTAAGCAAACTATAGCAGCCATCAATAGGGATATTTATAAACTGAAGTTCCAGAACGGTCACTACAGTTCTACTGCAAGTCAATGCTATTTTGCTACACTGCAGTGAACACAAAGCTAGGAATTGCTCCCTGAAGCGTCTTCTTCTGAGTAATTTATCTGATGGTTTAGTTGCTGGATTCACTGGGTTATTTAAAACAAAACAAAACAAAACAAAACAAAACGCAAAGCTCTATTATTGCGTGCCTGTATTCTTTGCTACTTGAGAGGCTGAGGCAATGGGATTTTCAATTCCAGACCAGCCAAGGTAACGTAACATAACAGGAGCGTGCAAAGGGATATTTATTTTTGTCTTCAGCTTTTAAGGCCAATGGTTTCTGAATATACCTCCACAGAACTGAATTACTCTCTGGGATTTAAAATCATCCCAAACCAATATCTATTTAAAGAACTGAGGACAAAAGCACTTTCTACTCTGAAGACCCTCTGCAGGCGATGCAGACCGCTAGACTGTTTAGGGGCGGGGACTCCAACCGCCATCCTTGTTGGTCGGAAGCAACACATGTCTTCAGTTCTCTGACCAGAAGGGGGCGCTCAGGTATCTTTGCCTCTCCTAGGGTGTCTCAGTGAGGTTCAATGGAAACTCCAGTTCAGATGCTAATTCCTGGATGGACATGATTATACATACTGCCCCCAAACTCTGGCCGATTTTCTAAGCGATTTAAAGCTACTTATTCTTAAGGGACGAAATGTTACGGTAGAAGTTGCTAAGGTTATCTGTTGAGGCCCATTAAGAAAGTGATCTGCCCCTAGTCAAAGGAACGGAATCCTCGGCTGGCCTTGGGTGGGGCCTTTTCTGATCTCCTCCAATGAATAGAACATTCATACTATTGACTCCTTCGTTAAAAGTTTATCCAATCGGGCCTGTTAGTCATGGGGCCCAGGGACCCTCAGGAAGTCACGTTCATGAAAAGCCGTATTAAAGAGACAGGAGGAATGATTAACCCTTAATGAGACAATATACTTTCCCCTCTGAGAAATCCAGCTCTCGCCAACCATGCCTAGTGTGGTAGAAACCCAGGTGAGCCGTCACCTCCACTGGGAGAAAAGACAGTAGCTGTTTAGACTCCAATGGTATAGAGTCCAAGTGATCAGTGATTAATAAGAGACCAGTGTCATTGAGGTGAGACTTCTGTGAGCATGTCAGCACACAGAGGCTATGGACCCAAGGAGGTCAAACTGAGCCATGCTGGCAGCCGACATAGTTAATGTGTAGGTCTCCCACACGGAACTACTGTTGATGACATAAAGCTGCATCCACATCAGGACTGTGCATGACCACCAGGGACAGCAGCAGCTGTGTAGCAAAGCTCGCCTGAGTCAATGTGACAAACCATGTGTGCTGCGGAGGCTACACAGAGTCAGTTGTAAGTCCCAGATATCGGGCAATGAGCTGTTTATACTGTCGGACTCCAGTTTCACTGTAGTCTGGTTGTGACTGTACCCTGGCTCTTCCTTCTTGGATGACAAGAATTGTTTCTGAGCTGTAGGGGGATGGGTCGCCAAAATGAGGCAGCCAAATCTTGGTTCCCTGGCTCCCCTAGTAAGGCAATGGGCTAAGGAGTTGGCGTCTCTCTGCCTCCTTCTGAACCTGGCTCTCTGTCTGGCTCTGTGAACACAGGGGAATGAGGTTGGGGTAGAGTGGTTGATGATTTGAGGCAGCAAACATGGCTCCTGGCTTATCTCGGAGCTGGTGTTGTTTACTGAAGGAGGAAACTGGGTAGGCAGAGCACTCAGCCACGGGAAAGGTGTGGAGAGCCTGTTACTAAATGTGACCTTACCTGGGTGCTAGCTGCTCCCTTCTGACTGACAAGACTAGACATCCCGATCCAGGTGTGGTTGAAAGAACTCAAGTAGTCGAAAGGTAACTATGACCCAAGACCTCTCCATCTCCCCTCCCCCAGCTCGCTTTAGATGGGCAAACTAGTTCCAAGAATTCCTTGCCAAGTTTCTTTGATCATCATGGTGTTTCACCACAGCAATAGGAAGAAACTAAAGTGTGCAAAAGGTCAAAATTCAATAAACTGACATCAAACCTCTGCTTAGATCAATGGAGTTATAGGTCTACTGTTCAGAACAATTACCAGGACTGACTCAGAAAAAAAAAAATCAAAATTTATTTAAGTGTTTGGTTTTATCTGAAGTGTCCAAGATTTATCTAAATATTACACAGGAGCTAAGAGTACCAGGCTGATACATTGATCTTCTGGGTGTTCAATGAGCATGCTTGGAGGCTATGCTAATGTAGTAAGAGAGATGAAAAGGGGACTATTTCTCCCCTTTCCCTGTCTCAGAATGTCCTGTAACTGGGGCGGGAGGTAAGGGGTGGAGAGGGGATTACCTGGAGACCCCACCCAGTGAACTCTAACAGGGTCTGGTCTCGTCTGTGCTTTGGGGTGAAGCCATACCAAAGGAAGGCCTTTGATTGTAACTCATCTTCATATTGATGGAATAATCGCTAAAAGGGAAAGGGGGCAGAGGCTCCTCTGATGCTGTCATCCCTGAGAACCAGGCCCTTAAGTGGTCTCTAAAAAGTTAGAGGCGGCTGCTTCCGGCCACAGATTTGATCCTAAACACCCAGTAGCAAGGGACCACCCAGCAGCAAGGGACTGCCCAGGGTATGACTGTGAGGATCACACTCCCTGGACATTGGGTTAAACACTACAGCACCTACGTGAGGCCAAGAGAGACAGGTCCACGATTGTTTTAACCTAATGATCAATTAGTGGTTATCTTCCCTTTCTCTCTGTCTCTCTCTGTCTCTGTCTCTCTCTGAGGCACCACCTCTCACTGTGGTTCTAGCCACTCCGAACACTACCAACATGCCTCATCACTCTCAACAGCAGCCTTGGATGTGGGGCATTTTGGGTAATTGCTGGCCTCCTCTGGGCTATACTAAAGTGGCTTCTAATATTCTTCTCCCCATTCCATCTAGCCCTCTGCTACTACAGACAGTTCTCCAGGAAGGGCCCAAGATACACTGCCTGCCAAAGTGTTATCAAAACCAGCAGGACCAGCCCCAGCAGTCACCTTGTGAGAGTTCTTTCTCTGAGACCTGTGCCACACAAGACCCTGTCCCATCTTAGCATGAGGCTGATGCAGCAGCCATCGCCCTATTCCCTGACAATAAGTAGATGTTGACCTTTGAGACCGGGAAATGCAGGAGAGTTAGAGGTAGTTAACTAGAGTAGGAAAGCAAACAGAACACACTGAGAGGTGAAAGAGCAGGCAGGCGTAGGGGCAGGTATCTAAACTATCACTAGGAGGAAGGAGGAAGCCCTGTCAAATGCCCAGGACAGACTCCATTTACTTCTAGCCTAGGTCTCTCCCATCCCAATGGGACAAAGCAGTTACTTTTCCTCTCTGTGAAGCTATGTTGACAGAGTAGGCAACCCCATAGACAGCAAGCAGTTCCGTCTTTACCCTGACTGTTTTTTGGCCATTTGATAATGTAGGTCACCTTTGTCACGGGTACTTGCCCGTATTTCTTTCCAGCCCCGTCTTTCTCAGCAGCTCTGGGGTTTTTCAGGTTGTGGTGGTCTGAATAAGAATGGCCCCCACAGGCTCACGTACTTGACTGAATCGTCACCAGGGAATAGCACTACATGAAAGGACTGGGAGGTGTGGCCTTGTAAAAGGAACTGTGCCACTGGGGGTGGACTCTAAGTTTTCAAAAGCCCATGCCACTCAAAAGCCCATGCCACGTCCAGTGTCTCCTTCCCCCTACAGCTAGGATATGGCTCTCAGCTACTTCTCCAGTGCCTGCCTGCATGCCACCACGCTCTCTGCCAGGAAGAGGGCATGGACTAAACCTCTGAGAGTATAACAAGTTCCTAGTTGCCTTGGTTGTGGCATTGCTTCTCAGCAACAGAACAGTGACAAAGGCATGGTCCCTGACACTCTGCTCAATTCCTGTCATTCCCTGTTCATGTGAAGACTCTGACCTGCCAACATAAGGGAGGACCCACCCCCTCCCTGCCCCCGAAGCATCAGGTCCTGCTCCTCCAGCTCTCTCTCTCCTTTAAGCAGCCAGGATCAGCGGCTCAAACCAATGCTAGGGTTATGAAAGTCTAGCCTGGAAGCTGTGATGCTGAGGCCAGAGAGCAAACTGCGGATTACAAGATGCGTTTCCAAACTTACTGGTGATGCTGCTTCGCCCTGGTGAATAGTGCGCTGAAAGTGAACATGGCAAACACTCCGGCCTGGAGGGACCCGCTGGCCAGCGCAAAGCCACACCACTCCATGATCTCCCCGAAGTAGTTGGCTGCAGAGACATATTCAAACAAGCCTCCTAGATGAAAAGAGAGGAAAGGAGAAAAGTAACTACAAAACAAACCAGACAACCGTGTGGAGGGGAATGGCTGCTCCCAAGTTAGGCTGGCCAGCAGGGGAAGGCAGGAGTGCGGCGCAGAAAGAAGAAAGAAATGGGAAGGTCGGCAGGGAAGGTGTCAGAGCAGAAGGAGGCAGAGGTCACAAAAAGACTGCTGATCTGATCACAGCTGAGTGTAGCTGAGAAACTCATTTTGCTAAGAAAGTAACTCACAGGATTTGGAAGCAGCCCTTTTCTGTAGTAAATTTCAGTAGTAGATTGTGGAAAGCAGCATACATTAGGAGAGATTTTGGAGGGGGTCAGGTCTGGGAGGCTGACAAGGGGAGGGAGGTTTATGGAGGAGAACCCAAGAGGCAGAGGAGGATGCAGACGGAGGCAGAGGCAGACTGCTCCCTTGGAGAGACTTCCCATCAAGATCAGCTAAACCTCGCTTCATGGCCCAGTCCTACACCATACAGCCCAGCTCCTCATCAGCTCTATGCAATGACCTTTGTTGTCAATCCAACCATATATAATAAACACAGTGAGCTTCTAGAGGGCTGCAGTTTCACTATCCCACAGCCCAGCCCACAGGATCCCAGATTTTCTGTCTGACTGTGTCTGTCTGTCGTTTTCTTTATTCACGTACTGTCCCAGTCAGGTCCCAAGGCCCTGGAACTATGTAAGGAGACACTGAGACATCTCTGAGGGAGAGGGGGAAGGAAGAAGAGGAGGGGGAGAGTGAACATACACTTAAAAGTCAGTTTCAAATTGCAGCATTTTGAGTGTAGGGTGATTATGCGTGTACATGTGTTTGTTTTTGTTTTCTTTTTTGTTTTCCAAGAATTCCTGTCTACGAGTATCTGTGGCCAGAGTCCAGGGGACTGAGAAGGATAATTTGTTGCTTCAGGCACTTCCTTGGGATGATACTGTCTCACTCACCCCCATAGGAAAAGTAGCCACACATGGTGGCACATGACTGTTATCGCAGCATAGGATACATGAGATTCTGCCTTGAGAAAGAAAGTTCTAGGCATATGACAAGGGACTCAGGGTATAGGTAGTGTCTAAGGGAGGAGCTGGAGCTCCAGGGTTGGGACTAGTATGCAAAGAAGCGCCAGGGCCTGGGACTGTGGTCACAAGTAGGCGAGGGTGCTTGCTGCCAAACTTAATGATCTGAGTTTGCCCTACAAAAACCACAGGTTGGCAGGAGAGAGCTGACTCCCATGAGTTGTCCTCTGACCTCCACACATGTGGTGTGTGTAGCAGATGTGTGCCGCACATACATACATACATACATACATACATACATACATACATACATACTCACACGATGATGATGATAATAGTGAAAAATGACAAAAATTGCCTGAATTCTCAAAGTGGGCACCTCTGCAGCCTCCCTTCAAATGCCACCCATCCCAACCCCGAGTGGAGGCTGCAACGGGACACTCGGAACCTTTCCTTTGAGTGTTCAGTGTGGAGAGTTTATCATCTGGTTTGAGATGGCTCCCAGACACCACTCTGCTAGCTGTTGTCCCTTTAATAGAGGCAGGGGAAGGATGCTGTGTCACAAGACAGTGCATGTCAAGTTTGTGTAAAATGTCACAAAGGAATGCATTGCCCAATACATTAATGTATGCTAATTTCATAAAGCTTGAGGGCAGGTCAGATGGCAGTCACTTGCCCTGTGAGCACAAGGACTTGGTTTCAATCCCCACCACCCACATAAAAAGCCAGCCATGGGAGCCTACGCTTGGGTTCTCAGTTTTGAAGAGATGGAGACAGGAGGAATCCCGGGGCCTGCTAAGCAGCCAGCCAGACACTTTTGTGTCTTTTAAAATATTTTAACTTGACAACAAAAATAAGAAAGCAGTGGACTGTCACTGTTATCTATAGCCCACAGCACTTGTCCTTCATCCCAATCTGGGTTGCATGGTCTGGGAACCTTCTCTGCACCTACATGTGCAGACAAGCACGGATCATACCTCTACATCTATGCCTGGATCTGCATCAGCCCGCAAGGAAACTGACGTCAGTGTGACTATCAGTTCTGCTAACACAACTCTGCAGGGTGTGATTCCATCTTTAAGCATGAACACCACCACCACACATGAGAAAATACAACCATGTCAAGTGTCATGTCAGAAAAGCCTCTTGAAATTCAAAGCATGCAGGAAGTTGGTCAGTTTAAGACAAAGAGCTGTCACAGCACCTCAGTGGCCACAGCCCCTGTGCCCTAGGCCCTAGGCCACCGAGGAAGTGGACACAAGGAACACTAGGGCAAAAGCCTGTGTTTCCTGCTTCAGAGGTACCTCAAGGATCTATCTGAGCAGCCTCCAGGTGGAGGATTCTCCAGGTACAGCTGACGGCTTTCTGTCAGCTTCCCCTGGTGTGTAGTGAGCTCTTCTGAAAGGTAGCCGTGAGGCTTGAGTATCATTGCCAAGGCTTTCTTCTCTCAGGTTCCGAGTGTGTTCCGTATCCTCCAACAGGCACACCTACCCCTGCCCCACTTTGCTTTGCACAGCTATCACGAAACCGAGTCTCTCAGACTTCATTTCTTCCTCTCTTTTCATTTCCATCTTTTATGTCCTTCTCTGGGGGCTGCTGGTTGCTTTTGTTGTCCTTGGAATGCATCTTAACTTCAAAGATTAGAAAGGATCAACTTTAGAAGATAAGTCCTTCCTAGCCTTATGGCTCCTGCCTTGCCTTTTCTGGGCTGCTGGCATCTCTGTTGTCTGCTTAGCTTGTTCTAAGACCAGCATGGAGTGTTGTGGGATATCTGTATACTGTGTGAACATGTATTTGCTGTGACTGTACGGCATAAAGTTGAGTGTCCAGTAGCTAGGCAGGTGGAACAGGCGAGATTTCTGGAGAGGGGAACAATGAGGAGGAGAATCTAGGCTCACAGGAGATGCTGGGAGACACAGAGAGGAAACAGGAGGTACAAGATGGAAGAGAGGTGACGCCATGTGACAGAACACAGATTACTATAAGTGGGTTAATTTAAGTGTAAGAGCTAGTTAGGAACAAGGCTAAACTAAGGCCAAGTTTTCATGATTAGTAAGTCTCCGTGCCTTATTTGGGATCTGGCTGGGACAGAGAAAGGCTCCTTTCAGTGGAGGCATCTGGGGACATGCTGCTTTAAACAGGGAGGTGGTTACTCCTCACTGCAGGATGTGGGCTGCCCTGGTTGTAGCAGGGATGGAGCCAGGCTTGGACCTGGCAGAGCTCTGCTGGCACCCAGCCAATGGGCACTGACGCTGCAGCTGTTTAATTTACATCCCCATAGACAAACCACACTGGGATTTCAGCTGCAATTTCCTCTGGCTCGTGAGAGGCATTCCTGTTCAGACAGACTCCATGGCTGTCACCCCTGAAGTGTGTTTGCAAAGGTGTCCTGACTTTCTCTGTTTTGTTCTTCAGGTTTCAATACATCAGATTAGGATATAAATATGCAACCAGCATCATGAAATCAAAGGAGCTGGGTGTGGTAGTGTAAATGGAGGTCTCTCTGTCCTGCAGCCACTTTCAGATAATCATTCAGAGGCTTAACATTAATACAGACTGTTTGGCCTATAGTTCAGTGATGGGATATGTCATTCTGTAAATATGTTTTTCTTATTGGTTATTGAATAAAGCATTGTTGGCCAATAGGGAAGCAAGATAGGCAGGACAAGGAGAGGAGGAGGCTTATTACTAACTAGCTCTTACATTTCAATTAACCCATTTCTATTCACCCATTTCTAGTCTTGCCACGTGGCCGAGAATTTTACCAGTCCACTGGCATCTTGCTTTTGGAGCAGCTGCTCACATCTCTCTCAACTCTGCCCTTCTTTCTCCCTGTATTTGGTTCGGCTTTCCCACTTAGCTATATTCTTCCTTGCCACAGGCCAAAGCAGCTTTAATTACCAACCGATGAAGACAACATAATTCACAGCATACAGAAGGGTTGTGCCACAGCATGGTGGTACATGTCTTTGATACCAGCCTTTCAGAGCCAGACAGCAGAGGATGGGGCTAGCCTGGTCTAGATAGCAAGTTCCAGGAAAGCCATGGATACCCAGTGAGAACCTTGAATGAAAAAGATGAAAAGGGGGGAAAGACAGTTTTGGTGGCCTCTCTGCTGCTGTGAGCTGGACAGCCTGCTGTATATGAAGTCCCTCTGGACTTCTGTGTGACCCACAATGGCTAGGAGGCCCCTCCTCTGGAACCCAGACCTTACACATATTACAAGAATCAATGACTATGAAATGTCCATCATAGACTTACGTATTTGGACATTTGGTCCCCCAGTTCCTGGCACTATTTTGAGAGTGTGTACAACTTTTAGGAGGTGTGGCCTATGTGGAGAAAGTAGGCTGTTGACGTGGGTGGACCTTCAGAGTGCTTCCTAATCGTCCTGATGCGGGGCGGTTCTAGCCATGAAATTCTACCATGCTTTCTAGTACCCTCTCAACTGTAAGCCAAGACACACCCGTCCTCTTAAGTTGCTTCTAGTCGGGTGCTGTGTCTCTTAGAAGTGGTTGGTTCTTGAACACGTCGCTCGCATGGCTTGTCCTCTCCTTGCAACCTTCCCTTCTGTCTCCTGGGTCTGATGCTTGGTCCTCCCACATCTGGAAGCAAGTCTTTATCATTCAGATGTGGATATGAGCATGCATGAGGCAGGGGAAGCTTCTGAAAGCAATAGGGTTCACAAGGCACCCCTCAAACTACGAAGGCAGTCATTGTAGGGGGCGGGGCTTTTCAAGCTGCTAATAGGCAACAGTGATTGTAGGGGGCGGGGCTTTTCAAGCTTCCAATGGGCAAGTCAGACCAGGGAACTCCAGCAATGCAGCTTCCTTGAGTCACTACCCACTGGGGTCAACTGTAGGTGAAACAGCTGCATTCCTCTGAGTCCTCCACGCTCCAGTAAGCCACACCAATCAGCTCACTGGTTCATTTAACTAGGCTGAGTTAGAATCCTTTCTTTGGTCTGTCACTGCCCTGTCTGGGGGTGGTGGGAAGATAGTTGTTCACATCCCCTCAGGAAAAGTCACGCGGCAGCCTGTCTCAGGACTGTAACTCCTGGAGGCTACATCTGCTGCTTCCTGCCTCTAGGGAGTCTGAGTGACTTGATTTGGTGTGGTTTTCTTTTACTTTTTTTGTACATCTAATGTTTGTTGTTAATCAACCTCATGTGCTTCCTTCCTCAAAGTTTCAGGCTCATCTATGATGTTGTGTTGTTTTTAGAGACTCTACTGGTTTCCACTTTCCATGTGCTCAGCTATTGATGCATCAGGCTTGTCTCCACTTTCAAATCTGCTCGGATCCCGTCCTCCAGTCCACAGAGTTCTGAAACAGTGTCCTAGTTCCTTGTGACACACACCGACTTTTGCGTGACTTTTGCCCATCTCTTCCTCGCAGCACGGTGCTGCCATGAGGGCTAAGTGGTTGTGGCTGAAGGCAGGTGCCTCTGGGGCTTTGCTGCCAGGCCAGTGGTGGCACCACACCAAGAACATAACCCACAGCTTTAGGTCTTTCAGACTGACCAAGGGCATGGATTTGAGTGAGCCTGGGGAGCATTAGTCACACACTGTCACACAGTGCCCTTTGGACTGCCTCCTGATGATGGGCTTTTCCTGGAAGCTCATGTCCTTCTTAGCCAGGGTTCCTACTGCTGTGACAGACACCATGGCCACAGCAGTTCTTATAAGTTAGACAATTAATTGGGGGGAAGGGCTCACTTATAGTTTCAGAGGTTCAGTCCTCTGACCATGGTGGGGACCATGGTGGCATGCAGGAAGTTGACCGGGACACTGGGTGGTATCCTAAGCATAGGAGACCGCAAAGCCCGCCCCTGCAGTGACACACTTCCTCCAACAAGGCCACACACTTCCTCCAACAAGGCCATACCCACTCCAACAAAGCCACTTCTCCTAACAGTGCCCCTCCGTATGAGATTATGGGGACCAATTCCATTTAAACCACCACAGCACAATAATATATTTTTTAAGGGTTTTTTTTTCCTCTAAAAAAAAAAAAAAAATCACATACGCTATTTAGTCTATGAAAGAAGCCATTCTGGCACAGTGCTGGACATTAAGGCCTGCAGGGTCCTGTGGCCTCTAAGTCCTCTCATCCCACCTCCAAACAGACACCTTGCAATGCTTAACCATCTCCCCTGAAGCCAAACCTTGTAAGGACGGTCCTAACTGTGGCTCATACAGAAAAGTTCCAGTCACTAAATACTGTGCTGTGGGTTCCCAGAGCTGAGAAATGAAGGTAAGGAGGCCACATGCAAAGCGACTCTGCAGAAAGGTCCCTCTCAGTACGTACCCCTGGGGATTTTGTATCCCACTTCCCCGGGTTTCCTCAGATTCCTCAGGATGTGGTCTGAATGGATATTTATCACCATGCCGGTTAACCACAAGGCAAAACCTAAAGAATAAACGAGATTAGTATGGTTAATGACCGGCAGGAGTTAAGAAAGCCATGCTCAGCTGAACAGTACATTGCATTCCTTGTATCAGTGTGAGTATGAGCATGAGCCATGGCTGGCAGCAACGGCACAACCACCAGGGCTAGCCACAGCAACAGTCTGTTTCCTTAACCATGTTTACAGAAATCAATTCCACCCAAAACACTTGTGGTCTCAATCTATGCTTTTACCACGACAGGAACAGAAAACGGGACTTAATTACGACCTGGGCACAGGGGAACTTAGTCTGCAGGTATGTTCACATTCCCTTTTCCTCAGGAAAACTGCATAAGGAAATACTTATAGTCTCCCCTCCATAAAAGAAGAGGCAAATATTTACTGGCTACACACCCTACCCCTGGGGAGGTATAGGCATAGATCCTAGGATCCCAGTAATGGTCCTTCCTCTCCTTCCAGCTCCATAGTGCATGTCCCTGGCTTTCATCCTATCAACCTGCTACAAGCTCCCCAGTGAGCTCTTCCCTCCTACTTGGTCACTCCTCCCCTTAACTTCCATCCCCAGGGGCTAGAAAAACTACATGGCTGCCTCTGGCCCCTCAGCACCGAGGAGGTTCCGCTCCCTGGGATGTTTCTTCAGATCCTCAGGGGTTTTCATGGAGCACAGTGTGAGACTTTATTAAAGATGCTCTTCAGCGCAGAGGTTTGGAGAGATGCTCTCAGAAGTGGTCGTCAAGGTGAACATCACATTAGTTACCTTCAATCAGAAAAGGCAAAATGCCAAAACTCTGCTTTGATACAGAAAGCAACAATCTGATTTTTCTGAGATACTATAAATGTGAAGGCTAAATAGTGTTGCAACTGTTACCAGTGCATGCGACCTGCCCTCTCACAGTACACAGACACTTCCCGGCAGGACCTGTATTCAGAGTGCATCTTCCTACTGCAGTTAGAGTTGGAAGGAGGAGAGGCCCAGAGCTGGGCACCTAGGAGCTGCCGTACCCTGCAGAGGCTGTGAGACCAGGTTCCTCTCACAGTCACGCCTAGAGGTGTGTGTAACCCTCCTCGTTTTAGCAAATGGCAACGTTTTCCTCTCTGTGCCGCACTTGTCACTGCACTCTGCGCAGCAGCCAAGCCACAGTTAAGATGTTTTCCTCTTAAAATTCTCCCACCAAACAAATCAGCCCGCTCCCTTTGACTCCAGTTTCCATGGGCTATGGTTATGGGCTGAATAAAGAAGAGAAGGCAAGCTTCGCTTCAACATTCGCCTCCCTCCAGGCCATGACTGTGGATGCAATGTGACCCGTCACCTCATACGCCCGCCACCATACCTTCCCTGTCCTGATGGCCTGCACCCTCAAACCGTGACCAGCATAAACCCTTCCTTCCTTAAGGTGCTTTCCTCTTGTATTTTGCTACACTAAGGAGAATAATAACTGGCACACTTTCAGAGTTAAAATGGGGCCACTTTTGCCAAGTCCCACCTAAAAAAATAAGTAAATAGAGTGGGGGAAGGGATGTGCACATACACATATGAACAATAGTGGGGGAGGGGATGTGCACACATGAACAATAGTGGGAGAGGGGATGGGCATGTACACATATGAATAACAGAGTTGGGGAGGGTATGGGCATAGACACATATGAACAATAGTGGGGGAGGGGATGGGCATGTACACGTATGAACAATAGAATCGGGGGAGGCCTTTGTTCACATATTCAGGAATGAGCATAGTTTCTGTCAGAACCATAGCCTTACCCAGCAGCCACTGAAACTCCCAGGGATATGTCTGTAAGGGGTCTGACTCAGAACAGTTAACATGGACTGGATGCCACCACTGTTATCTTGGTACATATCTCGAACATTCCCCTTCATTTCACTCCTAAGACCTTCCCTTTGTCTCAGTCTTCTTGCATGCACAGGCAATCTGCAACAGGCTGTGCATTTCCCTAGTGATGCCCTTCTACCCCCAAGCATAACCGTGTTTCAGAGAATCCTCCTCTGACTGTTAGTTTGGGTTGCAAATCTTTCAGAGTAGCCACTTTTACTGCTAGGGGAAACTTTCCCTTAGAGTTCTGCATAAGGACAACTTCCTACCCTGTCTCCTCACAAAACAACATGCTGAATGACATCCACAATTAAATGAAGCAGTCTAGCTCACTTCCTGCTGGGCATGTCATTTGCTTTCATGTCCTTCCATTTAATGGTGGAGAAGTCAAAGGTCTATAAACAATTAATAGGCAGCTCAGATTGGAAACCAGCTGCAAGGTGCTTCCAGGTGATGTGATCTCTTCAATGAGCTGCTTCAGAGAGTGACACGCCCATACCTGGAAGGACCCCAACAGAATGATCTCCACAATCCCCACAGAAATGACCGAGGCATCTGAGTCCCAGGACTAGGTGGGTCATCAGCCTAGTCCAGCCCAGCCGGATAGCTCCTACGATCTCATCCACTTATGCTGTGCTCACACTGGGTCACTCCTCATCAAAGAAGCTCCTTTTTTGGGGCAGAGACTATTACAGAAATCTACAACTCTCAAAATGCAGAGAACAGCTGACTATGGAGGGCCCAACTCCAGCCAATCCATCTAAAACACAACACTACGTTAAAGGTTCAGGGAACATAGAAGATGTGGCATAAAGATTGTAAGGGTCAGAGGACCAGGACATCTGCTGGGACATAGTATCTTCTAGACATGTCAGCAAAAGTACACCCATGACAGCTCAACAGCGGGTTTGCCTGAACAAGACTTGCATAATGACAGCACCAACTGGCATGCCAATGTGGCTGGGGGAAATTTCACAAGATAAAGAGCTACAGGCAACCAATGGCTGTTGAGAGAAGAGTGAGTTTTTTCTATGGCTTAGGTCCATTACAGGTGATCCATCCCAGGTGATTAACCCTAAACACACATACATATGAGCAACTCTAAATAGATTCAGTAGGTTTCCTGTGTGTGCATGCATGCATGTGTGTCACAATAATTAAAGAAAAGAAGGTCGCCTGGCATTAGTGGTGCATACCTTTGATCCTAGCACCCAGCAGGCAGAGGCAGGTGGATCTCTGTGAGTTCCAGGCCAGCCTGGTCTACAGAGCTAATTCCAGGACAGACTCCAAAACCACAGAAAAACCCTGTCTCAGAAAACCAAAAAAAAAAAAAAAAAAAAAAAAAAAGTTAAGGAAAAAAGGTTGTGAATTTGAGACGAAGTTGGGAAAGCATGGGAGGAGTTGGAGGAGAGGAAGGGTGTACAGGTTGTAACTAAACACTCATGCATGGAATTCTCAAAAGATTAATTAAAAAAATAAGCATTTGAAACCTATTTAACAATAAAAGGAATGAGAGAGAAAGAAAGTAAACAGGGAGAGAGAGAGACAGAAAGAGAGGGAGAAAGAAAGAGGGAGAAAAAGAGAAAGAAAGAGGGAGGGAGAAAGAGAGAGAAAGAGGCAGAGAGAGAAGGGAAGAGGTAAAAATCCCTCTTTTGCTCTTGATCACCCGAGAGCTCCTCCTTCCAAAGTTGCCTGTATCCCAGTGTGTGCTTCAATACCAATGGGGTCAAAGCACCTGGCTTGGGCCTTCCCTGCTGGCCCCAGCAAGCAAAGACCATCTCATCCTCCCTGCTCTGCAACCCCTGTGGAGGTCACATTACAGACCTGTGGTTCCTCCTCTAGCTTGAACTTTCTAATAGAAACCTCTGGGTATAAGTGCAAGGGATGGTCTCTGGTCACTCACCAGTCAGGAAGCAGGGATGGGCCACCCAGTCTTCGGCGTACACAGCAAACTGGCTCAAGTATCTGCTCTGCAAGTAGCCATTGTAGGTACAGAAGAAGACTGCTGCAGCAAAGGAAGGCATTGGTGTGGGCTTTCCTCCTCGGATCAGGAACGGGAAAACCAACGTCCTTGGGAAACACAAGCAAGAATCACACTTAAGAACTGGAGGGTCCGTTTCGGCACTGCTGCTTTACATGGGTTGGGTTTTTCCAAGTTTGTTTTCTTGTATAGATGTCATCCTTGGTCCACATTTATACTAATTTACTCTATGCTAAAATCCAGGGATTTTAGATAAAGAACTCACTGTGCTTCATGAGTGCTCATCAGTCACAGTATTCAGGATTCTAATTACACAAAACATGGAACAGATACACTCACTTAGAGGAAGAACGGACACATTTCTCCTATCCTAAAACCACCTGCAAAGCAATCTGACCCTTCTGATCTCAGTGGGTACCTTCGCATACCTACACACACACACACACACACACACACACACACACACACACACAAAATTAAAAAAATAAAAATTTTAAAAGAAAATATGCCTGTTAAAATATAGATTATCGGTGGCCAGAGGGAGATCTTGGTTGGTAAAGTACTTGTCTTGCAAACACAGGATTTGAGTTTAATCCCCAGCACCCAACTTTGAAAAAAAAAAAAAAAAAAAAAGTGAGCATTTACATTTCCAGCACTGGGGAGGCTGATCAGTCAGCCTAGCCTCTCAGAGCCCAGGGAATGCTCTACTGGACACGTCCTCAGTGCTGATGTTACAGCACGTTTAAGTGGGCTCTAGGGATCTATCCAGGGCTTTATCTTTACATAACAAGTGCTTTACTATTTGTTGTGGAACACTATTTCTAAGGGTGTTACCTTTCTTCTTACTGCTTTTGTTTACAATGCAAAAACACGTTTCATTTGTTTGTCTGAATAAAATTAACCTGTTATCAGAAGGTAGAAACCAGCAACCAACTGACAGGAAGTGGTAGGGAGGAGCCCGGTGTAGCAGGGGAGCCATGCAGAAGGTCTCATGGGTTTTAGGACTTTTCGGGAGCCTCGGGCAATGACAGAAGGTGAGCTCCTTGCCATTGAGCCTCTCTGAGGCAGAATTCAACCTTTGAATCCTGAGTTCTACAGAGGGGTAGAGATCTAGATAAATTTTCCCTTACTGGCTCTGAGAGAGCTAGTTTGTGAGGGAACAGAATTCCCACCGGCAGTGGCCCTTGTGGCTGAACCATTGCTGGTAGCAGAGGAGTTATAGTTGTCAATTAGGACACCAGTTGTCTAAGAAGCAGCCTCTGAACTGGATAAGAAACAACCACTTTACCAAATGAGCTAGCTCCCAGTGTATTAATATTTAAAGCCATAGGCCAGAGACCTGTGGTGATATATTATTTATGACTTATTAAAGCTTGACTGAGGATTCAGAAAGTAAAGTCAGCCAAAAGCCTTAGAAGCCAGGCAAACACTTTTAATCCCAGCAGCAGGAAGGTAGGAGGTTGTGACACACACCTTTAATCCTAGGACTCAGGATTAAGAGATGGATGGATCTCTGTGAGCCCAAGGCTACCCAGATCTACACAAGAGTGAATCGGTCTAAAAGAGAATTATACCTCACACCTTTAATCCCAACATGAGGGAAGTACATAAGACGGAAGGAGAGGTATTCGTTCTCCAGCCACACTGAGGAGAGGTTACAGACTGAGGCTTGGTGAGAGCTCATGGAGACAGGATCAGCCCACTCAGACTGAGGTAGAGGTAAGAATCTAATGGCCAGCTGCTTTGCTTTTCTGATATTTAGCTTGAAGCCTGAACCCCAAAATCGGTCTCTGGGTCATTTATTTAATGCTGTCACCCAGCATTAAAGTAAGAATTCACAAAAGCTTCTGAGGCAAAGGAACCAGGCCCATGCCCAGCCCAAGCCTGAGCAGGATTCCTCCGGTCTGAGTCATTGCTGGAGCAGCTAAATTTTCTTTTGTTTTCTCCTCAAATTTTTGAGCAAGTGTGGGATTTTTTGGTTGTAGCTTTTCTCCAGCCTTCAGCTGCCACCCAAACTCAGGAGGCTTTTGAGCTTTTCCTAGAGGTCCCCTCTCCTAGGGCTGAATCTGATTCAGATGTACGCCTCACAGTTCACTGACATTGTTTGCAGATTTGTTAAGTTAATTGGAAATTCTTAAAGAAAGAGATTAGTTATAAAAAAAGTTTTTTTCCACAGTAAAAAATGGAAAATATTATTAAAATGAAGAAAATCAGAACCTTCATATGATTACATAATAGATGGTTAAAAATGGAACATGATGGGATAATCAACTCACTGTTGTTATTTCATAATCTTTGTTGTCCTTTTGATAATTCTTGGTTATCTCAAAAAAAAAAAAAAAAAAAAAAAAAAAAGGTTGGTTGAGATGAGTGCTAAGATGCAGGCCTTATAAAAACTTATTTAGATTGTAGACATATCTAAACCCAGACTGAGAAATTAAATGGGAAAACAAATTTAGCATTGCATTTCAAGGTTAAAAGTGAACATTCTAAGGTCTTAAGAGAACCACCTTTAATATATCCAGTAACCTTACAGGAAGTGCCAAATGAAGGAGATTCTATAAGTAAGAGCTACTTGGAAACCTGGGACAATGTTAGATTTGGGGAAATTCAAGGAAGCTGTAGTCTCATATGGTATCCACTCAGCATTTGTGAAACACATGATAAACACGTGGTCTGTTTGTAATAGGGTTATCCCTGCAGAGTGGATAGATTTGATTAAAACTGTCTTAGATCCCAAACCACAATTACAACGCGTTGGCTGGTTCAGAGAAGAGGCTAGAAATATTGAACAAAAGGCTAAAGCTAGAGGTATAGATATCGAATTCTTAGAGGAGATTATGCTTAGGAAGTCAATGTCAATAAGGTGATCACCTCTTGGGTTTAACCTGTGCAGCAGCTCTGAATGCTTGGTACAGAACTGGAGAAGCAGGAAAGAAAATTGAATCATTTCCCAAAGTCATACAGGGCCCAAAGGAAGTGTTCAGACTTCTTACAAAGACTGTCAGTAGCAGTCAATAGAATGATATCAGACTCAGATGCAAGAAAAGTAGTAATTGAAACAATGGCTTATAAAAATGCTAATGCCCAATGCAAAAGGATTATTAGGCCTTTAAAGGCAAAATCAGCAACTTTGGAGGACTGAATCAGATAGAGATACAATTAATATTGAAGCTCGTGATGATGATCTATGGAGAAGTGATTTCAAAAGGTTTAAGGAAAAAATCAAAGTGTCAAATGTTTTTCAGGAGACAAGGTCACCTGGAAAGAGATAGTAAACAAGGCGTTTCTAGAAACAATTCTCTTTATAAATATAATCCAAACAGAACAACCCTTCTGGATTATGCAAAGATGTGGCAAAGGCAGGCAGTGGACAAGGGAGTGTAGGTTGACCAGAGAGTACCAAGGCAATCATTTGCTGCCATTAGGAAACACTCGGAGGGGCCGCTCGAAGGCCCCTCTGCCAAATTCAGTTCAGTCCTTTCCTGTCACCTTGGTAACCACTACCCAGAGCAATTATAGAGCCTAATACCTATTGTAAGAAAACATACCACTCTGGATGGTAGAAGAGCCACAAAAGAGAGAACAAAAAAGTCAGAGAAAATCACAAAGTGAGTATATTGGCAAACTTCTACAAATGAGCAGAGACCAAAATTAAAAGTACGAATAGATGATGTCATCATGGAAGGTCTGACAAACACAGGTGCAGACGTAACAATTATATCACAAGGATCTTGGCACCCAAATTGGCCTCTGCAGGAGGTAAATGTTCAACTCTTAGGGACTGGAACTCCACTGCTTTCTTAATCTAATGGGTTTTTACCTTAGTATCTGACTCCCAAGTTTTTATTAATAATAGAGCAATTTAGATAAATGCTCAGTCACCCATGGGCAGATCCGATACAGCATGAACTTGACCATCATCACCTTTTGCTCTGAGCATGGGGAATGGGCTGCACATGTGTCTAAGCTATGGCACAGCAGTCTGGCAGCCCAGAAAGGTGCCTGCACTATTCTGAACTTAGAGGAAAGACACACAAGGTCCTGAATGAAGATCTTCAAGCTCCTGGTGAGCTTTGTAGGCCTTCTGGAAGGAGCTTCTCTGCAGATTGGGCAAACTGTGTTCTTGATTCATCTGAACGTTCTGAGGCAAACATCATCAACATGCAAAATATTCACAGCTTAATGACAAGGCCATTGGAATCTAGTCATGTCACGTGCTTTATACATTTTCCCACGAAACCCAAATTCAATGTAGAATCTCTTATCATGTTAATTTGCAACAAACATAATTTCTCTACTTGGGCTCTGCCAATGTTTCATAAGACAGAACCTTCATGTTTTAAAAGTCTCTTTGGGTAATGGGGAGTTGCCATCTAATATTTGATAGGAAGAATTTAATCTGCAAGGTCATATTATTACGGAACGTGCATACCAAAGAATGGACAAAACAGAATTACAAGAGTTTCTCAAGAGCATCACTGAAACTGAATACAGCGGACTGCTATCAGCACTTTTCTGCTTTCCTCAAGAGCCTCAAGAGTATCTAACAAAGCCTCCAGTGCCAAGCATAGGAAACCTCCCTTCGAGTAGTTAGTTGAGGGAGTCCAAGAGACTGCCGTTACCCTTGACGACCTTCCAACTACCATTTTGTGCACTCCCACCCCCGAGCCTGTCCTCAGAACCAAAGGTTCATATTCCCAAAGCCAGGTGTGGCTTCCCTCTGGTACAGTCACACAGGAGGTACACCAGACTCTCAGCACCACTCCTTGGCTTTGCCCATGTTATTTCCCTCTCTACTGATCCCTTGATTGGCTTGTGTCACCCACAATAACCTGCACCAACAAGGGCTAGGGACAGTTTGCCAGACTGGCTGTAGTAAATGTTGTTTCCACCCTGGTTTTATTCCAGAACTTGCCGATAGAGCTCGAATGACTGTTTAATAAATGAGATGCATGGGGAGAATGGAAACTGCTTATCTTGTCTACTGGGGAAACTTAAATGTCAACAAATTACAAGGGCTTATGTGTCTAGCAACATATATCTCTCTCTCTCCCTCCACCCCACCCACCACTCCCACACAAGACCCTCCCAGAAATTTTAAATACCATAAAGATAGGTCCACTTCATCTTGCCACAGGATCACAGAGTTCAAAACTGTCCTTAGTTTGTCAAAAGACCTAAAGATCTAAACACTTTAAGGCAGGATGTTTCGGCCTTGGGAGCGTCTATCTTATCTAAATAACAATAGGCTTGGGCTCAGGTGTGTTCATTCATGACCCTGTAGGCTTGGTAAGCAAATTACTTGGAGGATTAAGGGAAATCTGTTTGCTCCTTATACTAGAAAGTCTTCTGCCATGTCCCCACTTTTGGTTAGGTACTTAAGAAAGTTGAAGAATAAACTAAGGGCATTCAGTGTTGGCTGGACTGCCCTCCTGACTCTATCCTGTGTCTCTATCTTTCCCGACCCTTTCTCAATCCACACTCCCCTCTCTCAGGTAAGAATCAAGCAAGTCAGCTGGCTCTGACTGTAGCTCTGCAAAGACAGCTTCCCACCCACATCTGGCAAAACAAGTGGCTTTTGGAACAGTTTTCTACTCAGCCACAAAGACACTAAGTCATGGCACTTGCAGGAAAGAGGACAGAACTAGAGATCCATGTGTTAAGCAAAAATAAGAAAGTGAGACAAACAACACATATTCTTTCTCATGAGTGGATCCTAGATCTCATGTGGGAATTCAAGACAAGGTTTTTCTGTGTAGACTTGATTGTCTTGGAACTCATTCTGTAGACCAGGCTGGTCTAGAACTTTCAGGGATCCACCTGAC
Source organism: Cricetiscus sungorus (assembly GCA_030556225.1). Taxonomy (NCBI): domain Eukaryota; kingdom Metazoa; phylum Chordata; class Mammalia; order Rodentia; family Cricetidae; genus Cricetiscus; species Cricetiscus sungorus. Next base: position 33,358,702 of record JANBXA010000398.1, read on the forward strand.
TCTGCCTCACCAGTGCTGGGATTAAAGATATGTGTCACCACCACCTAGCTAGATCCTAGATTTTAACTTTTACATACATGTGTGTGTGTATATAAATGTTTGTACTAGTACAGATCACGAAACTAGAATGGGGACCTTGAGGAGGGGGAAAGATTTTAATGGGGGCACAGGAGATTGAAAAGACAGCGACAGAACAGATGAGACATGAAAGTAGGAAAGACATTTGAGAAGACGAAAGAGGTCAGCAGGTGCGAGTAGAGAGGCAGGGGAGAAGGATGACAACCACAAAGTACTTGTGCAACTGCTCAAAACTTTGAACTCTCATTTTAAACACTAATAAAAGCAAATAAATGAATGAAGCCACTGCTGATAACCAGAACTCTGGTGCTACCAGTCCCCACGATCAGCAGCCCAAGGTCCACAGTAGTTGCTGTGTTCAGGGTTCTCCCTATAGAAGGGTCTGCTCAGCCTCTGCCACTCCAGATGTGCCTTTTGCATTTGCACAGCTGTCTTCATTCTCTCACTTGTCTACAATTAATCAAGGCATTCCAAACCCAAAGGCTTTGACTGAAACTGCTAAGGAAAATGTATTTCTCACTTTGTGTTTTCAGAAGTTTTTCCGATGGCACCAAGCATGGAAGAGATAGGTCCGTAAGTATGTAGGGGTAAAACAGTGCCTGTCATCAATTATCAAACCCTTGGATGTGCCAGTACTCCGTGAGCTGTTCAGACAGCAGTCTATTTATCATGAATACCAATCCTACATACTTAGGCATTAAGAAGAAACAGCTCATCCTATCAGTGGGAAACCCTGCACAGTGAAGGAACTTACCCCAAGAAATAATGGTGTTAGGATAGCCCTATGATTACAGGTAGACGCAAAATGTGCTCAATTTGACAAACTCTATTGAAAACAAAACAACAACAAAAAACAAAAACCAGATAAAGCCAAGTGTGAAGGCACATATCTTTAATCCCAACACTCTGGAGGCAAGGCAGGAGAATTTCTTTGAGTTCCAGGCCTGCCTGTTGATCATGTTGTACATATCAAGTTCCAGGATACTCAAGGCCAAGCAGCCAGATTCTGTCTCTAAAAAAACAAATACTCCCACAGTCAAGTAGAAACAACAGTGAAGACACAGATAAATCAGGAAGGTGATGAAGGGAGATGGGATCTGTTGCACCTATGTCTGGAAACAAGAACTTGGAAAGGTTTTCTTACAAGCATGGCTTGCACAATGGCCACTCTACCTCACAAAACAAAACAAAACAAAACAAACAACAAACCGATTTCTACAAGACATTTTCATAATGAGGCTGTGGTGGTGTGAATGACAACATATTTCCCATAGTTCACTACTTGAATGTTTGCTCCTCAGCTTTTGATTCTGGGGAAGCTAAGAGATATGGCCTTGCTGGAAGAAGTGTCTCACCGGGGATGGCTTTGAGAGATTAAGATGTGCCCTTTTAAGTTCATTCTGTGTCCTAATTTTGATTTTGGATGTGACCCCTCAGTTGTTACTGCCACCATGCCTGGTGAAGGACTCCTATTCCTTCAGAACCATGAGCCCAAATAATACTTCATCTGTAAGTTTCCTTGGCCACGTGTTTTATCAAAGCAACAGAAAAATAGCTAATACAGAAGTGCTTTGTCTTGGGCAGATTTCACCTTCATTAGTAATTCTGAGTCAAGAATTGCTGTTTCAAAACACTTTGTGCAATTCTCTCCTCATTTACCTTGGCAAAGCTCATCTTAACCCAACTCTCTTAAATGTGCAAAACCTGAAAAGGCCCTGGTACTTCTCTCAAAAGCATGTGCCATACCCTCTGGGAAATCCCTCTCTGCTTGTTATTAAATTCCAAAAGGGGAAATAAGTGTATTAGTTTGTTTGGCTACCCATTGCTTAGGGTAGTGAAATAAGTGTGCCATTTTATTCAATCACCTTCTTGCCTGGGTCAAATCCCTGTGCTCAGAGCAATAATAATAATGTCTGGTGTGAACCTAACTTTGTCTGCCCCAAGAGCCATGGAAACTAAGGATTTACAAACAACCTTTTAAGATGTCTCCCACCTGCAATGCCTAGTTTCTATTGGAACTGAGAAATTCTTGTTATTAAGTTCCCAAGGCTTATGCTGCATTTTTTCCAACAGGCCTACCTAAAATACATAAACAACTAAGTGTTAATTCCTAACCTCACAAAGCAATGAAAGAATGTGAAATGGTAACGTAAGAAAAAAAGAAAGAAAGAAACCATAAAGATGGAGCATGCTTGTACCCCCAGCATCAGGAGCCTGAAATAGGAGGATCAAAAGTATAAGGCCAGCCTGGGCTATGCACTGAGATCCTGTGCCATAGAAACCAAACAAAAAACAGTGCTATGGGACCTGCTTTAACTCAAATAGTGTGTTTTGGTTGATCATTTATTAAGGAAAATAAAAAACCCAAAACTTAAACTTGTCCCATTTTGTCAGAAATATAGTTTGGATTCAGTCCTTTTAACTGATGTGTTGACATCTCTGCTTTTGTGGTACACTAACATTCTGAAGTGACAGCTCTCTGACTTCTGTGCATTACCTGGCCACACCTGCTGTGAATTGTGTTGCAAAGCAAAATCCCTTATGCAGCCAAACAAAGGCTGACTTACAACTACAGCTGAACTAAACCAACAGTTGATTATTGACGATAATGAAGGGATTAGAGAGATGGCTCAGAAGTTAACAGCACCTGACACTCTTGCAGAGGACCCAAGTTCAGTCCCCAGCACCCATGTGGCAGATGGAAATCATCTGTCACTCCTTTCAGGTGATCTGACACCTTCTTCTGCCATGCTTGGGCATGGTACCCACATGGTACACAGACATACATGTAGGCAAAATTCCAATTAACCCAAATCTCTCTTGGTCCACATTTTAGGCTAATCTGATGAAAGAACTGTTTGGAAATGTATTGGCAAAAATGAAAGAGATGGTCCTTAGAGTGTCAACATGCTTTTTCCCCTGGTTGGCAGGCCAGGGAGAGCTGCAGGTTTCTCTGTTAGGGGTTTCACATCACAGATGTGAGCCTCTCCTAAGCAAACGTGAAGCTGAGAGTTCAAGGTAGTGTGCATCCTCTTTTCTTCATATATATTTTGTTTTTATTTTTTGTTTGTTTGCTTATTTTTGTGGTTTTTCGAGACAGGGTTTCTTTGTATTGCTTTGGAGCCTGTCCTGGAACACGCTCTGTAGACCAGGCTGGCCTTGTACTCAGAGATCCACCTGCCTTGCCTCCTGGGTGCTGGGATCAAAGGTGTGAACCACCAACACCCTGCTTCTTTCTATATAGCTTTTCAGAAAAGATTTTAGAAGCATTTATTTATAAAAGCGTAAAAATAAACAATTGTAAGAGTCCCAGACCAGACTACTCAAGTTAAGCCTAAATGCTGCCCTCTGTCCATCCTCATAGTTAATTCTGGGCTCTTAGCTTTCTAAACACACACTTTCTAAACACACACACACACACACACACACACACACACACACACACACACACGGGGGAGGGGGGCACGCAGCACAGGGTAGGAGGGAGGGAGGGAGGGAGAGAAAGAGAAGTCACTTAAGGCATTCCTGAGTGTCTGAATTCCAGGCAAGTGACAGGTGCTACTCTCACTTCTTCAAGGAAGCTTACAGACTATAAGCTGCCAAACACTAAGGCATCTAAGGCTCTCCACCTCCTCACCTAACCTACATTCTCAGAGGCCCAGTTTCCTTCCTCTCAAAGCCCTCTACCACCTGGGAATCAGGAAAAACCTGTCTGCAGCTTGTGCTGTCAAGTCTTCCCTTTCTCTGAGTCCTATAGGAAGGGACTCCCACTCTGCCTCGTGGGATTGCATGTTCTTTGTTTTCTAGAGACAGGGTCCCTATGTAGCCCAGGCTAACGCTGACCCTCAGATTCTCTTGCTTTGGTCTGAGTGTTGTGTTGTGGAATATTTGTACACTGTGTGAAAATGTGTTGCTGTGATTGGTGTAATAAGAAGGTGAAGCTAAGAGGAGATCAGGGAGGACTTCCAGAGACAGAACTCTGGGAAGAAGAACGGAGGAGAAGCCATGAGACAGGGAGAGGAAAAAGGAGGTGCAAGATGGAAGAGAGATAATGCCATATGATGGAATGTAGATCCATAAATGGGTAAGGCATAAGAGCTACTTAGGAACAGGTCTAAGCTATAGGACCAGCATTCACAATTAATAAGTCTCTGTGTTGTTATTTGTGAGTTGCCAGCCAAGAGAAAAATCTCAGCCTACAGTGCTGGGATTACAGATGTGCAAAAGATATGTTACTTTTTCGGAGAGAAAAGTAACTTCACTTGATGATTGCTCGTTTGATGGCTCATTTTTCACAAGTGACCTAGACGTAATACTTCATGAAGTTAGGTCATTGTAAATGGGATATTTGTAAATAAACTTTCCATGTAAGTTGAATTTTTTTTTTTTTTTTAACTGTTTCTGGTTTGGAACTCAGAGTGCTGGGATTAGAATGTGCCAGCACACCTGTGTAAGATGAAAGTTAAAGTTATGTCAAATTACATAATACTGAAATAAAGTCTGAATGAGGCTGACTTCTCTCCCCCTTTTCATTCTCTCTCGTTTCCCTCTCCTGGGTATCAAACTAAATTCTATATGCAGGTAAGACACCAAGCATTTGAGTAATTTCTTAGTTAAGTGGACGTTCTGAAATACCAGTAGCTAAAATGTAAAGTTAGGTCTCTTGGTCTTGTTAAAGTCTATGCAAATGACTACTTATCACATAGCAATATGCACGGCCAGTTTAAACAATTCACTATGATCAAATACGTATTTACTGCAACCATAGGTCTATATGAAAATTTCAACATTGACAACTTTTATTTTCATAAACTTTGTCTCACCACATGTACAGGGCATGAGAAAAATCAAAGTAAATTTCTTTTTTGTTAGGCAAACTAGATGAATGGCATAAGACATACTCTTGTAGTGAGAAGTAGACTAATGTCTACATTGGAGGGTTTAAAAATAAGATTACTTACAAAATACAAAGGTCAAGGGGAAAATATAAGCAAAGTGGAAAGGAACCAACAAATAGAAAAGACAGCTCTGAAGAAAAAGATAGCTATGAGGGTGTATTTTAGGTAAGAAAAAATAAACAGGGAAATGGGATATTTTTGTATGAGAAAGAATTCTGTGTGGTAGGATAATTTATTATTTATTTATTTGGTCTGAGTTGAATAGCCAGATTGCCCCAGAATGGGAAGAAAGAGTAAAACTAAAGATGAAGCATGTTGCAAAGGGGCTGAGCAGGTGTCAGGTTTGTGAAGAATGAATGTATGGAAACAACCTGTGCTGGACACATGAGTAGGATACATGTCAGTGCCAGCACTAATGCTACATGTTGCACCTGCATGAATCTCCGAGGGAACTGGGAGGTGAGGTTTTGACAGTTGCAGCATGGGTGCAAGCAGGGTGTTGCCAGGCCAAGGAATTTGGAATGATTGTATTTACAAACTGTAAAAAACAGGTGCACAATGAAGAACAGATCCTCATAAACCCCCCTGTTTGCATGTGCCCGAGATATGGGTACTGTGATCTCCCATTACCAATCACTTGTTCCCAGGCCCACATGACATGAGAACCCAGCATTTCAGAGAAAGTACTTCATCAAAGGATAAAGGTTCAAATAATAACCACTTTTGCCGTTGCACTAATGACAACAGATAAAGAAGGCCAGAAGTAATTGGGGAGGGACTTGCACCACTGTGTTCTTGAGAAGATTTATCTATCATGAAAGACTTTGCCAGGACTACAACCTTGGGCAGTGGTCACTACAACCTTACATCAAAAATAACTTTTGCAAGGATGTCTGTTTAACCTTAGATTAGTGACCTCCCCCTGCCCTGCCTCCCCCCCCCCCTTATAACTCTTTAAGGCAAGTGTTAGTTTCAAAATACTGTATGTAATTCTGAGGCTGCCCCCTGATAATCTTTTTGGCTTTACCCTGTAACATGGCACATATATTCTCATTCCAATAGTCTGTGAGCCTTTTCCCCCTTTGCTCAATGCTAGCACTCTCTCCCCTAACTCAGCCTCCTTGCACCGCTTAAGCGAATGACCTGACAATGAGCAACACTCTCAGTCCAAAGGGAGTCTCCAGGATTTGTTATTTAGACGGACATACCTTTAGCAGTTTGCCTCCCAGAACTAACTTTTATCCATAGGTGGTACACACAGACAAAAATTTTGGTGTTTTTATGGAGGTATTTTCACGAACAAGAGTTCAGTGGATATTCAAACAGCAGCAATGTCCTGTCCCTTCATAAAAATACACCAAACAATTCGATAACAACTTTGTTTGGTAGGCTATATCTTCTTTGTGTTTTTATTTGTATCTGTCTCTCTCTGCATGTGAGTGTGTGTGTGTGTGTGTGTGTGTGTGTGTGTGTGTGTGTGTGTCTGTATGCGATAGAGTGCACGTAGAGGCAACCTTAGCTGTCCATCTTCGCTGTCCTTCTAACGTCATTCACTGCTGTGCATACCAGTCTAGCTCCTATCTCTGCTGTCCATCTCCCCACAGGGACAGTGTTACTACAGAAGCTTGTGTGGGATGCAAACTCTGGTTCCTGGGCTTGCACAGCTTCCCACTGAGCCATGTCCCCAGCTGCTGGAATGCAGTTCTTTGAGGCACACAGAATCCAGTCTTTGTTGTATGTTGATTGTGTCCCCATATAAAATGCCTGCACTAAAGATCACTAGAAGCACGATATGTTCAGGATGGTGAGAACAGCTGACCTAGAAATCAACTCCTGTACTACGCTGGACACCAGGGACTTGTGGGCACAGGACTGGGAAGCCATTCTTCCTCCTCACTGGAATATAATAAAGAACAGGCTACCAACACAACACTGAATTCTCCAAGCGTCTCCAGAAAATGGGTATTTTAAGGTAGGTCCTCCAAACCAGAGGATGAGAGACTCGCAAACGTCAAGGAACTCAATTCCCTTAGAATACAGAGGCAACCTTTTTATTGTGCAATTTTCCGGATCTGGATGAAAACATTCAAATGTTGACTTACAAGTGTTGGGGTCAGTTACAACTAACTGGAGACAGTCCAGTCCAGTTTATTAGAAAACCTGAAGGCCTGAGGTAGTCACTGAAACATCTTTCACATAAACTTCTCCCGGGAAGAGATTCATAACCTAGCTGTGTTTGTGCCTCGAAAGCCAAACCCTCTCAAACAAAGACAACACATCTCTGAAATTGCTCAAGTCTACCCACATTCGGGGTCCAGAGAGGACCCGAGAGACTGAGCTGTTAGCAAGTTAAAGCTGGGTCACCCGGTTATGAGAGAGGTTGCATCAGAGTTGAAGATTGCCCAAGGGTAAAACAGTAGACACGCAGTAACATCACCACGCTGGGATGACATCGCTGATAGTCTGCAGACAGCCAGAGAAGAAATCGGGACCAATGCACCGCTAGCCATGACCAGGCACGCATGCCCACCACTTTCAGGCGAACTTTTATACCTCCCTTTCCACGCCATCCTTTGTATTTCGGAATTAAATCATTGAGCGCGAGTCCTCGGCAGACACCTACTGTGGGGAGGAGAGAGCGCAGGAGGGTTAGACCATTACCTTTGCATGTAGTGGATCAAAAACATGGCCAGTAGGACCCGGTTAGGCAGGCTGCCGAGGCGCGCGGCTGCAGGGCGGGCATACTCAAACAGCGGCCAAGCCATCGAGGGCAGCTCCTGCAGGAACCAGGCGGGTCGCGCCGGCACCAGGCGGCCGGAATAGTCCGACGAGTAGCGGCCATAGGGAGAGCCCAACCAAGTGAGCATCGCGAAGGCCACGAAGGCCATGAGCCCCTCTACGTAGGTGAGCGCGTCCAGCAGGCGTAACTCGTCCAAGTCCATAGTTGAGGTCGAGCAGCGTGCTCCATACCTGGGCGTCCAAGTGGGGCCAAATATAAGCCCAGGAGGAGGGCGCAGAGAGGCCCACTCCAGCCAGCGCCCCAGCAGTGCGTACCTGCCCAGGGGAGGGGCGAGCCACCTGTTTGGGCGGGGACTGGACCACAATCTGGCACCACCAGACAACGCCCTCCCGCGGCAGAGGCCTATTGCGCAGAGCCCCGCCTACGCAGAGAGCCCTGTGCTCCCTCGGGTCCCCCCCCCACACACGATCCCGGAGAGCTACCCATTGGCCTAGAGCTTCATTGGCTAGCATCTCCGAGTGGAGGGAAGGCGAGGTCCAAGTCCTCAAGGGCGTGCCCTGCAGCCGGAGCCGCACCCGAGCCCTAAAGTCCATTTTACACAATTACGACCCCGCCCCTTGGCCCTAAGAGCCTCTCTCAGCGACCGGCTCTGCAACCTGAGGCCACGCCCCCGCGCCCCCGTATAACCACGCCTCCCCCACAGTCCCCGCCCCCTAGACAGCGGCCAGGGCTGCAGCCCTCTGCGCACGCGCCGCTCTCAGATCGTCCACGCAAGTGCCTGGGCTCCGCGCAAGGAGGAGTGATGCATGCTCAGGGGCGGTTGGTGTTGCTGTGGGGACACATGTTCCCTGAAGGGCGGTGGCCCTTTCCTCGTGTGCGTTTCCCGCAGGATAGAGCTGCATCCCACAAGGCATATTTCTAGACTGCCCCCGCTAGGACCCTGCCCCGGGGTCCTTAGGGAGCAGCCGGAAGTGCAGCGTGCGTGCTGGCTGTGCTGGGTCGCTGTCTGCGCTCCGCGTGTACAGCCGCGTGGGTCATGGGCCGGCGGGCGAGGGGCCGGCGGCTGCAGCCGCAGCCTGAGGGCGCGGAGGACGGCACCGAGGGAGGCAGCAAGCGCGGACAGGCGGTAGGCACCGGGGACAGCGTAGGCTCGGGCTTGCAGGCTTGCTCGTGGGCCGGGTTACCGGGGGTAGGGAGCTCACTCATCTCTGGCTTCCCCGTCAGGATTGGGAAGGTGGGTACCCCGAGATCATCAAGGAGAACAAGCTCTTCGAGCACTACTATCAAGAACTCAAGATCGTGCCCGAGGGAGAATGGGATCAGTTTATGGACTCACTCCGGGAGCCCCTCCCGGCCACACTGAGGATCACCGGTTACAAAAGGTAAGTCTGATGTGTTTTTCCTGGGGGGTGAACTTACAGGCCCTAGAGGGAGAGATGGGGTGCAAGGGAGCAGCCTGGGCTGTACAGGCTTTGCAGGTGGAAGATCAGAACATGACCAGGAAACTCTGCTTCCTGCGGGTGAGCGAGTTGATGCGCCCCATATGAGGAACATGCAAAACTTGTGGTGCCTAATTTTGCCTCTCTTCTCCTCGCCCACTACTGTACACAATCCCCCAGGTTTGCTGCAAGTGAAAATGAAGCAGGGCAGAAATGCAGTATTTCATTTACCTTATTTTTAAGGTGTGTCTAATCTGTGCTCCCAACGCAACGCAGTAAACTAGAGAGGTTTGGGATTTAGTTAAATCGGTTTTGGTGCTCTGCAGATTGAATTCTTATAAATTAACAGTGTCGCAGTGTTAGAAGGCTGCACACCCTTGAATGATGGAGGAACATTTCGGAGTTGGTTTTAGTTTTAAAATGTTTTTAGTGTTAAAGTTACTAAATTTTATCAATTCAGCGTTTTAGGAAACTATGGAAAATTACTTTTGTTTTTTGTTTTTTATTCTTAGCCATGCAAAAGAGATTCTCCATTGCTTAAAGAACAAGTATTTTAAGGAGTTGGAGGACCTGGAGGTAGATGGACAGAAAGTTGAAGTTCCACAGCCTCTAAGCTGGTAGGTACAAAATCCTCCCTCATCTTGGTTTTCTATTCTATTTATGTTTTATCCCTTGGATGCGTTTCTCAGCTCTGTAATCGATGTTGGCATAAAGTGCCTATAAAGTGCCTGGGTAAGCTTTTCCAGCATCTTAAGTTGTTTTCCCTGATGCTTTTACTAACATCAGACTGGTGTGCACACGTTCATTATGAGGCCCTTGTCGGTCCTGTTTCCCACTGGTTTTGGAAACCAGTTTCCAGCTGGTTTTGAGTCTAGAGCTTCTTTGTTGATGTTCCTGAGTGACTTTTCACTTATGTTTACATCCCCGAGTTCCTCACTTGGGAGTTCCAGGGTAGATGCTCTCCATTGAGAAAGGGAGAATAGACTCTGCTTGGCAAAGCCTCGCCGAGGGCTGGTGTGGCTTATGTCCCAGTGTCTCCCCACACAACCTCCAGGCAGGTTCAGTCTTCAATGTGTTCAGCGGCCATGCTCCCATGATGGTGCGTCCTTGTCCTGTGATCGCTGGAAGCTAAGGTGTAGGATACCTCATGCAATACCGAAAGAGCTCCATACAGTGAACGGACAAACTTACAGACTTTTAAAATTATGTATGTCTCATAATTCAGATTTGGGGATAGAATTTTCACACACAAAAAAGTATTTTTTATGTTAATTGTTATGTAAGGGTGAATTTAGTAAAGTCTTTTCTGGTAGCTTTGTAGATTTTTGGCAATTTTATGCCTTCTATTTTGAGACAGGGTCTCTTGTAGCTCTGGCTGATCTGGGAGTTGCTCTGTAGACCAAACTCACAGAGAATGAATACCTTGACTCTCTTCTGTTGGAATTAAAGACCTGTGCCACCGTGTCTGGCATTTTGACTATTTGTAAATTTATGTGATTTTTTTATTTTTAGGTAGTCTTTTGTGGTCACAACCCAGGATTAAGGTGTTATGAGCAGGTGTCGTCCCCCCTCACCACCACCACCCCACCCTGTCCCCGCCACCGCTGGTCTGGTCCTGCCGCCCCTCTGCCATGCCAACCCCAAATAACACGCTGAGACTCTGTATTTGATATAAGGCTGTTGGCCAGTTACTAATTCCTTATTGGCTAGCTCTGTCTTAATTATTAACCCATTTCTACTTATCTAAGGATTTCCACATGGTCATTTTATCCGAGCTAGGCGGGCCAGCATCTTGCTTTCTCCATGCTCTACATGCTGACTCCTCCCAACTACTTCCTCTTTCCTCCTCCTAGTCTCCTAGCCCCACCTATCTTGCTTTCCCATTGGCCACAGTGCTTTATTTATTAACTGATATGAGAAACATATTTACAGAATAACATCTCCCATCATTAGGGTTTTGTCAGTCATGGAATATAGATGTCCTTTTCTCACGGGCCATTTGGATTTTCAGTGTCCTTAGCATAGTTAGGCACAGCATGTTCACCAAAAGGAGTACTGGATATCAGATGCTAAAATCTATGTGCAGCAATGATCCAAACCTAATGTCACTGCTGCAGAGTAAGAGTCCTAAAGCGTTATACCCCGTCCCTGGGTTATGTGTTTAGACTAGATTTTAAAATTCGGGAGCTAATGTATAGGAGAATGACTCAGGCGTGCTGCTGTAGTACAGTTCAAGTCTGTTGTAGTGAGTCAGTGAGAACAGAAGATGTGTCTCTGCTGCTTTGGTCATTGACTGGCTAAGGTATGGAGTCTCAGCATCTGGCCTTCCTCCCCCTGGTACCTGGCCAGCTGACTGACCTCGTCCTAACCTCTCTGTGAGTCTTGGTTTGAGACTGGTGGTAGTGGTGTTTGATGGTGGTAGTGGTCCATTGCTTGATGTAGGGGCTTCTGGCACCTTAGTTTCCCATGGTTACTGTTTTATGTCTCACCTGGAGACATTTGTTCTGTACACCTTGTACAGTGCTTGGACAGGGAAGCTATGCAGATGAGAAACCCTCTGTCCGCTGGCCTCAGCCACTAGGAAGATTCGTGAGCACACATCTACAAGATGGCATGCTGTGGTAGTCACCTTGTTCTCTACCTTCCAACAAACTCAACAAAACAGTCAGACTCTTTGAACAGCCCTTGAACACCCAACTGCAGCTAATGGCAAAGCTGCTTACCCAAGTCATTTTCTGCAGTCATGTACAGGCATGGGACAGAGCCTTCCAAAGCCTCCAGAGTAAGGTCACGATAAGTGGGGAAGGTCAGAGTGTCTCTGTTAGTGTCCGCCTGTACGCGCCTACCCCTGTCAGCAAGGAAGACGCGACTCTGGGAAGATCTTTTTCATGTAGTTTTAATCAGGATCTTTGAAACATGTTTCCTCTGACCCGCGAGAGAGCGGGGGACCCCTGCACAGGCTTAAATACCCTTGAGCTAACCAACCCCAGTGAGCCACGTGGACCCTGCAGATAGGCTACTCTAATGCAGAAGCAGACAGGCTGAACAGACTTAACCAATTAAGGGCTTGTTTACGCCAGAAAGCCCTCACCAATGGGAAGGTGTAAGGCGGAAGCCAGCGCCACTTTAAGGCGTGGCACTTCGTGGCTCTCTACATCCAGCAGCGGGCTACTGCTGAGCTTAGTTTTCTGAATACAGTCAGGGTATGAAGAAAGACTGAATGCTTTGGTTCCTGATCGATAGCTTTTACCAGTATCAGTGGGTTATTTAATCAATTAGTGTTGGATACTTGGAAATCTCAGCAGTCAGGCAGCAGCTTTCTGAGACTTGTAGTTTTCTGTTCAAAATACAGCCAGCCACAAGGTATTCTCTCTAGCCTTGCCACAGTGGGGCATCATTTAAAAAGATAGTGCTGCTTCTGTCTTTCATAAAACCTCAAATGGATTTTAAAACCCTTTAAGACACTGATTTAAAAAAAAAAAAAAAAAACATGTTGGCAGATTTTTCTTTGGGCGGTCAGCTCATAAAAAATGACAGACTTATTATTAATTATGAAAGTTTGGCCTGTAGCTTAGGCTTGTCCCACTAGCTCTTAGCCCATTTCTTTTCATCTATGTGTTGCCATGGGAGTTAGGGCTTTTGTCTCTCCTCTGCTTCCACTGGCGAATCCCGTCCTTCTCCTTCCCCAGACCTCTCTCTTCTCTGTCCCTAGAAGACCTGCCTAACTTCTTTTCCTACCTAGCTATTGGCCAGGCCACTCCGCTCTTTCATAAACCAATCAAAAGGTGCTTTGGCAAAGACATATTTTCATGGTGTACAAAAAGATTATTTCACGATAAATATACCTCATGATTATTTGGTCTTAAAAGTACATGTTTTGTTTTATATTTGCCTTTGCCTGGTGAGATAGCATAAGCCTTTGATCCTAACACTTGGGACTCGGTGGCAAGCAGAAGTTTAAGTCCAGCCTGGTCTATGTAGGAAGCTCAAAAGTAGCCAAAGCTACATGAAATCCTATCATAAAAATGTATTTATATATATATATATTTTTTGCTGGCTACTGTAAAGATGTATGGTCAATTTGGGGTTTTTTGTTCATTTTCAGTTTTGTATTTAGCTATTTGGAACATTTTACTTAGGAAATCAGTGGCTGCCAAGCTCACTATAGGAGACTTTGAAGCTTATTGTGTAAACTTACACCTTAACTATTGGTACTAGAAACTGATCCATAGGGCCTAGGGAGCAGCTGTTCACTCAAATGATGTGCAGGTTGCTCCCACACTTGAAATGAAAATTCAGTTATTTCTAGTAAGTCTGAGTGGTTTACACTGACGCTCTGGAGGGGGGTAAATGTTCACACCGACGCTCTGGAGAGTGTAAATGTTCACACCGACGCTCTGGAGAGTGTAAATGTTCACACCGACGCTCTGGAGAGTGTAAATGTTCACACCGACGCTCTGGAGAGTGTAAATGTTCACACCGACGCTCTGGAGAGTGTAAATGTTCACACTGACGCTCTGGAGAGCGTAAATGTTCACACCGACGCTCTGGAGAGCGTAAATGTTCACACTGACGCTCTGGAGAGTGTAAATGTTCACACTGACGCTCTGGAGAGCGTAAATGTTCACACCGACGCTCTGGAGGGGGGTAAATGTTCACACTGACGCTCTGGAGAGTGTAAATGTTCACACTGACGCTCTGGAGGGGGGTAAATGTTCACACTGACGCTCTGGAGAGTGTAAATGTTCACACTGACGCTCTGGAGAGTGTAAATGTTCACACTGACACTCTGGAGGGTGTAAATGTTCACACTGACGCTCTGGAGAGCGGTATATGGCGCTCACACTGACGCTCTGGTTACCTGGCGATTTGTACTGTTTACTGTTATTGGTCACAGGCAAGTTTGGGGTGGCCAGAAATTATATACTAGTTGGCATTTTGCTTCTCTGTGTTTCAGGTAACACAGTAACTCCGGTAATTTTTGAAATACAACTCTAGGAGCCAAAACAGCGCATATATCTATATTACTGCCTGTAGTGACCCAGAATGAATACCTCAGTTTTTTGTTTCTGTTTTGTTTTTTTTTAACTGCCTGATAACTCGAACATAGCTTAAAAGTACTATGTGAGTGGAGGGTTCTGTGTGAGAAATCCACACTCAGTCCCATTTTCATAATTTAGTAGACAGAACTTGTTACGGGAATCTTAAAACATGGCTATTGAATAGGACCTTAAGATGCTGAAAGCTTGTTTGTTCTTGTCACTCCCAAGTTTAAATTCGTCACTTGTGTCTGTTTTCCGGTCAGCCTTATTTCATTGTCCTGGCTGCTACCATGGCTACAGATTGATACGTAGAACCTTTGTGACCCTGCATTGTTGACGGAGTTTATTGTCGTGTTACAGGCATAACAGGCAGCAATGACACACACTTGATCACCATCTCACCTGCTTAATTTTACATCAGGTTAACTGGGCGTGGTGAGCACTGTGCTATGGGTCACATCAGAGCCCTCATTTCTGCTACTGCAGACCGGTAAATAGGTACAGGCCAGGTGTAGACACCTCCCAGTCACTGACCTCATAAAGATAGAATGTTCATAGATTGACATAGATGGCGAGAGAGGTTTTGTCCTTCAGTCTGTAGATCACCCTAGCCTGGGAGTTAAAAGTGAGTGCATTAGTGGGCCCCTGTCTTGTCGCCCTGTAGAACTGCTTTGTGTAGAAATAGGAAGTAATCTGAGAAAGTGGTGATGATGTTTGTCAAACATTTAAAAGCCCACTTACACATGTATGCCTTATTGTATGAGAATGGTGGTTAACTTTGGGCTCATGTCACTTAGAAGGACCGTGCATACCTTATTGTGTGAAAATGGTGGTTAACTCTGGGCTCACCTCACTTAGGTACCCTGAAGGGCTTGCCTGGCACACAAACTTGAGTCGAAAGATCTTGAGGAAGTCCCCGCTGCTGGCCAAGCTCCATCAGTTCCTGGTCAGCGAGACGGAGTGTGTAAGTCGGTTCTGTGGGTGCGCTGGGGCCCTGAAAGCACAAGGCGCCGTGTCAGTGAACTTCCACAGCATGGGGGGTGGGGTCAAGCCCTGCTAATCTCAGGTTTTCCATGTCAACCAAACTGCTGCTTGTCTGAGTCAAGGACTCCTGAAGATAGTAAGTTTGCCTGTCAACGTTGTCAGTTTGTCTTACTGTCTCCTTTTTGTGGATTGACGTGGCAAGTGCAGGACTAGGCAATCTCTCATAGTCCTTCTGTTTGGTATATAACCCTTTTCTTAGATTTGCATTTTATTTGCCTGTCATGCATGCAGAGGACAAGATTTTAAGGCAAATTAGTGTGCTATGAACGTTGTCTAGTTTACTTTTTAATGGCATTGTTAATTTCACACTTGGGTAGTTTTCCTGGATTTGACCTTTGCCAATGAAAGCAAATGCTTGTAGCTAAGTGTGGCTGTGCTTCTGGTAGGTGTGGTCCTTCCAGGCTGCTTTGAACAGCTTCAGTCGCCACAGGTCTGTAGGCAGAGCGCAGGCACTGTCTTTTCATGTAGCGGATAAGTGTGCTCCCTATAGCTTCCCTTTTCCTTCTTTTCACATTTAACTCGGGAGTTTCACGTCTTCTTGTCCACCTCTTTCTGGTCTAGTGGCCCCTTTTGTACCAGTTATAAAGTGGGCTGCTTGTTCAGCAAGCTTTAGAGATTGCTGTGGTTCCCATATTTCTTCTTTCCTGATGCCATTGCCTCTGTCCCAGTTCCCAGCTGTTTTCTATCTCCGTGGCTTTCTGTCAGAAGAGTAGAGGGTATAAATTTGTCTTGGCTTTCCCTCCCTGAGTAGTAAGAGTTGAGAGCTTCCACATCCCTGTCTTTTCCCTGGCCATGCACAGCTCCCCATCTGTTAAGTGTATGTTTTTCCCCCCTCTGGTCTGGTCCCACTGCTCCACCAGCTCCAAGTAACACACAGAGACACTGTATTTGATAAAAGGCTGTTGGCCAGTTACTAGTTTGTTATCTCTGTCTTAAATATTAACCCATTTCTATTAATAGTGCTTTAGTCATTAACCAAAACGAGAAACATATTTACAAACTGACATCTCCCATGACCCATCCAGGTTTGTGGCTCCATAAAAGATTAGCAACCCATTGGTAGCATCAGGTGTGCACTTTGAGTAGAGCAGAGGCTGTGGGGACTAGAGGTGGGCAGTGGGTGGGTAATGGAGGCCCAGCTTGTGGTAGGGGAGGTGGCTATGTGGAAGGAAGGCTTTCAGCTTTTATCAGGACCTAGATAGTGAGAGCTGTGCAGCTCAGCAGAGTTGGCTTTGCAAACTGGAATCACATGGGTAAACTGTAGCTTAGAGTCCGTGTGCCTGGGTGAGCGAATGACAATGCCACAGAGTCACTGCTGTCCAAACCTAAGAGAGCAGTGGCCGGTGCAGGTGTCAAGTCTGATGTTAGCTCTGACTGTCATATGCCTGGCTTGTCATGTGTCAGCGCTTGGCCGAAGCTGGTGGCTTGTGCACACAGCCCACACAGCTTGCAGGCTGTTGGTGGAGTTGTGACTGAGGTGGTGCTGGTCTGTCTCTCCAAGTCTGTCTCTGAGTGTGTCTCTTGTGTCTGCCAGCTCCTGAGCCCTCATGAAAGCAACATGAGAGTGGTAATAGTTGTTGAAAGGATGGATGGGCTCAGTAGCTGATGTCATGTCTCCACAAGGAGTTGCTTAAATCTAGATAGTGGACATGGAGGGTCCCTGGTAAAGCTGACCCAGAGGGCAGAAGGATTATTGTCTGATGACCAATTTTTTTCCTACACTAAATTTTGGCTCCTGGCTGCCTGCTGCTCTGTAGATAGGAGACCACCCTTGAGGATATCACCAAACCCTATGCCTGAGAGGACTGTGGTATCAACCTGCAGAATCATACTTCACATTCTAGCCTTGATGCTAGTGGGCTATTGTTAATTAGATAGCAAGTGACTAACCACTAATTCAGAAATCTCTCCTCACCGACAGTTTTGTGTGGTAGAGATGTTCCTGTCCTGGGACATTTTCCTAATGCCCTCAATAGGTGCCTGATTTGAAGTGTTGCTTTTCTTATTGTCCCTGGTTTTCTCCCCAAGGGAAACATCAGCCGGCAGGAGGCTGTCAGCATGATTCCCCCACTGCTGCTCAACGTTGAGCCCCATCATAAGGTAGTGTACCAGATAGAAGGTGGCAGGGAGGTTGGGTACGGCAGTGTCGTGTCCACAGGTGGGAGGAGGGTAGGTACGGTGGTGCTGTGTCCACTCTGCTGAACCCTCAGGAGAGTTAGTCTTTTCCTTTGCTTTCATCTGGTAAAGGTATATTTTAAGCTTTTGTAATTTTAGTTTTGTCTTCTTACAATAGACAGAGCTACACATGAATTTCTTTACCGTTAAAGGGTTTTTTGTTTTTAACTTAGCAAATTAACTATACAGACACAACCTTCTATGATCTTTCTGTCCTGATCACATTGGCTCCATGGAGCTCATTAGTGCCGGACACCCTTGCATAATTTTTAAGAAAATTGGCTTTGTCCACTCAACAGTCTGGGAGCAGATGAGGAAAAGGAAAAAGTGAAGGGGCTTGGGCCCTGGCTGTAGAGTGACATTCATGCTGGGATGATTGCTGTTCCCTGTCCTTATACAGCTCCCAGTGCCGTTCTGTTCTCGTCCCTGTGTGGACCGTGTCTTTCTCTCTTATCGTGTGACTTCTTAGTTTTATGGGCAGAGAACATTCTCTGTAGTTTAGGTCCTGAAATGCAAGTCAGCATATTAGAATGACTCACAAGATGGCTTAAGATCAAATGCAGAGTATTTTTAAAAAGTGACATGCTCTTGTTTGGTTTTTATAGATCTTAGACATGTGTGCAGCTCCTGGATCCAAGACCACACAGTTAATTGAAATGTTGCACGCAGACATGAGTGTTCCCTTTCCAGGTAATCACTGGGGGGCAAAGAAACCGTTTTGGCGGGTGTTGGTGAGGAAAATTCCTCCCCTTTCCTGCTTCCCGAGCTGTGAAGTTGCCCATGACTATACTGAAGGTTGCATACCATGTTGATAAGTTCTGAAGTCATCATGAACAGACTGACCCTTTCTGTGTGCGCTGTCTAACAGGAAATGGGCAGGTGTTTTGTCAGGCCTGCACGTAGTATACAGACCACTTTTAAATGTGGGTCATAACCGGGCATTGTTCAGTTTTTGCCATAAGTGGGGGGCAGTGGCTTGTTCTTGGCTGTTGCTGTCAGTCCCCTCCATTCAGATCCCTTCACCTTTCAGCAGTGGGGTGTGGCTGTGATGTGCAGTGGTGTGGGGAGGCAGCAGAGCTCTCAGAAGGTGGCAGCCCTTTCTGCAGTCTGCCAGTGTCTCCTGCTTGCTGGTTTTTAGAAGCTGCCCGGCCCCAGTTTGGTTTTAGATGCATAGTTAACACTGGGGGGTGTTTCCCCCCTCCCCTTGTTTGTCTTTGTCTTTTTTTAAGCCCTCATTTTGTTGATAGATAACATTTTCCCCCAAAGCATCTGTATTACATATTTTTAACTCCATGTTGTCAGTAAAGGGCCTTGCTTAGCTGGCAAGAGCAGTTTACTTTTGTGTTCCTGTTATCTTACGTTCCTCGACTTTGGGAAGAATGGTCCTGGCTGTAAATGCTGTTCAGCTTCTTTTGTGTCTTTTGCTGAAGTGTGGGAAGAATCAGAAACGAGCAGGGACACCATTTGGGAAACTTCCCAGGCTGGTTCTGAGCTTGGGACACCAAACACCATGTCCCAGGGGTTGTTTGATGGGCTCGGGTCTTTCTAGAGCCAAGTTCTGGCATGTGGGCAGGGTGTTGTGTGCCTTTCTCTCCTCGTCTCACTCATAAGTAATCATCTTAGAGAAGTCATTAATGAACATAAGACAGGTCAATAACTGCTAGCAAATGAGACAGGAGGTTTTGATAGTTTTTGGCGCCATGAATGAAGTCCACGCTCCAAAGGTTAGCTCCTTTCCCCTTTTCTAGAATACCTTGATCTCAGGTCTTATATCTCACCACTTTCTTTCTCACCTGCCGACCAGAGGTTATGGTTATGTGTTTCAGGGAATGATTCTTCTGCCACATCTCACCTGACTACAATTTTATGTTCCTAGAGGGATTTGTAATCGCAAATGACGTGGACAACAAGCGCTGCTATCTGCTCGTTCATCAGGCCAAAAGGCTGAGCAGCCCCTGCATCATGGTGGTGAACCATGATGCATCCAGCATCCCTAGACTCACAGTAGATGTGGACGGAAGGAAAGAGGTTCTCTTCTATGACCGAATTTTATGTGATGTTCCCTGCAGGTATTTATATTAAGAGGCCAGAAAACCCAAAATCTATCAGGAAGTCCAGTCACATACATGTAGGTTAGATTAAACGGCCATGAACACGGGTGGTGCGCATGGTTACTGTGCCAGGAATATGGAGAAGAGTGTCCTGTTGATGGGACAGAACAGAGTGATAAATGGTTCTAGAAGAGAGGTGACATCTCTGAGAGATGGTGACTCACACCTTTGAACCCAGCACTCAGGAGGCAGAGACAGGTGGATCTCTGAGTTTTCAAGGTCAGCCCAGTCTGCTCATTGAGTGCCAGGACAGGCTCCAAAATCAGTTTCTTACTTAGTTCAGTGAGAGAAACTTAGGAATGGAAACTTTGTGAAACTCATTTTATTTACATATCAATACTTCAAATTTAATGGCTGAAATATTAGAAAATTAGATGTTATTTAGAAACATTGTCTCACATGGAAAGACCCTATTCTGCCCTATTCTGTTGTAGATGTAGTTCAGAAGTAAGGTTAAAACCCACATGGGTAACTGGATTTGTGGAGACCAGAGCTCAGGGTCTGCAGGAGAGAGCCTATCTGGGGGCTTAGGGAACCTCTTCAGAAGCATGTCATTTTCTTAAATGTTTGTGCTGGTAGTGGAACTTAGTTGAAATTATAGCTGGTAACACCAAGTGTGGCTGAGTGAAAGTGCATGGAAACTGAAACTTTAGAACTGTGTGAATGAACTTTAAAGCATGGGCTACCTTAACTTAGAGCATGGTGAGTAAAACTTGTAACGTTCTGTGTGAAGCATCATAAGTTCATGAGTCATGAATTCTCTCATTTCCTTGGTTACAATATTCTTTAACCACCTGGCTGGTGGTGGCACACACCTTTAATCCCAGCCACGGGAGGCAGAGGCAGGCCGATCTCTGAGTTGAAGGCCAGCCTTGAGTGAGTTCCAGGACAGCCAGGGGGAGAAATTCTGTCTCCAAAAACCAAAGGGGGAATATGTAATCAGCGTATCAATAAATACTTGGTCGTAGGTGGAAGAAGTTCCTGAAATTTTGGTGTCAGGTCTTGCTAATCTTATGAACCTGCTCCTGAGTCCCAGAGAGATGATGCAGGGTCATCAGCTAGGGCAGCAGCGAACCATGGGAGCCTGTCCTGAGAAATGCACGTGCAGCTAATTTTTACCAGGTCAATGGAAGCAGTGAGAAAGCTGATAATAGCGTTGAATCAGCTTGGTTGAATTTGCTGTGGCAAAACCTTTGCAAGAATAATTCTGGTTTTAAAATGTCATTTTGTATTAATCTCTTTTCTAAACAGCATTTATGTAGAGACCTGTCTGTGTTCTAGGTATATAGATTAGTGTTGCTGGTGCAGGCTGAACATTCCCTAATTTGAAAATTTAAAGTGCTTCAAAAGCCAAAGCATTTGAGTCCTTGTCAGACCTGCAAGTGAACAACCACACCTGAACTCAAGTGACAAGTCACAGCCAAAACACTGCATACTCAGAATGGCCTGTAATTATCTTCAGGGTGTGCGTGTAATGTGTGCACAAAACAAATGGATTTGTATTTAGAATTGGTTCTCCTCCTCACATACTTCCAAAGACACCCAGATCTTGTTTTCTCAGGAACACTGTGCCCATGGAAGGAGTCTCTTAGAGTTGATGAGGCTTTCTGCTCTGTCCATCCATCTTTTCTTTGGGAATTGGCTCTGTCTGCTATGAGGATAGAGGTGCTATAGTCAGATTTCACAGTACCTGCTTTGTAGGTCAGCTTGTGTATGACATGGCTGCGAAACATCTACCCAGGCAGGAGTTCAGTTTGTTAAATGTCTTCTTTCCAGTGGTGATGGCACCATGAGAAAAAACATTGATGTTTGGAAGAAATGGACCACCTTAAACAGCTTGCAGCTCCATGGGTAAGCAAATTGGTCAGACTTGGAACACAGGCATCGTCTCCCGACTGACCATCTGTGGGTGGCACCTGGAGCCATAGTTAGTAGATGCCTCATGAGAGTTTACTAAGCAGTGGTTCTCAACCCTTTGGGGGCCAGTTACCAGATATTGGCATATCAGATATTTACATTACAATTCATAGCAGTAACAAAATTACAGTTATGAAGTAGCAATGAAACAGTTTTATGGTCACTACATGAGGAACTGCATCAAGGGGTCACAGTATTGAGGTTACGAACCACTGCTTTAGAGCATTTAAGCATAGTAGCTGTTATTCTTATTCCATCAATGCATATTTATTTAAATGGCCTTTCATGCCCTGTTTGTGTGTGGCATTCTTTCATATTTCTTAATTTTATGTGTATGATTTATGTGTGTGTGTGTGCGCACGTGTGTGTGCCTAGTGCTTGCGGAGGTCTGAAGGCAGCATTAAATCCTGGGACCGGAGTTATGGGTGGTCATGAGCTACCATGTGGGTGCTGGAACCAAACCCAGGTCCTCAGCAAGGGCTATTGACTGCTGAGCCATCCATCTCTTTAGCTCACACACAGTGTTTTCGAAGGCTCTTTCTAAATTTCTTGGTTTTTTTTTCTTTTAACATGAGCACGTCCCCTTCAGTGTGTAGTGGGATGGTCTAGTAGACTAGTAAAAACTGACTGCCAATAATTTAACTTTGCTTATTAATCGTTAATGATTTTGTAAATTGGAGGAAAGGGTTTGTATCACTTATCTGAATAAATTTGGAGATTTTTCCTAGAGAAATTCTCCAGATATGTTGTATTTTTCTTGTTAAACTGTTGAGAAATATGGCAGAACAGAAAAACTATAAAAGTGGATTTCTTTTTAAAGAACGAACACAAATAGTTTCTATACGATTGTATTAATTTCGTTGGCAATCTTGAGAAGTGCTTTGTTGTGTCTTACCATAGTCCGTGTGTGGCGGGTAAGTAGGTGCCTGTGGCCCATGCTCTGTTGGGTTAACCTGCAGTCCTCCCTTAGCCTACAGCTCCGGATTGCAACTCGAGGTGCAGAGCAGCTGGCAGAAGGGGGCAGGATGGTGTACTCCACGTGCTCCTTGAACCCAGTCGAGGATGAAGCTGTAATAGCAGCCCTGCTGGAGAAGAGTGATGGTGAGCATGTGTGGTGCTGGTCCTTAGGGGACAGCACGGGGGTGGGGAGGGCCTGATTATTTGCGTGGGTGTTTAACCTAGTTAAAAATAGGTTTCTGTGATGCATTTGTCAAATTTTGTGAATTGCCATTGTGTCAGGTGCTTTCGACATTGGTGCATGTAAAGGTGTTTAGTAGGGTAGTGGTCCCATTAACTGCAGCACAGCATGTTAGGGATCGACAGTACTGTGCAGCTCTCTCCACTGTCCATCTTACTTTCTCAATCTGTAAAACCTAGTAAGTCGCTGTGTCCCCCTGCCACCACCCCTGTTGCCCCCATTTGGGTTTTTCCCTCTGGACCTCTGATCCTAGGATCCTCATGCAGGTGGGTCATAATGTAGCTGACTTCTCATGACAGCCTTGTTTGCCTCAGTACACTGTTTCTGTCAGGGTTTCATCTCGTGTGTAAGCTGAACAGCACCCAGTAGCCTATGTGACTTCCCCGTGCTCACTGAATCATCAGGGGCTGACACTTGGTGTGTTAAGAGTCTCCTAGACAGCCTGTTCTCGGTGCTTTGGGATGTGCATCTGGAAGGGGTTTATTGAACCCTCTCGTAACTAACTTCCTGACTTTCAGGGCTGCTCTTTGTACTGACAGCATCATTGTACATCCTGTACATGGGTTTCAGTTGTGTCATGTTCTTGCCAGAC
The DNA here is from genome assembly GCA_030556225.1 of Cricetiscus sungorus. Classification (NCBI taxonomy): domain Eukaryota; kingdom Metazoa; phylum Chordata; class Mammalia; order Rodentia; family Cricetidae; genus Cricetiscus; species Cricetiscus sungorus. Next base: position 33,381,936 of record JANBXA010000398.1, read on the forward strand.
CTATGGTTGTTTTGTTAGTACCCATCCCACTGGTTGTAAGGTTTTAGCACACTGAGTTACACTGAGCCATCTGTCACGCAGCATTTTCAAACTATTCCAAAACAGCATTTTAGCATTTGACTGAAGTGTTAGCTTTCTTCCGAAAACAAGCAATAGATTTTCTCTATGTTTCGGGGTCATATCCACCAGTATGCCATTCTCACGAACATGGAGGAAGTTGGACATAACTAGGGAAGCGCACTTGCCATCCCTTGCCTGGGGTGTGTGCAGCCCTGGCTGGTCTGGGCTGGGCAGTCATTCCTCGGCTGAGTCCTGTAGATTGAGATTTAATACATTGCTCTTTGTAGTCATACACATTGGCCCCACTGGATGGAGAGCCAGTGTCTGTGTCTTGTGTTTGCTTTGAAGGAGGGAGGTTCTTAGCAGGCTGCTCTGTAAAAGCCCCTGTAGGTGTAGGATCCCCTTGGGAATCCTTTAGCTTGTTATTTGGGGTCTTCGTTGCTTCTCTGGGGAGCTTTGTTGTTTTCCACACATCTGTATAGATAGCTGGATAAATGGTGACTGATGCCCTCACCGTACAGCCCCCTACAACGTCACTGTGGAAGACGGCAGGATCAGAGTGTGTTCACACTGCCTTGCTGTAAGACAACTTTAGAAAACTTCCCAGTTGAACTCCATGGTTGAACTCCATTCTGGGGTGTGTTAGACAGAAAGGCATGAAGACACAGATCACCTGACCAGTGTGTATGTTGAATTTTAATTTGCATTTTAAGAATACAATTAAATGACTTGTAGTAAAGTTACTCAGCTGAGTCTGGCCACAGTCCAGTTTGAGGTCATTTTTTGCACCCCACGAGGGTTCTTTGTGGCTATTAGCATTCACTCCCAGGCCTAATCCAGGCCGCTTTCTGTCAGTGGACTTGCCTTCCCTAGACATTCCTACCACGCTGCATGGACTTTGCTGTGTCTCTTTGAGTGGGCATAGTGTGACAGCCTGTGTGGTTTTCCTCATTTATTCCTAGGTGCTCTTGAGCTGGCTGACGTATCTGCCGAGTTGCCAGGACTGAAGTGGATGCCTGGAGTCTCCCAGTGGAAGGTAATCCTACGGTGAGGGCTTCAGTTCAAAGGAGCAGGGCACCTGAAGGGGTTGAGTCACAAGTGTTGGAAGACATTAGTGTGGGTATTGTGAGTCAGTACCCAACACAGACTCTAAAGACAAATGCTAGATTTCATGTTTTTCTCTGTTTTTGTTTCCCATGTAGAACCTATGTTTGCTCTCATGCCCATAGATTAACACCTTGCTGAGTATGGAGTGGGGGTGAGGGTTGCAATTCAACCTTGCTTTTATAAACCAAACAGTTTCCTTTGACCTTCCTTCCCAAACCAAGTCTGAGATTTGTTTTGTTTTGTTTTAAGTAAATAAATAACCTGGTCAGTGGGTTTGGTGATGTTTATCCTGGATTTGGGGGTGAAGGTATTTTGGTATTTTTAAAGATGATATAAGTTATTTGCCAAGCAGGTTTTAGCATTATCTTTGCAAATAGTCTTACTCTGGAGAGACAGATGTACTCTTTGTGCCATGTGGGGAACTCATCCCATGCCTTTTCCTGTGCATTGGTACTCTGTTCATTATAATAGTGCTGCTGGTCTCTCTGCAGGTCATGACTAGAGATGGGCAGTGGTTTGCAGGCTGGGATGAGGTTCCCCAGGGCAGGCACACACAAATTCGACCTACTATGTTCCCACCAAAAGACCTGGAAAAACTACAGGCTCTGCATCTAGAGCGATGGTAAGTGTGGGCACTGCAGGCTTCAGGGTAGGGAGATGGTCTGTGGAGGCGGTGAGCTGGGTGCCCATTGGTTGCTACCACCAATGTTTACAAATACTGGAATTGGTTAGAATCTCAGAGTTGATGCTTTGAAAACCGCATGAGCTGTTCACCCCTCGTTCATTAGTGTGTAGTGATTGTACAAAGCGATGGCTTCATTGTGACAGCTCCGGAAATGCTCGGTGTCCCTTGATCGTATTCATTCCTCCATCCTTATGTGTTTACCCTGGTCTGCCCCTGTTCCCCTCCATCGACTTTTCAAAGACAGTATGAGTGAGAGCTCTTCTGTGAGAGGAGCTGAGTGTCTGCGGTAGGGGAAGATGAGATCACTTGCATAACGTCTTACATGTGTACTGTTTTAGCCTTCGGATACTACCACATCATCAGAACACTGGAGGCTTCTTTGTGGCGGTGTTGGTCAAGAAAGCATCAATGCCATGGAATAAGCGTCAGCCAAAGGTAAGGGTTTAAATCCAAAACCGTCTAACGGAATGCTTGACCTTACTGCTCTTGATACCAGACAAGACCTGTAAGAGTTGGTTCAGTTGAAATGCAAGCGAAGGCTTTGAGGGGTGGGGATGTGTAGAGAGGCTGAGCCTAAAGGAAGGGGGGTTCATCTGCATTTCACTTAACAGCAATTGGGATGCTATGAGATTGATGGAGGGATAGGGGCTCTGAGTCTGGAGTAGTCTTGACATTCACTGTCCTACACCATAGGGGTTCATTCTGTCCTCTGTATGTGCTGGTCATCAGTGAGACTCTGTTCTCATCTGTGAGCAGTCATGGGAAGTGCTCTCATGGCCTTCCCAGGCCCCGTACATGGTTCCTCTCTGTTAGTCCAGCCATTGTTTGTGACTCATAAATGAAACTTCTGTGGTTATAGACTGGCCTGGAATTGTTGTGCAAACCTCTGTTTCTTCAAGATCAGTCTTGGATTGGGACTAAGACTGCTCAGCTTTGGAAAAACAGAAAGGAACTGTTTTCTCAAAAGATTGCAGCCTTCTCTGGCTACAGTTACAGATGGCCCAGGATAACTTTGTTCAGTTTTCAGCCAGAGAAGGCAGAGACCCTGTGCTTTTAGGTGTCACCATGAATTTTGTAGGCTAGAAAGGTCCCCACCCTCAAGGTGAGGACCTAACTCTGGGGCCGTCCCAAGTCCTTGGGAGTAAAGCTTAGAGCTGTTCTCTTTCCTGATAGAGGTAGGATGCCAGCCCAAAAAAAAAAAAAAAAATAAGAAGTGAGAGTAACTTGACTAGGGCATTTTACTTATGCCCATGTGTTGAAAATGCTGTTTCCAAACGTCAGTTGAGGTTTAGTAGCAGGGTGCCTTGTGTCTTCTTACAATGTGTTTTAACGGTGGCATGCATTTAATAGTTCTTTGGAGCTGGGGTTGAAACTAGTCTGTCCTTCCTGTGTCCAGCTCCAGCAGTGTGTGCTGTGAGAAAGATGCGTCTTCGTTTGAACTTGTGGCATTTTTCTCCAGTGCTCTGGACCCATAGCGAGTGGTTCTGCACAGTTGGGAACAGTGCGATGCTATTGTGAGTGGGCTGTAGATGGGCCTGCACTGAAATGCCTCAGGCCTCAGGCTTCCCACTCCTGCAGTGTGACGGGGCCTTTCCCCTTGGATGAGCTGTCATTTGCAGGATTCCATGTTAGCTTGTCTGCCCCCACCCCCGTTTCTGTGTGTGTGTGTGTGTGTGTGTGTGTGAGAGAGAGAGAGAGAGAGAGAGAGAGAGAGAGAGAGAGAGAGAGAGAGAGAGAGAGAGAGAGAGAGAGAGAGAGAGAGAGAGAGAGAGAGAGAGAGAGAGAGAGAGAGAGAGAGGGAGAGCAGTGTGCACTGCTGGGGGCACACTTCTCGTGAGGTTTGTCTCACTAGTCAGTCCTGGGGAACAGAGAACACTCAGAATTAAAGCCATAGACATAGACACTACTGTGTCTTTTCAGAAAAGCTTACGGTGGGCTGTTGGAGCTGTCTCTTCACATTGTTGCTGTGACTTTGGAACTTGCCTGCACAGTACAGTAGCATCCTAAATTGTAATCTGATGGCAGACCTGGAAGATACACTTTTTTTTCCTTATTATGTATACAGTGTCCTGCCTGCATGTTTGCCTGCAGGCCAGAAGAGAGCACCATATTTCATTACAGATGGCTGTGAGCCACCATGTGGCTTCTAGGTATCGAACTCAGGACCTCTAGAAGGGTAGCCAATGCTCTTAATCCCTGAGCCATCTCTCCAGCCCTTACAGATCTTCTTAACATGCAGAAAGGACACTGCTTTGTAGATTGTTTGGTGTTGCTAGTGGTTGAGTCCTGGGCTGTGTGCCTGTTGGTCAGGTGAGTTAGAAATCTAAGATACATCCCCAGGCTTATAAGAGCTTTAACGTGACTAAAACTGTTTGCTTCTACTCCGAGCCAGTTGTATATTGTGGTTGCCCCCTTTTCTCCTTTCCCCCAGTTCCTGAAGCCCTGGAAGAGTGTTCCTCCTAATGACTCACCCCCTGGAGCGGTTCCCACACAGCCCCCTTTTCTTGCAGTGGTGGTCTGTTGTTGCTTTATTGTGAAAATGAACTTGCTCCCCTCGACAGGTGCAGAGTAAATCTTCAGAGCCCAGGGAGACCACAGCATCCAGCCATGTGGATGCCACAGAGAGGAATCCTGGTGACTGCTCAGAATTGGACGGGCAGCTGACAACCGGAGCTGGTGGCTCCGAAGTGACACATAGCACCGAGAACACAGAGTGTAATGAGAAGAAAGATGGCGTGTGTGGGTGAGGAAAGCCACATCTGGGCATGGAAATGAAATGTGGTCCCAGAGCCTCAGCCCTGGAAATTTCCAGGGACCGAGGACACTGCACAGACTGTGTGTTGGGCTCTGTACCCACAGCTGCTTCCAGCACTCTGTGTTAAGTGGGATTCAGCTCTACAGTTCAGGACCGGGTGCTGGGTGGGGCAGGCTGAGTGCTGTGGGGATGGATGCTCCTGCCATACTTCTGATGGCCTTATCACCTCCATATTCCCTCCCCAGCCCTCCTCCATCAAAGAAAATGAAGTTGTTTGGATTTAAAGAAGATCCATTCGTGTTCATTCCTGAAGATGACCCTTTGTTCCCGCCTATCGAGTAAGGGTTCTGCTGCTTGAATCCCACCTTCAATGCATCGCCAATCACATACAGCTGGTGTCTTGTAGTTAGACCCTTCCTCCTGATCACAGCTTAGAGCTGGGTAGCACTGGAGAGGCGTGCCAGCCTTACCACCCGCAGCTGAGGGCGGCAGAAGAAGTCAGCTGGGACCCAGTTAGGTTCCTCTCTCAGTTGCGTGTAGAGGCAGTGGCCACTGCTCCCAGTCTGCTCTTGTTGCGGAGAAGTTGGTCTGGGTAGTGGTGGAATTACCCTGCACAGGGACAGAAAAGCATGGACTGTGAAAGTGTTAATGTTTGGTCCAGTGTGGGAGTCTGGGCTCCTCGCCATCGGAGTAACAGTTGGTAGAAGAGCTGCCTGGAATAGCCCTTGCCCTGGCTGACCTGCAGGTACATCCTGCTTGTGCTTTGAGACATGCTGGTCTGCTTCTGGAAGTGAGGTTTGGAGGTGTCTGCCCTGGGCTGACTGTAAGCAGTGCCGCTTTGTTGACAGGAAGTTTTATGCCTTGGATCCTTCCTTCCCGAGGATGAATTTGTTGACTCGAACTACAGAAGGGAAGAAGCGGCAGCTTTATATGGTCTCCAAGGAGCTGAGGAATGTTCTGCTGAACAACAGCGAGAAGATGAAGGTGAGGGCGCAACAAGGCACAAGCAGCGCTGTGCATACCCACGCCGGTTTCCTAGGGAGGAACAGGTCGCAGTGCCCCCATTTAGTTTTCTCCCAGGACAGTTTTCCTCGGGTTTGAGAGCCCAGCAGCTATGCTTCCTAGCAGTGCCCTGGTGAACTGCCTTGTTCAGCTCCTCTCGGGTATGCTGGGCTGTAGCAGCAGTGACACCGAGTGCCTTTGTCTTAATGCACGTGTGTGACTTACTTTTGTGTTTAATTGTTGTCATGAGCAGTTGGAACTCGGTTGATTCTTGAAAACCAGTTCCAGAAGGGGCCATCTCTCCCCATCACTTTCCAAAGCTGCTCGTAGGCAGCCGTGTTACCCAGCAGTGGGAGGGGCTGCAGTAAACAGTTGTCCGACCTTAATACCTGTTTCATCTCACTTTTAACTTACAGGTCATTAACACCGGGATAAAAGTCTGGTGTCGCAATAACAGTGGTGAAGAGTTTGACTGTGCATTCCGTTTGGCACAGGAGGTAATTTGGAAATGCAAAGTCCTAGCCATAGTGGTGTGAGACAGCCAAAAGAGAGACTTATGGCATGTCACTAGATTTCAGTACTTCAAGACTTGCTGAAGTTGACCAGGCCTCCTAAGAAAGAGGTCCTTGGGTTTCTCTAGGGCCCTGACCCAGGGGAGAGACTTCAGTCAAGTCATGAATCTCACATGGGATCACAACTCTCTCTGTGTCTCTCCCTCTCCCTCTCTCCCTCCTTCCCTTCTCTTACAGGGGATATATACATTATATCCATTTATTAATTCAAGAATCATCACTGTGTCCATGGAAGATGTGAAGACCCTGTTGACGCAGGAGAACCCGTTCTTCAGAAAACTCAGCAGTGAGGCCTACAGTCAAGTCAAGGACCTGGGTGAGTGCAGGGACCCAGAGCAGCCTTGTGTGTGTGTGGCCTTCAGAGGGCCTGCACATTTCTCACTCACAGGCCATCCCACATCCTCACAGTATGCCTCAGATTCAGAGAAGAAAAGTCATGTCTGCCTGGGGCTGTGCTTAGTTAACACAGGTCTGCTCTTAGCATGCTCACAGCCCTGGATTTGGTCCTCATGAACTGTATACACTGAGCACCTAGGACCTGGGTCAGGAAGGTTAGACGTTCAGGATCATCCTGGGCTGCACAGCAAGTAGTAAGAGTAACAGCTGCGGATAGGACGTTCACCTACAGATGACTTAATGTTACAGTGGCTGTAAATGGGCCTTGTGCAAATTCTTGACGTTTCTTTCATATGAAAGACTCGATCCCTCTTTGGGGGTTCTTTCCCTTTTCTCTGTGTTACCACTATTACTACTAGGCAGCACCCCCTGAGTTTATAAAGTGCTGGGGTCCTGGTCCTGTGGCCCACCTCTTGACTCTTACCGATCTTGTAGGCCTCTAGATTTCAGGTTCCTGTTACCTCTGAGACCCGCGGGCAATCTTGGTTTCTAACTATCCTCCTACAGCTCCTAAACTTCTGCATTAAGTCACTAGGTCATGGTGATGATGTCTTCACCAGGCCTCTCTTTTCCTTTGTTTGCATTCTTCTCACAAGTGTCTGCTGGTGTGTACAGACAGCTCTCTGTAGCTGCTGCGTGCTTCTGAGCTTGTACGCCCTCTTCCCACCCTGGTATGAGCCACAGGAATGCAGAGTTTAGACACTCTTAGCTTCTACTCCATTCCTCGGCAGAACCACAGTTCAAAGCAGAAGTTATTTACAAAGAAACGGGAACTTTATATTTCTTTTTAAATTACACAAAGGTTCATGTCTTTCCTTGATGGTTTGGCATATGTGTGCCATAGTGAGCATGTTGAGGTCAGAAGACTCCCTGTAGTAATTGGTTCCTTCCTCACACTCTGGGTTCTAGGATCAAAGCCCAGGCTCCGGTCTTCAGGTTAGGACATGGCAATTCTCGTGTCACTGTAGGCTGGACCTAGGAGCAATCAGAATTGACCTGTAGTTAAGCCTGTAGTCAGCCCCCTGCTCCACTGTCCTCTGAAGAAGTACATCTTAGCTGTGCCCACTAAGTGGAAGCCTTGGTACATGCCTCTGTTTCTCTTTTCCTCCAGCAAAGGGAAGTGTTGTGCTGAAGTACGAACCGGATTCTGCGTAAGTGTACATGCCTCACTGTTGGATGAGTAGCTAGATGCTATAGCTCACGTGTAACCCAACACTTGGAGGTTAGGGCAGGAGGGTCCCAGCTACCGCATCTTCAGGCCCTACCCTTTGGGGAGTTCCAGGGTGGGAGGAGGAACAGACTGACTGCACCCGTGGCAGGAATTGGAGGAGTGGGTACAGCTGTTCTTTGTTTGTTTGTTTGTTTGTTTGTTATGCTGAATACTTACATGGGGCCTTCTTTGTTGGCAGGAATCCAGATGCCCTCCAGTGCCCCATTGTGCTGTGTGGGTGGCGGGGAAAGGCTTCTATTCGAACTTTTGTGCCCAAGAATGAGCGGCTTCATTATCTCAGGATGATGGGCCTGGAGGTGTTAGGAGAAAAGAAGAAAGATGGGGTCATTCTTACCAATGAGAGTGTAACCAGCCCAGAGCAGCCTGAAAACGATGAGGGTGCCGAGCAGACAACTCAAGATGCCTGTGTCCCAGACACGGTTACTGGTGACCCAGCTGCAGCTGAGCCGTCCCGGTGAAGATGTCTCCACACACTGAACTGCCAGCGTCCCTTGGTGCTGGAGATGAAATCCAGAATGTCCTTAGCTGCAAAGTGTATTGTTGGGGCCTGTATACAGGTTGGTGGCAGCAGTCTTGGGAGAGTTGTTTTCTAGCATTTAGGAGTCGCTCTGGCAGATTGGATCCATGTTTCTGCTACTAAAGGCTGATGCGAAACAGCCTTTGCAGAAGTTCGGGTCCCTTGTTGGGCCAATATTGGCCTAGTCTTTTAAAAATTATTTATAGTAAAAACTACAACTCTTTTGGAGACGGCTCTATGCTTTAATAATATTTGGAATGCACATTGGTGCACCATGCGGTGATGCTGTCTGTCGCCTGAGACCTCAGGTGACTTCTGTGCCTTTGTGGTAAAGGGTGAAGTGAGCGGTCCTGGAGTGAAGACTGGTAAATCATGATGGTAGTTGTGGGGACAGTGCTGTGCTTACCTAGCTGGTGCTTTAAGTGGGGTTGCACTTCTTGGGTCATGAAATAAAGAGCTATTGTGATGACGTGTCTGTATGTGACTTTTAATTTGTTCTTAGTTGGTTAACGGGAGAGAAAGCCAAGCCCTCTTGTCTCTGGTGTAAGCATTGAAGCAGGGCTACCATGGAGTTGTTGGCCACTGTGTCCCGTGAGGCTTCCTGCTTCAGTGAGGCACTACAGACTGGACTGGGGTGTGCTGGATCCTTGACTTGGCTTTAGCACAGAACCAACCTCCTGCTGGTTGAGCCATCAACTTCAGCACGTATTAATGGAGAGGCACTGCAGGAGGGAGCTGTGCAGCCCCCTGCCTGGCTTCCAGGTGTGATAGCCTGCTCAAGCTTACCCTTCTCAGCAGTGCTGTGCCTTTATGCAGCTTTCCCTGCCCGCCCTTGGTATTGAACAGCCTCATGCTCAGAATTGACCGCTGACATTCCTGATCACTGCACACATTAGGGACAGACTTGACACCTGCTTATGACTTTGTCTTCGCTGTCTGCAGTGTCTGCCTCTTACTCATTCTCCAGGCAGTGTTCTTGGAGTAGAATTTTCTTCCTGTGTATGTAATGTGCTTGGACTGTGCTGTTGAGCATCAGTTACAGTCACAAAAGATCATTTCAGCTGGGCCTGTTGACTGTTGACATCCCCAGGGGAGGGTCACAGGACCATCATCTGAGTGTCCAGCTATACCATGTGACACGTTGTGACAGTCTTGGGGTGGGGCTGGAGAAGGCTAGGGTGGGGGCTCCACCTAAGTGCCTCTGAAGTAGCTCTCAGCTGCTCTATCAGTAATTCCAGTAAACTCACTGGTCCCCCAGAATGAACCAGTGGGTAGAATTGTGGAGTTGAAGCTTGTTGTTGAACTCCTAGGAGGGGTAGACTCTGTTTATGTTCCTCTCGCCATGAGAGGGAGAATTGTAGCAACAGTGAGTCTCTCCTAAAAATAGTTCTTAGTTATGAGTATAACCTTGAGACGAGAAGGCCGCCCGCTGAGCCATAACCATTGGAAGCACCTCACTGCTAAATGGCATGGTGACATTCTCAGCCACTGCTGCCCAGGCTGCCTGTCTTGTGATGTCTTCCCTTACAGGGTGTAGGTTAGTGCACCCGGGTTCAGTGTTACTGTTGGTTTGCTGTCACCTTGCATGGTAGAAGTTTTGCTCATTGAAGTCCTCTGCCTGCCGTGGTTCCCCACTCAGATGTTGGTGTTTTACCAGGAGGTCTTTGAAGACTGTTCTTTTTTGAGTTTTTTCCTATCCCACCAGCCAGTTCCCAAATAATGGCATGGAGATGCAGCAATGAGGCCTAGTTAGGGTCACTATTGCTGTGGTCAAACACCATGACCAATGCAATTTGGGGAGGAAAGGGTTTATTTCAGTTTACAGTCCATCAACGAGGCAAGTCAGGACAGGGACCTGGAGGCAGGAGTTGATGCTGAGCCCATGGAGAGGTGCTGCTTATTGGCTTGTCCAGCCTGCTTTCTTCTGGAACCCAGGACCAACAGCCCAGGGATGTCCCCATCCACAATGGGTGGGGCTCTCATCAATCACTAATTAAGAAAATAAAATGCCCTACAGACCTGTGTAAATGGAGTTCTTAATTGGTCTAGATAATAAAAGGCCCGAGTCAGATATAGAGGGAAATGCTGAGAGATCAGAGAGAACAAACCACAGCACATCTTATCTCCTAAGCAGTTCAGCAGAGTTGATTTCCTGTTTCTGCCCAGCTACCTCACTTCCTGTCTGTCTGGACAGACCTCTAGGGTTAGCTAGTGGCAATCTCCATTCTCTGACCCCCAGACAGGCTTTATTTGTGTGAGAAAGATACCACCACAGGCTTGCCTATAGCACAATCTTAGATATCTTCTCAATTGAGGTTCCCTTCTTTCAGATGACTCCAGCTTACATCAAGTTGACATGAAACTAGCCAGGTCAGGGCCCACCCATAGAACTCTCTACAAAAAACCTGCTTCTAAGCATCTCCCAGAGGAGGCAACACAGGCCTGGATTCATCTAGGTAAGCCGTCCAGTCTTCCAGGGAGGCTCAGCTCATCTGGAACCCAGATTCTTCTGAGGGTCACAAAGGTGCCTTCTGAGGCACAGCTCAAACTCCAAGGTTCCATAACAGAAGGAGAGGAACACTGAGATTCAAGTGGTCAGAAGTCAGCTAAAGGCTGCCTCGGCCTGGCCTTTCTTCCCCAAGGAGGGAGACACAGGCCCACTACATTGGGAACCAAAACAGGCCAGCAAGCCTGTGAGCAGAAGGTCCACGGAGCACTTGGGCTTTCTGGGTCCACTGAGTCATATTCAATGATATTTCAGGCCATGGGGTTCTGCAGTCAGACTGTAAAAGCAACAGTGCCCTCTGGGGATTCTTCACTGGGATTCCCCTGTCCATCCGCTAAAGGCTTAGCATCTCATTTTGAAGTGGAAATACGTGCCGAGGTGGGACTCTGTCTTGGTGCATTCTGGTTTAGGACAAAAGAGCTTAAACTAATAGTGTATGTATAGATAGCAAGCATTGCTTTTTCACTGTTCTGGAGAATAGCATTATGTGAGATCAATTCCGAGGTCATATTTGTCAGTCTTCTATAAGGGCACTAATCCCCTTCAGGAGACCTACAGCCTTCTGACCTAAACTCCTCCCACATCCCTCGGGAACACCAATGTGAGCCAAGGTTTCCAAACACACATAGCACCACCATGACCAAGATGGAGCTTGGCAAGGGTTGAGAGTAGGCCGGCCTCGCAGGGACCACACCTGCAGGGAGGTCACAGTGGGTTAGGCCTCTTCTGGAATGCAGAGTGACTGCAGAGGAATTTTAGATAAAGCCCAGTGAGAAGTCTCCAATAGTTCCCAGCTCTGAAACAGGAGGAAGTCAGCCACCGAAACAGATGAAAAGTTCTGCACACTGGGATAGCACAAAGGAAAATGAAGGTCCCCCTAGTCTCGAGCCTTGTAAAGGCTACTTTTAATTGTACTGAAGGCAAGGTTGTTGGTACATTAAACCTGACCATGTGGCTGTTAAGCCTTTGGAACTGCTTTGTGGAAGGAATGAAGAAACATTTGGTTCGTTGGCGGGAAAAGCTACTGAATGCTGGAAGCAGAACAGGTTATTATAGCAGGATGCAGGCAGTCCTGCATATATCTCAGCATATAATGCTGAGAAAAACTCCTAGTGCAACAAGGACTCCATCAGTAACTTGACCAGGGGCTTTGTGGCCAAGAATCTGGCTGTGTTTTGCTTGGGCCCTGAGAGCTCAGGTTTAAGGGAGAACACAGCCAAGTGCTTCGTCTGCACAAAACGATTTCAAGGCAGGGTAATGTTTGTGCTGGTGCTTACGAAGCAGCTAGCCGTTGTGGTAAAGCCTCCTGTGTTGGGAAGGCTGTCTTGAAGGCAAGAACCACTCATCAGAAGCTTCGTTTTGTTGGGTTCTGAATTCATGTACAGGAAGAAAGTAATAAGTTAAAGGATTCCCTGGTCTTTAAAGCCACTGCCTGGGGAAAGGTTTCCTCAGAGTCAACACACAGAAGCTCATTATGACGTGGGCCTGGGGGGCTAAATGTGGAGCTTGTAGCAAAACTGTGCAGTGTTAGAATGACTACCTTATATGTCATCCTAGAGCCTTCTGCAGCTGATGGAAGCAGAAGCAGACACCCGCAGCTAAACACTGAGCTGAACTCCTGGAATCCGGCTGCAGAAAGAGAGGAGTGATAAGCAAAGGGGTCAAGACCAGGCTGGAGAAACCCACAGAAACAGCTGATCTGAACAAGGGGGAGCTCGTGGGTCTTCAGACTGATAGCTGGGAAATCAGCACAGGACTGACTCAGCACCCCTGAATGTGAGTGTTAGTTAGGAGGACTGGGCAGTCTATGGGGCCTCTAGTAATAGATCAGTATTTCTCCCTAGTATACGAATGAACTCTGGGAGCCCATTCCACATAGAGGGATACTCTCAGCCTAGGCACATGGGGGAGGGCCTAGGCCTTGCTCCAAATGATATGACAGACTTTGAAGGTCCCCATGGAAGGCCTCATCCTCCCTGGGGAGCAGAAAGGGGATAATATAGAGGATTGGTGGGGGGACAGGGAAGAAAGAGAGGGAATTGGGACTGACATGTAAAACAAGCTTGTTTGTAATTTAAATAAAAAAATTATTAAAAAAAAAATCACCATCCATGAGGTGCTTGTTTTGAAGGCAAAGATACAAGACTGAGGGGGTTGTGGAGAGCAGTTGAGGCTAAACATTGTGTGTCACGTTTGCAGGCCCCGAGATGCTTGTGCAAGAAGCTGGAAAGGTGAAACCCCGGTGCAGTGAGAGCCAGAGCCCAGGATATGGGAGACGCCAGGGCATGAGGCGTCCACCAAGGGAAATGTCAGGTGTGGAGCAGAGCTGGCCTGTGCTCAAGAGAAGCTGTGTAAGCTGCCCCTGGCAGAGCTGGGTAGGGGTGGGGCCATCTGCTGTCTTTAACAAAATCTCAATCGTTTGCTTTCGACCAATAAAAACTCAGCCAGCCGCTGGGATCAAAGCCTCCTAGCTCAGAGAGGCAGAGAAGGCACCCACCTGACCTTCCTCCTCAGCCAATATCCCGGAAACCTTTCAAACAAACCTCCTCAAACTGAACGTCCCTCCCTTCTACCTCCTGTGTGTCTCTCTATCCATCCTGACTCCCTCTCACTCTCTATGGTCTTTTTTCTTAATAATCCTATGTTCACTTCCTGTCAACTCCTTGCTTACTCCGCCTCTTGACCTATCGTTGACTTTATTTGATCCTGTTCATCACAATGTTCAAGGAGAGAGCTGTTGGATTAAAGATGTGTGCTAGGGCCGAGCCACACCACAGCTAGAAACAAGTTTTTCCGGTAAATAACACAACCCCAGGGTTCACATTGTGATTAAATATCCGGCAACAACAATCTACACCCTTCGGAGCCCAGTTGATTACAAGTAGAAGACATGGAGTTGGAAAGCTTGTTATTTTCCCTTCCGGATTTTTGTTTCATTTTGATCTCATTGGTACTAATCTCCTGGTTCTTCCCTTTTGGAAAATTAAGTTTATTCTGTGCCTGTGTATGTTGAAAGTTTGAAACTTGATTTTTATTTTAAAGGAACTCATAGTTAAAGGGTTTTAGACTTTTCAAGTATTGGAATTTAAGTCTATGGAGACTTACTAAGTTTGTAGTTTACGTTATGAGATACACATGGGACTTTGGGACAAGGAGTGGAAATTTATGGTTAAAAAGTGATGTTTCAAGACCACACCTTATGCAAATGTGTGCTCTCCCTGCCACCTCTTCTTCTCCCCTGCCTCCCTCCCCCTTCCTCTCCTCCTCTCTCTCTCTCTCTCTCTCTCTCTCTCTCTCTCTCTCTCTCTCTCTCTCTCTCTCTCTCTCTCTCTCACACACACACAATGGTGGCAAGTTTTCCCCCCTTCCTCTCTGGAATTTTAGTTGTATGTCCAGTGTTTGCCAAAGCTACAAAGGTGCCGTATCAGTTAATCCCATTCTGGAATTCATCTGAGAACAGAATGTGAAGTTTATAAGGAAGAAGCTGCAAGGCCAGAAGGAAGCCAGGCTGTGTACTGGGAGAAACCTGTGGGCTAAACAACTGACCCAAGGGCCTGTGCCCAACTGCCGTCAGGAAGCAAGACCTACTGCTCTTTATAATCCTCAAGCTTAGGAGGCTGGACGTCTGCGGAGAGGTGTTGTCTTAGTTACTTCTGTTGCTATGATAAGACACCCCGGCAAAAGCAACTTAAGAGGGAAGGGTTGTTTTGGTTCATGGTTCGAGGGTACAGTCCAACATGGCAGAGAGGTCATGGTGGCTGAGTAAGGCACTAACATATGCCATATGCCACTAACAGGAAGCAGAGGGAGATGAATACTTGTGCCCTATTCTCTTGCTCATTTTAATACAGTCCAGGATCTCAGCCTAGGAGATGCTGCCACTCATTGTCGGTGCATATTCCCATCTCACTTAACCTAGCTAATATAATCCCCCAAGAAACGTTCAGAGGACCATATCCCAGCCAATCCCAGATCCCATAAAACCGACAGTTGAGATTAGCTGTCAGGTGCAAAGCGGGTTCTATGATGTAGTTGGGCTTCATACTTTGTGTCTTGGGAGGACTGCCAATTAATCTGCTGATCTTTACAATATAGGAGTGGGAAAGATCTTTTAAAATATGACCCAAGCCCCAGAAACATGAAAAGAAAGATATACACAAGTTCAATTACATAAAAAAAAATTCCACAAATTTATCTTCTGCAAAACAGCAGAAGATAACGGCAAATTGAAAAGCGTGCTGAATCAAAGGGCTAATTTCTTAATAAATACAGAACGCCTTCAATTCCAACAGGAGAAGGTCACCAAAGAGAGAAACTGGCAAAACAGATAAATACTAACAGCCAATAAACATGTGAAAATATGCCCAACCTCATTAGGAAATGCAAATCCAAGCAATTAGTTCTTTGTGCCTGTCATATTGTATGGGCCAAGTGCATGTTAATTAAACCTGTATGAGTGGCAGTTCTATCAATGCCACCAAGTAAGGAGTGCTCAAACACTTTGAGGAATTGTGCTTGCAAGAAGTTAGACTGCCTAGTCGTTTGGTAAATGGGAGAGCACAAACCTGCCTGGTGATTCACTGCAGCATTGAGAGTGAGGGGGAAAGCACCAGCCGGCCGGAACAATCCAGGTATGGGATCCCACAGTGGAACAAAGGTGTGCGGGCGTGAGGGTAAGGCGGCCGCGTTTGCTGAAGCATGTCTCCTATGAATCAGCGTGTGTGAAGAAGGCGGGTGTGGAATGCCACAGTCTGCCAACCTCGGAGTCTGCCAGCATTAGTTCTTGCCTGATGTCCCTGAAGACACTTTCTGGCTGCAGGGAGAAGACTGCATGTTGTGTGTGTGTGCAGGGATCAAAGAAGGATACGCCATATACTTTCTCATTTCGTCCTATGCCAGGGTATTGTTAAAACCAGGCAAAGGTTCGAAAAGCAATAGAAATTAATTGATAATAAGGTGACAAGAAGACTCACCAGGTAAAACATTATGGCCTGAGTTCAATGCCCGATCATCCTTTGACCTCCACACATAGGCATTGGCGTTGTAGCAGGCCTGGCAAAGATGAAGTTGCTTTTATTGAAGAAAATCCCTACTCCCTGAACCCATCAGACTATTTAAACAATGGTCCCCAAAATGCTGGCTTTCTCCCAGGAATCTCATGGAAAAGGCCCTGCTCTGTCTTTCCTGGTCAGGTACCAACACCTGGCTCCCATCTCTTCTCTGCTTCATCTCAAATGCATCCCAGAGCCTTTGGAACTCCCAGGGCCCTCAGCCTGGTCCATGGGGAGCAAGGAGGAAATGTCCCTCCTGCTTGACACCCCCCCCCAGACCCACACTGAGAATAGAAGACCAGTGTGTTCTGGCTCCATCTTTCCTCGTCTACTATAAACTCAGCTGTTCATGTTCTGTAATTCACCGAGGTGATGGGTGAGCTTCCTGTTGGCTGTCACCTGCTATTGCAAGGGAGGGGTCCTGACAAAGCTGCTTTGGTTAGGTGTTGTATTGCCACCATGACTGTGGCATCATTAAGAAATAATTTAATTGGCGGTGGAAACTGGAAGTCAACTGTGACACCAGGCAGTGTCCTGAGCATAAGAAACCTCAAAGCCCTCCCCCATAGTGACACACTTCCTCCAACAAGGACATTTATGCTCTGACACAAGTCCATAGAGGAATGGAACAGAGCCAACGCCTACTCAGTCCCTATTCAGTGTGTTCAGGAGAGAATCTGTATGCGACAGCACTCGGCCTCTAAAGCGAATGAATAGAAGCAGGCAGCCTTCACTATAATGGAACTTTAGGGCCGCCAGTGCCACACCCACATTTGTGACAAGAGCACGGAGGCTAAGTCCTTTGGTGCTGAGGTCACCTTCCAGGAGGGACCCTGCATGAGCAGTGGGAGACTAAGGGGAGTGATCTTTAGAGAGAACAAGGGCATTACAAGGACTAGCCTCATGGATGCAGAGGGGAGGGGTACAGGTCATGAGGCTAACCAGAAGCCAAGTGCAGCAGGTTGAATATGCCCATCCAAGGCCTCCCTGGGGCATGCAGTGTGCGTGTGCTGAGAAGCCTAAGCCAGGGCCAAGAGTCAGGTTGGAGGACAACCTTTGGGAGCACAAGCTGTATGCAGTATTACTACAGGACTGTGGTGACTTCGCTAACCAAAGTAGCCTGTAACTGCAGAGCAAGACGGAGCTCCTGTGACGGAGGGACCACTCCTGATGGGCAGGAGTGAGAGCACTTAGGTCTCTTACCCAGGACTCCGAGTGTCATACGGGCTTTTCAGCTGACAGCCATGTGCTGAAGCTGGGGCTTCTCATACCGGAGTTAAACACACACACTTGGCTACGTCCAGAGAGGCTGGGGTGAATGACAACCACGGCGGACCAGTTGCTGCACCAAGCCAGCATTGAGGCCTGTGCTATGCCTCCTGTCTCCTCTGCTGCCCAAAAGAAGGTGCTTCCCACCATCCACGTTACCAGACCACACGGGGAAGGCGCCCCTGGGAAATGTAGTTCAGCCCCTCCACGCTAACCAGCACTGCGTCACCATCCCTGACTGTCCCAGTAATGGGTGGGCTCTGGTGCCCCCTTGTGGAGAGGCCTGAGACTTGCCGTGAGAAGTCAGGACGCTTGACTGCTCAACAGGCCTGGAAATGCCACTTGGGACTTTAGTGTCCATATGCCTCCTGTGTCTCTTCAACCTTCTGAGCCTCGTGTCTTCAGGACTGCAGTTCATCAGTCCAGGTCCCACGTGTTTCCAGTCCCCTTCCGAAGATCTGTAAAGAATGCACTGCTCCTTCCTGTCAACCCAAAGGCTTGCCTCCCACTTGAAAGAACAGACAATCTGCTCTGGAGCCACATGAGTGGCCATGGCCCAGGAATATGGATTCAGATTAATTTCATGCTCCAACATGGTACATGCATGTAGTTTTTCTTTTTCTTTCTTTTTTTTTTTTAACTTGCATGTGTATGCAGGTGTAACTGAGTGTGGGTTTGTGCATGAGATGGCAGAGCAGGCAAGGGCAGAAGTATCCAGAAGTATCACATCCCCTGCACGTGAAGTCCAGCCTCCTGTTGTGAGCCTCCTGACATAGGCACTGGTAAGTGAAGAGTGAAGTTCCAGGGACTTACCACTCCTCCCCTCCTGACTTTCCCCCTCCATCCTTTCCTCCCTCTCTCCCTCTGACACATACTCTTGTGTGCCCAGCATCATGTCATCTGCACAGGGAGACCAGAAAGCAGACTCCTTCTCCACGTGTGGACATCCTACTCTGAACCTCTCAGTGTCTAGTATGGCCCATGCCTTGGCTGCCATGGTAGAAATCCATATCTCTTCTGATGGGGGAGGTCCTTCTGTATATATGTTTCTCTTATTGGTTGATGAATAAAATACCGTTTGGCCAATAGAGGCAGGAAGATAGGCGGGACTAGGGGACTAGAAGAATTCTGGGAAAGGCAGGCAGAGAGGTGCTACAAAGAGACACTATGAAGCCAGCAAGGACCAGGCATTCTCAGGTAAGACAAGATCATGTGGAAATACAGAGATTTATAGAAATGGATTAATAATTAAGACAGAGCTAGCTAATAAGAAGCCCTAGTCATCTGCCAACAGTTTTATAATTAACAGCATCCTTGTGTTTATTTGGGGCTCAAGGGCAGCAGGACCTGGTGAGACAAGAAACTCTGGTAACACTTTTCCATTGAGTGTCTGCAGAGATGCAACCGACTGCACATCTGCAAACCACCAGTGCCTGGCCTCCCTGCTGTCTGCTCCTTCCCGTGGCTAAGGGTGATTGTTTAAAATGCTCTTGTTCCCTCCACGTCTGGAAGTGCTTCCACAAGAGCCCAACTGGACTTAGTGGGAGAGAGAAGAGCATTCCTCTTGGTCCACTTTAGCTCTGTGCACTGATTTCCCACACACTCTGGGACAGTTTCTACTGAGTATTACACTTGGCTTAGCCTTGATGGCTCTGTCTCCATGAGCACCCCATCTGCAAAGAGGCGGGGCTTCAGCAGAACCTGGGTTTCACAATAGTCTGTGCTTGTGCCTGCACATGCTCACAGACACATTGGCTGACTAATGTAACATGCAGGCTCCAATGTCTGGCAGCTGCCTCCCATTCCACTTACAACGCTTGGCCCTTTCTTTTTAACGTGGCTTTAAGGACTTAAATGAGGGCTGGGCAGATGTCTCAGTGGATACCTAACACCAAGCCCGAAGGCCTGAGTTCTACCCTGGGACCCACATGGTGGAAGGAAAGACAGATTCCCACAAGATTTCCCCTGACCTCCAAATATGGACCATGACATGAGTGCACAGGATAAAAACTTAAAATTACAACCACCAAGCTATTCCTGTGTCTCTTGATTTATCACTTTAAAGTTTAAGTGGTTAGTTCTTTTTCATTATGGAAAATCTCAAGCATACAGGAGGAGAAACGGTACCATGATGCTACTTTTACAGCTGCTACCCAGCTCCAAGGAGCTTATACACACACACACATACACACACACACACACACACACACTACACACACACACACACACACACACACACACATCATAACCCCCACTACATACACGCACATACTATACACACACACACACTACACACACACACACACACACACATCATAACCCCCACTACACACACACACACACACGCACACTACACACACACTACACACACACACACATACACACACATCATAACTCCCACTACATACACGCACATACTACACACACACACATTACACACACACACACACATACACACACATCATAACCCCCACTACACACACACACACACACACACACACACACACACACTACACACACACACACACATACACACACATCATAACTCCCACTACATACACACACACACTCAACACACACACACACACACACACACACACACACACACACACACACACACACACACAAACACTGTTAGAAACCTGCAGTCTCACCCTGTTGGGCCATGCCCAATCCCCACATTTTTAATAGTAATAAGAGGTGGGAATGTTGAGGCTCGGCAGTCTGTGGGCCCCGCCTCTGATGGGCGGGACGCGTAATCACTACATCAGGCCTTACCTGGCTGGGCAGAGACTGGGTTACACATGCGCAAGCTCCCCTTTTAAAGCAAGAGCGCCAAGTGCACCTCTCTTGGTTTCTCTCTCTCTTGTTTCTCTCTCTTGCTTCTCTCTCTTGCTCTCTCTGGGGCCCCTTCTCTCTCTCTCCCCGCTTTCGGTTGGCCACCAGCTACCCCCCTCTTTCCTCTCCCCTCTCTCAATAAACTCCACGTGGGCGCTCAATCTCGTGTTTGTGTTTCTTAGGCCCTAGCAGCTGCAAAACAACAACACACACACTACACACACACACACACACACACACACACACACACACACACACACTACACACACATACACATACACACACATCATAACCCCCACTACACACACACACACACACTACACACACATACACATACACACACATCATAACCCCCACTACACACACACACACACACACACACACTACACACACATACACATACACACACATCATAACCCCCACTACACACACACACACTACACACACATACACATACATACACATCATAACCCCCACTACACACACACACACACACACACTACACACACATACACATACACACACATCATAACCCCCACTATACACACACACACACACACTACACACACATACACATACATACACATCATAACCCCCACTACACACACACACACACACACTACACACACTACACACACACACATCATAACCCCCACTACACACACACACATACACACACATCATAACCCCCACTACACACACACACACACATACACACACATCATAACCCCCACTACACACACCACACACACACACATCATAACCCCCACTACACACACACACATACACTACACACACACACACACATACACACACCTCATAACCCCCACTACACACACCACACACTACACACACACCTCACACACATCATACACCACACCACATACACCACACACATACACACATACATACATCACACACCACACCGTACATACCACTCACACATACACACATCACACACACATACACACACCACACCACATTCTACCAATCCATAAATTTCTAGGGGCAAAAGAAGTAAAGAAACACTTTGTCTCAATACAACCATGATGTGATTTCCTCACCTAAAAGAGCACAAAATGATAGAATTGTGCTCCATGTAAAAATCCCAGGCCCTTAGCACTTTAAAGACCCATACATGCAGCCTTCTGGAGGCAGGGTCCCCGTCGGTCTCCTGTGCAACTGGCTGTGCCTCTTGCATCTGGTACTTGAGGACACACTCTATAAGTGCTCATCAGATGGACCCAGTGTCCTGAAATGAGCCATTCTTGCTCTAGCTGGGCCCAGCTAGTTTCCTTCCACGATGCACTTGTCCTCTCTGAATGGCTGTCCTTGCTCTAATAAGCTGTCTGTCTGCTCCTTTGGTGATTTTTATCTGAGTAGAAGCTATTCCCCAAACGGTGATCTGCTTTTCCACCTTGACTGTCCCTTGGGATCACCGGAGTGGCTCTGAGAAGACCTGGCCCACTCTGGAGAGTCTGCTGTGACAGGGCTGGGTGCATGGGCCTCTCCCAGGGAGCTGTGGCAGGGAGCCATTACTTGGCTCATCCTCAAAGCCTGGCAGCTTCTAGAAGATAAACTGATTAGCAGGAGCTACTGCTCTGGAGGCCTGAAATAATTTGCTTGACCCAGTTTTATGGCTTTCAAGTCTAGGCAACAGCTGGAGCCAGACTATTAAGCGGGGAAGCGTTGCCTAATTGAGAGCCACAAGGGGTTCCTTTACCAGAGTGATGGGAGGATCATGCTGGCCCCGCTGTCATCTGTGTCTTATCAAGGAGGCTCTCCAGGTCCTTAAAGCGGGCTGGGCCTCCAGAGCAGACATGTTTTTATTTCTTCTATATCTCTCTGTAGAATTTTCCTCTCTCTCTCTCTCTCTCTCTCTCTCTCTCTCTCTCTCTCTCTCTCTCTCTCTCTCTCTCTCTCTCTCTCTCTCTCTCTCTCTCTCTCTCTCTCTCTCTCTCCTTATTTATTTTTTCTTCCTTCCTTCCTTCCTTTCTTTTTTCTTTGTGTAATATCTCTTTTTTAATTAATTAATTAATTAATTTTTTATTTTTATTTTACATATTGATCCCAGTTTCCTCTTCCTCCCTCCCTCCCTGCCTCCCTCTTTAGAATCTTCTTTCTTACAGGGTCCTATCAGCTAACCAAAGGGTATCAGCCTATCCTTCCTCACCTGTTGATTTCAGGGTTAACCGGATTCACTGAGACTGTTCCTGCAGAGGCAAAGGCTGGATAGATAGGTAAGACACTAACATGGTTCCCATGATTCCCTAGCAGGCACACCGTAACAGACCTTTCCTGGATGTCAGGCAGACCATAAAGGGACTGTGATTACTTCACAGACAGTTGACCTTGCCAGGTCAGACCTCACAGGTGAGGGTTTTCAAGGTCCCTGTAAAGAGTAGTTGGTCAGGGGAGGAGGGGCTGTAGGCCAAAGACCTGCCAGGCTTCTGGAAGCTTAGAGCAGTCCTAGATGAGAGCTAACAAGACAGCTAGGGGCTCAGTTCTAGTAAATTCCACTGACAACCTGGAGATTCTGAGAACTGGATGTTGCCCGTGTGAAACATCCAGAAGGAGGCAGGTTCCTGACACTGTGACATCACCCTCCTGAGGCCGTGTCCTAGAACCTAGGAAACTGAGACGACACAGTGTGGGGTTTATTTTGCAGTAAAACATGTATACTGTGAATATTACTAACCACATTAATATAAAACTGACTTTAATTTTCAGCATCCTGGATGGAAACTATATATGTCCATTAAGCAGCAGCCTCCTTTTCTTCCCCTTCCCTGGTTCTCCACATTCTCATTTCCCAACTGCTTTGTCTTCCCATGCCCTCCCCATTGCTGTCCAAGGTCCTCTGACCTCTCCTTCCCTCTTCCTGGTAGCTAGCCCTATGCCTTTGTCCCACATAAAAGGACTCATGGAGCTGCATTTGTTTTCTGAGTGGCCTTTTCGCTCAGTGTCACAGTCGCAGGCTTCACTCGGGGTTACATGCGCTACAACACTTCCCTGCTGCCTTTTTTCCAGGGCTGTGAGTTATGCTATGTACACTGCACCTATTTGCTGGTATTGTTTGTGTCGTTTGCCATGTAGCCGCCAATAAACAATACAGGGTGGAAACTAGCCTCTCAAGGGAAACAGGAATTAGCCGTGTTTGTAGACCCTAGCTCATACTGTGAGCTCCCTCATGTCTTACTTCATGTCCACAATAGCCATGGGTGAGTAAGGGACGGAATGGACAATCCAGGAGTGACACGCACTAGACTTCAAAATGAGACCTGTGTTGAACGGCTCTACACAACCACTCTTCCTCATCATGTCTACATGCTGCCATGCCCTGCTGCCTGGGGTCCTGGGCTGGGGACAGCCTGGCTCAGGGATCCCTCCTGTCCTGGTCAGAACCCGCCATAAAAGAAGGGACTTTTCATGTGTTCACTTGGAGGGAGTGCTGGTGGCCTGAGGGGTGACTGTTGGTGTTTCTGAGTAGAGAGTTCCTCTCAGAAACATGAACAAAAAGGCAGACACCATAATTTCCTAGAGTAGTGGACAAGCTTAAATTGTTTTGAAATCATTTCTTCTTCCCTCCTTCTCCTTTCCTCCCTCCCTTCCTCTCTCTCCCTCCTCCTTCCCCCTCCCCCTCCCTTTCATCTTCCCATCCAAACTGACCTTAAACCTGAGCTCATCTTTCTCACCTCAACCTCCTGAGCAGCTATGGGTCCACCGATTGCCAGTCCTGTCCGTTGAATGTATTTTATTTTGGTTGAGACAGGGTCTTATGTAGCCCAGGCTAGCCCCAAGCTCACTCCACAAACGAAGCTGGCCTCCTATGAGTGGGCTACACACAATCATCACCACACAGCCTGTTGACTATTTTTATTTATTTATTTATTTATTTATTTATTTATTTATTTATTTATTTATTTTTTTGCAATGGGTACTTTGCTAGGAACTTTAGTCTTAAATATGTGTTTGAGGTCATTCTGTTTTGCCCCTGTTAGTTCAAAGGATACCTGGAAAGACTGAAGAATTAGCCTAAAGGGTTGGACACCAGGCTCAAAAAGCCAAGTCATTGTTGCTGAAGTTTGAGTCACCACACTATAACAGTCCTCCTCATGAGGCAGCAGCTTCTGGGGAGACTGAGGAAGGAACAGCGTCTTGGAGATAATTTCCCAGAGAAAAGGCCACACTAAGTTTTTCCCCCTGGCTCTACACTTTGACCTTATTTATTTTGTTGTGATTACTTTGGTGGGGGGACCAGAGATTGAGCCTCACACAAGTGAGGCAAGTTCTCCGCCACTGAGCTAGATCTCCTTTCATGCTACATTTTGAAGCAAGGTCTCATTAAATTTTCCAGGCTATCCTTGGCCTCATTGACAGCGCAAGTAAGCCTTCAACTTGACTCCTCATTCCTTAGGCTCTAGAGCAACTAAGATTACAGGCCTGTACCACTAGGCCTATCTTTGCTTCTTAAGCTCTACACAAAATTTTTTTGCTTCCTATCCTGAAGTTAAAATGCACAATTTTGTTCTTGCAAAGAAGGTCCTTTAAATAAAACAAGCCATCACCTGACTGTCATGATAATATTATGGATTTGTTTTTTTTTTCTGTATCTTATGAGAAATGCCAGCACATTGCAAAGAGGCTAAGATGAAACCTTCCAAGCAAGTCAAAATAGACCTTATTTTACTTTTAATTGATAACTTAAATTGTATATATTTGTAGAGTGCCATGTGACATTAGCACCTTGGAATGCTAAAATGAGATAGTTAACCTATCTGTAACCTCAGGATTTACTGTTCCTTTCTTTTAAAATCACTGGTGGTCTTGAAACACATAGTGAATTGTTATTAACTATTGCTGTCACGTCTTGCAACAAATCACTACAATCTATTTCTCCTGTCTGACATTTGGTAGCCTCTAACAAGTCTTCTCAGCACAAAGCAATTAGCATAGTTATTTGTTGCCTGCCCATTCAACTTTTCCTCCAGTGTAAAAATGTTACAAAATGCCACTATCAGCCCCTTATTTCTGGAATCTGCAAGGACATCAGGTCATCAACATCTTTGTGTCTAAATTTAATTAACAAAATGAGCCCTAATTCATCCTAAAATGTTGCAGCCTGGGTGTTCTGATGCTGCCCTCAGCATCATTGTTTCCACATAGGTCTCAAGTAATTATTCTCTAACTGCAACTGAGGGGTGGCAAGCCAGGAACCATACCCCATCGATTTCATCAGGCCCATTGTGTTCCCATAATAAGCCCAGCATTAAACAAATACTGTCTAATAAACTGGACTGGTTCATTATAAGATGACAGTGTATGTGGTTTCTGTGTGGAAATAATTGGATTATTAGAAAGAAAATTTGGCTTAAGAGGCAGCACTGTTAATCCAGGTTGCAGAATACACTCACTAAGGACAATTTTAATTACAGTGATTGGGTTTAACCTTGACATTCAAACTCAACCGGCCTGGATAATTCCTCCATCAGCTTGTTTGCTTGTTTGTTTTGCTTTTTTGGTTTTCTCCTGTGCTGCTGAGGATCAAATCTGGAGCCTCTCGAACTCTGGGTAAGACATTCTTTCTGAACTACACCCCTAGCCCTACAAGCATTTTTAAAGACTGCACTCCAAGACATTGTAACTAAGCCCATGTAAACAGGTACTTATTTATAAATTTATAGTGTATAAAAATTTGGCTCTACTTTGGGTTTATTCCATCTTGCTCAGTGGGACAAGCAAGTTAATTTGTGGAAACCAAGAAACTGAGATAGAAAAAAAAATATTTTTTTTTTTGCATGATATTATTCTTGTTCATTTTATGAGCTGGCCTGACCAGGAACCTTAACATCTGTGCAGAAAAGACAACTTTATGGCTATCTTACTTACAAAGATGGCTGCAATGATCTTAACAAAATCTGAATGGGTGGAGTACCACAGTATGATAATATCTGATATGTAGGAACCTAAGGTTTTCATATCAGAAAGCCTCAAAATTGACAGTTTTGGGAAACAAGGACTTATCTCAGAAGAGTCTAATAAAATTAACCATTCACAATGAGAGTAGAAACCGTTTTACCTAGAAGTGCCAGAGGATGTTTCTAATGCCTCATGATGGATAGTGTGGATGCTGACTGTCCCCAAGGGCCCTGTCCCCAAGGCTTGACCCCATGTCTAGCGAACTGTTGGGAGATGCTGGGACTGCCACTGACAAGCTACATTTCTTTTGTTTTTCTTGGATGGAAATGTCATTAGGAAAAGCGCAGCTCTGAATCAGGGGTGTCTGGACCCCATCACTCAGAGTTTTCTTAGTGGTCCAGCACCCAGCAGCTTGTATTACAGCCAGGGCTTAAGACACTGAAAACTTAGCTATTGGTATTACAGCCACCCTGCCTCAAGCTGAAACCAGTAACTCTTCATGGCTTTCCAGAACTCTTCCAGCAGCCAAGGCTAGATGCTCTTCCATGGCCTCGGCTCTCCGCAATCTCTGATGTTTACTTGCATTCTTGGCTCTCTGCGACCCTTCACCTCTGCACACTGCTCTCCACTCTCTTCTCAGTACTTAGACTGCATCAGGATGCTCTTTGGAACTCATCTCCTCCTGGGCTCTGCTAAGGCTGGCTGCCCTGGGAGGTGACCGTTCTTCGTGTAATGAGCACAGCACAGTCGGCCTATGACGAAAGCTCACAACCACTTGGAGGAGGCCTTGCTGGAGCTTAAGCTGCACCGTTGAGGAACTGCTGCTTGGAAGAGCACGCCTGCTCTTACCAATAGTCACGCACACACCTTAGCTATCGTGTGTGGAGAAGCCCTCCTCCTCCTCCACAACCCTCAATGGATGTAGGCAGAATCGTCGCAGGGTCATCTGAACTAGTTACAGCCAATGCAGGGCCTCCTGAGGCAAAGCCACAAAGATGATTTCCACCACTAGAAAGGAGTCTCTTCAGGGAGAAGCTGATTTTTAAGACTTCCTTGGGCAACCTGGAGGGTTTATGACAGTCCACAGCCGAGACTGTCCTCATGGCAGCTCAGGGAACAGCTGAAGGTGTGGCTGCTTGATTGACACCCGGCCCCCAGAGGCCTCTATGAGGACGGTGCTGTTGATGCTGAGATTGCTTCCTCTGCTGTTTTCCAGTAGTGGAGGCATCTTGTTCACAGTCTTGGTGGACTCAGGAAGCGTGAAGACAGCAGCAGCCACTCCCATCAGGCGTTTGTCTCTGCCTGTCCTGCTCTGGTCACTAAGTTTCATCCCTGAAACTGCTGCTGTGTCTAGCCAAGCACGAAGTGTCTGGCAGCCGTCAAGCAAGCAGACAAACTGCCCCTGACAGACAGTTTAAAAAGGAACAGCATTAAGAGATGCTTACAATAAAGATTTAAGATGCAGCACACTTCTTCTAAGAGCACTTAACCTCTAGACAAATAGCCTTGTGGAGGGAGGGCCAGCTCCCTATGCTCAGCACTTTGTGGAGGGAGAACCCTGTGCAAGAAATCAATCACTGGGGAATACTCAGCCCCTCCCTTCTCTCTTTTCCTCCTTGCCTGCCATGAGGCACTGCTTCCTCTTGAACTGGAAAAGCAGAGGCGAGACTAGAACACAGTTGGAAGTGTGTGGAAAAGTTAAAAAAAAAAAAAAAAAGCCAGTTGCTGTTACAGCAGGTTGTTCCCAGCCGGCCTCCCAGTCCTGCCGCCATTGTCCTGCAACCATGTGTGCCCCAAATAACACTCAGAGACTCTGTATTTGATACCATTATGTTGTGGCAGGTCTCCCCGCCGGCCTCCTGGTCCTGCCGCCACGTGGGCCCACAGCCGCACCAGCCCCAAATAACACTCTGAGACTCTGTATTTGATACAATCCTGTTGGCCAATTACCATTATTGTTTATGGGCTAGCTCTGCCTTAATTATTAACCCATTTTTACTTATCTAAGTATTTCCACGTGGTCGTCTTATGGGGAGCCGCGCGGCAGGCTTCCTGCTCCTTCCCCGGGCTACATCTCCACCCCACCTACTACTTCCTCTTCCTCCTCCTAGTCTCCTAGCCCCACCTATCTAGTTTTCTATTGGCCACAGGGCTTTATTAACAATATGAGAAACATATATACAGAATCACATCTCCCATCATCTCCTCTTTTCTGTCTAAAGTAAAAGAAGGGGTTTAACCTTAACATAGCAAAATATACCATACAACAGTTATCAAATAAGAATCACAGTTAACAATATTTAGTCCATTAACATTTTGTAAGACTTAAAGAAAATATCATCTATTCTATCTTTGTCAGTCTAAAGACCTATATGTAACTTATTTTTAATCCTAACTAAGAAAAACTATAATCATAACTATCTGTCTTCAACTCCTTCAAAGACCACAGAAGGATAATATATAAACTCTAGAAATGACAGAGACAATGCATTGCCTGGTCAGTCACCCGAAGTTCTTCTGTAATGTTCCATCTTCAGCCCATAGGCCATAATGTGTGTCCAGACTCCTCAATAAGGCAGGAAACTTTTCTCTGTGTCCTGTAGACTGTCTGGCTGTCTGGCAGCCTCTTCCATGAAGCAGGAATCCTGTAGCAATGTCCATCTTGCATCAGCAGTTACCTTTTTGTGGGTCCTGCATGTCCAGTTTCTACAACATAAAGTCAAACAGTTCAGAAGAGCAGTACCTTGCCCAAATGGCTAGTCTTGCCATATTAGAAGCAAACTCCATAATGTGTTTCTTCGATGTCCATCTTCCTTTCTTCTGTAGGTGGTGTTACCAGGAGCAGTTGTGCCTCACTGTCAAGAAAAATCCTAAACCATTTTAAATGCCATATTCTGTAGGTCTTTGAAAGGTTTGAAGAATGCCTGTCCATCTCAAATACATCTCTATATATCTAGAAATCCAAACTAACTTAACTCTCATAGGTAACTCTCTATAATCTGTACTAAATTATTACATTACATTTTCTAATGAGCTATATAAACACAATACCTAAACAAGAGGAGAAATATACATATCACAAAATTGACCTTAAATTGTATCAATAAAAGAAAATCCATTCCAAAGCAAAGTATTCATATCTATACCTTAATTCCCTTTTTTACCTTTACAAGGATTGCTTGTGTCATTAACCATTTATAACCAAGCCCATATAAATGAAAACAAACATTTATAAACAATATTTGGGAATTTGGGCGTCGTTCTTTCCAAACTACTTCCTGCTGGTAGAGGGCGCTGTCATGGGGGTCCAAAGAAGACGCAGAAATCTTGGCAGTAGTCTGCAAGGCTTTGTCTCAACTGCTTTGAATGTTGGATCACCTGGGGAGTTGTTTCAGGGGGTCTGGCTTGATCAAACCACATAAGTCTGGAAAGAATCCATAGCCTTCCATTTTCTGTGGAAATAAAAATAGAAATCCTTTTCCCCAGTAACTTGTCCTTAGGCTTGAATTTTTGAGTCAAAGCATTTTTAAAATATATAAATTGAATTAATCTAGCAGCATTTCTTTTATTAGTAGTTGTTTTCTCAGCAATCAAATAATTTAAAGACAACAGAATCGCGTATAGTATCCAAAATTTCCCTGTGCTTTCCATTTTTACGTGGCTTTTGTATTACTCTATTTCTTCTACTTCTATTTTTGCATATTTTTGAGACAGGGTTTCTCTGTGTAACTTTTATCTGACCTGGAATTCATTGCATTCCAGGTTTGCTTTGAAATCACAGAGATCTGCTTGCCTCTGTCTGCCGAGTGCTGGGATTAATGGCGTGTGCCATTACATCCATCCATTTAATTCCTTTTTTCTTTTTAAACCATTGTATCCCGTTTCTTTTTCTCTCCCAAGCCAGCGTATTTTTTAAAACACAGTGTAAACCTTCATTGCAGCTCTTGTACACACCAATGAATTGTTAGCAGAGCTCTTTAAAAGCCAGGCGGTTTTTGCCGCTTATGCTAATTTTGGAAACCTCCCTTAAAGGAGCCGCGCAATTCTCTGTCTACAACAAAACAAATCCAATCAAGAAAATGCTGCTACCAAGAAGTCTCTGTTCCCTTGTTTCTAAAAACTATTTTTTAAGCTTTTGTTAAGTTTTAAATGAAAGTTCTCAATCCCGCTTCTGACACCATATATTGTGATTTAATAAGAATCAGGATAAACAATTAGGCCGAACAGAAGTTTATTAAGGGAGAAATAACTCACAACATAGGCAGATGCACGCGGCGGGTTCCAGCAGATCTACCTCCACCACTGTACACATCTTTGCACACCTCCACCACTGTACACATCTTTGCACACCTCCACCACTGTACACATCTTTGCACACCTCCACCACTGTACACATCTTTGCACACCATCACCCTGGTACACGTCTTTGCACACCTCCACCACTGTACACATCTTTGCACACCACCACCCTGGTACACATCTTTGCACACCTCCACCACTGTACACATCTTTGCACACCACCACCCTGGTACACATCTTTGCACACCTCCACCACTGTACACATCTTTGCACACCTCCACCACTGTACACATCTTTGCACACCACCACCCTGGTACACGTCTTTGCACACCACCACCCTGGTACACATCTTTGCACACCTCCACCACTGTACACATCTTTGCACACCTCCACCACTGTACACATCTTTGCACACCACCACCATGAAGCACATGGATGTCTTGGAAGATGCTCTCAAGGTCATCAATGATTCTGAGAAGAGAGGAAACACCAGGCCATGGCCTTAAGCCATCAATCATTTCCTAACTGTGATGATGGAGCATGGTTACATCTGCAAATTTGGAATCACTGATGACCACAGAGCTGGGGAATCCTTGTGAGCCTCCCAGGAAGGCTGAACAAGTGTGGAGTGATCAGCCTGAGATTTGATGTGTAGCTCAATGATTTAAGGACGGCGCAGTTAGACCAATAGGTGGGTACAGCACCACACAGAGAGAAATTCTCTCCAAACACATTTCTAGAGTTAATGCAGCCCCAGACAGAAGGACTTCTAAGTGATTTGTACCCTGCAAGTTAACGGAATTGTTTTGACAGTTCTAACAGTTTGTGTATGTGTACATTTTTTTTAAAAGTTTTTCTTTTTAAACATAAAAAACCCATACCATCTGTAAAAAGAAATGTTATTTCTCATTTAAAAGCCCTTGCTTCTTTGTCTTGCTAAGTGCTTTGCCTAGGATATAAATTGTTTAAAATGCACAACCACTTTGCTTAGACTTGCATGTCATAAGATTTTTAAAGTGACATACAAATTTATTGTAATTTTATCTTTAACATACAAAATACAAGTAAGCCATAAATTGTACAGTGATATTTATATAAAATATATGTTTCCATTCTACTGTATAAAGTTAAATGACAGTAAAATCAAGCAGTACTTGGAAATATGGAAATATCCTTATTTTGTTACTGGCCTAAGTTACATAAGATCACAAATAAAATATGAATTGCATGAGCAAGAGAAACAGGGACTAGCCATAGTTCCACTGGCTACTGGAGCCAAGTTAGCTGATTTCATGAATAGGCAGGAGTTAGACACACACTTGTATTATTTTTTTTCCCTTCACTTTTTAACCCACCCTTGTGGAGGATTTCCCTGTCAGGCATGTCCCGTCCCAGATTCATAACCACAATCCCCCATTACTGTGTTCTCGTTTTCACATGCTTGTTGGTGGGTAAGGCCACAGACGGAAAATGCTCGTGTTCCTCCAACAATATGTTCTGTACCAAGGGATTCGGGCAACAACTGAGATTAAGGAAATGTCCCACACTTCCTTCTTTTGAAGCATCCAGGAGAAACACATTGTCTTTGCTGAGCATTGTTGCAGAATCTGGTATAGTATCCTTGGTGTCACCTGGAAACTCTATCAGCAAACCCTTGCTGGAAGTGTTTCCTCTTGGGACAGTTCAGTGGGAACTCTAAGCATCTTCTTGTATTCTCCTAGTCCAAATTGACTGCTTGGTGGCATCTCTGGTGAAGTGTCTTCTCCACTTTTACTTGTACCTATCACATCTTATTCAACCAGCTATTTGTTTTCAGAATCTCCACGTTGGTTTGAACTTGGGTCCTCGTGATGTCTCCTGGATTTAGAGTTCAGGTGTCCTCGTCACTGGTTCAAATCCATCTTTTCCTTCATGCCTGACAGACTACGAGGAAACAAATCCTATGTTCTCCTTGTAACAGAAAACACCTGTCCTGTATGTGGGGCTTCTAATAACTGAAGGATGTTGTGTTTTTGAAATATTTCTGTAGTTCACTTCCATGATGGGCTCCTTTGGATTATTGCTAAACGTGGGTGGACATTTCTCTGTTTAGGAACTTCAAGGATGTCTTTCCCAATCAGAACATTCAAGTTCTTTTTCCTCATTTTTGAAAATGGTTTCTCATTGTGTTTTGTTATTTTCCATTTTCTCCAATATTATTAGTTTTTTGGGGGGTGGGTGGGAGGGGCAGTTCTGCTTAGTAATCTCCCTGAATAAGCACACACATTGTCCCTGTCAATGTCACCCCAGCAGTACACTCCTCAGACCTTATTCTTACTTCTAAACACCTGCATCCTGACCCGAGGACCATACTGGACAACTGGTTTTGATATCTATTGTATCTGTTGGATACATCTGTGCAGCAGGTTGTGTCATAAATTCCAGTAGGTATTAGTCTGTGCCATCTTTTATATTCCATTTCTTGACAAGGCGCATGTTTTGGCATTCTTCCCTTTCAGTTGAAGACATGCACTTTTTTCCGCTTGGGTGTCCATGCAGCCCTCAGAACAGTCATTTGAATCAGAAAGCATGCTGGAGGAGGTTAGATACCATGCTCGGGACCCTATTATCTTTCTGTGCTTGAGCAGCAGAAGTCTCCTCCCATCAATTTCTTCACAGAAAGACATTGACCCTGATTTCACTCCATCACCAACATCCACATCTGAGACAACCTCGCCGTACTTTGGGTAATCCCAGGTCAACGGAATGTAAATATCAAAGAAAATCTGTCTTCGAATAAACAGCCACATTGTCTTTCGAGCAGGAAACATACTTCCTCCAAGTTTGCAGAGAGCTTGTCTTTGCACGTCATCATTGGAAGGGACTTCTGGTTGGTAGCGGCAGAGGATTTTCTCTCTTTAAGGCGAGTGGCATTTGTATTAGACAAGTGCAGGAGCAGATGTGGCTGTGGTGAGGTTATGGAAAGGGACAGGTTCTCTCTTCAGTCTGCACCTTTGTATTTCAGATGGAGTACTTCTCTTCCCTGCATATCCTTAGAAGCTGATGAATTGCTACAGTTGCTTTGCTCACTGGAACTGTAGCGTGGCTGCACTCTCTATCTTTTATCTTCTGCTTCAGTGACTGTAGCATTTTGTGCTATTTTTCAGACAAGATGCCTCCTTTACCACCATCGCGTAGCTCCATCCAGAACGTCTTTGCACCCATCAGCATCTTTTCCCCCATCTTTTTGGGATATTTATATGAATCTCTTCAAAATTAAGTTAATAAAAAATGTATCATGAACCACTTTGACTGGAGAATATTACTGGAGTATGAGATCTGTAGTCCTTGAAAAGAACATGCCAGTATGCATTACTGTCTTGGTTAGTTAGGGTTTCATTGTTGTGAAGAGACAACAGGACCATGACAACTCTTACAAAGGAAAACATTCAACTGGGGCTAGGTTACAGATTCAGAGGGTTAGTCCATTTTCATCATTGCAGGAAGCATGGTAGCGTGCAGACAGGCATGGTGCTGGAGAAGGAGCTGCAAGTCCTACATCTGGATCAGCAGGCAGCAGGAAGAGAGAGATAGACACTGGGCCTGGCTTGAGCTCCTGAAACCGCAAAGCCCATCCCCAGTGACACACTTCCTCCAATAATGCCATACTTACAACAAGGCCACACCTCCTAAGCCTTTTGGATAACTCCACTCCCTATGAACCATAATGACCTAATATGCTTTGATATTTGAGTTTTCAAATAGAAGATGCTATTGAAAAGACTTTCAGAGTGATTATTAGTCCAGTTAAACTGACTCTCACATCTTCGTTAACACCTATACTGATAGCTGTATCAAGACTGTTAGGATAAAGCGTGAGGGCACCTTGGTGGATTGCATGGCAGGCAAGGGTGACCAAGGCAGGGGACAAACATGACAGGCAGTCAGAGCTTAAGTGAAGAGTTTTATTAGAAAGGGGAGGGAAGGGGGTTGGAAAGCGAAAAGAGGTAAAGAGACACAGAGACAGAGAAAGGGCAGAAGAAAAGAGGGAGACAGGAAAAGTCCTGTGCACTCCAGGGGAACAGCAGGAAAAAAAAGCGAGGAAGAGAGTGGAAGTGGGTGGGTCTTTCTTTTAAAGGGGTCCTTTGCACCTGGGCTGACCAGGGTACTGGTACTGCCTGAGTGCCTTCTGCCAGGTGACAGGGGCAGGCCAGCATAATGCCTGAATCCTCAAAAAGACTATTTAAAAATAAAAAAGTGGTACATTTACACAATGGAATACTACTCAGCGGGGGGAAAAAAAAAAACCAATGGAATCTTTAAATTTTCAGGCAAATGGATAGAACTTGAAGAAACAATCCTGAGTGAGGTAACCTAGTCACAAAAAGAGGAACATGGTATGTACTCACTCATATATGGATTTTAGACACAGAGCAAAGGATCACCAGCCTACAATTCATACTGCCAAAGAAAGGATACAAGGAGAACCCTAAGAGATTCATACAAGGTCCCTCACAGAAGGGCATCTTGATTTCCTGAGTGTATCGGGAGCGGGGGCAGGGGGCAGTGAGTGGAGATGGAGTTAGGAAAAAGAGAGAGGGAGAAGAGGAGGAGAGAGGAGAACATGAGGGACCAGGAAGATTGAGTCCAGGGATGAATAGAGGAGAGCAAGAAAAGAGATAATATAATAGAGGGAGCCATTATAGGTTTGAAGAGAAAACTGGCATTAGAGAAATGTCCAGAGACCTACAAGGATGACCCCAACTAACAATCTGAGCAGCAGAGGAAAGGCTACCTTAAATGTCCTTCCCTGATAATGAGATTGATAACTAACTTATATGCCATCCTAGAGCCATCATCTAGTAGCTGATGGAAATAGAAGCAGACACCCACAGCTAAACACTGAGCCAAACTCCTGGAATCCTGTTGCAGAGAGGGAGGAGTGATGAGTAAAGGGGTCAAGACCAGGCTGGAGAAACCCACAGAAACAGCTGACCTGAACAAGGGGGAGCTCATGGACCCCAGACTGATATCTGGGAAAACAGCATTAGACCAATCCAGACCCCTTGAATGGTGGGTCTCAGTTGGAAGTCTACAGGACCTCTGACAGTGGAACCAGGATAGATCCCTGGTGTAAGAAAGGACTTTGGGAGCTCATCCCCATGGAGGGATATTCCCTTAACCTAGAGGCAGGGGGGAGGGCCTAGACCCTACTCCAAATGGCTTGACAGAGTTTGATGGTCCTTCTTGGAAGGCCCCACCCTCCCTGTGGAGTGGGTGGAAAATGGAATGAGAGGGGACGGTGGGAAGGTACGGGAGGGAGGGAGAGGGAACTGGGATCGATATGTAAAATAAGAAAAAAAAAAGTGTTTTTGTGCACAGATCCATGAAACCTTCCGTGAAATGGGCCAGTGGTTAAAGCTCCAATGTTCGGCTTCAGCATCGTGTCCTGCATTGCTGTGCTGTTGCTCAGGTGCAGGGTGTCACAGTCAAACTGCTTCTTGCTTGCCCTCAGATGTTGGTTATAGCATCTGACCCTGTTGTGGAGACAGGGGTGTGTGCAGCCTGGGCTGACCTTGAACTCTGGATGCTCGGTTTTCTCACTCGCACACCTGCTTCCGTAGTCTGAGAGCCGGTATTACTGATGTGTGCCACCACAGTGTACTCCAGTTCTGCCTCTCTTACGGAGTTTTGAGGTGAACAAAGTTCTTGTCACACCAACATCAGCCTGTTTGACATCAGAAGTCTCCCACAGTGATGCTACTGACCCAGTCATATTTATTCGTATGATAATCTTGAGTTTCACTTTGACTTATAGTCTACATTGAAGCTATTTAATGACCAATTATTAAACAACCTCGTTCATGCTCAAATATTGGGTCTTCGGGCAAACAGTTTTACATCCACAAAGAAAGAGCCTGGGAGACGAAACTACATTAATGGGGGAACTTCATGGGCTCAGGCTGTAGTGTGAGCGCCATTGGGGATTGTCTTAGCTCCTTTTCTGTTGCTCTGATAAAATCCTCTGATGATCAGCCCAGGAATGAAGATCTATTTCCTCACAGATTTCTGTCACACAGCAGAAATGACTGCAGCAGGAGCTCAGGGCGGTCAGTCATATCGCATTCACAGTCCAGAGGCAAGGACAGATGAACGTTAGTGCTTAACTCAGTTCTTTTTCTTTATTAAGTGTCCAGGATCTCAGTCTGGGGCACAGTCCAGAGGCAAGGACAGATGAACATTGGTGCTTAACTCAGTTCTTTTTCTTTATTACGTGTCCAGGATCTCAGTCTGGGGAGCGGTTCCTCACAGCGGGCAGGTCTGAACTTGGTTAACCTAATCAAGACGGTTCCCCATTTCCAGGTGCCCACCTTCCTTCCAGGTGCTTCCAGATCTCAACAAGTCCACTGTTGAAATGAGTCACCACAGGGACACACATGTTTTTCAAATGGACATTTCAAATTAAAAGCCCTGTAAATGACACCTCCTCTTCTTTCTCTGGCATATGATGCTGACAGTGCCTAGTGACATTTGTCTCTCAAAGGACTCAAAGTGAGGTAAAGGGGTGACGTGGCTCTGCTTAGCAGAGACTCATTTGTGCTGAAGTAGAATGGAGGGGGAGGCTTGTTGGGAGATGCTTGTTGGGAGGTGGACGCACCCAGAGACTATCTCTATCTTAACACTATTACTCCTTTGCAGGTTCCTTTACTTTTGTTGGGTATCTATTCACCCCAGAACGTAGCAACTTAAGAAAATAATAATGTTTTTTTTTTTTTTTTTTTAAATTCAGTCAACATTTCTCATTCTCTATCTCCTATTCCTGTAGGTGTTTGCTGGGCTCAGTTGGATGGTTTGGACTTGGGGTCTCTTGCAGCCCAATGGTGATGGTGGTGACCTCACTCATACACTTTCTTGGTGATGCTAGTGCCAGCCAGAAGCTTGTCTGGGGTTTGGGTAGGACCCTATGCCTGTGGTGTACGGGTCTCTGAAGCATGACAGGTGAGTGATAGCAAGTCTCAAGAGAATGGGCGCTGATATTTCCTTCTTCTCAAGGACATTCTGCGCTCCAGGAACACAACATAAGCTCAGAGGGAAAGAAGGAGGCATACTCAAGGCAAGAAAACGTCCCCTGGGTCTGGGTATGGGAGTGAAGATAGAAATAACTCTGCTCTATTAGCTGAGCTTCTTCTGGCCTGGTATGGTGCCTGGACTGAGGAAGACAAGCAGACAAGCAGTTGGTGATGCATTATCTCTTTGGAGACCTGAAGGCTTTATCCATCCCCTCATGCATTCTTCCAAGTTTGCCAGGTGTACATTTTTGGGCTGGATAATTTTTATGTCAACTCGGGTAGAGGAAGAAGGAGTCTCCACTGAGAAAATGCCTCTGTAGTTAGGACTGGTTTGTAGAAAAGTTGGTGGGGGCATTTTCTTGATTGATGATTGATGTTGGAGCATCCAGCTCACAGTGGCAGTGCTGCCCCCTCGCCACGAATGGTGGTCCTAGGAGCTATAAAAAAACAGGCTGAGCCAGTAAACCAGTGAGCAGCACTGCCCTCTCCCTCCCCTCCCCCACACTGTGGCTTCTGTTTCAGCTCTTGGTTCCGGGTTCCTGTCCTTCTTGAGTTCCTGCCCTGACTTCCTTCAACGATGGGCTGTGATATGGAACTGTGAGCTGAAAAGCCCTCCTCCCCAAGTGGCTTTTGGTCATGGTATTTTATCGCGGCGACAGAAACAACAACTAACACACAGGCGCGGTCCTTACGGGTGCATGCTTTAATATAAAGCTGGTCGTAGGACCCTCAGCTGCTCAGAGTGCTGTGTGAGAAGAAAGACATGCTGGCTGCCCGCAAGCATGTAAAACTGCCACAAGGTGAGGCTAGCAGCATCTGTCTTCAGAGCCTTCAGCAGTCTGGCCTTGGGGGGTTGGTTGGTTGGAAGGGCTTTGTTGAGGTTCTGCCTCAAGATTTGTTACAATATGCCCTCCTCCTTTGAAGCTGGTCGCTAGTGAATTCTTTCCAGCTGTCTCTCCTTCTCTCCTATAGGAGGCCATGGACCTCCAGACCGTAGTTACAGATGAGAACACTAAAGCAATCAAGGCGGAGGTGATTTCAGGGCCTGTGCCAGACTGGAAATGCTGTGTCCTTCATTCACTTGCTCTTGCAGGCCCTGGCTTCCAGGGCGGCACTTTCTTCTCATGAAGCAGCACTAGCGAAAATGCGGATTGGCCGTTATCTCACAGTTCAGGAGATCCACAGAGAAGAGGAAGAGAGGTGATACAGTCCGTGTGGAGGAAGGGCCTCAGTTAGGCACACAGTGAAGATGGTAGGTTCCGGGGCTGGGAAATCAAGTATGCAGGTAATCTCATGCCAGGATGAGGCTGGGGAATCAGATACATAGATGAGCACGTTTGGCTAGACCCATTTACTGCAGTTTTCTCCAGCGATTGCAGTGTCAGACAGACACCAAGTCCATTGCACATTTGGAGGGACCTCTCACCCGGCATATTGCTGATGCTTGGGCCTGAGAGATCACATGTAAGGTTTTGGCTCAAAACTAGACTTCTCAGGACCAAAACATGCTCCCAAACTATGGCTGGGGACAGAATGGAGTGGGATCCAGCTTCAGAGCAGGTGCCACACACATGCCTGGAGCTTAGGTAGGAATTGGAGCTGATGGGAAACACTCTTCGGCACTCCTGGTTGCTCCTCCTCGAGGGGTCCATCCTCTTTCCCCTCCCTTGACATGGCCTCAGCAGCTTTCTGGTCCTGGGGGCGTGGTCTCTACCCCTTTCTGGTCCCGGGGGTGTGGCCTCTACTGCTTCCTAGTCCTGGGGGCGTGGCCTCTAAAGCTTTTGGTCCCTGGCGGTACTCACCACCCCATCCCTTCGTCTCCTGACCTCTCAGTCTTCACCAGCATTTGCTAACCCTAATTTCTGACTTCGACTCTTGGTCATCCTCCAAATGTCATCTGTCTGACCCTTTTGTTCTCCCTCATCTTCCCTGTGCCACCTAAAGCCACAATGCCCGGCTGGTTTATTTGCTCACTTGCTCTTTAGCTCCTGGGAGTCTGACTGCAGTGCCCCTGCATTGTGCGGTCCTGACCAGTCCTCATCTCCTATGAGCTTGTGCAGCATTTGAAAAGACCTTGCTGCTAGTCTGTCCAGTGTTAACTTCCTGGTCCTATATTTTGGTGGTGAGCCTAGCCTTTAACGGCTGAGCCATCTTTCTGGTCCTAACGGATAGACACTCAGCGTCTTTAAAGGCAACACATTGTCCTATGAGAGACAGACGTCTCCAATCCCCCCAGTGTCTGAGGTTGTCATGACACTGGCTGCCTTACCTATGTCCTGAGGGGAAACAGGAGGCACTAGGTTAATGATAAGGACCACTGGAAGCCAGCTGAGTCATGGCTGACTAAGGAGTGTCAGCCCAAAGGGCCTGATGCTGCAACCCATAGTCTCTGGGAGGGCACTCCCCCATCCACAGAGGGTGATGGAAGCCTGCTAAGGCTTCTATGATGTGATAACCCTTTTGTACACTATAAGGATGAGTGTGCCTTCTGATTGGTTTACTAAAATGCAGAATGGCCAATAGCTAGGCAGGAGGGAATAGGCTGGACTTCTGGGCAGAAACGCATCTTTAGAGTGTATGAAGAGATCATCCCACAACGGGCTTGTCACTAAGGACTCTGTGAGCTAAGGTACAGTTCCAAAGCAGGCTAGGGTCTGGGTACTCAGCTGGAGGATGGCCCTTGGCTGTGAAATACAAATTTCAGTTGATCTTAGACATCTTAGACATTGAAGACTGTTTTTCCCCAGTCCACCAAGAAAGTCATAATCTCACTTGGAAAAAGGTTGCAAAAAACTATTATCTTGGCCAGAGCTTAAGAGTCCAGACAACTAAGTCACCGATATCCAGAGCCCATAAAGGAGGGGAGGAGGTTGCTTAAGCTTGCGCTGCCACGCATGGAGCTGGCCTAGGTGCTGACCCATTCCTGACTTCCCCAAGAGTTCTCCGTTCTAGAGTACTGCCTTCTTCCATCCACATGCCCCACAGACCACCTCAGAGTTGAGGAGTCAGAGCTGAGGAGTTCAGCAATAGTAGGGCAATCTGAATAGGAGACTATTATTTGCTAAATAGTGGCTTCTCAAATAGACAGGAGGCTAGGCTAGCCTGGGATGTCCCAGGTGCCACCTGTCCACCTGACACCTGGGCTATGGTGCACACTTAGTGTTCACATGCTTCCACTGCAGGATCTGATATGGTTCCAAAATGCTTAGATGGTGTTATTTAATCCCTCAGTTCTTCTCAGGTCTTCCTCCTACCTCTCAGGATCAATCCATGAAAACTCCTGCTGGGATGCTAATTGCAGTTGGATTAAAATATCAATTTTGTACAGGTGGTTAGAAGCCTTCCCCTCAAAACACACAGAATGCCTTCCTAGTCTTTCTTATCTTGCTTTATGTCTTTTAATTAGTTTTTTTGATATAATTTCCTTCACTATTTGTAGTTCTTGTTTTTATTTCTAGAAACATTGTGGATGTAGAGAAATGCTTCGGATAATTGCATTTTACTTTCTATGCATGTGTTTACATTAATTATAAAGTCCCTTTGGCTTTCTAATATTTAATATCTTCGGCAAATAAAATGTTATTATATCACCGTTTCTCAGGGTTTTCCATGATTACTTTTCACTGAGCTGTTGGAATCACCCCGACTACGTTAAACAAAAATTACAAAAAGCAGTCAGTTTTGTATAATTCTTGGCTTTAATTAAAATAATGGTGATATTTTGCCATTTAAAAATGATAACGATTTTCACTTAGAATCTTGTGACTAAGCATGGGTTTTTTTTTTATTCTTTCTATATTTGGCTGCACCATTCTATCTATATTTGACCTGACCATTTGGCAGGTCACCATATCAGATTGCTGAGTGTCTTCTGATGTATTGTTTTAAAAAAATTCCTCAATGCTGGGCAGTGGTGGCACATGCCTTTGATCCCAACAGTCAGGAGGCAGAGGCAGGTGAGTATCTGAGTTGGAGGCCAGCCTGATCTATAGAGTGGGTTCTAGGACAGCCATGGCTGCACAGAGAAAGCCTGTCTTGAATTCCCTCCACCCCCCAAAAATTCCTCCATAATGTATTAATACAAAATTACACATTTTGACAAATATCTAGGTCTGCACATATTCCTACCTGAAATTAGATAGAAGATACAGAGATAATAAGTAGATAAGATGATTAGGTGACAAATAGGTCAGTAATAGATACAAAGATAGGTATTAAATTGATGATAGATAGATGTTAGCTACATGGATATATAAGGGGATCATAGATGCCCTATACTATTGCATTAAAATATGAGTGCTGAGATTATAAAATAAGGCCAGCCAGTGGTGACACACACCTTTAATCTCAGCATCCAGGAGGCAGAGGCAGGTGAATCTCTGAGTTTGAGGCCAACCTAGTCCAGAATGACCAAGGCTTCATAGAGAAACCCTGCCTTGAAAAACCAAAAAAAAAAAAAAAAGTTATAAATTGAGAAAATATGAATCCTTTCTATATGGGCCAGGCAAAACAAGGGAACCTTGTATCTTTCAAATATTTTATAAGTTCAGTTTCAACTCCAGGTGGTCCTGGGCCTTTGGCAATGGTAGTCAACAGGACTTTAGAGATCCAAGTTTCCACTTGTTTTTCTAGTCATGTTCACGCGAGTTCTCACAGTGGCATCTTCACTGCCCACACCCTCCTGCCCCTTCTCCAGGTGTGCATGTCTGACTGGGGTTTGGGAATCATTTTGTCCTCTGTCTCATTAGTTTCAGCTCCATGTTGATTTCTTTCCTTGGTTTCTTAAGGTTTAGTTATTTTCTTTTTCCTTTTCACTCATCTCGCTGTTTGGACCTGGCTATCTTTTCTTCTATGCTCTTCTCCCTGCTTTTGTGACTGGCTGTGTTTTCCACCCTCTTTAATTGTCACCATAATTTCTGTGTCAGCAAGTATGTCTACTTTGGGTAAACAGTATTGCACCCATTTCCACACCTGGGTTTCTCAACTTTTCCCTTGTCCTCTCGATTATAACTTTTAGATCAATTTGGAGCATATGTGTTTCCTTTCTTCTCCTCTCCTATTCATAATTCTTCCCATTATGCTGTAGGACTTATAGAAATCCCCTTGTGGTTATTTTTCATGAGTTCTCAATGAGCAAGCATATGACACATTCTCACAGTCTCTGCATAAATAAACACCCTGAGCTCAGCCCAGGCACTGTGATCTGCTGAGAGCTGCCTTTTCCAGTGATTTTCATGAAGGGCACCCTGTAGACACTCCCTCAGAGCTCCTGTCTGGCACTGTGCCTCCCCCACCCCAGTGGGATGTTGGCCTAAATAGGATTGTGGACTTCTGATTCTGATTCTTACTCAAAGTTGCTACTTCCAGATCTTCCAACTCCCAGATCTTCCAAAATGCCAGACCACCACAGTGTTGCTGTTTAGGAATCTAAGCTCAGCATGAGAACTTCCCTTTGCACCATAGAGATCTTGTTCTTTTTTGCCTATACATTCTCTCTCTCTCTCTCTCTCTCTCTCTCTCTTTCTCTCTCTCTCTCTCTCTCTCTCTCTCTGTCCATTTGTAGCAGGAAGAATGTTCCGCAAAAGACATCTAAGTCCTTCAGGTTCTGCACATGTGACTTTGTGAGAAATCAGATCTTTGTTGATGACAGGGCATTTAGGGTCTCAAGATGATTGTGGGCATAATGTTCACAATCCAATGTGAAGAGTATTTAGGAGACAGGGGAAAAAGAATTGAGACACACTGGTTGTCCTATTTTCATTTCTGTTACTGTGAAAAATTACCCTGGTGAAAAGAAACTTAGAGAAGGGATTTATTTATTTATTTATTTATTTATTTATTTATTTATTTATTTATTTATTTATTTTTGAGATAGGGTTTCTCTGTGTAGCTTTGGAGCCTGTCCTGGAACTGGTTCTGTAGACTGGCCTCAAATTCTTGAACTCACAGAGGTCTACCTGCCTCTGCCTCCTAAGTGCTGGGATTAAAGCTGTGCACCACCACCACCCAGTAAGAAGAAGGGTTTATTGTGGCTCACAATTCCAGGTATAGTCCATCACAGCAGGGAGGTCAGGATGGCAGGAACTTATCCATGAGCAGAAAGTGAATGCATACATGCCCTGCTCAGCTCACTTTCTCCAAGATGGTCCAGGATGTAAGCCTAGGGAATGGTGTTGCCCAGATGGGCGGGCATTCTTACTACAATGAATGCAATCAAGACAATCTCCCACAGATGTACCCACAGGCCAACCTGATAAGACAATCCTGTGCTGACACTCTCTTCCCAGCTGATCTTAGCTATCGTCAAGTTACCAAGTGAAATTCCCTTTGCAGCAGAGACGCCTGTGAAGAGGGAGACAGAGGCAAAGATTGGACATTGATGTCTGGGTGCACAAGGTGGTGGGATTATGATGGACAGAAAACAAGACCAAGTGCCTTACTTATAAGACAAAGCAAGTTCTAGGTGAAATAAAGACATTCTATCAAGTACAGGCTTATAAAGAAATGTAACAGTCATTTAAATTTAATACAAGTCATAGCAATTCAGTCATCAGCATTCAGATGACAACTCTTTTACAAAATACATGTTAGATGACATAATATTAATTTCTACAATCTACAAAAAACCCACCAAAACTCACCTAATATTTTAAATAGGCAAAGA
This sequence comes from Cricetiscus sungorus, assembly GCA_030556225.1. Classification (NCBI taxonomy): domain Eukaryota; kingdom Metazoa; phylum Chordata; class Mammalia; order Rodentia; family Cricetidae; genus Cricetiscus; species Cricetiscus sungorus. Next base: position 33,425,856 of record JANBXA010000398.1, read on the forward strand.
GTACTAAAAGATGAAGCTCTCAAAATGAAATCCAAGTGTGCAACAGTTGTCCAAAAAGATGTCCTAATAGTTCAATAGTAAGGAGAATTTAAAAGCACCTATTGCTATCCTGGGGTGTGTGGAGGGCCACAATGGTATGTTGCCAAGGAAAAGATAATTTTTTACCACTTTATTGACCAAAAAATATTTTAAAAACAGTTTTTTTAAAAATCTGAAAAACTCCTTTTTGATGATTCTAATACATGGACCCAAAGTTATCATTTAAAAGTTACCCCAGCATGCTACTCTTGGAGCCCTGTAATGGTTACAGTGTGAGCTTCACAGGTCCTAGAGTCACCTGGGAGACAAAGCTCAGAGTGTGTCTGTGAGAGAATTTGTATCACTTTCCTAGTACATTGATAGAATACCATGAGGAGACAACTTACAGAAGATGGGGCTTATTTGGGCTTATCTTTTCTTTTTCTTACTTTTCTACTGTTGTAACAAAACACAGCAACCAAGGCAACTTACAGGAAGAAGGACTTATTTTAGGGTTGCTGTCCAGAGGGAATAGTCCGTCACCATCACAAAGAGGAAGCAGCATGGCGGCAGGGGCAGCTGAGGGCATGCATCTCCAATCACAATAGCAGGCAGAGAGGACACTGGGGAATGGTGTTTTAATCAGGGTTACTATCACTTGATAAAATGTGACCAAAAAGCAAGTTGGGAGGAAAGGGTTTATTTGGCTTATACTTCAGCATTGTTGTTCATCACTAAAGGAAGTCAGGACAGGAACTCAAACAGAGCAGGATCGCAGAAGCAGGAGCTGATGCAGAGGATATGGAGGAGAGCTGCTTTGCTTCATCTGGCTTGCTCAACCCACCTTCTTATAGAACCCAGGGCCAGAATCCCAGGGATAGTACCAACCATCATGGGCGGGGGCCTTCCTCTTTGATCGCTAAATGAGAAAATGCCTTACAGCTGGATCTCAAGGAGTCATTTCTTCAGCTGAGGCTCCTTCCTCTGATGACTCTAGCTCATGTCAAGTTGACACACACACACACACACACACACACCCAGACAGTAAAATGGTGTGTAGTGTTTGAAGCCTCAAAGCCTGTCCCCAGTGACAATTCCTCTAGCAAGGCCACTTCCCAACCCTCCCCCAACACACAAACAGTACCATCAACTGGGGACCCAATATTTAAATACCAGAGACTACAGGAGACATTTCTTGTTCAAATAGTTATAGGATTTATAGATTGGGTTACTGAAGTGAGAAAACCCATCTTGAATATGGACAGTGCCAGCCATGGGCTGGGGTCATGGGCTAAAAACAAATGAGGAGACACTGAGCCAGGCTCCAGCATCATCTCTCCAATTCCTGACTGCAGATATTGCTGAGATTGGCTGCCTCAAGCTACTGCCTCTCTGCCTCTGCACCATGCTGGACCTTCAAACTTATTTAGGGCATGCCTATGAATCAACAGTGTGGGACTAGACAGTGGGATAGACATAGGCAGAAGATTACATGGTGGGGGGCTTTGTCTAAGCAGAGAGCTGGAATCCACATGTATGTGGTGGCATGTGTTTATAGTTCCAACACTCGGGAAGCCAAGGCAGAAAAACAGAATTCAAGGCCAAGCCAAAGTGAGATAATGTCTCTAAACAAACAATAAAAGAGAAAGGGTAGATACAGACAGGCTTAGAGATAAATGATGTTAACTACAAATATACATACACACATATATGTATATACACACACACACTGTGTGTTATTGGGGGCTGGCGTGGCAGTGGAAAAAGACCAGCAGGGAAAAACCTGCTCGTAACATTCATGTGTGCATACATGTATGTAAGTCTTTGAGTTTTATGATGATGGAAGAGGGAAAGTGTGGACAGAAGTGTTCTGGAATGTAGCCTTGGTCACATGGGAGTGAGATGAGATTGCTGTGGGGAAGCACCTGGGAGAAGGTGAAGTGAAGGTTGAATGATGACACCTGTGGATATCAGCCCATCCATGAAACATTTACCTCTGCTTGTCTGTGGATGTGTGAATGGTACCTGTGAGCTATGCAGTTTCATTCACAAGAGTTTCCATCCATGGAAGCTGGAGAGATGGCTCTGTGGTCAAGAGCAGTTGCTCTTCTTGCAAAGAATCCAGGTTCAGTTTCTAGCACCCACACAGTGGCTCACAAATACTCAGGCATGCTTATGGTATATGCATGTACATGTAGTCAAATCACTCATTTAAATAAAACAGATCTTAAAAATATCTCCATCCATGTCTCCCTGTGGATGCGTGAATGATACCTAGGAGCTATGCAGCTCATTGATGAGAATCCCCCACTGGTGCCTGTCTGTGGTGTGTCGCTCCAGCAAAGGTTATAAATGGCAGCTACCCATGGAAAGTGGGACTCTTGAACTGGGACTAACACTCTGTAACATTCCGAGTCTTTATAATGACTGCACTGGGGATAGAACCCTTTTTTTTTTACTGTGGTTGGAGAAAGATGCTGTTTGGGGACTGTGTTCAGTCAGGTAGAACATGGAGGGCTCTGTGATCCTGACCTCCTTCTGACCTGTCTCTCACAGTCCTGGACTGCTCACAGTTGACAGATGGGCTCCGATAGGCACTGTTGCTCCAGGACCAGTGCCTTTACAACTGCTGGTCATTGAGAGAAGTGGAAGACCTCATTGTTCTCCCAGTGTGGCAGGTGACATGTACATATACCTGTGTGAGTGACACATTTGCATGTGTGTGCAAATATGCACACTCACACTACCCTTACAAGCATACATCACACAGTTCTGCACCCTCATAGAACACACCCTCAATGCACACAGATAGAGTCATTCTCTGCATTCCCCCCAAATGTCACCTACATAAATGCCCTGGATTATCTGGAAAGATAAGGTCAAATTTCTGGTGGCATGTGGTTACACTATTGTCACAGTATTGACCCACAATCATATGTGGTATGGGAGGGCCATTGTAGAAAGCCATGTTATGATGGGAGATGTCATTCTGTGAATATGTTTCTCTTATTGGTTAATGAATAAATCACTGCTGGCCTATAAGGAAGCAACATAGGTGGGCCTAGGAAACAAGGAAAATTCTGGGAGATAGTAGAGAGGAGTCAAAATGTAGGACACAAGAGGATTAAGAGGTCCAGACCCATACTCAGGTAAGACAGAACCACATAGAAACACTTAGATTGATAGAAATGGGTTAATATTTAAGACAGAAATAGCCAATAAGGAACACTAGTAACAGGCCAACAGCTTTGTATATAATACAGCATCTCTGTGTGTTATCTGGGGCTGATGTGGCTGAGGGACAAGGCTGGTGAGAAAACTGCTTGTAACAATGCTATTTTTTTTCCTGGAAGCCAGAACATTTGTGCCCGCAGTGTGGGGCTAATGGTTAAAGCAACGATAAAGTGAGGGATTGATTGCTGATAATCCCTCAGAGATGCTGGCCATTGTGAACAGGACCCACATCTTTGATTCCCTGGCTCTTGCTGGCCATCCCACCATGGCTACACTTCACTTCCCATCATAAGACAGGATAGTAGCAATGGAAGCTCAGTCCTGGGACACTTCTAATATTGGCCCTCTCCAGAGACAAACAGCCCAGAATCTTCGAGTTCATCGGCTTGAGCTCCATACCCAGCCAACCTATCTGCAAAATGAAGTTATAATAGAACCCACTGAATGCTGACATCCTCCGTGAATGTTGGCTGTCATCACCATCAGGGTCTACATTACCACATTAGCAATCCTTTCATCATTGTCAGCAGCGTCTTCCTCATCTGGTCACCATCACACCAGTAGCCCCCTCACATCCATCTTCCTGGTCATCATTAACAGCAGCAACTGTTATCACAAGACATTGGCATCACTAGTTTCTGCCATTATCACTTTTGTTACATCATCATCATCAGTAGTGATATCAGTCCCTTCACCATTGAGACATCTTCATCCTCATCACCATCATATTGCATCACCATCATCAGTATCACGGTAAACAGCAACAATAGCCTTCTTATGGAGTAAGGAATCCTCGGTGCCTACGCCTACCAGCACTGGGAGGCAGAGTGAGGTAAATCTTAGAACTAGGCAATCCATGTAGCTTCCGGTGTCCTCCATCATGCTGTTTATTCACCTCCAGACCCTCACCCCACTGCTGAGCCATGAACCTGTCCCTCCCTGGTCCTATCTTGTCACTGTGGGGCATTTCTGCTGCCATGCCCATTCTGTCACTTTCCTGAAGTCCCCCTGCGCTCTATGCTGTTTATTGAATCAGGACTGACCCCAGCTCGAAGTCTTGCTGGTAGAGATGTGGTTTCTGGGTAAGTGCTGGTGAATCCCGGTTTCCCTCATCAGGCTGGCAGGGAAGTTAGAGGGACTCACACCGAAGGCCAGGCATTGTGCCGGGCATGAGGGCTCTGGATTGGCTCACGCTTCATCGTCTCACCCAGCACAAGGCTCTGCATGTAGCACCTGGCTCAGGGACGTTCGTGCAATGCATTGGTGTCTTGGTCTTTCTTCTTGCCAGAGAAGGTGACTGTTTAGGGGATGTGTTTGTTTTTCTGCATGGAAAATGCAGAGAAGTGTGCAGTTGGAAGGGCACCGGAGCCAGGTGCTTGTGACAGGCTGCATGGCAGGGCTGATTGAGCTGCCAACAGAGAGGGCAGTGAGTGGTGGCTTGCTTGGGACAGCAGGTGCAGAGTGCTGGCAAGGCCACCATGTCAGGTAAGGGAGGTGGCTGTCAGGCTGGCTTTCATTAGACCAAACTGCAGCACCTGGTTTCTTAAGAGTACAGCTCCATCCAGAGCTGGGGGAGGAGCCAGGATTCTCAGTGTGTGACTGGATGATGTTGCCAGGGGCCAACATGAAAGCCAGGATGGGTTCATGTGTATTTGAAAAAAAAAACAAAAAAAAAACCTTGTTTACTTCTTCACTCATTTCACAAGGGAGAGGCCGGTATCTGAGGAGTGGAGAATAAAGGGGCATATTGTGGAGGGATTAAGAGAATACACAAAGGGTCAAGAAAGGGCCTGGGGGAGGAGGGCCTGTCAGGTCAGTGGGTGGAGATCTGCTGGGATTCGGGGACCCTCTGAAGAGGTGACCCACTGCAAGGCCAGGTGGAGCACACTTGGGCAGAGCACACTCAAGCACACCCAGGCAGAGCACAGCCACGTAAAGGTGGCCATGTGACACAAGGGAGACTCCCCAGGAGGCAAGCTACCTGGAATCAAGGAGTTAGTGGGACTCAGAGCTTGGTGAAAGCCAGGCTATGGCTGCAGATAGCATTGTCTTCCCAGAGGCCTGCAGGAGAGTGGGCCATGAGTTACCAGTGCCATTACCATGCTAAGCCTACACCCAAGCAGACCCAGTACCCACCCCATGATGCCAGGAGGTGAAGTTTAGGGAGATCTAAGACCCGTTTTCCCCTCACTTTGTAACAGTCCCTACTCTAAGGTTCTGTGTCAGCCTCAGACCTGCTTGCTCTATGAGTTTCTCGACTTGAGACAGTCTTCTCTAATGCCCTAGTGTGTCTCAGCTAGCAGATGATCTGTCACTTTCTGTCCCATGGGAGAAGGGAAGATTCCACGAGGCACAGTTGTTCGTTGTTTGTTTTTTGAGATATAGTCTCATGTCTTGCAGTCTGGTCTTGCTAAGCAGAGGGTGAGCTGAACTTCTGATCATCCTGCTCCTACCTTTCAGTGTTGGTTTACAGCTGTGCACACCCATGCCTGGTTGATTCAGGGCCGGAGACTGAACCTGCCACCTCCTGCACGGTAGGCAGGCACCGTGTCAAACTGAGCCACAACTGGGGGATGGTTTTGTTAAGTCCCATGGATGAGAGATGGTGAGGGTGGAACAAAGAAGGGAATTGCCTTTAATAGGTATACAGGGGATTTGTCCCCGGGGCACTCTAGGTGTTGAGCACAGAAGGGAGCATAGTGACTTGAAGAGTTCACCTGTGTGTCACCAATCCACACTCTGCAGACAGATGAGAGAAGCCCAGAGGAGCAGGGGTGTTTTCACAGGGAAGTAGAGCAGGAGCTCTTTGGGTGCATGGCATGGAGCCCAGTTATTGGTTGGAGGTGATAGTGCATGCTGGGAAACAAGGAAGTAAAGAAGGGTAGATGTAGAGGCCACTGCTGAGTCCTAGTTTGGGTCATGGTGGCTCATGATTGGCAGGCCATCATTCCACCTTTCAGAGTTCCTACGAGGGCTGGGGAAGGGTGACCAAGTCTCTGGTGACGGGAAGGCATAGGGTGGCATAGACTGTTGGGGGAGGGATGCAGCATTCAAGAAGCAGAGCCATCTCAGAGTGCATGGCACCTGGTGACCTGGACCTCAGTGTCAGCAGTGGGGAGAGGCATGTGCTGGTGGGAATAAACCAGACCTTCCCTCCTGATGGGAACACAGCAAGGTGCCAACAATTTAGAAGCCATTTTTGGAACTGCCCAGACAGCCAAATACAAGCTTATCATCTCCTCCAATCATTCCACTCCTAGAGACTGGCTCAGGAGAAATGAAAATGATGCCCACTCAAAACCATCCATGAATGTTTGCAGAGGCATTATTCACTATCCCAAAAAGTGGGGACACTCCAGATGTCTGTCAACTGATAGACGGTGTATAAACCAAAGTAGAATGTCCTCACAGGGAATGCCATTTGGCCATGGAGAGGAATGATGCATTCATACATGTTCCAACAAAGGTGAAGCAAAGTCGTGATGTTACCTGGAAAAAACCTACTCAGGAGGCATGGATGGGGGATGCATACAGAGAATGAATCCCCAAAGAGGGCTCTCTGTGGACATGAAAGTAGATCCTACCATACTTGGGGTGGGGGTGGGGGGTTGTTTATGGGCTGAGGGATGTGAGGGAGTTGGCCCAAGGCATGGGGTTTCCTTTTGGAAGCTGTGAAGTGTTCTTAAACTGTCTGTGGCAGCACATTATCTGAACATTTTGAAAAAACAAAAAACAAGAAAAAAAAAAACCACTACAGAATTATACACTTCTAGAGGGTTGCATGTGTGCTATTTCAAAAGCACAAGCAAGCCTGGTATGGGAAGTGCAAAAGGGGGGATGGGGGGGGGAGGAAGCTGCTGGGTTTTTGATACAGCATTGTGGGTGTGGGAGCCCATTGTTCTGCTCCAGAAGGGGCACAGCTGGAGTACTGGCCTGAGGGCATAGCCCAGGAAAGGCAACTGGGAGGGAGGGCATCTGTGCTTCATTTGAAAGCAGATGCCTTCTCCCCAGGTCTCTCTCTCTCTCCCTCCCTCCCTCCCTCTCCCTCCCTCCCTCCCTCCCTCCCTCCCTCCCTCCCTCCCTCCCTCCCTCCCTCCCTCCCTCCCTTCTCTCTCTCCTCTCTCTCTCTCTCTCTCTCTCTCTCTCTCTCTCTCTCTCTCTCTCTCTCTCTCTCTCTCTCTCTCTCTCTCTCTCTCTCTCTCTCTCCTCTCTCTCTCTCTCTCTCTCTCTCTCTCTCTCTCTCTCTCTCTCTCTCTCTCTCTCTCTCTCTCTCTCTCTCTCTCTCTCTCTCCTCTCTCTCTCTCTCTCTCTCTCTCTCTCTCCCTCCCTCCCTCCCTCTCTCTCTCCCTCTCTCTCTCCTCTCTCTCTCCTCTCTCTCTCTCTTCTCTCTCTCTCTCTCTCTCTCTCTCTCTCTCTCTCTCTCCTCTCTCTCTCCTATCTCTCTCCTCTCTCTCTCTTCTCTCTCTCTCTCTCTCTCTCTCCCTCTCTCTCTCTCTCTCTCTCTCTCTCTCTCTCTCTCTCTCTTGTGTGTGTGTGTGTGTGTGTGTGTGTGTGTGTGTGTGTGTGTGGTCCAGCTCTGGGCATCTGAGCAAGTTCCCGCTTTGAAAGCAGCAGCACAGAACAGTCACAAGGGAGCAGCTGAGTCCAGCATGCCTGCCTTGGGGCAGCAACTGTCTTTTGCCCATCAGAGGTCACCAGCAGTGTAGATCTCTTTAGAAATATTTGTGCTCAGAAAGCAACAACAACACAAATCTACTGTAAGCTGGTGTGCCTGTCAAGCCTTTGGAAAATGCTGATGAAGCAGACATGCTGAGGTCACAGAGACACTTACACTGGAAGACACTGTTAACAGGAAAACAAGCCCACACAGGGAACACTTGGCTAGCAGGCAGGGACCACCCCCTCCGCTCCTGGTGTTTCCTGCTTTGCTAGTGGTCCTGTAGTGGCAAGGTGCTGTCAGTCATGTGAAGGTCTTCCCTTTCTGGCAAAGCTGGCGTCAGATCTGAGCTGCCTTCTCTCCCACCCCTTTTATGTTGAGGTAGTGATCAATAGGTGTATCTGTAACCTCACGGTGCCCAGAGAGACTGGAAAAAAAAACGGCAAAGCTGACTCCCTGGGAATAGGAGTTGGGCCCCTTTAAGGTTGGGCAGGTGGCGTTTGACCCAGCCTTGCTGTGGACCATCTCCCATATCAATTTCCAATGTGATATGTGACAATAAAGACAGTTGTAAGATGTAAGGATTCTCGTAAGTAAATTAGGCAAGGCAGGGAGGTTTATGCCCATTTAGGATGACTGCTGACCAACAGTCTGGATTAACCTACTGGGGGACCATGCTGCAGATAGGAAGTGGTGAGAACATTCTGCTGACCCCTCTGTGTCAGTATCACTCCCTCTTTGCTGCCTCTGCTGGCCTCTTCTGCCTCCCCAGGACATCTCTCCATTGTTCTTAGGGTGTGTTATGATAATAAATAATGGTTTGGGACCGCAGGTGGTAGGTCCCTAGTCCTGCAAGGTTCCAGGGTGGGTGATGGACGGAGGGTGGATGTTGAAAGTTTTATTGAGGAGGAGGTAAGAAAAGAGGCACACACACACACACACACACACACACACACACACACACAGAGAGAGAGAGAGAGAGAGAGAGAGAGAGAGAGAGAGATACAGAGATACAGAGATACAGAGACAGAGAGAGGACAAAAGAGAAGATGAGACAGGAAAATTGCTGTCTGCCCCAGGGGAAAGAGGAAATGGGGTCTTTCTTTTAAAGGGATCCTTTGCACCTGCGTGCAGACTTTGCAATCATGGAACCCTGGGCTGCCCAGGGTACTGCCTGGGTGCATTCTGACAGGTGATGGGACCAGGCCAGCATAATGCCTGAATCCTTACAGGGTGTGTACAAATGATCAATGTAACCCAGGATGGAGAGAGGATGCCACAGATATATAGGAACGAGAACTTCAGATATACATGGTGGACCTGGGCAAAAGGAAAAACAAGGCTTCTCAGCATGGAGATGACTTTGGGAGGCTGTGGTAGGGAGTTTGTGAATGAGGATGCAGAGGACCACTCTGGGGGCACTGGAGCATCAAGGTTGGGTGCAGGCAGGCTTATGTAGCTGAGAAATGGGCCTTAGTTTCCCAAGGCAGCTGGAAACCTTGGGTCCCCTCTTGGGTTTGAGGTGGTGAGGGCAGGGAGAAGAAACTGAGCTTTGACTGCCCAGGGAGAATGAGGGAAGCATTGGATTTCCAGCGATGTCCAAATAAAGTGATCCAGAGAGAACTGGTGTCCTTGGCACCCAAATCCATGGGAGGCTGGAAGGGTGATGAGTCCATTGGCCTGGCTGGGGAAGAGAGGAGCATGAATCTGTTACAACTGCTGTCTCCTGCAGGGAGGGAAAAAGATGAGCTCAGGGCTTGGATGTTGCTGTGCTGAGCACCAGAAATAAGGCTCAGGGGTCTGCTCCTGGGTCCCTTGGTTTCTTTTGCTCCTCACCTCACTCTCAGGGACTGCCAAGAGGGCCAGTAGACAGAGCATTTCCATCAGCAAAGATTGTGCCAGGAAGCGCTGCTGCTCTAGACAGGATTGGGGCCTCCACAGGGAAACAAAACCAGGGATATGAAACAGTGCTTAACTTTCAGTTAACATACTTCTCACCAATGCCATTGTGTTGTAGGATAAACAGTGATCACTGAGCCAATGGGCCCAAACCTTAGGGCAAATGCACCCAGGACAATGGCAGGCACACTGCATGGTGGACAGGGCTCTATTGCTGGAATATGCATACAAAAAGACAGTGTATAGAGCTCAACCTGATCACTTTGGAGCTGGGTACTGAAAGTTTTCTACACCCGATAAGCCTCTCTGCCAATGCAGCAATCCAAATGAGACCAAATCAAACTGAATTAATAACAAAAAAAGAAATAAAACAACAACAACCAAAGCCCACATTTAATGAATAAAATGTTCTGGGATGGCTTCCCAGCACCCTCAGAGAGGAGACCAGAGAGACTGGAAAACCGATGGGGGGCAGTTGAAATACCCTATGGGAGTGGTCTTGAGCATCTCTGGGGGAGAGGTCATCATCTGACAGGCTTTCTGAGATGCAGGAGGGTTTGGAGAGAGATGGGGTGGGGCTTGGGTGGGACTTCCACCATAATGTTCCAGACTCTTTGGGTCTATGGATGCCAGGGGCTGGGGTGAAGCTTCCATCAGAACAGGTACCAACCCTTGGAGTAAGTTGATATGCCTCTCGCACCCACATACATAGCAGGGTAAACACCAGGCAGAGGGGGGAGGTTGACATCTCTGCTGAGCAATGACAGGCCTTAGGTTGTCCCCAAAGTCATGTGCATCTGTCCTTCTGACCTCTAGGAAGCTGGCTGGTTCTATAAAGCAGGGCTGCCTGGCTTGGTGCACCTCCTTCAGGGCTGGGTGGCAGACATAAATTAGTACAGGCTAGATTCCCAGGAGGGACTCAGGCAGCCATTCAATCATGCAGGTGAGAGCAGCTGCTCACTGTCACAGCCTGTACTTCTTTCCATGTTGAACAGGAGGCGCCAAGATGTGCCCAGAAGGGGATGGCAGGGCAGGTCCCTTTCCTGTGATGGTAGCTGTAGAAAGGTAGCATGAGGACAAGTGTCCAGTATGTTTGATGGGGGTTAGGGATACCTTTGAAGAGTCTGTACAGTCTCCCCAGCTTCCATGACAGTGTGACACAGATGGGGGCTCACACAGCAGACACATATCCTTCCCAATCCCCTAGGGCCACCATCAGCAGAGTGAGTGCAGAAAGCCCACCCTCGGTGTGGGCAGCATGGTCTAACCTTCCTAGCATTCTGGACAGAACAGAAAGGCAGAAAAAACGTGAGGGTGCTGTCTCTCTTCTAGAGCTTAGACATCCCTTTTGTGCCCCGGGGACACCAGGATGCCAGGCTTGATGGCCCCTGAGGCTTGTTCCCAGGCTCTTCAGGCATCTTCCTGGTTCTGCTGCTTTTGGTCTCGAACCAAACTGCACTACCAGAACCCCAAAGGAATCCACCTTGCAGATAGTCCATCCTAGCTTTTTAGCTTCCATATAATGCAAACCAATTCAATTAGTAAACCCTCTCCCGACCAGCTATCTGGGTATCTATGTGCATTTCTAGTATCCATGTATATAAATATGTATATATCTATGTATATAACTACGAATCCATACCTGTACAGCAACTGAGAAGCTGTACTAGAAAATGAGAAATGGAAAGATATGGACTCAGTCTCCAAAAGAGGCAAGTTCCAGAAACGACAGCCCCGTAATTCCAGAACAAGCTAAGAAGCCTGACTCTGATCATTTGTACTGAGGTGCCAAAGACTGGCTATGAGGCTATGAGGCTCCCCAACAGTAGACCCAGGTAAAACAACCTCTGCTGTGATTGACAGGTAGAGACAGTGCACCACGTAGGGCCTAAGATCAGAACCCTGAAGTCCAGGGTAAATAGAGCCTTCTGCAGGCTCCAGTAGCCCTGCTGGTTCTTGTCCACATGCTGCCTGCACGATTGGTTCTGGATTTTCTCCTTCACATCTTCCATGATGTCCTCATCTTCCTATGATGTTGAGATGACAGCAGTGCAGTCCAGCATAAGGCTCCACCTCAAGGTCCCAGACTCCATCAAACCCGTAAACTTCCTTCACCTGCGAGGTGGGATGGAGTCTATTAGGACACCCGCAGGAACACCAGACAGGCATATGGCGTCAGGCCTTCACATTGGCCTCCACACCTGGCAGTCACAGTGTACAGGTTGATGCACTCATTGCTGCTGGTCTCAAGTGGGGTTTGTAAGACATCCTTTTGGATTGGTTCCCACCACTGAGTAATCTGGTCTTTGGTCATCTGGCAGTGATACCACTTCCTAAGATCACCCATTGGTAAATAGAGCCCCTGGCTGGCCAGTCCAAAACCGGACCTGAGTCACTGATATGAGATCTTCCGTAGGTTCTTACATACCTCACATCTCACACTTGCAGTCTGTTATGGTAAAGCGTGAGGGGAACCTTGCGTGGGTGACCTTGGTGGATTCCATGGTGGGCTAGGTTGACCGAGGTGGAAGGACAAACATGCCAGGCAGACAGAGCTTAAGTGATAAGTTTTATTAGAAAGGGGGAAGGAAAGAGAAAAGAGGTAAAGAGACAAAGAGACAGAGGACAGAAGAGAAGAGGGAGACAGGAAAAGTCCTGTCAGCCCCAGGGGAACAGCAGGAAGAGAGGGTTATCGGGCAGGGGTCTTCCTTTTAGAGGGGTCCTTTGCACCTGTGTGCAGACTAGGCAATCATGGAACCCTGATCCAACCAGGGTACTGCCTGAGTGCATTCTGCCAGATGACAGGGGCGGGCAGGCCAGCATCATGTCTGAGTCCTTACACAGTGCCCTCAGAGCATCCTGAAGGCCCATGCGTCTGTCCTTTATCCTCACACCGAGACCAGCCCCGGGGAAGCAGGTCACTCCATCCCTCCTGTTCTTTATTCTCTGGAAGCACCAGCTCCTTGGATATTTTAAGCCTCCCTACCCCCAGTCACTTGACCACCCCTCTCCTTCTCATTTCTGTTTTCTCTTTGTCGTTTTCACCCTTCTCTTTTTAAGTTAAAAAAAAAATACTGGTCTCCCCCCTACCAAAGTGGGAAAAAAGGAACCCACACAAATAAGATGTTAGGAAGCTCAAGTGGGCAATTTGGGCCCATTTAGTGTGAACTCACTCTTTTCTGGGCCCACACAGCCCACTCCCTGCCAGGACTTCTTTATTCCCAAGGTCCCTGCTGGGCCCCATGTGAAATGCAGATACAGACAGAGTGACCCCAAAGCAGGATCAAACACCTTTTATTGACACATCCCCATTTCAGCCCACTGTTCACAAGGAACAAGAAAGAAAGTATCTTGGGGAAGACACAAAGAAACAAAAAAGAAAATAGATGATAACGTGGGTCCTAGATGGATATTTTTACCCAGGTCTTGCTTGTGTGGCTAATCGGAGTTCTGTTTGTGGTTGAGAATTCTGGGTCACCTGTTTGGACCTACAGCTGGAAGGCACCAGCAGATACATTCAGCGGTGAAGCCTTGGCACCCAATGACAAATCAAGTGTCACCTCACCTGGATTCCCAAGCAGGGACTCTCCAGAAGAAATGCTGGGAGTCTTCTATCTCAGGAGAGAATCAGCAGTGCAGTGTTTGGTTACTTCACATTTCATCCCGTGTCTCTTTTGCCTTGACCGGTAAGGACTTGGGAAACAGTGACTAGTTACCATGGTCCATCAACACCACCAAGAATCCTTAGCCACTAGAGGCCGACGGCCACAAGAGGGCAGCGTCTGGCTTCTCAGATCTGCTCCCTTGGTGACAGTTTCCTGCTTCCTCCAGGTACATTGTCCCCTTGCCTTTCTGCCTAACCCTTCAATAAGCCTTACTGAATCTGCCAATCATTCAAAAGATGCAGCCGAGCTGTGTGCCTGCTTGATTCCGGCAGGTAGAACAATGAGCCTGGAAATTCTCAGCCTCCGGCAAATCCTGTATATGCTGCAGATTTGTGCTGGAAGTCTTTTCCTCCTGGACTTTCAGAGTATCATTGTGTAAGTTCCAGAGCCAGGGTGGGGCAACGCGAAGGCATGTTCCCCGGAACACAGCACCACCCCTCAGGGTTTGGATTCATGTTCCTGTGATCATTTCCTTTATGGAAAACGTTGATCCTTTCACACCCAAACTAGTTTTATTTTCTTTTCCTTTTCTCCCCATGTTGTCATTGCAACAAGATGATGCTCCCAGCCTGGAGGAGACCAGGCACACAAAAGGCATATGAGTCAGGGTTCAGGAGCATTTTAGGCACTGAGTGGCAGCCTTGGGGTCATCAGCTGGTGACTTGGCAAACATTTAATTACTTAGAGCAAATAAAATGGAGGAAAAGCCAATTAACAGAGAAAGATGCTCTTCAGCAGCTGGGAACCAACTCCTCAAAGAGCCAACTGGTTTCCTAGTGAAATGACGGATGTGTGTAGGGTGCACCAGACCAACAGGTAGCATGGTGGTCCTGCTCTCCTTTCTCACATTGACTAGTCATCCTGTTGCTGGGCTTCACTCTTGAGAACTTGACTGGCTGACAGGGCCTGGCACTGCCATATCTGGGGAGGGTTGCCTCCAGCACCCTACCTCTACCAGCATGGGCTTACTTGGAGGATGCAGGCTCATAGCACCTGGAATGCAGGTGAGCACTTGGAGAGGACTCTGCTGGGGGTGATCTGTCCATCTCAGAGCAAGGAGGGCTTTGCTCTGCGGCTGGAGGCAGAGTGCGGGCACAGGAGCAAATTTCCATGCTGACAGCAATGCCTGGAGTGAGCTGCTGGACCAAGGAAGGTTAATGAGGTTTAATAAGGATCAGGAGGAACAAATGGGCCAAATAGATGTTTATTCAGGGAGAAATCACTTGCAACATAGACAGATGAACACCAGATTTCTGGTCCCAAGGATGTCTCTGGATGTTCTCCTGTCCCCGTACTGCAAGCAAGAGAGCTCTCAGAGCCCCTTCCTCAGACTTAGTTTCCCCAGGTAACGTCCGCCCCTGTCCCCACCCCTGATAGGCGTGGTCTGTGCCACAGGTGCGGACAAAGTGAATATCTCACTACAGAAGGTCTGGGGAGGGAGGGAGGCCGTGTGAGGACAAGGCAGGTGAGGAAGTGATGCAGCCACAATCCAAGTGTTCCAGTTTCACTTCTGTTGTACAAAAATTGGCACAGGGGGCAAATGTTTGTCTTTAATATGAAGTTACAGTCTATTGTTGCAAGGGAGTGAAGGGAAGAGCCCAAGCGTTAGTCACACTCTCAGTTGAGAGCAGAGAGAACAAATGCATCCTCGCTTGCCCCTAGCCCCTCTCCCTTCTCATACTGCTCAGGCCTCTTCTCAGGGAATGCCACTGCCCATAGTGGGCTGAGTCTTCTTCATCCATTAGCAATCAAGACAATTCCCCAAAGACTAACCTGGTCTAGATAATTCCTCTCAACATTGGGTGTCTACTTCTACCAATCTCCACCTTATTTTATGGGTCAGGGTCTCTACTTAAACCCGGAGCTCACCCCCTGTTTTCATCTTTTATAAAATGTATTTTACGCATCAGCTGCAGTTTCCCCTCCCTCATTTCCTCCTGTTCCCTCCCCCCCCCACCTCCCACCTCCCCACCCACTCCCCCCTGTCTCCATTTAGATGGAGTAAGGTCTCCCATGGGAATCAACAAAGCCTGGCACATCAGTCTGAGGCCCGACCAAGCTCCTCCCCTCTGTCAGTGTCTGTTGTTTGAATCAACTCAGTGGCATTTTTGAGGGCATTCTCAGGAAACTAGGGCAAAACCTGGGGCACAGTGGTAACTATGACCAAACAACGGGACAAGAATCCATGTTTTCCTGTAACTGCCACCCCTTCTTGGTGAAGTGTGTCCTTTGATGCCTTCTGGAGGTTAGCACTTAGGCCCGCTATGGGAATCGACACTCTGACAAGATCCTGGGAGCAGTGGAGTAAGATCCAGATGGAACTCCTCCAGGACAGAAGAAATTCTCTTCCTTTTCCCTTCTCCTTTTCTCCCCTTCTCTCTCTTCCCTCTTCTCCCCTCCCCTCTTCTCTCCTTCCCTTCACCCCTTTCCACTGAGGGAAGAGGCACTTTGTCCCATATAAGGACCACATTTCATATTAATATGGACTTGGTGGTTCTCTGTATTCTCAGTGCTAGAAGGCTAAAGTTAGGCACCATCAGAGGCAGTCCCTCCTGGAAACACCAAGGGAGTGGAGTGGACCTTGAAGCCTCCTTACCAGCCTCTGGCGGCTCAGCCACCCTTGCTGTCCTTGGATTGTGGACCCAACTTTTCCATGTCTGCTGGCTTCTCTGTGTGTCCACTTCTCAAACCTCACCTTGACTTGCTTTTGCAAAGACAGCAGCCATTGGATGGTGGGTCCAGCCTACACCGATCATGATCTCATCTCAAATTACTTAATGTGTCTATAACAGTGAATCAGATATCAATTTACATGTTGTGGGAGTTAGCACTTAGCTATGCCTCCCCAGGGTACAGACTATATATTACACATGTAATTATGCATGCTACATTACACATACAAATTTCCTTCATGTTCTAAGATTGCACCCACTGTTTAGCTGTTCTGATGTATATATTAACATGGATATTCTAAGATGGCAGGGCCTGAGCGAGCAGGCTCCATTTCTGCTCTGAGCATTAGAGTGAGGACCATAGAGTACGGATTTAACTTTCTATGTTGTGAACACCCTTCTGGAAGCTTGGCTCATGGGCTCCATTTCCCTTTTGTAGAATCTCCTTTCCCAGGAGAAGCTGTCAGATTTGGCTTCATTGAAAGCATGTATGGGTCTGACCTAGGTCCTCTGCATATGTTTCAGTTGTGTAGCTTGGTGTTCTTGTGGCGCTCAACAGTGGGAATGGGGGTGCCTCTGACTCTTTTACCTGCTTTTGGGACCCTTCCTCCTACTGGGTAGTCTCATCCAGCCTTAATACTAGGGGATGTGACCAGCCTGACTGTAACTTGTTATGCCATATTTGGATGATATCCCTGAGATGCCTGCTCTTCTCTGAAGGGAAACAGGAGTGGCTCTGCGGGGAAGGGGGGAGGTATGTAGATTGGGGGCGGGGAGGGAGACTGGGAGGAGAGGAGGAAAGGGAAAGTGTGGTCGGGATGTAATGCATGAGAAAAATAAATAAAACTAACATGAGAAACAAAATGAAAACAAACAAAGAAAACAAGAGGAAAAAGTTGGAAGTCTCTCTGATCTGGAAGGAAATGAGTATAAGCCCGCTGGGAGCGGAGGCCTTAGCTGAGAGCAGATGAAATAATCAAAGGCCAATGACCAGGTCTGTACCAGTGACCTTTGAGGCTCTTCTCAGTGCCTTCATTTAATGTAAACATGTCCTTTGTTTCCTACGACATAATACATTCAGACAAACCCAGTCTCTATTCCGACATCTGGATGTGGACATGTCTGCTTCTTGGATGTCAAAATGTCCAGGGCTCTGGAGATAAGTTGCAGAGGATATAAGACTCCCAGCAGGTGAGTTCCAAGGTTCCCAGAAGAGTCAGTATCACAGAAGAGGAGGAGAAGGAATGGGACGTGTGTGCTGTGTTGCAAAGTAATGTTTTGTGGGAAAGCAACACTATCCAGTGCAGAAGACAAAGCCAAATAAAAGGCTGGAACCGGAGTGAGCCAGAGGGACATCATGTAAGGACATACACTGGGAAAATGCTGTAATAGACCCATCGCTTTGTCTGCTAACTGGAAATACTATTGAAAACCACAGAAGCCACGTGTGCATCCATGTATCACACAGGATTTGGCAAAAGTAAGAACAAGTATTGGCAAATTGCTAATGCCATTTGAAAGGGAATATGACTTTGGAAAGTTTTAGCTTGACGTGTCCCCTGAAGTTAGATTTAGGCCTGGCTTTTGGATTGACATAATGTAATGTTTTAGTGACAAGGGAAAGTAATTGACCATGTTTAAGTAAAATCAGATTAGAAAAATCAATTACACTTAACGTCTGTTCCTGTAAGACTGCATGCTACTGCGACCACATCCCCCTCCCCGCGCTGTCCGTGGAAGTGAGAAATGGTGGGTCCTAGCAAATACAGGAAAAGGAAACAAAAGGAAATACTTATGGAAATGCTTAAACACGCTGCTTAGAATACTTGGGCTCCACACTCAAAATTATAGGAAGCAGTCCTGAAAAGTCATTTGTAAGTGACCAAAAACAGGTTTTAAAAGGTATTATTTACCCAGGAGCCTGTGACAGGACAGCAGCAAGGTGAAGGTCAGTCTGGGCTGCTTTCTGGGCTTAAAAGAAAAAAAAAAAAAAAACTCACTATTAGTAAAAAAAAAAAAAAAAGCCCAGCCTACTATGAATTTTGTCAAGGATTAAGAAACCCCTCCATTAAGGAGTTTAAAATAAAACCTGACTTGACATATACCAATGTAAAAATGAGCCAAAGTGCCTTTTAAATAACTTACGCTTAAGGTATTTTTAAAACTGCCACTTTCAGAATTGCTGTGCCCTAAGTCTCCAGAAGCACTGTCCCTGTAATTCAGTGCTGTTGTCATGGGCTATGTCGTGTGCTAAGCACAATATTTCAGCTACTAAGAAACTGTGCCAAGCTCTCCAGAAAAAAAAATGTTTAGGCATCTTTACAATGAGATTGTGGCTAAAGAAAAAAGCCCTCCACCTCAATGGATGCTCTGTTAGACTCAGCTCAGTTATATTTCATCGAATTGTAGGGAGCAGACCCATACATGCTGCAGAGCTTCCACTTAGCAAATCACAAGGACATCAAAGCACAGAAAACCCAAGGGCATGACACAGCAGAAAGTGGCCCCAACACATCTCAGAGGGTGACACACAGGGAAGCCCAAAGAATCCCTACTCCTGCCAGGCAGAGAATTCCAGGGGTGTAACAGATGATCCAGACACAGACATTTCATTTATTGATTTGAAAGGCTTGCTTTCCAAAAAATCGTCATTTTCCCCAGGAGGATGGGGTAGGTTTATACACATATGCACTAGCCGTTTTCCAGTGACAAACACTTCCTTCTTCTGCATTTTAGGGTTGCATGCATTTTGTTTTCTGAGGACAGCAGAATACATTAGAAAGGAATAATCACTGAAGTGTCAAGAGTAAATTGTGGGGCTGGTTTAAAAGTTCTCAGGAAACCATGACATTTAGCTAGCACCCCATTCTACCACTGTCACGATGGTGACTCTATCCACACAGTGTCAAACCGAGCAGCAAGATTAGGGCAGCTCTGATCTCAGCCAATGTCATGTCACCACCAGCTAGTGCTGAAGATGTAGTGACACAAATTGGCTGCAGGTCTACCAAGCAGGGATGTCCCACCTCTGCAGGGGAGTGGCAAAGGGCTCTCCATCCCACTGTGCATGCCTCAGAGACCCAAGAAGAGCCCTGTCCTAGATAGGGTGACTATGTCTGCGGCAAAACACCATGACCAAAAAGCAGGTTGGGGGAGGAAAAGGTTGACTTGGCTTTCACTTCAGTCTCACTGTTTATCACTGAAGGGTGTCAGGGCAGGAACTAAAATGGGCAGGAACCTGGAGGCCAGATCTGATGCTGGGGCCATGGAGGGGTGCTGCTTACTGGATTGATCCCCATGGCTTTGTTATGGAACCCAAGGCCACCAGCCCAAGCATGGCATCACCCACATGGACCTGTTCATCCTCCATCATGTCCTAATTAAGAAAGTGCTTGACTGCAGCAAGATTTCATGGAGTTTTTTTTTTTTTTTTTTTTTTTTTTTTTTTAAATTGAGGGTCCCTCCTCTTAGGCAACTTTAGTGTGTGTCAAGTTGACATAAAATTAGCCAGCATAACCCCTCTGTCCCTTCTGATTTTGTCTAGAGTGCTATAGTCTTGACTACAATCTTGCTTCCTCTTGGATCTGCATTCTTCGAAACCTCTGATTTCATCTGTTTGGCCAGCACACTTAGCTTCCTGTTTGCTCAAGAGGCAAGCTAACCTCACTCGTTACTTTCCCAAGTGTTAACGCTTTCCGGCTTTCATTGGCCACATGCTGTGGGTTAGATGGATGCTAGGGTTAGTGATACTTATATTGTGAGAGCCAAAGGCTGTAAAAAAAAAAGCGGGGCAGAACATAGTAAATCAGAAACAAACAAATGCAGGACTGTGATTCCAAGTCCTCCACGGCAGATTTCCAAAGCTGCAGTACTCGAAGCTCCACCCATGTACCCAACTGCGTTAGTATGGAGTAGGCTCCCCCGGATGTTTCCCAGACACCATGGAAACCTGGCGCCTGTACTGATCTAGCGTTGAGAAAATGTCTGTATTCACGTGTGCCCACGTGAACTGTCGAGTGGTCTCACGAGAAGCACCATCAAGTGGCAGGAAGCCACAGCAGGATGACCTTGGCTTTGACTCAGTCGATTTTGGCCAAGCCACTGATTCCCTGGCCTTGACTCTTTCTCTGTGGAGTGCATCAAGGAGACTCAGTGATCACACTCACACCATTGGGACACAAGTTCTGTTTCTTCTCAGAACTAATCCCATATGTGGTCATGTAACACAAATTAATACATGACCCAGAGACTGATATTGGAGTTCAAGCTTTAAGCTGAATATCAGAAAGGCAAGATAGCTGGCTACTAGCTCTTACCTCTACCTCAGTCTGAGTGGGCTGATCCTGTCTCCATGAGCTCTCACCAAGCCTCAGACTGTAGCCTCTGCTCAGCATGGCTGGAGAACAAATTCCTCTCTGAGACCTTGCTGGTCTTATATACTTCCCTAATGTTGGGATTAAAGGTGTGAACTATAATTCTCTTTTAGACTGATTCACTCTTGTTTAGATCTGGCTGGCCTTGAACTCACAGAGATCTGTCTGCTTCTTAATCCTGAGTCCTAGGATTAAAGGTATGTACCACCACCTCCTAGCTTCTGGCTGCTGTAGCTTGAGGCTGATTTTGATTTCTGAATCCTCAGGCAAGCTTTATAAGTCATAAATAATATATCAATACAATGTCAGAAGGGCTCTGCTACGATACTGGTGTGCAATCCCTACACACAGGGCAGTTTACCGTGCCATGCTGGACAGCCGGATTGGGCTGCATCCTTCCTCTGAGAGGAGGTCTATGAACAAAGTCCTTGGAGGTGAGAAGAGCAAGGAGCTAAGAGCACCCGCCATGGGGACAGTGAGGGTGTGGCCCACAGCTGTGATGGGAACGGGCACAGCCTCTTCCATATGTACTGGAAATCTTCTCTCTTTCACTCAAACATGCACAAACCTCACTTGTTCAGTTCAAGTCTCCTGCTGAGGAAGTGTCTGGCTTGCACAAATAGCTAGAACTCGAGTGATGTGATCTGACCTGGCTTCACCTGTTCCTAGGAATGACCCTCAGGACCGCAGCTCAAACTCCCACTCATCCTGGGTGTGAGAGAACACCAGTACCTTGAACAGACAGTGTGGCTGGATGGTGTAATGCACAGGACTGGGTGTCAATGTGGGGATGGAATTATAGGACTGTTTTGTTTCTTTTATTTTAAACATTTATTTATTTTATGCTGGACATCATTATACATGCCTTTTTTTAAAAAATGAAAACAAACATTTATAAACAATATTTGGGAATTTGGGCGTCATTCTTTCCAAGCTGCTTCCTGCTGCTAGGGGGCGCTGTCATGGGGGGAATCCTAAGAAGACGCAGAGACAGTTTTGTTTCTAATCACTAGGCTTCTAATCATGGTCTGCTTACACCCTGTTGCTGCACCATACCTTGCTAGTGCTGTGAGACGAATCTGTTATGCTCATACACTAGTCTTTTGTCCCAAAGCGCTTTCCCTCCAAGCTTTGTGTAATGTGACATGTATTTAGTTAAGAGATTGCACCTGAGGAAACAAACCCAGGTTCAGGCAGGAGAATGGACACATCAGAATCTTATGAATATATATATGGGCTTTCCTGCTGGCAACCCAGGGTCTTCTTTAACAGTTTAGAATTGTTTCTCTGAAAGCCACGAGGTTCAATTTTGGTAGATAGCTCAAACACAGAAACTGAAAAGTTGGGAACTAAACCTTGGGTCATCAAATGGTGAACTTTCATAGATGACTCTAGCAGGAATAGTATGTGTATAGCCAGGATGGGGGGGGTGTAGCAGCAGAGGGCTCAGGCGGGGCTTGCTAAGATGCCCACTGTCCAGTCACCTTCTTTTTTTTTTTTCTGTAGGGGGATGAATTTGTTAGCTTTGTGGAAGTGAGATTCCAGGAACTGGCTAGGCTTGGAGTGAGCTTCCTTCTCACACTGGACTCCATAACAGGCACGACCTTAAGAGGGGTGCAGTGAGGTTCAACAAGGACACAGCAGTGTGGTCAGCATGTAGTGGACATGGTGCACCTAACTGCCCTGCCTCGGCGCAGACCATGGGGAAGGTGGCTTCTGGAGGACAGGGTCTTAGCAATATTTGTACTTTAAATGATCTCCTACCGCTTTCAAAATTTGAAAAATTATCCATTTTAGTCCTTCTAAAATTTTAATTAAAAACTAATTTTGGTGTGTGGGGTATTGCACACTTGTGTGGAGTCCAAAGACTCATGTGTGGCATATGTCCTTGATTGTTGTTGGCCTTATTCTTTTGTGAGACGGTCTCTCAGTGAACTTGGAACTGGATTATTAACCAGTGGCATTGGCTGGCCGATGAGCTTTGGGGGGGGGAGATCTGCCTATTTTGCCCCACTCCCTTCTAGGCTATACTTAGAGGCATATGCTAATGTGCATGGCTTCTAGCATGGGCTTTGAGAATTTGAATGAAGCTTTTCAAGCTTGCATAGCAGGCACCTCACTGACTGAACCCTCTCACTACCTGAAAATGGCATTTTAAAACCACAAAATAATTGATTCATCCCCTAGATTTATACAAAAATAACACAAATACCATGCAAAATAAATTAAACTTCAGGTGCCAGAGAGAGACAAGTTGAGTGCAATGCCTTCCCACTTGGTGGCTGGAAGGCAAACAGGGCCATAGGGGTGATTCCAAGTCTCCTGGATGCACTTCTAGAATAGTCCACCTGGGAAGATTCTTCATTCAGCCAACTAACAAAACACAGTCACCCAGGTGTGCATGCGTAGCTATCTCTTCCTGAAAGGGCTTCTTTAGAGATTTTCCCTCTCAGTATCAGAGGAGCAGTTTGTGTCCTGAGACTTCAAGGCCCACAGCTGAAGTAACAACCAACAAAGACCACAAGCCAAATGTCAGTGTTCGGACGGAGAAGTCTACACACTTACTGCCTCCTTGTTTCTGTTGATCATGGCTGCTTTGGAGGAACCTGAGCAGGTGGGGCACTCTTAGTATCTTGTCCTTTTATCATAGCAGCTGCTTTGTATATTTGGGGAGAATAAGAAAGGTAAGAAGGTGGGTTGTAGCTGAGTTGGTAGAGTGCTTGCCTAGTATACACGGAGCTGTGTCCAAGTCCTAGCTCTGAATACACTGGGCAAAGTGTTGTATGCCTGTAATTTTAGCACTTGGGAGTTGGAGGCACAATGATTAGGAGTTCAAAGCTAGTCTCTCCTACATAGAGAGATTGAGGGCCAGCCAGGAATACATGAGACCTTGTCTCAAAAGAGTGATAGGAAGTAAAATGACAATATGGGGTATATTTGGTTGGCCCCCAGGCACACTGGGAAGAATCATTCTCTGGCCTTTGATATGAAATTTTCTGGGCCCCCAAGTATCTTTGTACAATGAGAAGCCCCCCAAACTGCTCAAGTAACTGCCAAGAAGCTGACTTTCTCTTCATAGTTGGAAGACCAAAGAGGCAGCATTTGAGCACTGCTTGTCAGTCATACAGCCATGCTTTCTGGGAAGGTTCTAGTTGGCTCCCTGGAACCATTTTAGTTGTCCAGGTGTTTGCAAGTCTAGGCTCCTAAGATATGCTTCCATTCTGTAAAATGTTGCCCGGGACATGTGTTTTGGTGTTGGCAGTGTCTGAAATATTAACACTTTAAACACAGATGAAAAACTTCCAGTGGAGTTGGAGAGCTGACTCGGTGGCTAAGAGCACTGTGGACTGTTCTCCAGAGGACCTGGGTTCGATTCTCAGCACCTAATGGTGGCTCATAACTATCTGAGAGTCCAGTTCCAGGGGACTCGATGCCCTCTAATGGTTTCTGAAGGTATGCATGTGGTTCACAGACGTCCATACAGGCGAAACATCTACATACATTAAAAGAGACATACATACATACATACATACAGAGAGACAGCAGAGAGGAAGATGGAAGAAGGAAGGAAGGAAGGAAGGAAGGAAGGAAGGAAGGAAGGAAGGAAGGAAGCGAGACTGCCTTCCAGTAGAAGGCTAGCTCACAACGATTGATTCTGGAGGCTGGATGTCAGGTATGCATGGTTTTATTTAAAATGTGTCCAATAAGATTTTCCACTTGGAATGAACATTTTTGCCTCTTTCTGCATGTCATCATAAACATCATCTCCTCGTTTCATGGGGTTTCTTAGAAAGTTCTAGGTGATTTAACAGAAGAGCAAAATGAAAGTGTGGGGAGATTAAATAACAGGACATTTACACCACAGTGAGGGCGCTCTTGCCTCAACCTCGGGGACACACAAGTGACTAGTGGGTGAAGTAACAGACCGGGTCATGCAAGTACGCCTTGTGTCACTTGTTGTCCTTTGGCAGTTCTGGTGTCTCCTGTTGCTAGCAGGGAAGACAAAATGAGTCCGATGACCTCAGCAAATGGGCAAATGTCTTGGTGGCTGAGAGGAGATGCACACAGCCGCATGGTTGTCAGAGCATTCCCTAACGTCTGAAGAGAATGGTCCCCCGGCCAGTCTGCCGCACTGAGCCCCTGGGGGATGCACCTTTGTTCTGAACCCCCCCTGGTGGCCGCAGCACCCCCTGCCTCTCACATGGCACTGATTTATCTGTGAACAGCAGCACAGCAAGGTAAGCGTGGGAGACCGTTTTAATCAAGTGGCAGTTGTAGTTCTAAATCAGCACTAGAACCTGGCAATGTTAGATTTTTGTTTTCATGAGCCAAAAGTCAGAGCATGAATGAGATCTGAATGTCATCACAGCAGACCACAGGCCACAGAAAGAAAAAGACACATCTCCAAGTGATGTCGACCTGCCAGGAAGACAAACAGAAACAGAGCTCGGCAAACAGGGGCCAGAGGGGCCCAGTGGTGTGCTGTGCTCCTGACTTGGGAACAGCGCCTCATACATGGAAATGAGGTGGGCGGGGCACCGAGAGTCCCACCCTCCTCTCTGAGCTGCTGCCGCCCTGGAAAGAAGCTAAGGGCAATGCGACAGGTGGGCAGAGGGGGTGGGGGTGGGGGTGCGGGGCCTGGGGAACATCATCATCTCAACATTTGTTCTAAAGTGACTTAGAGACGGTCATTTATTATGGAAACATAATCCCGAACAGTTCGCTCTTGCTCTCCGTAAACACATCAGTTCATAAATAACTTAAGCGTGTCCTTTGCATTCAGGACACAGTTCTGGCTGGAGTAGAAAAGGATAGAAGATGAGCAGCGGTGGGAGGAGATGGCAGGGTGGAGTGTGGACGGGCGGCTCAAGCGTCTAGGGTTCACGCAGGCATCAGCCATCAGACACGGGCGGGGTGACCCAGCCGTATTTCTCATGAGTCTTCACCAAACTCTTAAAGGTTGCTTCGGCTTCCTTGCGGCTGAAGGACTTTTTTGACTTGCCGGCTTTTCTGCAGATCCGTCCCTGTGTGAGATGGAGAAAGGTACCAGGTTAGAGTCTCAGCAGATGGACAGACTGTCTCCTAATAGGCTTGCTGAAGGAACATACAGCCGTGGGCATTTCTGATGTCTGAATACAGAAGTGTTGACCACCAGCATGGACTACATGGCACTCTCAATGGACAGATATGGGGTGTCACAGCTTTGATAGGGAGCATACTGGGGAGTCTGGGACTGTAAGCCTTTTGGGGTGTAGGTATTTCCCCCCCCCAAAACCACAGCCCCAGCTTTATCCAAACTGGTTCAGTCTGAGAGGCTGGAAGGCAGATTCCCTGCATTCCTGAGACACACTTGAAGGATCCAGAGCCGTCTCACTGGAATGCTTTTTTTGTGTAACTTCTGGGTTTCCTTTGATAGTCATGTAAATAAATACATTCACACACAGATGTGTATATTGCGCATTCACAATGCCATCAATTAAAAAACTAAAATTTAAAATCCAAGCTTGGGAGCAGTTAGTGCCGTCTTGTCACTTCATACATTATACAGCTTGGGAGGCAGGTGGGGGTCAGAGGTCAGAGCCACCTCTGTGTGGACAAAGACTGTGTGTTATGAACGGCTGGAGACTGGGTTGTGCTGTGGGCCAGAGGACCAGTCCATCTTAAGGTCTCTGAGACAACTCTGAAGAGAGGCTGGGTGTGTCCAACCATTTGATATGTGGCAACATGTTCTCATCTACAAAGTTTATCCTTAAAAACCACATGACTTAGTAAGAACAAGAATGTAAGTTTATGCTTCCGTGCGGGGCCTAATTCATAGCTAATCCTCATCTACCTGCAGCCCAAAGGCAGATGTGGAGACATGCCTGCTGGACGGTGAGAGATGAGAAAAGAGGTGTCACAATGGAGACAAACATATATCTGAGAGCCTGTGGGTTGTCACCAGAAGTTGGGATGGCAGTGGGCCCTCACTGGATAAGCCTGCTGTGGCTCCTAGTCATAGAGCCTCTTAAGTGACTGATCACCGATTGTTCCTTGTGGCCTTGAGGATGTGCTTGCTTACTCCTAACCATGTTTTCCTAGTGTTTAGTTCTCTCTTTGAGCAACCATGCACACATTATACACAGACGGGGCCCAAACACCCCAAAGACACAGCTGCCCTCCATTAGCGGGCGAGTTCCTGCATTCAGCCACTACTTCTTGGTAACCGAACAGGTTCTCTGCGTTCCTGGGATGCTACACTGATATCTCAGTGCAACTGTGTGCATGTACTGAATCTTAACTGGAGTCTGGTCTTCAAACTACACCACAGCCCTGCTTCATCACCCATGCATGCACTGAGAGTGGCATTTACCCAGGCTGTTGGACCAGAGGCTGGAAGCTTGCTGCAACCCTAGCTCACTCTGATCAACTGAGTGAGAGATGCTGGACTGGCTTCTGAATCTTTGGGCAGTGGTGTTGGGATCCAGAAACCTGAGGATGGAAGGGCAGCTTGCACGTGTGAATTCAGAGCTTGTAATTCCAGTTCAATGGAGCCTTCTTATCCACAAGGCAGAAACCCAGGGAAGGCTGCTCTGCATGTTCAATGGCCCCACTTCCAGTACTCTCTGGGCTACTGCTATGTCCCTACTATCCAGGACACTTGACACCCTTTATAAAGACTTCCAGTCTGACCATGTGAGCTTTCAAAGGGAGAGGGGATAGGAGGAGAGGGGAGGCAGCAAGCTGCCTGATGACTGTGATGATGCCCCCAAGTCTCGCCAGGGTATGAGTCCCATGTTTAATTACATACTTCCATACGTTATGAAGGGTGGTTATACCGTGTAACAAGGGGACACCAAGATTTAGGACTCAGGCAGCTGTGGCTGAGCTCAAAGTCCAAAGCTTTGGCATCAGACATAGGGGAAGGTATTTGTGCAGGGAAGTTGGTTTACACACCCACAAAAGCAGACAGTTTTGGACAATGTGAGTATTTTAACCGTCTCTGCCATCCCTTTGTACAGTACTGATAACTGGTGGTCTGACTGAGAATTCTGAATTAAAGCACCCAGACAAACAGGCTTGCAGTAATTATAGAACATTCGGTGCCTTTGTCATGAACACAAACTTTGTCCATTCTTTGTGAAAGTCCCAACTGTCAGAAGATACAACCAACAAACCACTAGCAGAACAAGTGGCCCTTTGTTGCTTTTCTCTCTTTCTGGGAGGATCATGAACACAGTGTCCAGTACGAAGTCAATTTGATGGCAGGAGAGAGGCTGTCAGGAGCCAGCAGCTTAGTGCCTCTTTCCACCAAGCTAGCCAGCGAGAGGCTCTCAACCCTGCAGCGAGTACACACTGCCTGGCTGCTTCAGATGGACCATGGAGGTGTTACACAGGTCACATTAGATTTTGGAGGCATTATTTCTTTCCCCAGTTCTGCCAAGTGGCTGCATTGTTTTCACCAATGTGTCCTGCAGTGCCATGAGACAGGGAGAGTAGACCCCTCTCCCACACATCCTGTGGCCTCTGCTGAGTCTGCAAGGGAGTGTGTCCAGATTGCATTAGCTGAGTGGTAAGACTCCCCCTGACTGTGGCTGGCAACATTCCACCTGGGGTCCCTGCAGTGATAGGCTGTACCCTGGATCTGTGAGCTCAGATAAACCCACCTTTCCTTAAATTAGGTTTGTCAGAACTTTTGTAGCAGCAACAAGAAATGTTACCTAAGCACTTGTTACAGATTCCCCAAGACAAGAAAATGAGTTGGCAACACCAAGACTTGTGAAGAAGATACAACTAAGGACTGTCTGGCTTATTCTCAGAGCACCCATCTGTTTCCACATGATAACCTGAGTCTAGACTCAAATAGTTCTTTTGTGTAACTCTCACTTCTTCTCAACTATCTCTACTTGTATTTCATGAGAGTGTCACTGGATGTGACTCTCTTCCTCCTTCACTGAGAACTTTGTGTCATCCTGCAGAGTGTGTGACAACATTCTTGGTGCTCTTTCTCTCTCTGGAGCTACAGGTTGTTAATGTGGTGCCAGGGGTGTGCCTTTGGTTTAATCTTGCTTTGCTGGATGCTTGAAAAAGGTGTGTGTTGAGTGTGTGTTGCGTGTGTGTGTGTGCGTGCGTGCGTGCGTGCGTGTGTGTGTGTGTGTGTGTGTGTGTGTGTGTGTGTGTGTGTGTGTGTACATGCTTGTGCAGAGGCCCGAGGTCAAACTCAGGTGTCATTCCTCAGGTACTACCCACCTCATATTTTGATACATGATTGCTTACTTTATCTGGAACTTGCTTCCCCAGTGATAGGATCATAAGCATGCCCCACCCCCACCCTACTCCCCACTCCCCACTCCACCCTTCACCCCAGCCCCCAGTGCTAGGATCATAAGCATGCCCCAACCCATGCTTTTCCACATGGATTCTGGATCTCAAGCTTGGGGACTCATGCTCACATAGAGCAAACACTTCGCCTACCTAGCTCTGGCTTTTGTGGGGAGGGGGAGAACGGCCATGTGATTAAACAAGAAGACATCTCCGTGTCTTGGCAGATAACAGGCTAATAGGTGACTGATCCTCTCTAACTTGGCACCATCCCCATCATGTCCACCTCCGCATTGACCTGCAGCTGTCAGAGCCACCTTTAGCTGCCTGGTGGCTTTCTTCATGCAGTGTGCTGCTGGGCACTGGCTTTAAAAAGACAAAGCAATGCCATCTTTTGGAGCTTTAGGACCATCATGTGGAAACGATGAGGGTGCAAGTGTATTGTGGCTTAGTTGGTGTTAGCGACACTTGGGCAGGATAAGTTTGCTGAAGGTTATTCTGTACAGAGTAGGTGTACACACCATGCCTGGCCTCATTCCACTAGGTGCTGGTGCAAGGATTCAGGCATTATGCTGACCCCATACCCTGGCAATGGGCAGGATACACACACCGCACACTGGCATTCAGGCAGATACTTAGACAGCTCAAAGGTCTCTGTGTTGTATAGCTACATCATGTGTTATGAGGCTGTGTAAAGACTGTGTACATATGTGCAAGCTTTCCCTTTTAATCAAGCACCTCCCACTTGTTCCCCCTTCCATCTTAGTCCTCCCCCTTCCCCTTCCATCTCTGTTCCCCCCATTTCCCATTCCCCTTCCCTCTCTTCCTGGTTGGCCAACATTTACCCCTCCCTTTATGACAGTGTTCTTGTCCAAACAATGTCAAAAAAGTGTCCTGGGAGAACAGTCACTAACAACTGTTATCTGGCTTAGGGCCAAGCAAAGGGGTCTGGGCTCTTCCTTAATGTTCAGCAGATACTGGTGGCCTTGTCCCTGGAGTGGGAACACCGCTGGCTGCTGGGCTGAATCATATCCTACATCTTCCAGCCTAGCTTTGGAAAAGGAGAGGGGAGGAGGGAATGCTGAGAAATGATGTGGGTGGGGCTGGAGAGAAGGCTTGGCCGTTAAAGGCAATGCTCACAGCCAGAAACATAAGCGAAAAGGTGCTGTGGTTCCTGTGTCCCCAGAGATTTTTTTCTTGGTGGTGTTGGAATTAGATTTGAAATGCAGCCCCAAGTAAAGGCTTGAAATAGACTGCTGTACTCCAGAAGCCATGCCAGATGCTCTGTGGGCTTACACATGGAATTTTTAGGCTGTGTGGTGCACACATGCACACATGTGTGTATGCTTATGCATGTGTACATGCACCGAGTGGGGGAGGGGTAGAATTCAACTGCTTCCATTTCAGGTCCTCAATCCAGTACTCCCTCAGCTCCTGACTGTGGGTTGCTCTCAGTTTCATTGTCTGCAAAATAACCATCATGGTCCTATTAGAAAATGCAGGGCTTCCGAAAAGATTCAGTATGCAAAAGCAGTGAATGGGTTTTATTGTCAAGCTATCATGTTGTCTATATCCTTTAAGGCAATGTCAGTTTGCCTTCTTTTAAAATGTCACAAAAATTCTGTCTTTTAAAGTGCATATATTATGACTTAGGTTATTGGTTATAAAACTGCCTTTAGGCAAACAGGATGCATTGCCTTATCTAATTTCTTAGCCGTCTTGTGTTTACAGTAACTGTTTAACATTAACACCTCAGTTCTGTACTGCTCACTTCCATAGGTCTTTACTTATAAATTACCCTGTTTGGTATTTGTGTTCCATTTGCTTGTGAGTTTTGATGTTTTCAGGTACCTCCTGTAGAATTTCTGGGCTTCTGAACATTTTTCTGATCTCCAGAGCTGAGCCTTACTTTCAAAAGCTTTGGAAGTGCAATTGCAGATTTAAGGCATCCAGGAACCTTGTACTTCAGCACAGTTTCCAAGCCCAGGTAACCCTTCCCCAGCCTTCTTTTCTGTCACAGGACTCCCTGGGGAGATATATAAACCTCACAGGCTCCTGGCTGGCAGAACAGGGACGCTGAGTGCCTGGAAACTTGAAAGGAGGCCCACCTAAGGCAGACTTTCTTTTAAGGTAGGAAATTCAAAGCAAATCCTAAGCAGTAAGTTTCCAAAGGGGCAGGTAAGACACAATGCTGGTAAGATGGCTTCAAAGAAACCAGCTGTCCAGTCACAGAAAAAGGCACATGGAAGGGAGCTCCAGGCCCCAGCAGCATCTAATCTTAGTGGGATGCAGTGTGTCAGGCTCCGCACTGTGTCAGCCCAACAAGGCACGTGTGTGCAGGGCTTGGGGCCAGAGAACTGGAGACAGGAGAACAGAGTAGCTTAAGGAGAAAATGAGTTCCCAGGGCCAGGGACTAAGTCTGTGCTGGTTGGGTTTGGGATGTACATCAGAATTCCAGGCTGAAGGGGTAGGATGGCTGGATTGGCTCTCACACCAAGGAATCTGAAAAACTATCGTGAAGAGGGTACACAGGACAGATGCGAGGGAGAGAAGGGGCCAGCCTCACCTCTCTGGTGGACCATAGGCCCCTCAGAAGCCACTCTCTCCTGGCCCTAGTGCTCTTCCTGTCATGTGTGTCAATAACCCCCATGGCGGTGAACTTCTGTGATCCATGGGGAGAGCAAGTAAGGATACACAGGTCATGTGGCCCCAAATCACTCACAGGGCCAGCTCTCAAGCAGCCTTAGAAATGTGGAAGGTGTTTGGATGGGAAATGTCCCCTACAAGCCCATGCATTCCCCAGGTTGGGGTGGAATAATTAGGAAGTGTGTTGACATGGAGGAAGTAGATTGCTGGGGACAGGCCCCAACTAAGGCTGTTCTAGATCAAGGCCTGTCTCTGCTTCCTGGTTCTACTGAGGTGCTCCCTCCTTCAAAGAGCTGCTTTGCCATGCCTTTCCTGCCAGGATGGGCTTCATCCTCTCAACCCATGAGCCAGAATAAACCCTTACTCCCCCAGGTGGCTTCTTGTCAGGTATCTGACCATAGAGATGAGGAAAGTTTAACCAGTGCAGATGGCTACTTGAGACACAACCCTTCAAAGCGTGAGCATTCTCTTTTGATTGTTTTAGTGGTTGCTGCATTTGGGAAGAAACATGTTTCTTTAACAGAAAGTGCAGCGTATTCATGGAGGGACCCTAAGTGGGCAGCCTAGAGTCCCAAAGGACTGGTCAAGTCGCTGTCATCTGAAGAGTCTCTGGTGGCAGCGAGAGACATTGAGAAAGCACAATGCATGGGGCTTCCTACTCATCAGCCTGGCGAAGGAGGCCTCCAGTTGAAATAATAAGCACAGGAAATAATGAATGAATGAATGGGCGAATGCAATGGGCAGACTATGGTCTCCATAATAGGAGGATCATAGACCATTTTTTTTTAAAGAATCCAACTCTTTAATGCAAGGTAAGAGAACTACATCTCAATGCAAAGTTATTTCACACAATAGGAAACATGTCCTTATTAGAACCTCACTGAGAAGTCATACATGACAACAGCGTTTCTAACCCAGTCCCAAATATTTTCCCAGTTCTTAAGCAGTTTATGGATTCAGGTATACTCTTAATTTTGTGAAACCTCGTGGAAGGACAAACCATCACTGGTTTTGTGTACATTTCGATGGTGTTCACTGAGAATCTTTTAAAGTAAAGGTGCTTTATTTAACAGTGACATCAAAATTCCCCGGCCACTGGCAGCACCAGAGGCATGCTTTACGGATTCTCAAAAACACAGAGCATCATTTTCCTCTCCATTCTGAAGAAAGTTCTAGCAATTGTTGAGTCTGCACTGAAGCAGATGGTATTTTGTTGGAGGACTCGAGCACAGAAAAAGCAACACTTGTGCTAAAAGTGTGCACGGTATCAGATGATCATTTTAAAGTTGGTGTGTTGAGAATCACTAGCCACTTCTGCCTGAGCAGTCGGGTCCTCAGGGTCAGGTCCAGTACTGTTTATGTTAACATAGCAGAGAGACAGCAAGAAATCGCTGAAGGTAGACAGGAGCCACCATGTGCTAGACAGTTATCAGGGTGTCTTCACATTAGATATGATGGGGATGCCCTTCTGTATTTGTGTTTCTCTTATTGGTTGACGAATAGAACACTGTTTGGCTAATAGAGACAGGAAGATAGGTGGGACTAGGAGCCAAAGAGAACTCTGGGAAAGGTAGATAGGGAGAGAGAGAGAGAGAGAGGGAGGGAGAGAGGGAGGGAGGGAGGGAGGGAGGGAGGGAGAGAGAGAGAGAGGGAGGGAGAGAGGGAGGGAGGGAGGGAGGGAGGGAGGGAGGGAGGGAGGGAGGGAGAGAGAGAGAGCGAGAGCTTGGAGACACCATGTAGCCACCAAAGGAGCAGCAGGTTGAGCACTCTCTGGTAAGCCAAGATCACATGGAGATACTTAGATTAATAGAAATGGGTTAATGACTAAGACAGAGCTAGCCAGTTAGAAGCCCCAGTTTAATAATCAATATAAGTCTCTGTATGTTCATTTGGGGCTGAAGCAGTTGGACCTGTCGGGACAAGAAAACTCCAGCAACATAGATATGGCGGGACACCCCAGCAATTGGGCTCAGTGCCCTTCTATACATGTGGAGTAACAGAGACACAGAAGGCTCAGTGAGGTGCCGGAAGCCACACAACTCGGAACACCACTGCTAGGTTTTCACAATGGGATCTTTGGCTGTGAAACTAGGGTGGCCCATAGAGCAGAGGACAGGCGAGGCAGCGACACCCACTCCCCACACACTTCCTTCCCTGGCTTCTCCATGACTTCCTCCATAGGCAGCTCTCTCCTGTCCTTGGTAACACCCCCTTTTTAGTCTGGACACATAAACCTTGAGTTCGCTAAGGCATCAACCCTGCCTTTATTGCCATTTCTGGCCTTCCCCGTCTTCCCAGAGATTACCTGCTCTAGCTTCTTTCTTTTGCTGTGATAAAACACGGGGAGGAAATAGTTTGTCTGGCTCATGCTTCCAGGTCACACTCTGTCACTGAGTGGAGTCAGGGCAGGAACACAAGCGAGAACATGAAGCAGAAACCATGAGGAACTCTGCTTGCTAGCTTGCTCTCCAGCACATGCTTATACAGGCCAGGGCTGCTTTCCCAGGGAATGGTGATGTCACAGTGGGCGGGACTCTGCTGCATCAATTCACAATCAAGATCTGTCTCCATATGACATGCCCACAGACCAGCCTAGTAGACATATTTACTTAGCGGAGACTTTTCAGGAGGCTCCAGGCTGCATCGGGTTGACAGTTAATACCGTACTAGAGCTGCCTTATTCCACAATAAGGAGTAATTGGCACCGTTTTGAATATTTATTTTTGTGCTGTGCCAGGAATTGAACCTACGGCTTCATACATGTTGGGTAAGCACTGTACAACTGAGCTATATTCCTATCCGTGGGTTGATTGACTGAGCTCCATGTATCTCAGTCTAGACCCAGACTCAAAATGAAGTAAGGAATGATCCCGACTGACCCTCCTGCCTCCATCTCCATGGAACTCTAGGCATGGACTCTGGAAGTTAGACCCAGGGCCTTGTGTGTGACAGGCAAGTTTACGCTACTACCTGAGCAACATTCCCAGACCTCTTCATTTTGTTGTTTTTAGACACTGCTTTTTATGGTTCAAGCTGGGATACAGAACCCCTCCTGTGTTTTCTCTTTTATAGTTCTAGATTCTATATGGCAGCTACAGAAATGCCCTTACATGCCCACCTCACTTTCATGGGTAGACCTACAGATTATGTTACATTGGTATTTCTGCATTTAAAGCATCTTTCGCCTGGTCTTAGGCCCATGGGAGTGTATCCATGCTGTCACTGCTGTCACCAAGGCTTCTGCTCCTAGTTGAAGATGACTCTTTGTACCCTCTGCGAGTGACTGTCAAGGAACGGTGGTATTTTCCAAGCCAACTTGGCCCCTTGCTTCAGATCTTTTGTCCCACTTTCTTCCCCAAGCGATAGGTTTTCCTTAGATCACCACATCTTCCATCTCCTCGGGACACATTCTGACAATGGAATCAAGCTTCCATCTCCCAGCACTATAGGGGCCTGTACCCATCCAGACTCACTCCTGTTCTCCTGTTGGGTCTGGGGACGACTTTGCTAATTTCAATCCATGGCTACACACCTGCTCCAAGCCCATGATGTCACAGACGTCTCCATCTGTTCTTGAAGGTCCTTGTCTCACACAGGGGCTTCCCTAGAGCATCATATAAAGATGTATGGACCCATGGCTAACTTCCACACTGTGGAAGAGGCTACACCATTTTTGTCCTGGGGGAGGGCACAGCCCTCTGTGATACGCACAGACAAGCAGATGGTTTCCAGGGAGACACAATGTGATAAAAGTTACTCACCCTTCATTTTCCCTGCCTTATGCCCTTTCCCTACAGAAAGGCCGACACTGACAAGGCCCACTGTCCCCCACATATGACTATGTCTGTCTGTGACCACAAACCCTCCCCATGTCAGCTGCCATTGCCTTGATCTCTCTCCACCATCCATCAATCGGAACATTTCTTTATTTCATAGTTCCTGTTATTCAGTTCCTTTGGCAATGTTCTTGAAGAGAAACCCCTCCCAAATGAGGGGGACCAAGATACCCCTAGATAATGTGGCAGCAGAGAGTGCCAGAGGATTGGTGCCCCAGAAGAGAGGGCAACCTTCCCTCTGATATCTCCCCCTGCTCACAGAATGCCACGATTTGGAGAAAAATTGTTTGTTCTGGGAAAAAAAAAATGCACAAAGAAGGAGATTAGTATTTCTCAGGCAGCCAGGGCAGCGAGCCTGGAATTCACTCTGCAGATGGCTTTCAACCTTGGGGCACAGGTTTGCCTTTGCACTTGCTGTGACATTTCACGGCTGTGGTCTGTTCTTTAAGCAACAGGACTTGTAACGACAGAGAAAAGTTCACATTGCCTATCACAGCACAGCGCTTGCAGATGGGGAAAGAGTTATGGCATTAAACAAATAACACTAACTTGAGATATGTTTTCTGGAAAATTGGAATGAGAAAAACGTTGTGATTTGGGCACACACCACATAAAACACTCACTACTTTCTTAGAATAGTCTGTTCTCAGTATAAAAACACAGCAACAAGGCTATAAGGACGTCTACTTAATCTATTTTACCAAATGTGTCCACGAGGACAGGAAATTGAATCTCAGCCATTACACATATCCACACGCTTGCTGGACAGAAGCCCACCAGGCCCCGTGGCACAGTTTCTATGGACAAAGCACAATGTCCCATCAGGGGACTCAAACGTATTATGGAGAAGGGTTGAACCTCTGGGAAGAACAGCGAATGTTGTGTGTGTGTGTGTGTGTGTGTGTGTGTCTACAGAGCTGCCCACACTCTATCGACAGACAGCCCACCTGGTCCTCAGTTTACCACTATGTTCAGGGATGTGACATTTACAGCTTCAGTCCTTAACACTTACCCAACTGCCACTTCACTCTTTCCAGACACATCGATCTCCCTGTCTCACAGTGGGCATTTTAAAGGTCCAAATGGTCAATATTCTTTCCAAAGTATCTCCTTTCAGTGCCTCACTTAAAAAGAAGCTGGAGAAACTTCCAGGGAGCTGTGTATCTAAAGTCTGCAGCGTCACCAAGCTATCTAGTGTAGTACTCCACCTTCTGGGCAAGAGAGCGAGCTCGGGGCAGCCATGGCTATCCTGGGTGAGGGACACAGACAGGGTGGCTTCCATAGGCATTCGCTTCTGTCCCCTCACAGTGACAGTGGTTGCTACAGGTCTAATTTAGCAGGAAGGGCTGGGCTTCAGGTGATTGTTGAGAATTCTTGCCATGGTTGAATTCACAGTGGTCTTGCAGTGTCTGCTTCTACATCATCATGACCCAGAGGAGATCATGACCAGGGCTGAGTTCAGTAGCGGGGTTTAGTGAGTCTAAGTAGGTGGGTGAAGGTGGGCAGTCTGAGGCAACATTGAGGGATGTGGGTATGTGAGGTAGATCCACCTTGATGCCCTTGATGACCCAGAAGAGACTAAATTTGTCAAGGATCTGGAAACTTGAACATCAGTGCTGGCCACTGCTCTAAGGGCTTAGCAGTGTGGCTGCCTTAGACTCTCCTGGAGTTGGAGGGGATCACTGGTTTACTTATTGATGGCAGGGAAATGTCTAACAAGGACAAGCGAGGTGACTATTAACAAATCCCAACTATGTTATCCTGCTGAGAAAACAGTGCCATTAGCAAGTGGGTTGAAGGCAATACCTTACCCTGAAGGGACCAAGGAGTGTTGCCACAAACATGTTGTGGTTCACAGGGACGTTTGTTCCCTGCAGCCCTTTCTCCAAAACACGCTGAGCTCAGGAGCACACTTGTCCGAGTGAGGCATCTGCCCTTGGCCTTCGGTCTTGCCCCTAGACTACACTGTTCCTCAGCCCATTTTCCTAATGAGCAAGCACATAGGTGTCCTATCTGAGGTAGCAAGAATTCAGCCACTCTGTGAGCCAGCGGGCAAACCCCAAACACCATCTTAAAAACTGATGCCTCCTCCCGTGGAAAATTGGACCTTTAGGCCCTGAAAAACTTTTAATGACCGAACTCCATATAAGAAGCTGTAACCATTGGATACATTTGCCCCGAGAACACCCTCTGGACTTTATTGTGCAGTGTCTGCTAATGAGGCGCTAATGAGATGGCAGGCTGCAGGCGCAGAAACAAACATCCACTCAGCAAGAATGAAGACTCTTTCTTCCCCTCCCTGCTAGCACTGCAGGAGGGGGTGAGGATCCCTGGGATCCCAGGCCACTCAGCAGACTGCCCATCATCCTGATTTCAAAGGCCCCAGAGTGCTTGTTTTGAGTCACTTAAGTAGGTGCGATGCCCTTGACACAGGTCATCCCAATACACTTTACAGAACCACCCTATCTCCAAAAGTCAGGCCTGGCTGTGAAATCCAGCAGCCACCAGCAGAGACTATCCCCTGGAGGCCCAGGTACCTTCCTGTTAGAACCTCAGTGCTTCCAGATTATTCTGCTTGCTCTCCCCACACCTTCAGGGCAGGCATCTCCTGTGAGGCTGGGGATTCCAGGTCCTAGCCAGCAAGGACCAGAACATTCTATTTTATGGCTCCCTCCACCCCCACCCCAGCCTCCTCCAGTTGTCCCTTTACTTCTACCCACCCCACCCACCCACATAGCCTTCCTACTCCCCACTGTCTACTAACACGATGTCTTGTGCAATTCAGAGCCCCGAGTACAAAGAAAATATCAACCACACAGTGTGTTGCAGCCAGCTGGAGGAGAAGAAAAGCTCCATATGACTTGAGGGCTGCACTACGTCTTTCAAAAACTCTTTCAAATCTGCTGGTGTTGTACAGGTACTCCGAGCAACCGAGGCTGGCTCCTCGGTAAGTGAGATCCAGTGCCTTTTCATGTTGCCAGTGGAATGGGGCAGAGATACAGCAGGAAACAGCTCAGTATGTGTTGCCAAAACAAGTTGGGGACCTCAGTCCAAAATGCAGTGTTCTACTACCATAGAAAAACAGACTTAAGATCGCAATCAAGCGAAGAAGCTGACTCCAAAATTCCAGATTCTAGTCTGACAGGCTGATTTCTCTCTGACCTAATAAAACGAAAAAGACATTCTCCACAAGTAACTGGAGTGGCTGCTAGTACTCCCACATCATTTCTGAGGGTATGTTCTGACAGTTTCTTGATTTGTACGGGTACATGGCAATACAGCCTTTGCTTTTTGAGCAAGAATTACACTAATGAAAAGAATTCCACCTGATTTTCTGAACATCCCCAGGAGCCTTCAAACAATGTCTACTGTATACTCTGGTAAAACTCGAGCCAGACCCTGCTCTGAGGATGTGTGCACACTTCCCAGTCTTCATCCGGGTCAGGATTCCATAATCTCTCCTGGTGAGAGGGAAACTGAGGCGAGGTTTAAGGGGCACAGAGTCACACAGCCAGCTGTAGACTGCAACCTTGGGTTGTAGAGTTTATGAATGAGTTCACTTTTCACTACACTTTATAGAAAACCCCTGACCGTGATACCTGACTAGTTGCTCATGTACTGAGTTCTGCAAGCCCTGCACAGCTCTACACCTGGCATTCTGGTGGGTGCTTGTGCAAGTTCATGGAGTGACACACTGTGTCTATTGTAGAATTATCCTCCTATTACAGGATGTAGCCCCTATGCCACCGTTGAAAGTTTGTACACATCACCACTTCTCAACGTGTCCCAGGAGGCGTTTCACACATGATAGCTGCGCTAATTTTAAGTACAGTTGTACTTTTGCAAATGAACGATTGGAGAATTGGGGGTAGATGACTTCTTTGTGGTAGCAGGGCAGCACCATAAACATTTGTCTAGTTGTAGAATCAGAGCTGATCCCCACGATGCTTGAACATTCACCAGCCCCTCGTGGACTCCTGGAATCCTTCCATACTTCTTCAATGAGCCAGGACATGCAGCCTCACTGAGCTATGGAATAGCCAGCTGTCACCATGCCACACATGCTGTCATCATTGCTAACATCCT
The DNA here is from genome assembly GCA_030556225.1 of Cricetiscus sungorus. NCBI lineage: Eukaryota > Metazoa > Chordata > Mammalia > Rodentia > Cricetidae > Cricetiscus > Cricetiscus sungorus. The sequence continues at coordinate 33,465,243 of JANBXA010000398.1, forward strand.
GAGAGCCCAGGCTCTGTGCTAGCCAGGTAACCAGCATGGCCTCAATGACTATTGTTATGTTAACCTCATGTGCTATTAGATCTCACACGCATGCCCATCTTAACTCCACAGAGCTGGACCTTCAGCCACACTCAAATTCTGACAAAAGGTTCTCTGTGAATATCCTTCACGAGGGAAGCAATTTCAGGACACTTAGGGTTTCATAGTAAAAATCCACCAATGTCGCTGAAAGTGGGCCGTGCTGTGGCTGTTCGCTGGTGACACCAGCTACTCTGCATAGCATTAGGGGATGTCAAAAGGAGTGAAACAGTTAGTCACCAAAAATCCCTTTCCCTCATAATGGCAAGTTCATCCAGGTGTACTTTGTACACTGGCAAACAAAATTAATTCCCCTCTGCCCTGTTATTGTGGTATTGACTTTGGCTTGCTTTATGCTTTAAAGGCTAACAATTCTCACTCAGTCTTCGTATTTGCAGTGACCCAGTCAGTGTCTCTCTGGCTTTGTTTCACCTGCGCTTGTGTTATTGGGGGATTTTCTTGTCACCAAGGCACAACATCGCACTGACTTTGCTGTTTGAAAACTGCAGGATTTGAGTTTGCAGAAGAGGTGAAGGCCAGGCTACTCTTGATGAATGTGACATGACAGGGAACACTGGCACCCCCAAACTACTGTGTAATGCTTATATTTCCATTTCCTTTACAACTGGACTGGCTCCATGGATGCTTCCCACAAGGGAATGCAAGCCAAGGGGTGTCAGGTGCAGCTAGGAAGGGGCTGTGGCCCTGATGGGCTCAGGGTCAGGGTGGAGAGCTGATGGAAGAACCACACCTGTATCAGACTTGGCTCTGAAGTGCAGGCCACTGGCAAGGCCTGTATACCTGCGGGGACCAGAGTTTCTGCTATGAGTAAAATTCTTGACAAATGATGGAAATTTTCTCATTAGCTACAAAATATTTGATTAAAAAAGCCATTCACCATGTGCAGAGAAATGAATCTGATCTTTGCCCACCTAATGGAGAGATTCCAAGAGAAGGGAAATCAACAGACATTGGTGCAGACGGAGTACATTCTGCGAGAGCTTGGAGAGAGGCGGTCTATACCCAGCATCTATCACCAAGGACGGATGGATGTAACTACTTCCAACCCAGGATTCATTTTTCTATGAAAACACTGGAGGAGAGAAATGTAGGAAATGCGGGTAACGTCTAAGGCCCACAGGGGAAAAGAACTAGAAATGACGGAGTTCCAAGAAACTGGTAACAAAACCCAAGCAACCAGGAAACTTAATGCTCAGATGCCAAGCCTCAATAGTATAAGAGAATATAAGTTTAAAAATGAGCCGTGCTATACCAGTGAGAGTAGGTGGACCAATGATCATAGGGGTGAAGAGGTCAAGGGCTCCTTAAGGGTAACTTCTCCTGGGACAACTTGCTGATATCTGTCCAATCAGTAAGCAGCGTGACCCCACCTTTTGAAACAGTACCCCACTTGTGAGGTTTTGTTTATGGTAATAAGCACAGGAAATCTGAAGTGTAGTCTATGTACTATGCATACTGTTGATGACAGGGAGGGAATACAGGATGCTGGCTGTCCACTCAGTTATTTAAGATACTTCTGTTCTTTCAGGGGGGTGTGGTGGGGCTAGCAGTCTTTAAAGAGGTAAGTGACCAGAAAGAAGGCTAGTGGGTATGGGCAGAAAGATGTGTGAGTTTCAGGCCACTGTGCAGGGGTTGTCCTGAGTCCTGTGTAAGTGTGTGGGTCAAGTGAGTACATGGGAATGCTGAGAAAGTGTATGGCCTCTGAGAAGTGGAATCTGAACGCATTCACTCCCCACTTTCAAGCTGTGCTGCCGCATAGACTTCACACAAAAATCTAGGATGTCCTCTAATCAGAAAACCATAGACGTCAGACAACCAACAGACCACCACAACGTCCTGTCCAGGAAACAGGCCTATAGCAGTCACAGGAAGAATTATAGAGTGATAATGACCACCACACCAAACTAGAGTTGGCTTGTTGGTGCCTGGACAGCCGTGGGACTATGGAGGGACAGAGAGGACCCCTGGAAAGGATATTGATAAAATGTTATATCTGCTGGGTAATTCTGAGTCTTTGGTGAAATTCTGAAATTTGGTTCACCTGCTGAACCAGAATGGTAGCACAGCCCCTTACCACCAGCTTCCTCAAAGTCATCTCTCTCTCTCTCTCTCTCTCTCTCTCTCTCTCTCTCTCTCTCTCTCTCTCTCTCTCTCTCTCTCTCTCTCTCTCTCTCTCTCCCTCCGGCTTGCTAAAGATGGAGGCAAGGTCTTACCCCAGCTTTATCAAGAAGCATCACTGAAGGATGAAACAAGGGAACCATCTATTTCTCCATTAGCTTCTGTCCTGAGGGTAGATGACTGAAGTCAGCAAGCAGCAAAACACAAAATCCATTTATACCATTTGTCATTTAATTTCCTTTTAGGGTTAGGTACATTTAGAAGAAGAAAAAAATTAAAGATCATTTTAAATGTTATACTGCAAACATTGGGGATATTTCCCTGAAGTTAAAATGTAAATATCTGCATGCCTTCTATTTGAATAAAAATTTATATAAGTATTTTAAAATCAATGTTAATTTTACAAATACCTTAGATACATATATACATACACCTGTATTTACACACACTTGCATACATACATGTATGCATGTATGTACAGAGAACCAAGCCTATCCTTTTTTGGGGGCAGGGGGACAGGTCTCCCAGGGAGATCAACCAAACATGATATATTGAGTTGTAGTAAGAATAGGCACATGAGAGCCAGGCAGTGGTGGCACATACCTTTAAACCCAGCATATGGGAGGCAGAGGCAGGCAGACCTCTGTGAGTTTGAGGCCAGTCTAGTCTATAGAGCAAGTTCCAGGATAGACTCCAAAGCTACACAGAGAAACCCTGTCTTGAAAAAGCAATAAACAAAAAGAATAGGCACACCATCCCATCATATTAAGGTTGGATGAGGTCACTAACTCAGTAGGAGGAAAAGGATCCCATAAGTAGGCAATAAATAAATACATAAATACATAAATAAATAAAAATTTCAGCGACTTCCTGTGCTCCCACTGTTAGGAGTCTCACAAGAACAGCAAGCTACACAACCATATCACACATGAAGAGGGTCTGGCTCAGACCCTGATTGTTGCCATCAGGGCCATGATCGTCGCTTCAGTCTCTTTGGGCCCTGTTTAGCTGATTTCGTGGGCCACTTTCTTGTGGTGTCCTTGACCCCTCTGTTTGTTAGAATCCTTCCTCGCCCTTTTGCTGCTCGGGATTCCCTGAACTTCGCCTATGTTTTTAGCCTTAGCTATCAGGAGGGTTGTGGAGAATTTCCTAAATGTCTGGGACTGGCCAGCCTTGGCGGCCATGTGTGGAAACATGCCTAGAGCCATCTAGGTGGCCAGCAGCTGGACCCAGGAGATGCAGCCAGACCTCTGGCAGCTTTGCAGCCCTCTGTAGACATCAGTGAACAGAACCAAGCCTGCCTCATTCTTGCAGAGTTCAAAGGAGAAAGAACGCAGATGAAGTGTGGGGTGGCTGGAGGCATGAACTCTACGTTTCTGCTGGCAGCCCGAAGGAAGGGTGATCGCAGTCTGTCCGTGAGCCTTGGTGGCAGGCTGGCGGTGATGTTTGGGGCTATTCTAACAAATATCTCTGCCTTTGGGTAAAGTAAGTGCAGATGCAAGGTTCACACCAGTAAACAAAGATCCTCCCTGATACGCCTGGAGGTGGTCTGCCCTCTCACTCGGGGTTGCTCAGTGTTCATTCAATCAGACCGTGAGAACTACGATTCCCTAATGGTTCTCGGATGTGACTGTAACCAGGCAAGAAAAATAATATCATTTAAAGATGGAACAAAAGGCAGTGAGAGAGACCTTCAAACATGGCTAAATTTCACACTGACTGGAAGGCTCAGGACAGTGAGGAATTGGTTCACTTCTCTAGTGTCCATCTGCACATTTCCAGGCCATCGGCAATACAGCACTTCAAAGGCTGCCAGTCACAAACAAAACCCCATAGAGCCAATTCACATTCACAGAAATAACTTGACTGGCAAATGTGACGCTGAGAGAAAAGCAGGAACTTCAAATTGCATGAAATGCTCATGGTGCCAGGAGTGAAACTGTTCTGTCCTTGGTGTCAACCGCAGAGCGTCCTTGCGCGGAGTGTGGCTTTGTTGCTAAAAATGTCCGCTCTTCCGACACTGCAATTACCAGGCACTCAGCACCCTCCAGCTTTCCCTAATGATTCATAATCTTGCTGTACCCCAAGGGCACCTTCTCTGCTTCATTTGGTGACATCTACTGAGTGTCCTCTAGGTCCAAGGAATTCCATGATCCTGCCAGCCCCCCCACTCCCCGCACCCTGGAGGGGGGCATATTTTCATGAATTTCTCTACATCTGACGAATGAGAATTGAGCCCAAACACAGAAGGCTGAGCAACAGTGCTTTCACAGATGTGTCTTGCAATGGCTTGTGAGTACCATGGAGACCTGTTAAGGGCTTGTTTCCTCCTGGGTGTGGGGACACATGACTTGGCTATTCAAGGGAACTGCAAGAGAATGCTCTGGGGATGAAAGGCCAGCATTCACTTCACAGGAGCCAGGACAGAGAAGAAGGAAAGAGGCTTCATGGAGGATGGGATGATGAGGTAGCCTGGATGGATGCCGGGGACACAATAGGGAGCTTTGACTTTAGGACACTGAAGGAGGATTGTGACCCAGGCAATGAAAATACTCCCCATCATAGACCGTGGGGTCCATAAAGCAGGCTGGAGGTAGACACTTGCCTTCATTTTTGGAGGAAGCATGAAGGCAAAGATTCACTAAGACCCAACACCAAGCCAGCTGTGGTGTGTGTGTGTGTGTGTGTGTGTGTGTGTGTGTGTGTGTGTGTGTCTAGTTCAAGTGTGGGTCTCTGCAAACCGTCTCAGGGTAGCAAGTAAAAAGAAGGCATACTGGCTAGGAGCCTGTCCTAACGGGGCATGGAGGTCCATGGGGGACCATGAGGTGCTCCCCAAACTTGAGAAACACAGGAACTTGGCACGAGGGACTTGGTGACTACCTATCTTTCCTTCTCCCACTGACTTCCTGTTATAAAATGAAAATATTGTCTCTTTTAGAGAGGCAGCAGCTCCTGGTTGCCAGACAACTCCCCTCAGCTCTGAAATTTGGAGAGTGTACAAAATAAAAACTGGTCATTCTGTTTAATGACCTGTGCCGAGGCTTCCAAAGTCCTACGTAAGGGTGAATTTCGTTATCCCTCCAAGCTGTAGTTTCTCTCTGGGTAACAGGACATTGGCCCCTAAGAGTCCCGGATGCTCATCTCTGAAGGGCTAACATACCCAGAGGGAAAAAGATCTGCCTCCTGAGTTAGAGGGAATCTGTTCTCAAAGGGCCATTAGTGTGTTTAGCTTTGCACTGGGGTTCCCTGGGATGGTTGTCATATAATCAATGAAGTTTCTGGGGTCATGCTGGCCTCTCCTGCCTTGCCTTCCAGAGTCCAGTCACTTTCTTCAAGCTGTCAGCAACTCAGATCCAAGAGTTATCTTGTTCTCTTGGTGACCTCCACATGCTGTCTAAGGCCTTCTCTAGCTGGGCAATGCAGCCAGGAGTGAGCACCCTCCATTACCAGCAGTGAAGCAGCCGCTTCTGATGAAGCCTTGAACATTAGACAGACAAGTGGAGAAACACCCAGGAGGTGTGCATGGTAGCAGCTTGCACAGTTTCTCAGTTCTCTTTTGTCTGGAGACAGCATCTCATCACCTGGTATTTGAAATATTGTCCAAGGAGGGATTTGTCATTCATATGCAAAACTCAGAATTGCACAAGGAAAAGAATCCTCATAGCACAAGAAGATGGTATGGAAACCCATCCCTGCTTCACACAAATCATTGGGCTTTCAGTTTGCATGTGACCTTGGCCACTAGGCCTACTTTTCTAACTTTGCTCAGTGTGGGTTTCAAAGCATTTACTTTTAAAAGCCCTAGGAATATTCTAGAATGATAATCAGCTAATGGATCCTATCACAAATCTGCACCACTATACCATGAACCAGGAGAAATGGAGGGTGTCACCTGTCACATGCCCTTGCCCTCCTCTGTTCTGAGCACATATTGTGCACCCCTATGTCTCTTCATGTGGATCATTTTCTTCCTGTACTTTCTGCTCCCCAAACGTAAACTACATTTAATATGTGGTGTGCAAAAATAATGAATAAAGGATTTACTCACCCGACTCAAAGTGAAAACCTTCTTGAATATTCTGCACTGTTTTCTAAAACATTATTCATCTCTGAATGTTATCACTTATTGATTTCAAAGAACAGCAGGAGGCAGAAAAATAAAAGAAACTGAAGGGGGTGAAGAAAACTAAGAGTCAGTACAGAATTAAGATTGCACTAGTTCTCATAATTATGTAAGAAAGAGTAATATGCAAAGGAAAAGTTAAGTGGCAAACATTGTGTGGTGTACAGACACATACCTCTGGAAGACAAGATGGAGTATGTGTCCTGCTTTGTCCCATTCCACTGGGCTCGACTTACAGGACTAGTTGATACCAATGTCTTATTTATATTGAGACCCCATTTTTACAAAGTAGTCTTTCACAGTGTATTTCATAGTTGGAAATGTCAACTATGTCCCTGCAGCAGCAACTTTAACATTCCCCTTAGCCTTGCTAGGAATCCTAACTTAATGGTAAAGTGTGGGCACTCCCATCAGATTCCGATCTGTGGTCCCATAATCGTAGAGGAACTTGTTCTGCTCTGGGTGCAGCACAGTGAGGTCTGGGTGGTCTTGGACTTCCTGAATCCTCTGATGGGCTCACTTGTTCAGTCTGCAGGCTGAGTAGAACTTTCTCTAATTAGAAGTCTGTCTTGGACCCTTGATAAGTCCTATATGATGATGTTCCAACAAGGGACCACGTGAAGGGAAGAAGGATGCTCTTGGGATTTGTGCTCCATAGAAAGGACAGTAAGCCAGAATTCTTGGTGCTCACTGAGGGCCTGGTATATCATGGTTCAGTCTTGTCACCCTTAGGGGCCCATGAAATCAGTGAGCTTGTCTTGCTTCCTAAGACTGCTGGCTCCTTGTTTCTTATGCCAAAATCCCTTCCAGAAACTCTCAAATGCTCTATTTAGTCTAAAGCTGAACATAAATTAGAGGCTTGGTCTTCAGCACTTGAAGTAGAGACCTGAACCCCTGTGGGTCAAGTCCCTACCTTTTTTTCTGACAACTCTGAGGGCAGCTTGTTTGGCACCCTTCATTCAGTTTGTCCCACATTTGGGTTAGCATGGCATCAGGCAGGCATGGAGCTGGAGCATTAGGTGAGAGCTTATGTCTTATCTCCAAGTTGGAGGCGTGCACACACACACACACACACACACACACACACACACACACACACACACACACGAGAGAGAGAGAGAGAGAGAGAGAGAGAGAGAGAGAGAGAGAGGGAGGGAGGGAAGGGAGGGAGATGGGGAGAGGGAGAGGGAGAAGGAGAGGGAGAGAGACTCTAACTGAAATAGATTGGACTTTTGAAACCTTCAAGCCCACACTCAAGAGATACACCTCCTCCAACAGTGCCACACATCTTAATCCTTCCTGAAACAGTTCTACAAACCAAGAGCCAAACATTCAAATATATGCATCCATGGGGACCATTCTCATTCAAACCACCACACCAATAAGCTGTTATTTCTGAAGGCTTTGCATTTCTTCTGATTATAGAGATGGCATGAGGTCATTCAACAGTCCTGAGAAGGTCAACTCATAGTCACCCTTGCTTATGTCCATTAAGCCACTGGCTCCCACCAGGGACACAGAACATCACCATTGACTGACAGTTACTGCAAAACCTGCTGGGTTTGCCCTTCCAACCAAGTGTAGATCCTTAGGACTGGGAGGGCTCTGGCTAACTTTTTAAGGACCTCAGATGATACTGGGAAAAGCCAGCATGATGCTAAGACTTGAGCATGCTCTCAGTGCTGCAGATGTGACTGGAGCGAAGGTGGAAATGGAAGTCTCATGTTTTTGTGTAGGATAGGATGACTGAAAAGCTTTCCAGTGAGATTAGACTCAGTGAAAGAAATGCTAAATACAAATAAACGTGGAAAATAAACATAAGGAAACAGTCTGAGCTGCTGAGTAGAACCGTCTCTATTTGCAGGTCAGGATGCTCAAAAACACATCATGCCTACATTGGTAGTTATGGCAACACACCCAGGCTCCAGATTGGTTAAGTTACCCCTGTAGACTCCACTACCATGGAAAGATGAAATCCTTTCCTAGAACTAGCCTGGAGGCCAGCAAACCCCAGTGATTCTTTACCTTTGTACCCTGTAAGTCCCCCCTCTCCCTGCTCACTGATGATACTACAGCCTGAGTGGCCATGTCTGACTTTTTACGTGGATGCTTGGATCTGAATTTATGTTCATGCTTGGTCAACAAGCCCTCTCAGCCATTGAGCCGTTTCTCAGCCATTCTTAGGAGATCAGAGTCGAGTACAGTTATACAGGTAAAAACTCACAACTTCCAATAGAAAGGCAATAACTAGAGTGCCATCTGACCCAGCTGTCAGTCTTGGGTAGGTCACTGTCACAAGTCAGTGTGTGAGGATGTGCAATGTCGTGATGGGTTGAAACGAAGTTCACAAAGTCCATGACAGGGACTCATCCCAAGAGACTGCAGTGGTGAGAGAATGAAAGGGGGGCTGTCCTGTGCTTCTTCAGATTGAATTGGGGCTTAGTGTGGGAAATTTGAGCCAATTGGATGTCAGTGTGGGCAGGAGACACTGAGACTTTAGTCTGTGTGTGGTGGGCTGAGGGCTTCTCACTGTTAGGGGAGACAGCCAGTAGTAGGCATGGTCAGGAGGAATAATGAGATCGGAGCCCGAGTCTACCTCCAGAAACAGGATTTTCTTCTTAACCCCACCAATCAGTAATATGACAGAACCTAGACACACGAGGGCTGTAACCCATTCTCCCTAAGGTTCTGGCTATGTGCTGCAGGATAAGCCTCAAGAGCATTCCCACGGCTGCTATAATCTCAAAGCACAGGCCACCTGAAGCTTCTTACCTGACCCAAGTGCTCCCAGGGGCTGTGACCTATGTGCTCCCAGGGGCTGTAAGTGCTCCCGGGGCCTGTGACCCAAGTGCTCCTAGGGACTGTGACTCTGAATGGGAAAAGCCTCTTTACCTTCACTAACTTTCTCTGAATTAAATCACAATAAAAATGCCATAACTTTGTCAACAGTAGTAATCCTAGCACTTGTCAGGCTGAGGCAGGAGGACTGCCCTGAGCTTCATGCCAACTTGAACCACACAGTGAGTTCCATGATAGCTTGGGGTGAGAGTGAGATTCTGACCCAAACAACAGAACAAACAAAAAAATAATTCCACATCCTAAAAAAAGCTCACATCACAGCCGTCCACATTTGTAAACATGGCAGAGGCTCATGACTGTAGGACCATGAGGACTGCTGGCTGTGTCTCTTGGTCCTGATAGTGTGTTAGCGGAGTGTCATTTGACCTCACAGTTCAGCTCATCATATTACGGCTAGTAACTGCAGCCAACCACGATAGTTTCCTAATGTGTTTTATTTTGTGCTTCTAAAGGCATATGCCATGGAGGTTACTTTGCAGGAGAGAGGCTTCAGGAATCTTTATTTCTCCTCGCCTGACCCTCAGGGACAAACACAAGACCTCCATCACCCCTGCTAATGAAAAGGCAGATGGCAGGATCCTTTTAAAATGAGATCACTAATAAAATCATCACCCTAATTCAATTCAAGTAGAGTTCAAGATCACTTTTTATCAGGTTAGTTTTATTTATGAATTAAATTAATGTCCTTAAAGTTTTATGTAATTTTATGGGTTGATACAGTCAAAAAAGAATTCTTCTCCGAGTTCTCTCAGATTGTCATACTTTATAACATCCATCATAAAGCCAGTTAAAGGGCACCGAGCACAGGGCTGGATTCAGACGCCCTTAGTGTCCTGCTTGTCTGCCTGTACACGGGGGGGCAGGTGCTGTCCCTGGAGAGCACAGCCTTGCTTCTGTGGGCAAGGACCTTGCTTTGGCCCTCTGCCTTCTCCAAGCCAACCTGGAAGGAAGGGAGCAAAGACAAGAAGAAGAGGTGACAGACACTCACTCCTTGACAAGTCCTCAGGCACCTGCAGGCATGTACTGCAGGAAGGACTTCCGACCGTGAAAGGCTGAGAAGGTGGGGTGGCTGGTACCGTCCTTGCCTTGCAACCCATAAACTCCAGCAAGAGGCAGGCAGTTCCCCTGAGCTCATTTACCAGACAGTCTAGCCTATTAGGTGACTATTTGGTGAAGAGAGACTGTCTTCTTTTTTAAAAGATGGGCAGTGAAGATAAATTGCCTCTTCTCTTGTTAGGAGATGGGGTGGGTGTGCCCCCGTGTCTAATGCATGTGCCCCACACAAAACAACAACAAAACCAGAAGAACTATGATTCATATACTATTCTATGTATCTTCCAAGGAAGGTGAAATAGCATATAGTATTATACAGAGATACTCTGATGACTCTTAAAAAAGCTATGTTTCATAGGTTTGTAATGACCAGACATCTATAACTCACTAAATTTGTAACAAACTCCATTCTTGGTAGGTTTCTCTTATAGTATCTCTATGTCCCCTTGCCTGGAAAGGAACATTGTATAAAGTGTGGTATTAACCTCTACACAAATGAATGCTTGAAGTGACTGATATATATTTGAGAATAATCACACCAAAATTCCAGCTAAGTTTTCTTGTGAAGCCACATCATGGCATTCCTGACTCTTAGAAGTCACAGTGGCTGTCAGAAGTGTTCTCATCAGGTCCAAATATGACTCTGCCCCCGAAAAAGCTGTTATTTACTGCTGCTGTGATAAAGAAAAATCTGTAACTCCATATTCTGAATTTTTGAGAAGTCTGATTTTCAAGATTAAAAACAGAAAGTACCCTTAATGGCATTTATCTGGAGATTTTCTCTGCAATTCCTGAATGGGCTGAGCACATTTTAACTTGAGGTGTGACCTTATCATTATAGAGATAGCATTTCCTTATCTCCCTCATCAAAACCCTAATAATTTTTTCTGGATGTGAGGGGAGATGCTTGCCAAATATTGTGACGGGGAATTGGTATTTATTTTACAGAAATTATATGTAAAGTAGTAATTTCTTCAATCTTACTGATTTTGCCAATGTGATAATTATCTTTAAAAAGCACTTCATTCTTGAGTTATTTTCAGAATCTTTAAAATTCCTTTCTCTTTTGTATAGAGGGGAAATAAAATGGCGATAATTATCTTTCTCTTACAGTTTCAAAGAATTGAAGCATGCTTACCGCTCTCACAATAGACTCAACAAGCTTCTGTGGAGTTTGGGTTTTGCTAATACATGGACCTAGTTTGATGGACACACTTCCCCTCCCCTGGTTCAGTCCTGAGAGCTGAAGCCACATGGGCGCTGTGAGTATGAAGGCCGTTATGCCATGCACAGTCATCTGTGGCGAACAAACAAGCTTGGTATGGCACTTGAGTGGACGCTAGGATGGATGGCTGTGGTCCTGGAGCATTTGATGGTGCCTCAGCCATGTCCCTTTCTTCCCCTTTGCTTCTGACATGGGAGTCCTCCCCAGAGAGTGCTAGGTTTCCTCCTCTGTAAAGCGAGAATGAAAACAGCACCCACCTCATAGGCTGCTGTCAGGATTTAATGAAATGATCCATGGAAACAACTGTGCAAGCAGTTGGCTCTTAGGGAAGGTGACCAAGTAGAGGGACCCCACTCTCCCTGCGGTGACTGTATCAGCATTGTCAGAGCATGCTCAAAACACGGCTAATATTAACGAGAAGTCTTTACTCTAAGCACCCCTCCTAATGTTTATTTTTCCCTTTAAACAAACTAAAATGCTGGGACAGTTTCACTCCCCAACCGACAGCTGTTAGACACTTATCTTGTGCCCCAGATGCAGATGCCTAAAGCCAAGGATTATCAGCCAAGCAGCCAGCTGGACAGTCCTCTAGCCAGCACTGGCTGCTTTGAACACACCATGATGCCTTGAGGAAGCTACATGGGCAACCACAGCTGCTTGCTGCCAAAGACTGTTTCAAAACAGCTTGCAGCTGACCTCTTGCCATTACAAGCCATGGGGAGCTCTAGATGATCCTGCAGTCCGTTTTTGCATAGGTGAGTGTGAAGCTCTTCCCCAGGGGCCCAGCAGAAGGCTGGTAGCTGGCACAAACATTCACTGATTTGCATGAGGGACCACAGTGACTGGTGCAATTGTAACCGTTCATTTGCATCCAGGACTATGGTAATTGGCAGGTGCCCTTACCAAATTCCCTCTCTAGCTATTAATGCAGGCTGCTTCCTCATGCTTGGAGTCAGCGAGGAGAAGCCTCCAATGCCAGCCATCCTCTGGTGTTGCAACATCTAGGCAATAAAAGGCATTTATCAGCAGCCTTCCCTTGCCTACACATGATTATTGTTAGCCCAGCGGGCTGAGTTGGTAGCATGAAGAGGGGAAGGTGGTAGCAGGTGCTGGCCACAGCAGTGGTAATCAGGAGAAGAGCTGACACATCTGAGTGATTTTCTGGGGGCAGAAATGGCAGAAGGCCGGGAAGAGGTGAAGATGAGAAAGCTGCAGGATATGGCTTCTGGAAGAAGTCTACGAAGCTGCCCTGGGACCAAAGGTCTTAGGCCCCTTAGGCTTGAGAGCTGCAGTGCCGGTCACTGTCAAATGTTGAGTATCCTCACACCCTAGATCTGGGAGCTATAACACTTGTCACCATAACACTGAGGGCCCCGGCATCTGAGGACTACACTGTGCTAGAACACGAGAAAGCACCCCTACTGCTGATTGCCACTGTGCACTGCCACCGCTCACTGCTGCTAGAGACTGAGGTTCATGATAGGCGCCAGGAACAGCAAGCTGGGAGTTGAAGCGAGAGAGCTTCTACTCTGAGAGGAGAGAGAGCCACCAAGTCTCTGGCTTCTAAAGCTTGGAGCAATAGACCCCCAGCTCGCAGGTACTGGAGCTGCAAGCCTCTGGACCCTCAAATCAGAAAGGCCCAGGGATGCTAATGCTGAATTTCTTTCTGCCTACCCACAATCCTTCACTGACAGCAGAAGCACCCAATGCATATTCTCATTGTTAGGTTACACTGCAGAAAGGGGATGTGAAGGGTGTGGGAAATCTGCTCAGACAGAGGGACATTGTAAAGACAAGGAAAACACAATTATCAACAGCTAGGAGCACAAGCAGGAAAGGGGTGTATTGCAGTCAGTGCAGATGGGCTCAGGGGAGGAAGCCATTACTGTGACTGGAGGAGCTGGTATGTTGGCAGAGTTCTGAAGGATGGACAGGGGCTCTTTCCAGTGATCAAGGCCAGAGGCATTCCAGAAGAAAGAGCTGGTGGGACTCCAATGGGGGTCATGGGGGATAAAAGACTGCCACTGTGGTGAGCCGTACTGGCTGACCATGGCTGTGTTCTAGAAGGTTCATAATGTGTAGTCTGAACGAAAGAGATTTGCATGCATGCAAGTGGTGGGGGAGGGTAGGAGCTATAGGGAGACTGGAGAACACACATGATGATCCCTCCATGTGTGAGTCCCCTGAGTACAGCGGCCTTGCTGCTTGGGGAAGGGCACACCTCACTAACTCCTTTCCTGATCTCATCCACCCTCACTCGCCGGCCTTTCCTCCTGGATGGTCCCAGATCTGGCTTCCCCAAACTCATGGGATTAACCAGCCAGGAAGATGACCAGGGACAATGCACAGAGTAGAGAGAAGACAAGAAATGTCATGAGTGATATCATTACAACTCGTGGTAGACCTTCAGCATGTAGGTGGTGATTGACTGATGTGGAGGTCAAGGAGGAAATAACTAATCAATCAAACTTCATCGCACTCACCAGGCAGCAATGAGGACACAGCAGGTTATCTGAGCCACTACGCCCACTTACCAGGTGGGAAAGCATAGTCCCTGCTGGAAGTTCTGCTGCCATTACAGTGAGTTCTTGGTCAGTTGTTGGACATATCCACCTTCCTACCTTTTAGCAACAAAGCACACTGGAAGAATGAGCAAGCTCCCTGTCAAGGCTTGGCTTTCTTAAGTTGGATGTTACCTTTGAAAATGTCACTTAAAGCACCTGGAGACGCTCCCCTTCCAGGTCCCTGGTGCACATCCAGGCCGCTGTCTATTTGCCAGGCCAGGCCTGTGGACATTCTACCAATATGCACTTCCTCAAAAAATTACAAAAAAAAAAAAAAAAAAAAAAAGCAAACACTGTCACAAACATGCTGTGCACCATTCTAACTGATGGTGAGCTCTCCACAGCAGGTCGGTTCTCCACGGGTTTTTCCAGCAATAGAACCTAGAAGTCCCAGGGCTCAGTGTACACAGCCCTGAAAATGTTCCAACTAATGGATTATGCACAGATGGTGCCTGTTTCCCATCCCCAGCTCTGCTCAGCTGGACCTGGGAATGCTGAGTGGATTGACCTGAGCACACTGTCCCTCTCCAGCCTTCTCCTCCTTCGGTCAGAGGGAAGGAAAGGTTTGCTTTCACAGTGGCCAAAGAGAGGCTGACCAGCAGCATCTTCCAAGGTCTGAACCTAGACCATGATGTCAAGCTCTGAGGCCTGGGTCTCAGCGCTGGAAGAGTTAAGATCCTCAGGGACATAATGTATCCCCACATGTGAGAATGGCTGGCAGAGAAGAAAGGAAAGCAGTCATGTGGTCACCTCCCCTGTTTTTCCTTAGCAACTAAGTAGTTGAAGTGTGGCATAGAGGACCCATATAAGTGACTCATTTATTCTATTATATCATCATTATTAAATATTTTATTATTTTCACATGAGAGATGCTATGGCTGGTTCCTTATCTGTTCCCAACATGGCTGGGGTACTAGGATGGCTATTCTGCCTCTAAACTTGGATTCCAGAGGAATCATCCTTGGGGATGAAAGAGGTGGTAAAGGACAAAATGGAGTCTAATGGCAGTCTTACTGTCAGAATTGCAACATAGTATCCCATGACACAATAGTAATGACATGCTGTGGTCTCTTCAAACAGAAAAGATCTCCCCATCAGTTACATCAGAAAGATAAGCAAACACACTGGCATCCTGTTCCAGCAAACTCTGGTTCTCTGGACTCCCAAGGCAGGAGAGCTGGTAGCTCCTATTATTAACTGTGCTAGGTACTGGGGGTGGGAGCTCTCCACGGAGCTCTTGGGTTGGTATGGGGCTATTTTTAGGATGCAGAGTCCTGTCTGTGTCCTCCTGCTGCCCTACTTGATAGGAGAACAAGGAGCTATTTTTTTTTTTCTTCAAATCGTCAGGCATATCGATAGATACTTCAAGCTGCAGAGTCATCGTCGTTGGTAATTATCTCTGTCCCTTCCATGCAGCACAGGACAAAACGACACAGTGACTCATAAGAATAAAAACCCTTGTCTCTTAGAGTGAGTCAGACATACTCTCTACCCCAACCCTAGTTGACACTATGCAGGATGCAGGCTCCCTGGCTTCTCTTGGAGTATGTTGGTATTTCTTGGTGTGGCACTACAGGCAACATTCACTGTTCTGTGCCTTCACAGCATGGCTTCACTCATGATGTTTTACAAACCAGTAGCAGACTCTTGGAACCAAGGTGTTGAGCTAGTTAATAAATCCCCATATGGGTTGGCTATGGGTATGTCTCCCTCATCCCTGTTTAAATGTTGAACCTACAACCTTCAGCACCTAGACACATGACCTTATCTGCAGATAGGGTCTTTAATGGTTATCTGGTTAAAATGAGGCCCTCATTAAACAGGACTATATCATCATGAAAGGCCAGACGAAGGCACGCATGGAGGAAGAATTACGTGAGAACCAAGAGGAAAGGCACCATCTACAAGTCAAGGATAGAGGTCTCAGGAGAAGCAGACGCTGTCACATCTTGACTTTCAAGGTCTAGCTTTCAGAACTGTGGGAGAATGAAGGTCTGTCCTTGGAACCACGAAGCTGTGGCACCTCCGGGATATAGCTCTTGCAAATTAACAAAGCTTTGAATACACAATGTCTGTTGCCACAGTGTGGTATGTTCAACCTGAAGTCTACAGGCCACATGTGTTTCAGGACAGTTATGAACATGACCCAACACAAAACAACACACTTACTTTAAAGATCCCTCTCTCTCTCTCTCTCTCTCTCTCTCTCTCTCTATATATATATATATATATATATATATATATATACACATATGTATGTATGTGTGTGTGTGTATATATAAAATTATATTATATATAATTATATATTGTAATTATATATAATTATATACAATATAATGCATATTATATATAATATGTATATACATACATATATATATATATATATATACAACACATACATATATGTGTATATATTTGTAACTTGATTGATTGTGCCATTCTTGAATGGGAGTATCACAGATAACTTGAAATTACAATGTCCAGATGTTGGACAGAGGACATTTAGAACGAAAACTCACAGCTGGACAAAGTGCAGAGAGTAAGTGACTCTGGAACACTCAGCAATAAAGGGGACATCTGTATCTACCCCCACCCCAACACACAAGGTAGGAGGTCCTTACCCTTAGAGACCATCAAAGAGGGTGTGTGTGTGTGTGTGTGTGTGTGTGTGTGTGTGTGTGTGTGTGCATGTGCACGCGCACGAGCAAGACCAGAGGTCACAGTCTTTGAACATGGCAGGCTTCTGTTCTCATGAACTCACAGCGGCTTTGGTTGCCTATACAAGATCTAGCCAGTTAACAATAGAGCAAAGGGGACGGGAGTGAGAACGGTGTTTTGTGGGAGTCCACATGTAGCTGAGAAACTGTTGGCAGCTGATGGCTTCTGCAGCAGGGATAGTCAACTTCTTTAAGGCCTCTGGTAAGCCATCCAGGCACTGCTGATGGGCCCACGCCTCTTAGCATATGAGTGACACGAGTCAGACAACAAGTGATTTGAAGTTGAGAGAGATTGGAGGGAGTATGGGAAGTGGATCTGGATGGAGCTAGGGGGAGGATTTAGGGGTACATGTGATCAAACTACACTGTGTGTATGTATAACATTCTCAATAATTAATGAAACTCACATATATTTTTAAGAAGGTTGCACAGGCCTGGCTGCAGACTGCAAGTGTCTAATGTGACTCCTGGGCTATACCGCCTTGCCATCCAGGCTGCACAGTCCTCTCTCTGACTTCCCCCTCAGATAAGCAGTGATTCCTGCGGGCTTCCCTCATCAATCAAATCTTAGAAACGTGGCATTCCTTCAGTTGCTGACCAGACTTTACACAAACACTAAGACACAAGGATGATTCGGTTCCGAAGGCCTGTGAACTTTTTGCAGTGAGCTGGTTACCACCGCTTCCATGTGGGTGACAGTGATGATTACATAGGTGACAATGAATACATGGCCACCTGGAAGCAGCAAAGGCGCTTAGGTGGCCCAGTATGAGATGCTGCCTTTTCTCATTCCTTTGTTGACTCAGGAGTCTGGCGTCTCTCCTTATGAGAACCTGATGTGGACACTTAGGTTGTCCTGACTCCAGGGAGCTGTGGTTTCCATACTTGGATGGTGGTCGTGGTAGGAATCCACCCCAGGAAGGTTTGGTAGCTGCTGTGCTCAGATTGGCCACACTGTGGCATTGAAAACAGGAAATGTTAGCTGTTGCTGTCACTACTGGTTGTAATGCAGACACTTAGTTCTGAGGGGACAGGGAAGGGAGAGGAACTGTCATTCAGGGGCCATCTGGTTCTCTGATGACAATCATAGCTAATTAATTAATACGGGGACACTCAGGAGGTGTGCAAGTGTCTGAAGAGAACCCTGAGCTAGGGCATAATCAAGTGCCTTTTTATCTGCCCCCATGGGAGGGCTGTCTGCCACTTACGTGACCATCGAATGTGCCCCATTCCATGCTGGTGAGCTTGGTGGCACTCGGTGACCCGGCTCTCCTCTTTATTCTTGGAGCTAGACAGCCTAGACTTGCAGGTTCTGTTCTCAGTAATCTCAGAACTCAGAGTTTCACTGTTTGTGATGCCTGCTATTGCAAGCTGTTTGTGATGCCCACTAGGGCAAGCTTGATGCTGGCAGTATTGCTTCCTTCAGTTCTAAGAAAGAACTCTGAAAGCCTTTCCATGCTAACACCGTCATGTTGGAGCTACAAGTTGGAGCTACAGCAGAGGAGGCAAATGCTACTCTGAAAGCTTTTAACTCTTGCACCGGATTATCTCAAAGGCCCAGAAACTGTTCATCCAACTGCAGAGAACTAACCATCACTCCAAACATTTCATGGTGAGTGTGGAGGATCATACCTGCAACCCGACATTCAGAAGGTTGCTGCAAGAGGATTGTCTTGAGTTACAGTATCATCTTTAAAAGAAAAAGAAAGAAAGAAAAAAAAGAAAAGAAGAATATCCCTATTTAGAATCCTTCTAACTAGTCATAAGCAGGTAAGAGGCTTATGTCTCCTCATACACAGAATATAGCATATAAGAGATAAATGCATTCATTTAATTCAGAATAACCCACATTGCAATGTGAAAGCCACTTTGGAAATAGAAGACACCCATTCAGCCAGGCAAAGCCTTATGAAGTTCCTGAATTCTTCACACAGAGGGCAAACCTGAGCATTTGACTTTGCAGACAACATTATCAACCAAATGATTTTGAATGTTACATGTTAAACTCCTTGAGATTTTTCCGAAGACCCTGGAAGGGTGCTGCCTCATTTCAGAAAGTTAAGTGAGTGCTCTCCTGTGAAAGGGACAAACACCCCTTTTCTAACTGCAGCTTAAGAAAACAAACCCTAAAGAGAAACGCAGACAGAGAGGGACAGTACCATTAGAATGCAACAGCCGCTTCAAGTGATTGTGGGCGAGTGGCAGCCATGCCCCCTTTGAATAGCTAATTAGGTGTTTGGATGGGTCTAACCCACATCACCTCTACCTATGGGATTAGTTTGGTAACTACCACATGTGCAGTGAACAGCCCTTGGCCATGGATCTGTAAAGAGACGAAGGCCTCACAGTCCTCTGGTAACCAGAGAGGCTGCTGCTGTCCCATCATACCCAGGCCCTTAAAACTTTAATGACAATTCATCTCTTCAGTTCTATCATTGTGCTTGAATATTTCATGCGTAGCACATATCACTCTCTTTTGGAGAACTGTGTGTTGAAGTCGGGCGATAGCAAATACAGAGAAATTAAACGGCTGTTTTAAAAAGTCTTGACCATCATCTAAAGAGTACCGTACGGCGTCTCATCAGATGATGCAATGCAGCCTACAAGGTGGAAGGAACAGGGTCCAATTGCTTATCAGATTATGAAAAAAATGCTGCTAACTGCTTTCAGTGAGCAATTCTCTCATCTGCAATGACTCTTGGTTTCTTTATAAAGAAATAGAACATATACGACAAGACCGGGAAGTAGAAGGGCATCCAAGGAGCTGCCTGTAGGTTGCAGCATCAAGCAAACATTGTAAATCTATTTATCAAGAATCTTCCTCATTCAAAATAATTATTTCCCTGAATCTCAGAATGCAGCCTGGAACCTTAAGTCCATAATGCCAAGTCCATAATGCCACAGACTTGAGGCTATGGGGCAAATTACATCCCTCTTCTCTGACCCTCCAAGTCATCTTCCCTGAGAAGAAGCGATTGAGAAGCAAATGACCATGGCATTGCATTCATATAATCCCCATTGGGAAATAGAGGTAGCCCCCTCGTGCAGTGGCAGGTCCTCAATCACATGCTCCCGTATCCTGGCCAGTGTCTTGGGGTGGGATGAAGGAAGCTGGCTGTCAAAGCATTAACCTGCTCTGTTATAGCACCTGCTCTGGAGCCCTCATGCCCAGCCTACTCCTACGGGAAATGTGACTCCTACGGGAAAAGTGGGCTGGCACGATGGCTTAGGACACAGGGACCCTTTTGCTGGCATCGGGATGCCTTTCTTTTTCTTCTTCTTTTTTAAATCCCAGGTGTTCAGCCTTGAGAGAAATGGGCAGAACGAGCTCTGTTTGATTTGTATGTTGGTTAATGTGTGCACCTGCGGTGAAAGGGGCAGAGACAGGCACTGGGGAAGAAATGATCGACTCTAATTAGCTGGCTGCACAGAGACCACGTGGAGGTCATTGGGGGGGGGTCTTTTAAAGAAACCGAGAATTCTCTGGAAATACTGAAGATGTCCAGGCCAGATAGAAATGCGATTTGACAAAACGATGTTAGGAAATGCCCACTGTAGATTTGAATGTGGCCAAGAACATAGAACACTAGAAAACAAACCCACCATGCCCTTCCCTGCAGCTGGGTTGGAGGCTTGTCTCAGAAAATCCATTGTCTCCTTTAAGTTTTGGGGCTGTATCTCTGTAAAGTAGTCTCATGACGCAATAGGCGAGGAGACCCAGGTGACCTGCTGAGCATTCCTTTCTGTGCTTGCGGGAATCTTTAGCCCCAACCCATGATGGGGTGGGGGGGAGTTATCAACAAAAGAAACAAGGTCTGAACAGACTGAGGTCCAGCATATACTCCAGAGATGTTTCTTGAAGGGGAAAGAACCAGGCTGAGGAGGGGGGTGGTCAGGGCAGCTTTCCCTGGATGGAGTCTGGCCTGATCTGACACTAGTAAAGACTGGAACCACACTTCTGGAGAGTCTTCCCAGAGAACTTTAAAGGGGGGCTGCTGGAAGAAGGGAGCAGGAGAGGGGCTTAGCAGGAGGCAGCTGGCCTGGTCTGAATAGAGTCTACCTGAGAGGTTTGAAGAAGAAACGTGTGTGTGTGTGTGTGTGTGTGTGTGTGTGTGCCCGCGCATTAGTGTGTATGCTTGTGCAGATATATGTATATATACATACATATATGTACTTTTATGGGTGTGAGCATGTATATGTGTGTTTGTGTGTGTGCATGTATGCTCGTGCGTATGTATATATATATATATATATATATGTGTGTGTGTGTGTTTTATGGGTGTGAACGTGTGTGTGTGTGTGTATGTGCACGCGTGTGCGCGCGCGCGCTTGCTTTCTTGCTTGCTTATGTGCCTGAGTGTGATGTGCTGGGCTGGAATCTTAGGTCCTAGGCGTCAGGAAAAGTTCGTACCTTCATGGTAATTACGCTGACCAGAGACCAGTTAAACAGACAGTGGAGAGGAGGGGAAACAGAAGAGCAGGAAAGTATGGGAGACTCAGGAGGGTGGTAAAGGGGAAAGGGATTTGTGGGAAAGAAGACAGAGAGAAGAAGTATCACCAGAGGGAGAAGAGGAGGAGGGGATGAAGGGTACGAGGAAGAAGTAGAGAAAAGGAGGGAGGATCTTGGGGCAAGTCTGTGAGCACAAAGCGGAAAGCAAGTGAACCCAGCGGTTCTAGCAGGGCAGAGGGCTGGAGACCAGGGGGCTGGCAGGCAGAAACGCACAGGAAAAAATCCCTTAGGGAAAAGAAGCAGAGGCGGTCGGAACCAAGTCTCCCCAGGCAGGTTTGTTCACAGTGACCTGGACTTGCTCTCACATGCCCCTAGAGGGGTCAGGCATCGCTTCCCATCTCGGCCTAGCCTCGAACCCCTACCCACCCCTATCCCTTTCCCGTGGCTCCGCAGCCTTACCTGGCCCTTGACCAGGCTGGCAGCGAACTGGCGCATGACGGCCTCCACGGTGTAGGCGCTGGACCAGCCGCGCGGCGTGAGCAACTCCATGCAGATGGCGCCGCCGTCCAGCACGTAGCCGTTCTCCAGCCGCGGGCTGAGCACCCGCATGAAGGGCGGCGAGAAGGGGAAGTTATCCGGGAAGGTGAGGTTGAGCAGGATGAACTCGGTGTTGGTCTCCTTCATGTCCTGCCACAGCACCGAGTCCTTGTCCACCTGGTGCAGCTTCACGTTCCAATCGAAGAGGCTGTCGTTCACCAGCTCCACCGAGATGAAGCGGTCACTGAGGCGCGCGATGTCCTGGAGCTCCTTCATGAGCCGCCGGCTGCGCACCTGTGTGCAGTGCTGCTGGCGCGCCGCGGGCACCAGGCTGCCGCCCGTCGCCGCCGCGGCCACCGCGGGGCCCGGCCCCGCCCTGGCGCCCGCCGCCCGCTCCCGGGGCCCCCCGGCGCCCGCCGCCCCCGCCGCCCCCGCGCCCGGCTGCGGCTGCTTGTCGCGCGCGGCCAGCTCCGCGGCGCGCTTGCTCTTGCCCTTGCCGGGGCCCGGGCTGGCGTCGCCCGCGCCCCCGGGGTGCTGCTGCTGCTGCTGCTGTTGCTGCTGCTGCTTGTGGCCACCGTTCTTGCCGCCGCCTTTGCCGCGCAGCGACGCGCTCTGCTGGCCGCCGCCTCCGCCGCGGTGGTTGTGGTGGTGTTTGGGGTCCTCCGTGTCCCGGTTGTGCAGGCGAATGAGCCCGATTTTACGGAGCAGCGTGGCCATCTTAGGCTCGGTTCTGGCCGGGGGCTCCCCGGGGCTCCTAATCCCGGAGCCGGATAGTTGGGACACGCGGGGCTTGGGGCGGCGGCAGGCGACCGCTCAGCGGGGCGCGGCGAGGGCTACCTCAGGAGCCGGCGGCCGTGGCGCAGCGGAGCTGGTAGTACCGGCGCTCGCTGGCCGCTGTGTCGCCGCTGTCATATGACGGGTCTGCTCCGGCGAGAGCTCCGGCCGCCCGGGGAGGGGAGGCGTGGAGACGCGGAGCCACTGCTGTCCCTGGCCGGTCCCAGGGCGCAGTCCCCGGACGCCCGGTGTCCGTGGTCCTTTGTGCGCGGCCGCAGACCGACTGGCCCGGAGTCTGAGAACAGCACCGAGGCGCGCAGATCTGCCCGCGGCGCCCCGGAGGCGGCGAGGTGGCCTCGGAGTCGCGCTGTGCGCCTGCCGGGCCGTGCGGCGCTGGCGGCTACCGCGGGGCCCGGGCCACTGCCGCTCTCGTCGCCGCCGCCGCTGCGGCTGCTGACATTGCAGAGGCGGCTGCTCCGTCTGAGCCCAGCGCGGCGCGGAGGGGGCGGCACTGGCGGTCGGGAGGGGGGGCGCGGGGCGGAGCCGCGGGCTTGACTGCGCCGTGCCACCCCCGCCGCCGGGTTCCTGCGGCGACACACGCGCGGCCGCTGGGGGGAGACAGCGGTGCGCGATCGCACGGTTGGCTCTGGGCTGCGTGCGAGCTGCCTGAGCCCGGGAACCAGAGATGGGTTGGCCTATGCTAATAGGGTCTCAGAATCACTGCATTATTCTATCCCCAATTCTGGATGCCGAGTCTGGTCTAGGTCTCATATCCCATTTAACCTCCGTAGGACAACGTAGAGGGGAAGGGTGGAAATCTACCTCTTTATTAATCCTTCTAATCAGACGGACGAACCCAATGTGTTCTGGGCGGGTGGGAGCGAAGGACGGCAGGAGGGACACTTTCTTCAGAACAGATCAAAGAATCCGACTCTCGAGCAGGATGAGAGTCCAGGCCAGCCGCAAACCTAAAGCACAGCCTCCAAGTCACGACTTAAGTAAATGCAAACCTTTAGCCAACCCACCCAGACCCCACTGGGCCGCTCGGCTCCTGCCTGCTGGCAGCAGAGTCCATGGCCAGGTTGTGAGCAGTGGCGGCTTTCCAGAATGCTGCGGAGAAGCTCATCAAATGTCTTCCCTGGCGCTGACCCGTGCCAAGGGTGGGGAAGGACATCCTGAGCAGCACCTCCCTCGCCCACAGTGCTGTTACCCTCCGCGAGGGACCTCCGAAGTGCTCGCATAAGAGAGGGATCCGCCTTCCACCTGCAGATTCCCAGCCCTTCCTGCCTTTTCTCCCTCTAGCCTGTGGAAACTCACATTTAAGATCTGGTGAAAACTCCAACCAAACGGTATGTCAGATTAGTTCAAACTGTGAAGGGCCCGGCGCGATGAATGTGTAGCCCAATTGCGAAGGCGAAATCAAGCCCTCAAGTACAGGGAATATCCCGATACCACCCTAGCTAGCATCAGGTTTGTGGATGATAACGAGCGGGAGCCGCTCGCTCGGTTTTTGTTTCTTCTGGATGCCAGCACGTCGCCTTTTTGCTTCCAACATCTTTTTACCAGAGTTTGAATTTTCAGCGTGGAAAATAACTGGTGAGGTCACTGTGAAGGCACAGAGCGGAAGGGTTTGGGGATTCATATTTAGGGATAGATATGTACCGGGGATGAACCGGCTTAGAGGAGCAGAAGGTTCATGCCCCACCCATGGCATCGCACTAGGAGAGGGGGTTCCCCAGAGACCCCCCGCAGTCCTTTGACTTTCAGCAGGACCCACTCAGTGTTGTGAACAAAGAACAACTCAGAGTATTGGGTAAATCAGAGGGAAGCTGACCCAAGTTCTCTTTGTCCTAATCTCCTGATTATTCTGTTTATGAGTTCATTCTATACCATTCTCTCGTTTTTAATCATTTTGTGTCACCACCACCACTGCTGTCATCATCATCATCATCATCATCATCATCATCATCATCATCATCATCATCACTAAGGAAGAGCAAGAGGGGAGAAGTATCTGTAGCCTGCAGCTTCCTGAGAGTGGCTTTCTTTAACCATGCAGGAGGCTCAATGCAATGGTGAAAAGCTGGGGAGAAAGAGGCTGGACAGGAGTCAGGATCAACTACTTTGCTCATTGTTCTGACAAAAATGCCTGGCAAAGGCAACTTAGGGAAGATGTGCTGGCTAGTTTTATGTCAACTTGACACACGCTAGATTCTTCCCAAAGGAGGAAGCCTCAACTGAGAAAAATGTCTCTGTGAGATATGGCTCCAGGCAAGTCATTTTCTTAGTGATTAATGGGGAGAACGCAGCCCGATGTGGGTGGGGCCATCTCTGGGGTGACAGTCCTGGTTTTATAAGAAAGCAGATTGAGCAAGCCATGATGAGCAAGCCAGTAAGCAGCACCCTTCCATGGCCTCTGCATCAGCTCCTGCCTCCAGATTCCTGCCCTACACGAGTCCCTGCCCTCACTGTTTTCTGATGGTGAACTGTTAAATGGAAATAAAAATGAAATAAACTCTTCCCTCCCTAGCTTGCTTTTGATCATGGTGTTTCATTACAGCAATACCAACCTTAACTAAGACAGAAGGAAAAGCTTGTTGTAGCCCCTCGTTTGTGGGCACAGTCAATTGTGGTGGGGGCGCCTGCCTGCAGGTGGGAGCCAGAGGCAGGCGGTCACAATGCGCCCACAGTCAGAGAGCAGAGAGGAGTTCTTCTTGCTTTCTGCTGTCTCCCATATTTACTCAGTCAGGGACCCAGGTTCGTGGCATGATGCCAGCCACATTCAAGGCAGGTCTTCCTTGCTCAGGTAAACTTTTCTGGCAACACCCTTATCGACATGCCCAAAAGTATGTTTCCATGGTGATTTTAAATCACACCAAGCTCACAATCAATATTAATTATCACACAGTCTCTGCCTTATGATTTAACTTCTACGGAAGCCCTCCCAAGTATTCCAAGACAGTTTGGCAAGAAACTGAGTTCTAAAGAGACCCAGCTGCTGACTCCACACTGCCATATGCTAAGAGGAATGGTCTAGCTGGGACCCATATTATGGTGACCCTCTACCACCAGACCCGCAAGTCCCAAGGCCCCCAGGCTTGCCTGAGACTGATTTGCTGTGCCTTATCCCCAGCAGAGAAGAGGAGAAAGCCTGAAGGGTTGAATGGGATTGCCGTGATCTCTGAACCAGAGAACTTGGGCAGTGATGGGGCCATCCCCCGGGAACAGGGTTGCCATTGAAATCCCAGACAGCGGTTGATTTGCACCTGCTCTTGAGAACACTTATTCTCTAGGGTAGTTGTTTCATGTAGATATGGTGTATCCCCCAAGGGTTCATGTGTTGAAATCCTTAAGCTAGGAGCCATGGATCTTTTAAGAGATAGGTTTATTGAGACATTATTATTGGCCTTTTGCTCCCTCTGTAAACACTCCTACCAGAAGGCCATCCACCATGATATGACACAGGCAGTCAGGATCCTTGAAAGAGCTGGTGCCATGCGATTTGGATTTTGAGCTTCCACAATGGTGTGCCAAAACAACTTCTTTGCAAGTGACCGAGGAGTTTCATTGCAGCAAAGGAAGACAGAGTATACAGCATTTACATAACATGTCAGGTTGTAGGTATGGTTAGAAAGTGAAATGATCAGGATTAATGCTGATGCTGGGACAAGACATCCAATCAGGACTGGCTGACACCAGGGATAAATGTGTCATCTGCCTCATCTACAGAATCTAGGACCACCAAATTTATAAAAGTCTAAAGCCAGGGCTGGAGAAATGGCTCGGCAGTTAAGAGAACATACTGCTCTTCCAGAGGACCTGAATTTGTTTCCCAGCAACCACATGGTAGTTCACAACCACTTGTAACTCCAGCGCCATAGTTCCTAATGCCCTCTTCTGGTCTCCATGGGCATGCATGCATGCACACACATAATTAAAAATAAATTAAAATCTTAAAAAAAATCCTAAACCCAAATGTTAGTTAAAAAAAAAAACACCAAAATTTGTAAGTGTAGACGTTTAAGAGGGTCACAGACATTCCATTTGAGGACTGACCATATAGCAGTGTCATGATAGTTACACAGGTGGAAGTAGTCATGGTTCACATTACACCTTTAAGTGAGCTGGCAGAGTGAAAGATTGTGTCTATGGTGTTGCATAGCAGTGACACACTGTGATGCACTGAGAAGAAAAGACATGTATCATTCCATCTCAAGTCTTCTTTGCACTGCTCTTGATGGAGAGAAGTGGGTTCTGTGCTCCCCTCCTTCAATCAACTCTAGGCTGGGGCTGACTGATATGAACAGTGTAGTACAGGTCTGCAACAAAGCCAGGTGACTTCCGAGGTAGGTGTCTTCACAGGATGCTGAATTCACTTGTTTTCTATCTCTTGTCTCTGCAGTGCGGTTACCACGTAGGAAAGCCCAGTCCCAAACTGTATGAGTATTTAAGCCCTTAACCCAGCTGAGGTCTTCACACACAGCCCAAGGCAATTCCTGGCCGAAGTAGCGATGACTCCATTCTTCAGCCTTGAGCATACCGGATGAGGCGCTAGTCTTGTAGTGAGTTCCTCAGCTGCAGAAACCGTGAGGGGTAAAAAAAAGGAAATCCTGTTGGGGTAAGCCATTATGTTTTGGGACCATTTACTATGAAATAGCTATAAATTATACAGTGCCTGCATAGATATAACCACTCCTTCTCGAAGCCAGACACTCACTTTGTCAGATCACCTTGTAGACAGGCACAGACATGTGATCTGGTTTTGGCCAATGTGATTTCTACAGTGAACTTCAGGGTGAAGAGAGAAGCCCAAACGGAGCGATAGGGGTGGTGGAGGGGTCCCCTGCTTTCAAGGTAGCAATATCAGGAAACCTCACAGGGCTTTGAAACATAGGAATGATGGTTCTGGCATCCTCCCCAGATCAGCCTGGGTGACATTCCAGGCTTCATAGTTTCCAGTTAAATATTTATGTTCCTATTGTAGATTGTCTTTTGGGAGGGAGATAGAGTGTCTTATTGTGCAGCCTCTAGCTGGCCTGGAAGTCAGAGACCTGCCTGCTTCTGGCTTCTGAGTGCTGGGATTAAAGGTGTGTGTCACCACACCCAGCTAGCTTATAAATTCTTAAGGTGGTTTCTGTGTGTTCCTTTCTGATTGCAGTGGCTGAGATGACCCCCATTGCTTATGACCAAGGACTGATTTTATACCTCCTGTGTGCATTAGATGGTCCCTGCTCAGAATAGTGTTGGTACACAGTGCTCATTCACACAAGCCTTGTGCTATGTGCCACCCCTTCTTCTCTAACCCATGGGGCTCTCATGCCTTTAGCTTCTCAAAACCTTCACCTCTGTGATCACATGTTTGCTGTTTTCCCGCACAAGCCCAACTAGGAAGGTGAGTATTTATCGCCTCACTATGCTCCCATAAGTAATAATTAAACTTACTGGCTCATCAAGCCAGACTTAGATAAAATTCTTTCTTTGGCCTGCCAGTACCCTCTCTATCTGATGTGCATAGATGCCCCAGTAAGAGAAATACAACATCCAGTGCTGACTCTGCAAAGGGTTTACCGGTCTTCTATTGTCAAACCAGAATTCAGCAAACTGCCAGGGTACCAATGCTGTGTGTGCCATTCAAAGAGGTAGATTACATTTTCAAGGAATCACAGTGCAGTGTCAATCAATCCTGGCCAGAACCTGTGTCCCAACCAAGGGCAGTGCAGAGAACTGCTCTGTTGCAGGTAAGAGGAAAGGCCAACAAAGAGAAAGGCTATGTGTGATTGGAAGCCTATGTGTTAGTTTTTCTCCCTGGAACTGAGCTGTAAAAAGGGAAGAACACACCAACTAGTTATCCAACACCAAAATGCTCAACCCTGAAAACAGACATCCAAGTAAATACAGACTGAACAGGTTGTATTTATGTATTTAAGAATACATATGCATATAGATATATGTGTCTAACAACAATTAATGAAAAAGAGAGAGCCAAGAGAACTATATGGAAGGGTTTGGAGGTAGGGAAGGGGAGGGAGAAATGATGTAACTGCATCATTGGAACCTCTGTGAAACTCAGCAGGTGGCATCCACCCAGGAACCTTCTCCCCACAGCAGGTGCTTACTGCTGCTAACTCCAGGAATGGCTTGGTGGATGGATCTTGTGAGCTTTGTGAGTCATCTCCCTCCCTCCCTCCCTCCCTCCCTCCCTCCCTCCCTCCCTCCCTCCCTCCCTCCCTCCCTCCCTCCCTCCCTCCCTCCCTCTCTCTCTCTCCCTTCCTCCCTCTCTCCCTTTCTCCCTTTCTCCCTTCCTCCCTCTCTCCCTCCCTCCCTCCCTCCAGGAGGGCATGTTTCTGTCCAGAGGAAATAGTACACAGCCCTGGGTCTTCAGACAGGAGCCTCTTCCTGCCAGGTCAGAAGGAATGACTTATGTGTCAATGGAAGCCAAGAGCGTGAGGATGTAGGTTGTCAAAGTCCAAACCATCCCAGATATCTTCCTTATTCTCTGGTCACAATCTAACTCTTCAAAGACAGGCATGGCAAGATTGAGATATTTTAAGGTACTTTATGGATTCTGAGACTTCAAGACTCAGATCTTTGAGGCTGGCTTTCAACAAGGTCAGGGCTACAGTTCTTTGAGTTATGTTCATTTGTTAGGAACATTCCAGGATGTCCCTCTGTGCCCATCCCCCTCCCTTTCTCTGTCTCTGTCTCGCTCTGTGCCTCTGTCTCTCTCCTATGTAAACAGTTACGAATCCTCTTACTGTTTCACATGTAATGCACCTCCACCTTCCCACAGTCAGCATCACTCCTTCCACAGTAGCCAGGGCCAGCGGCTCCTTGCTCCCAGAGCGTTCCTTTGGTTCAGCTTTCACCTGGGGCCACCACAGTTGGTGTTAATTGTGGTGTTTTTGAGGCAGCTGCTTTCCCTAACTACTGCCCTTTCTGAGTGGCACTGATACAGTGACCAGTGTCTGGTTCAAAGCCAATCAGATAGCTCTCTGTGTTTGGATACACTCCTTACACAGTGCACTGAGTTGGTCACATTGTGTATTCCAGTAGAAGAGTTTAATCCAGAAAATTAGTCATAAAATGCTGGGATGTTCAAGGACCAAAGAATGAATGAGAATATGTTGAAGAAGTAGGTAGAAGGGGCTGCAATCCTGAGAATTCTGCTGAGACCCTTTCACAGTGCAAGCTTATACCTAGGTCATGGCCCTGGAGTTGCCATGGAGCACTGCATGGTTGATGGCTTTCTTCTATGTTCACCGTGGCATCTGTTAGGAGCATCACAGCCCCAGTGTTGATCTGGGGATGTCCGATGGTCTGTAAGGTGGGTCTGTAAGCTCCTGGAGGACCCAGTACCTATGTGGCACCCTCAGCTGTTAGTTGTGGGCTATGCTTAGCTTTTGAGCAGGGAAGAAGGGATCTGAGAAGATTTTGTCATTATGGGATGTGGGCTCTCTCTGCCAGTTGAGTGATGAGATGAGTCATACATTCTTTTCTGAGGAAGAAATGGCTTAATCTTGAAGAGACTTCCAGAAGAATAGTTTCATTCCTCCTGCCTTTTTCATCTTTGCTTCAGGCAAAGACAGTTGCTCTCCGGTTGTGTGGAAGTACAAGATGACAGCTGACATTGTGTCAAGATAGTGTCTCTATTCCATGTCACCTTCAATGCTGGGTCTAAATATAGGTTCTAATGTAGTATTCTGAGAAAAGAAAGTTGATTTGGCTGAGGGTGGTGGGTAAAATCCCATAATTAGTTGAAACAAGGAATGTGTATCCCAGTATATTACATATGCTCAGAGCATTGGGATGGAATAGATGCTTTTGCTGTTTATTTTGATGTCATTATGTCTGCTGCTACAATGTCAGCTTTGAAAAATACAATCAAGAATAAATTCTCTGACTCTGCTAGCAGTTTGGTACTAGAATCTGTTTTTAAAATTGTTTAAAATAGAGCATTCATTTACCTGCACTGGAAGGCACAGAGTTCAACTGCATAACTCCGGTTTTCAAAAACATGCCCGTATGAGCCGGGCATTGGTGGCATATGCCTTTAATTCCAGCACTCGGGAGGCAGAGGCAGGTGGATATCTGTGAGTTCAAGGTCAGCTTGGTCTACAGAGTGAGTTCCAGGACAGGTTCCAAAGCAATACAGAGAAATCCTGTATTGAAAAATGAAAAACCCTCAATCAAGGGTTTTGAAAAATGAAATTCCTCAATCAAGACATGGAAGATTTCCATCATCACTCTACAAAGTTCTCCCATATCATATTCTAGTCAAGCCCATATTACCCCATCACCATAGGCAATCTGCTTTGGTTTCTATCACCATAAGTTTGTTTTACATTCTCTCTCTCTCTCTCTCTCTCTCTCTCTCTCTCTCTCTCTCTCTCTCTCTCTCTCTCTCTCTTATCTCTCTGCAAATGATATGTGAATGGAATACATGATGTACTCTCACACATCTACCATCTATCAATCAATCTATAGTCTCATGCTGAGGCTGGCCTATCTTGTGTGTGGAATAGTTTGCTTTTTATGGCTGGAAATGTTCTTTGGATGCAGACACCAGAGAGTGTTTACCCATCTTGCTGTTGGAGGACATTTGGCTTGCTTCTGGCTTGGGCTACTGTACATATGGCTCCTGGAATGATCCTGTTCAAGTCTTTTAGGATGCATTTTTACTTTTCTTCATAGCTGGCAAAGCATGGCCTGGCTACGTAAAGGGGTAGGTATATATTTACCTTCATGTGAAAATCCCAGACACTTCAAGGTGTCGGTATCATTTTACATTCCCATCAACATTAACTGCTAGAGAACATGGCAGAAGCTCACCTGTAAGCGTGGATCTCAGAGGAATCTCTGGAAGACTACAGCAGAAAGAAATAGATATGCAGAGACGGTATCCCAGAGTATCCACAGCAGGGGCTCTGTTTGAACAAGTCCCCATAGATTTATATGCCTGAATACTCAGTTCTCAGTTGGTGGAACTGTTTGGGGAGGACTAGGAGGTGTGGTTTTGCTAGAGGAGGTGTGTCCCTGGGGGGTGGGCTTTTGAAGCTTCAGAAGACCCTCTTACTATTGCCAGCCTGCTCTCTGCCTCCAGCTTGGGGTTAGAAATGAGAGTTCTCAACTACTCTAGCCACCATGACTTTGCTTCACTGCTGTGGATACTAATCTTCTGAACCTGTAAGCCCAGTTAAATGCTTTATTTCACAAATTTTCTTGGTCACAGTGTATTTTATCAAAGCAATAGAAAAATGACTAAGACAGATGGTGATGTAAGCAGTGTAAAAAACAAACAAAAAACGGTCAGGCAGTCACATCCAGGAGAAAATATGGGTGCATCTGTGTGCCCCAGGATGATCTGGTCATTGGCCGCCCACAGGGAAAATCCCACCTTACACCAGAATGGCTGCCCAGAGGCAGTTAGTGAGGCCCCCCCAAACAGTCAACCTTTCAGAAATCAAAGCAGCACCAAATAGTTGAGACAGAGGAACCATAACCCAAGACCTAAAGAACATAGCTAAAGAGGGAGGAAGATGGGGAGGGGGAATGGGAGACTAGAAGGAGCAAGAATTTTAATACTTGTGGGGAATATCTTTCTACCCCTGGCTGAGGGATTTCAGCAGTTCAATGTTACCCGGAGAGGCAGTTTGATTTCTCTGTGGCTGTGACCCCTGGTAGGCTGCCCATGCTTCTGTAGATGACCTAGCACCCATGCACACAGTGACAACACTGATTGGGATCAGTGAGTCATGAAAAGAAAACATGGATTGGGAGGGGGCAGGAGGAGCTTGAGGGCAACTGGGGAATGTGTATGCTTAAAATGCAGTGTATAAAGTCTGAAACTTCCAAAGAAGAGATGGGAATGAGAGATGTGAGAGAAGACTCTGTCTGTTATCTTTGGAGGGGCTGCTTTTCATTGGATGCAATGAACTAATTCAAAAACAAATATTCTAGTGGAAAGCCTGTGTCCTGGTCACACCCCAGCCTGTGGTGCTCTCTCCAGACATACATCCCTGCAGCTTTTCCAGAACAGCTCAGGCCACCAGATGGGCAGGCCAGCATCTGTCACCAAGCCCTAACCTGACTGACTTCTTGGGCTATGAATGGATAGCATTGTGTATGCAACCTTCCTCGTGGTTTTCAGTGTCTCGGCACAGACAGTCAGCTCATTGGAGTCCCTCATTGATGTGGGGGACATAACCCCACAGTCAGTTGGCAACGTGTGTAGAGAAATCACCATTAAAATTTTCCTACAAAGAGCAATAGACTGTAACTGCTATTTGTCAGCAGAGAGCACAACAGTGTCAAGTTTTCCTTCAGTGATTATGTTTCCCCAGAATTCCTAACATAGGACTGAGGGAACGGTTTTATCTGAGGTATGGGAGCCTCTGAATACATCCACAGAGAGAAGAGTCTAGGACAGAATCATTTCAAATGTACAAGAAGGGTGGGGAGAAAAATAAACACAATCTTACCTCAACTCAGAGGAGACGTTAACTAGGAATAAAAGTTGGGACATCTTAATTAGTCAAACACAGCAGTGCTCTCAATGAACAAAACACGACAGAGGGGCATCATAGAACATGGCTGGCCATCTCCTCCCATTGTGATTTTGAGTTCAGTCACCACCACAGCTCAAGAACAATTAAATGGAAGCATCCAGGTGTGCAGGATTCCCCGAGCTGGGGCTACTTCTGTCCTCCATGCCCATTCCTGAGCTCTACTCTTGTCATTTGTTTTGTGAAAATTCAATTTTTTCATTGTAAACCTCTCAGAAAGAAATGCATTTTGTACACATGAGGCTGCGAGATGCACAGGCATCATGAGGGTACAATTCTGTAGCACCTCCGCAGAAGCACAGGGACTCTGAAGATGGTACAGGCGGTCTGTACCTGCCTTTAGTACATACGCGCATGGTGGGGTGGCAGCACCCTTTCTGCTTTGCCTTACACTTGAACCCCATTGGTACTAGCTCCAGACACAGACAAAGCCAGTGGCTTGCTTCTTGTCTCTGGCACCAGGCAGAGACCATGTTGTTTTGATCCTGAACCTCCCACTCCAGCAGAATTCCACGGTCCTTGCTGCCGTGTTGTTCTTGCTCTTGTGAGCCATACTGCAGGTTTTCTCAGTGCAGAAAATGACATCAACTCTTTCTGTCTGGGAGGCACTGATGTGTTCTCACTTGTCATATCCCCAAACTTGGCGATTTGTCTGGGTTTGGAATAACCGAGGAGGCTACATCTGTGCAAACAAGTATGTCTAGAAAACCAACCTAGAGGAGAGACCCACCCTAAATGTAGATGGATCCTTCTCATGGACTTGGATCCCGAACCAAACATGAAGAAGAAATCCATCTAAACTCCAGAGTTTGTCTCCTGCTTTCTTACTGCAGATGCGATGCAACCAGATAACTCATCCCCACTGCCATTCTTTCTCTGTCATGATGGGCAACTGCCAAACCATGAGCTGAAATAAACCTCTTCTTCCTTAAGTTGATTTTTGTTAGTATTTGGTCACAGTGATAAGAAAATCAACCAATCCGTTAATTCCCCTTTTGTCTGATCGTCTTTCACGCAGCATGTAGTCATCATATTCTGTGTATTTTTCATTACTAAGTAAATGAAATTACTCTTCCTCACATACTCTCAAAATACTTGTTTTATAAAATATTTTATAGACAGGGACCTACTGCAATGAGTCTGATTAGAGGTCTAGCAGTAAGGATGGGTGGACACTGAGAAACATTAAACTTGCCTCGATTGGCATCTCTTTTCGGACTAGAACTGTGAGTTCCAAAGACAAATGGGGTTGTCTTACCTCTGTCAAGGGCAGGGAGGTAATATCTCGGGTGCAGGGGCTGGAAATGCCACCAAAGGTAGGGAAGCAAAAAGAACCCCATAAGTACCTCGAAATGTAACACCCTCAGGCTCATCAGAGTTGTCCCTCACACCCCATCCCTAGGTACATGATCCCACTCTTCCAGTCAATGATCTCATGGTTGCTACAGACACCTTTTGAAGATGAGACTTAAGAACTGGAGTTGTTATGGTCATGGTTTTTAGTGAGCTTGTCTTGGAGGAGAGATGGTCTCAGTGTGCACTTGGACGTGTTTACACTTTCAGGGCTTGGGTGCAGTGTCTCTGAGCTTTCTTCCTTCCTTCCTTCCTTCCTTCCTTCCTTCCTTCCTTCCTTCCTTCCTTCCTTCCTTCCTTCCTTCCATATATATGTATATAAATATATATAAATATATAAATGATTATTATTTTTTCTTATATTACATATTGATCCCAGTTCCCTCTCCCTCCCTCCCTCCCATGCCCCCCCTCTGCCCCCTCCCATCCCATTCTCCCCACACACTCCACAGGGAGGGTGATGCCTTCCAGGAGGGATCATCAAAATCTACCAAGTCATTTGGAGTAGGGTCTAGGCCCTCCCTTCTGCCTTAGGCTAAGGGAGTATCCCTCTATGGGAATGTGAGCTCTTTTTTTCATTTCTCACTTCACACAGCATCGTTATATCCATGGAGCTCATTGGAGACTCTCTGGATACACATTGACAGGCTGAAGAAGCCAGAAAATGGTCCCCATAGAAGATGGCGGCAGCGGTGATAGGCTGCCTTTCCCCTGGACTCTTCATATCCAGGCCTTCCATAGAAAGGCACTACTCAATTCAAAGATAGGTCTTCTCTCTGATAATGTGCCTGCAGATGTATCCAGAGGGTATGCACATCCAGACACATCCAAAGGAGTGTTTCCTAGGTAACCCGGTAACTCTAAAAGTCATCACATCGACAAGAGCAACCATCACATCGGGAAAGGGAAAGCTGGGACACCTGGTCTGAATCCCAGTTTCAAAGAAACGTAGTCATTCCGGTGAAAGCCTAAGAACAATAACACAAAATTGTCCATAATATGCACAAAACTCCACCTTCCTGTAGTGTAGGAACTAACTAGTACTTTGGTAGGAATTTTGTTTTGTTTTCTGTGTTCATAAGGAGCTGGTAGCAACTTTCCACTTCTCTCAGTCTTACTACTACATTGCAAGCTCATTTTGTTTTTTATTTTGGAGAATATACTGTCTTATTTTTTAGTGCCTTTAAAATTTTGGCCTAGGCCAGCAATATTTTCATAAGAAGATAATTTATTCAGAGTTAGCTTTTGCAGAATAAAAAAATAGGCAATTTAAAAAGATAGATATTACTTCCTCCAAAGAAATTACAAACAGATAAGATGTGAGTTACACACACACACATATATTTTTAAAAGCAATTACCATCTGCCTGATAGAGAAGAATAGCTCTGTTGGACTGGAAGTTTAGTGTGCAGCTTTATAATTAGGCTGCCTCTGCACAGAATATATCCTTATTGGTATTCATGAAAATGCCTGCTAATATTTCCCTTTTATTTTCAAATTTATTATATAAATGGCATTTTGGTTCTGAATGGAGGATTTTAGAATGTAGAAGTTCTTGTAACTTACAGAATTTAAGAAGACGTTTGTTTTTTTCAAGGGTGTTTGAGAAGGGGACTTGCTCCAGATGATTAGGAAATTCCTTCTTTTTTTCTTTTAAAGTGTGTGTGTGTGTGTGTGTGTGTGTGTGTGTGTGTGTGTGTGTGTGCATGAGCATGCACTATGGCATGAACGAGGAGGTCACAGAACAATTTATGGGATTGGTTCTGTCCTTCAACTCTGTGTGACCTGGGGGTTTTTCATTTAGATCATCAGGTTTGGTGGCAAGCACCTTTACCCACAGAGCCCTCTTGCTGTCCCAGTGTGGTGGCTGCTCTTAGTTGTCTGTTTGACTCTATCTGGAAGCCTCTGGGAACACCTGTAAGGGATAATCTGGGCCACATCTACTGTCAGATGTGGAAGGAGGGAGCTAGCTTTCTTTGATCACTTGCTTTCACTCTCACTGATAACTTCATTCCTTTAGTTTGATTACAGCCTATTTCTTTGGGATTCCATCATACACTGAAGACTGGGACTGAGACAGACAGCCTTATGGGCAGGACAACTCCTGGGTTCTTGGACCTTTTCTTGGTGGACAGCCATTGTTAGAGTAGATGAACTATATAGCCTGTGTCATTCTAATAAACCCCCCCTCCCTCTCGATTTGTATTATAAATTCTATTCCTCTAGAGAACCCTGACTAATACAGCCTGAAGAGTCTTGCTGGTCAATCTACTTTACTCAAAACCGGTGTGCAAGCTGAATTCTCTGTTTATTCCTAGCACCAGGCTTACTTTCAGGCTGAGAAGCAGATAGACTCAATCCCGCATTCCTGTCCTCTGGTCCCCACTATCCCCGCTCTTGTGCTCAGTTCTCCCTGACTCCTACCCTACTTGTCTCCCTCAGGGAGTATCAGGGAAGAAGGGGCAGGAAGATTGTCAGACTCAGTCATTGGGGAGCATTGCTAGGAATCTGGGGAGCATTGCTGAGAAGCTGAGGAGCATTGCTGAGAAGCTGGGGAGCCTTGCTGGGAATCTGGGGAGCATTGCTGGGAATCTGGGGAGCATTGCTGGGAATCTGGGGAGCATTGCTGGGAAGCTGCCTTCTGGGCATAACAGGACTGCTGCACTCATGAAAGCACCATGGCTGAGGTTATATGTGCAAGACCTGCACAGGCACAAGCCAGTCTAGATCCCAGAAGAGAGCAGAAAGGGCTTGCGAGGCCCCACCCACAGCAGAGGAACTCTTGTTAATTGATGGCTGCTGAGAGTGGGGGATATCAATCATCTTCATTGGTGTGGCCCCTCTGGCTATGTTCTGGTGGATGGCCCCACTGTTAGTTTTCAGACATCTGTACTGGCCTGTCCTGGGGTTCCGACAGGATAAGCCCGCAGCTGCAGCCACTAAGAGTACCACCTGTGCACATTCACTACGTTCCCTTCTAAAAGGGCTCTCTCTTTCTCTCCTTCCCTCTCTCTCTTTCCTTCTCTCTCTGATCCCCATCTCTTTCTCTCTCCCCCCTTTTCTCTCTCCTGCTGCTCCCATCCCCAGAGGCCAGTCTCCACCTTCCCTCCCTCTTTTTATGATACCTTTTCCTAAGAAAAATCCCCTCTGCTTGAACCCTGCCTCATGGCATTTCTCTCATGCACTGCTTTTCTTAAATTAAAACACCCATGCTCATGCCCACATGGGCAACACTAATTTGGTTATTAAGAAAAAGAAAAGAAAAGCATATGAAGTTGGGAGGGGTATATGCTGGGGATCAGTTGAAGGGTATGAATATGATCAAGACACGTTGTATACATGTGCAAAATTCTCAACAAATAAAAAAGGATAGTTAAAAATTGATCTCTCCATCTTTCTTGCAATGGCCTCATCTCACTTCTCTGACTTTAGGAGTGATTATTCAGATAATTCAACAGTTACAAGAAATATGGGAATTAGCTCAGTTTAGCAAAATTTACACAAAAAATTTTGGAACTAGGCATCCTTTCATATCAAAGAATGGGCCCCACATAAGAACAGGTCTCTTGATAGCTAGACAGAAACAACCTGATTGACGCAATGGGTACTTTCCTTAGATAAACATGGTCTGTTCAGTAGCTGGCTTATGACTGGTTAAAACGCAACAGCTGTGATTGGCTGAGATCAGTAGCTTAGTTACCCGAAGACACACTTGGGCTGTGCTGTCTTGTTTAAACATGAGGCTAGGTTACAGTTAGCTATGTATAGAAGCTGCTTTTGGCACAAACATCACAGGACACCGTGGAAATTAGATATATCTCAACACAACTTCATCTGAGCCCGTGGGTTTGGGTGAGGGGAAGGCTGTGTCTACTCTCTGTTCCCATTTCTCAGTGTGGAATGAACTGTCTTCTCTAAAATTATTTTTTTTTTAAATTTCTTTCTTTCTTCCTTTCTTTCTTTCTTTCTTTCTTTCTTTCTTTCTTTCTTTCTTTCTTTCTCTTCCTTCCTTCCTTTCTTTCTTTCTTTCTTTCTTTCTTTCTTTCTTTCTTTCTTTCTTTCTTTCTTTCTTTCTTTCTTTCCTTCCTTCCTTCCTTCCTTCCTTCCTTCCTTCCTTCCTTCCTTTCTTTCTTTCTTTCCTTCTGCCTTCCTTCCTCTCTCTCTCTCTCTCTCTCTCTCTCTCTCTCTCTCTCTCTCTTATTTCTGCTTTTATTGTATGAGTGTTTTGTATGAATGTGCACTCAGAGTGTGGTGTATGTGAGATCAGAAGAGTCAGGACATATCTGAAGCAAGGCCCTAAGGGGGACCTTAGGTTAAAGTAGTTGGATGGGTCCTGGTCCGATATGGCCAGTACTCATTTAAGATGTGGGAATTTAAAAGCTCAGTGGGTCCAATTTGTGCTGCCCCAAAGTTAACGGGTGGGAGAGTCGATCTGGGGGGAGACGGGGAGGGGACTGAAAGTGATGAAATTACATTTTATGAAAATTTCAAAGAATGAGCTAAAAATAAACTTTGTATATCGGAAAACACAAAGATGTGGAACCTGAATGCAGATCTGAGGACAGAGACACCGGGAGAGACAATTAAGCAAAAGGAGAGAAGGCTCAGGCCAGCCCTCCTACACTCCATAACTGGGTGACAGGAGGTTCTGCTGTTTAAGCCACCCAGCTGTGACATTTTCATAGCAGCCCAAACAAAGGAACACTCCTCTCACCAAGGAGTCTGTGAACCTAAAAGACACTTGTTCCATATCTTCCTTATGCTCTTCCTGCTCACTCTGGATGGCTGTGGCTTCCATTTCCAGCCTTCCATGTGTGAAACCCTGGCAGAATCTGTTTTGGGAACAACTCTGCACCCGTGTGTCACTTCTAAGTCTGAAGGTAACACCTGT
This sequence comes from Cricetiscus sungorus, assembly GCA_030556225.1. Classification (NCBI taxonomy): domain Eukaryota; kingdom Metazoa; phylum Chordata; class Mammalia; order Rodentia; family Cricetidae; genus Cricetiscus; species Cricetiscus sungorus. Next base: position 33,504,569 of record JANBXA010000398.1, read on the forward strand.
GTACAGTGGCACAGTGTTAGGCTTCTAGACTACCTGGGGGCTTTGTAACCTTGAATATTTGGAATTGATTCCTAGACATCCTAGGTGCACTTATACAATCTATCAAATAGTCAAACCATAGACAGACAGACTGAATAATCTCTGTTACTGCCGCATTGGAAGGCTGCATTGTTGTTTTACCTTGTATTGATAATCATGTCCTCCAGGTGCATTGTGGACACCCGGGCTTTTAAATTACCACATCTTAAATGAGTACTGGCCATATCGGACCAGGGCCCATCCAACTACTTTAACCTAAGGTTCCCCTTAGGGCCTTAGGATGGTGTGTGTGTGCATGTATGTGTGCATTGTGTGTGTGTACATGTGTGTGCGTGTGTGCATTGTGTGTGTGTGTGTGTGTGTGTGTGTGTGTGTGTGTGTGTGTGTGTGTACTGTGACTTTCCTCAATTGGCTCCACTTGAAATAATTCACCTAGGCATTTAAAACCTGGCTTTGCTTTTCCCTCATGTGGATCATGAGCTGTCTATAAGAAGAGTCTCTCCTCCTGCAATGTTGGTTGGGATGTGGGCACATCCATCTTTGACCTATTGGCCTAGGCTACCTGACAGACTTTTTTGTGAAGCAGGAATTTTGAAGGACTGTCCTACCTTGTCATGGCAGTTGCTTTTTTGTGTGTCCTGCTTGTCAAGTTTGGACAGCATACTGTCAGCTGCTGAGGCAAGGGCCGTTTCTTTGCCCATTGGCTAACTTAGCTACAAATAAAGCATACTCCATAGGGAAGGTCTTTGATGCCCATCATCCTCTTTTGAAGTAAGTCAGTGCTGCCAGGGGCAATTGTGTCTCACTGTCAGGGAAAGTCTTATGTTACTAGAACATTTTAAATACCACATTCTGTAGGTCTTTGATGTGCTTGAAGAACAACTATCTATTTAAAATATATCTCTGTATGGCCTTGGAAACATATCTAACATTACTATAAGTTTGATTGTTATAGATAACTAACTACTAATCTGTATTTCTTTATTATCTTAAATAGCTTTTAAGGACTAAAACTTTATATTGCATTTTAAAATGAGCTACATAGGTACAGCATCTTAAACAAGAGTAGAAACATAGATACAGCTTTACAAAATAACCTAAAATTTTTATTAATATACAAAAATCCATACCAATGTAAAATTTTTGAGACTAATGATTGTTCAAGAGTAGACTCAACAATCTATCATTTTATCCTTTCATTTCTATACTATATCCCCCCTTTCCCTTCAGAAAGAGATCTCAGCCCACTTAAAGACTGCTTGCTTAGGCCCAATGTGAATATTCAACCCTCCATATTGGATGCCATATATATCAAGTCTTTTTCTGTCCTATCAGCCAGCTTCCCAATAATGACACAGAGACTTCTTATTAATTATGAAAGCTCAGCCTAAATCTTAGGTTTGTTCCTAACTAGCTTTTATAACTTAAATTAACTCATTCATATTAATATACATTCTATCATGTCACATTACCTTCCTTCCATCTTACACCTCCTGTTTCCTCTCAGTGTCTCCTGAAATCTTCTGTGTGCCTAGCTAGATTCTCCTCCTCTTCCTTTCTCTCTCCAGAAATTCCCCCAATACCTCCTGACTAGCTACTGGTCATTTAGATTTTTATTACATCAATCACAGCAAGTACATCTTCACAGTGTATAGATATCCCACAACATCTCTCTCTCTCTCTTTCTTTAATTTTTTTTGTCTAAATAACAACATTGCAGAGGAACCTTGGGTGATTGTCCAGGAAGCCAGCTTTCTCTGTCATTTCTAAGGTTTTGGAAGTTGTTTGCTCTTCACTTCTTGTTTACTTAAGTAATATTATATCCTTCTCAGGTCTCTGATGGAGTTGAAGATGAGTTAATGATAGTTACAGTTTCCCTTGTTATCAAATTCAGAAAAGTATATAAGGTTAAGAGACAAAAAAGCTTAAATTGTTCATCTAAGAAAATGTTTTGAGGTCTAAAAAGATAGTTTTGGGTTGGTAATGCAAATCAGGATAGAAAGTGAATTAGGTACAAACCTCAGATAGGATAGGTAATATAGTACTTTCTCCGAATTTGCCAAATGCAAATGGACTGGACATTGTGAATGTAATTCTTACTTGATAGTTGTTCATATTGTCTATAGTTTTACTATGTTAGAATTGAAGCTTTTCCTTTTTCTTTAGACAAAAAGGGAAAATGTTGTGAGATATTTGTATAATGTGTGAAGATGTATTTGCTGTGATTGGTGTAATAAAAAGCTGAATGGCCAATAGCTAGGCAGGAGGTATAGGCAGGATTTCCTGAGAGACAAAGGAAGAGCAGGAGAATCTAGACTCAGGAGGTGCTAGGAGACACAGAGAGGACACTGGAGGTACAAGATAGAAGATAGGCAATGCCATGTGGTAGAATGTAGATTAATATAAGTGAGTTAAGTTATAACAACTAGTTAGGAACAAGCCTAAGCTATAGGCTGAGCTTTCATAATGAATACAAAGTCTCCATGTCATTATTTGAGAGCTGGCTGGAGGAACAAGAAAGACTCATTATATCCTCCTCTGTGATCTCCAGTGCCCAGCCAAGCACTTGGCACCTGGGGACCTCATAAAGTACCTATGGGATCCCTGATCCAATCATAGAGAAGAACAACGTGGAGAAGCCTTGGTCCCTTTCTTACTCCATACTCCCCTCCTACTTCCAGAAGAGCCTTTGAGATCAATATTTAGAACGTTAAAAAACATCTATTCCATGTTCCTGGGCTCTAGGTCCAAGAAAGGAAGAAAGCTCAGGTCTCAGTGTCTCTTAAAACTGAAAGGGCATAGGCCAGAATCTGAGAGGGAGTCACAGTAAAGTTGAGACTGGCAGCTCATGGAGACCAGAGAATCAGCTTTAGGGCCCTGCATGGGCTTGCTTCTCTATTTTCCACCTGGAAGAGCTCCCAATGCCCACCCGTCTGTGGGACTCAAGGGCTGACTCCCAGGTGGCAACTGCAGAGAGGCATGTTGTTCACGGCTGCCCTGTGGTCTGCACACTGTTCAGAACCTCAGCCCATCTGTCTGGCTCCCTCGCCTGGCTCCCACACCTCTTGCAGCCTCCAGTCTGGGCTCCTCTCCAAGGCAATGCTCAGGCAATGATGAGCTAGCTTGCACTTGGAACCCAAGCAGGCTATTTTTAAAAGTTCCTCACAAAAGCTGTGCTGTGACCTAGAACAAGGCAGTGTGTGAGGAGGAAATGCAATCCAGTCCGTGACGCTTTTCCAGCGTCACAGCCTTGGGTCAAGGACACAGGCTAGCATGTCTAAAGTTCACGATATGCTGGAAGTTATAAAAATTGTAAAAATTTACAAATGCTTGGATTTGAGAATAGTATGAAGCTAGGAATGAATGCATAAACGGAGAATGTTTTGAAAACAATCCTTAAACCATTTACCTACCTTAAGTAATTTTTGTCAAATGCACAGTCCTGCTTGTTTACTATGAGGTAGACTGTCCAGTGTCCCATAGCCTCCTAAGATAAGCTCATCTGCGATCACCTTAATTAACCATCCTGTCAGTTCACAAAAGAGAACATCTGAATATAAAAATTATCAAACCAGGGAAAATTCATGATCCACTACCCTTAAAATTGTCTTTGACAGGAACACATGCGTTTCAGAGCAAGTAGGCATGTGACTATTGATTGACAGTTGGATATGAGACATGATTCTGCCTAGTTTCAGAGTGGCTCCAAAAGGACATTATGATGGCCCTTTCTGATGGCAATGTCACAGATATAGCCAGACAGCTCTCTGTCCCAGGAGAACAACATTGACAGCACAACTCCTGAGTTCAGACAGCACATTGTGGTGATGGTGTTTGCTCTCAGCTCTGGCTAACTTCCATGAGCAATGGGATAAGTTTTTCTCCTGGAAGTGGGGCTGCCTTTCTTTTTGCCCCAAACTTGAGTCTCTCATAGTCGGTGAAGCATTATCACAGAACTGGAGATATTGGTGAGCAGTTTGCTGGGTTGATTTTCTGAATGTCACTCATAGAGTGAATTTTGGAGCAAAATTATTTAGTTTCTGTGAAATATAAGTCTCTCAATAATGCAATAAAAACAATACTGACTCGCAATCATTGCTAAATTCATTGTAACAGTCTTTCCAATATGGATGGCTGGCTCAGTTGTTCTGTAAGCATTTGTGATATTGAAGAAACCCATGATGCTCAGTTTCAGCCTTATCTTCATTTTAGAAGATAAAAATTATCTTCACTCCTGAACTTTTCCACTTTGGTGCTATCAATGATTTGAGCAGAAGCTTTCTTGGTTTTTGAGGCTTGTTGTGTGTAGTATAGAACGTCTTGACCATGCCAGGCCTCTGTATTCTGGTAGCTTTTCAAACATTGTTGTTACAAACTATGGTAGACATCACTCAGCCTATCCCAGGGGCCGGCTCATACCTGGTTATATCTATTTCCCTTTGGTTTCTATTTGATACAAGTTGGATACATTATATACAGTTTGGATAATTGAATCTATTTGATACAATTTGGTCTTGTACTAAAGCCGGCACTTAGGAGAGGAAGCACTTTTAGAGGGTGGTGTTGTGGGATATTATTTCAGCTGTGTAAAGGAGTGTTGCATTTGTTTATGCTGCATTTGTTTAATTATATAAACAATTCATATTGCTTGTCTAAGGTACCTGATTAGTCTAATAAAAAGCTGAATGGCCAATAGCTAGACAGTAGTGGGATAGACAGTCCTGACAGGTAGAAAGAATAAATAGGAGGATAATCTAGGCTCTAAAGAGAATGAGAGTGAGAGAACAAGGAATAAAGGGAGGGAGATGCTTGCAGCCAGCCAGCCAGGTAGATGGCAGGCAGACATGGAGGACATACAGTGTGTGTGTGTGTGTGTGTGTGTGTGTGTGTGTGTGTGTGTGTGTGTATGTAAGTAAAAAGCCCTGAGGCAAAATGTAGATGAAGAGAAACAGGTTAAAGTGAGTAGTGAGTTATAAGAGCTAGTGCAACAAGCATAAAATAAAGCTGGGTATCCATAACTAATAGTAAGTTTCTGTGTTATGATTTGGGAGCTGGTTGGTGACCCCAAAAAAAGTCTGCTACAGGGTGGAGTCAAGTTGGAGGAAGTTAGGTCATTGGGGTCATTCCTTTGATGAACAAATCTGGACCTTAGCATCTTTCTCTCTCTTTGCTTCTCAGCTGCTGTGAGGTGAGCAGTGTGTGTCTTGTCTTTCCGTGCTCCCTGAAACAATGGAGCCGACCAACCAGGAACCTTGGAAAGCGTTCACCAAAATGAATCTCACCCATTAAGCTCCTTCTGCCTGCCATTTTGATGCCATTGAGGGAAAGCAAGCTGTGTTAGTCACTTGCCTTGTTGCTGTGATAAAACACCTGACAAAAATAACTTTGGAGGTAAGAAAGACTGTGTTGTGGCTCACAGGCTGAAGAGCTAGTGGTTCATCATGGCTGCAGGAGTGTGAGGTGGCTGGTCACATTGCATCTAAGGCTGGAAGCCCAAAGAGGCATGGATACAGGTACTTAGTTTGCCTTCCTCCTTTTTTCTTTTTATTCAGTCTGGATTCCCAGCCCATGGGATGAGGCCAGCCACTTTCAGAGTGGCTCTCACCTCTCAGTTCAAACTCTTTGGAAATGCCTTCAACGCCTAGAGTGTGTCTGCTAGGTGATTATAAACTCCATCACATTGACCATGAAGATTGACCATCACAGTAGTTAACACCAGTATGTAAGTACATGTGTAAGTGGGCATAATTATAATGTAAAATTTACTGCAGCATATATATATATATGTATATATATATATATATAATACGTATGCTATTACAAGAATGTAGTTAGAATTAGACTTTCTAGGCATGCATCTTTGAAGAAAGTGGCATTCACTGAAGAGATAAGCCCCTGGGCATGTATGTGGTGGGCTGTCTAAATTAGATTAATGAGGTGAGGAGGCTTACCTAAACCTGGAGAGTAGTGTACCAAGGACTGGGGTCCATCCTCGATTTAAAAAGCAGGAAAGTAAGCTCTGCTTCCTGGCTGCAGATGCGATGTAACCAGCCACCGCAATGGACTATACCTTCAAAATGTGAGTCAAAATGAGCCCTCCATTCCTTAAGTTGTCAAGACAGTGACAGATGTGATGGGTACGGTGAGGCTGGGTGTGTCAAGTGGAAGATCACATGTCCAGCACGTGCGAGGCCCTGGGTTAGAACCCCAGCACTGCCTCAAGCACCAAACACACACATTAGGGAGAAGGAGGCAGGGCCTATTTATTCCAAGGCCATTTGTATCCAGTAAGCACATCCAACTGCATGTGAATTTTCACAGTGTGTTTTAAGCAGACCGAGTGGCTGAGAATAACACAGGTTCTTCTGTGAATGGAAAAGACACCAGAGGACTGTCATTCTCCTTGTGCAGCATGTGTCCTTGGAACTCCCGTGTGGCTCATAATCACAGGCTCTGTGCTCTTTCTTCCATCATTTGCTCATGTTTCAAGTTAGTTCATAATCTCTTGTATGTCTGAAGGATTTTCCCCCCTCCTGTGCAAATGTTGGAGCCTGGTTGATTGGGTTTGGTGATATTGTTTGTTTGAAGCTTGGTGACTAAGATGTCATGTAACTGGGGTTTTTAGTGTACAAAGGATGTGAGAGGTTAATAAGTGTGGCTCCGTCGGCTTTGATCCCCCAGTGTGTCCAGTGTCATTGCCACACTCAGAGCTGTTTGTTAGAAAGGCTCTCACTCATCAGTTTTTATCTGCTTCCCATTTTTTTTTTTTTTTTTTTTACGAGTCATGGCTTATTTTTGCAGCTCTCTGTGTTTAATCCAATTCCAAAGCCAAATTACTTTTGGTTTATTCAAGTCAAATGTAGTCTGCTGTTAGTCAATTTTGCAGGTGTGAAAAAATATATTCATTTTCTTCTCCTTCGGGTCAAACAACAAATTCAAGAATGTGACAGAAAAGTAACCTTCACATCCTCCTTCTCCTCGAGTAAACAGATAACCTACCCAGCTCCAGGCATTTAACCCAGGGCAGCCAAGTAAAGATTCCTTCCATTCCTTCACTGAAGGTCTGTCGGCTGTAACAGACTCCACTGGGCTCTTACAGTGAAAGGAAGGAAATCTGAGAGGAAAGAATGGAGTAGAGGACACAGGGGTCTTCTACTCAGCATTAACCGATCTTGTCGTGGGCACACTCAGGTATGCTTAATCAGCATGTGTGGTTGTCTGAAGGATGCCAGGCACCCTGAGGGCCCATCAAAGAGATCCTCTTAGGTGAGGCTCAGGCATGATTCATTTGAAGATCTCACTAGGCATAAAAGCATGACAAGGACCAGGCATGGTGGCACATGCCTTTAATCCCAGCACCCAGGAGAGAGAGAGATCTCTGTGATCAGGTCTGCGTAAGTTCCAGGCCAGGCAGAGGAACCCCCCTCCCCATCCCTACCACATACACCACCAGTAGGAAGGGATACCTGGGCCAGCCAGAGAGGTGCATAATGGTTGTTCTTAATGTGCTGTGCTTAGAACTTCTACAGGAACTTCTACAGGAGCCACGTGGTATTGGCAGTGGGAGGCAGGGAGCCTGGATTCTTCCAGGTTAACCCAGAGAGGAAAGCTCACTGGACCGTAGGGAGAGGCCATTACAGACTGCATGAGTTTGCCTATTGTGAGGGCAATGGTCTTTCCACACAAGTTCTTTGTTCTTCCACTGGGTGGTCCTGAGTCACTGTGCTGCTGTGGAGAGTGACCTAATGCTCAGTGCATGTCATCTAAGGAGACCATTTTCTAGGACCATTGGCTCTAGAACCCCAAAGGCAACTGGTTGGGGAAATGCTGGGATCTGAGAGGCTAGGTTTAGAATAGCAATTCTATCAAATGAAAGTGTTGACTGGGCAACCTGAGGAAATTCCTTGGTCCACAGACTCAGATTCAGTGGCAAGACATCATCTTGGTCAGTGAAAGAGTCTTCTGCAGTATCCTGGAACACAGGAAAGTCCACAGGGATGCAAGCAGGCAGAGATGACATCTCCAATATTCATGTTCACGGTGATGTGTGTTTTCCCATTATTTAAACATCTGGGTGCCCATGGATCTCACTAAGGAATATTGACAGATATGCACTGGAATTCCACAAGAATCTGTTTCCAGCATTCCAAAGAGACTTTCTGGAGCGACTGAGAGAGGAATCTCCCTGTGAGGATTGCATGTACATGTTAGCTATGGTTTGGTTCTGAACCTTCCTTTACAGCAGAGATTCTCTATCTGTAGGCTGCAACCCCTTGGGTGTGTGTGTGTGAATGACCCTTTCTCAGGGGTCTCATATGAGACAGCCTGTATATCAGATATTTATGTTATGATTCATAACAGTAGCAAAATTACGGTTATGAAGTAGCAAGAAAATAATTTTATGGTTGGGGGTCAGCACAACATGAGGAACTGTATTAAGGAGTCACAGCATCAGGAAGGATTAGAACCAGTTCTTTACAGGCTCATGTATTTGAATACTTGATCACCAGCTGGTGGTGCTGTTCTGGGAAGTCGTGTGACCCTTAGGAGATGGGCCCTGGCTGACAGTTGTGTCACAGGGGTGGGCCTTTGAAGACTATAGTCTAATCAGGAATCTGGCCATGTTCTCAGCATCTTTGTTGGTCATCACATTAAGAACTGTAGTCACACGCCCCAGATAAGGCCATCATTGTGACAAAACTGACCCTGTGTTCTCAGGCTTTCAGAACTGCTTTGCTGAGGAATGTAGGAATTCAGACATGTGGGCAAGAAAAGCCTTAGAGGGCTGTAGGACGAGGGCATTGGCCATTCGGTAAGAACCCTGGTGGAAATTCAGATGGTACCTGCTGCCAAGGTCAAGAAGTCTAAGTTTGTATTAGAGCTCTGCTTGGAATGGTGAGGATGGATCACTGGAGGTAGGCTTTGAAGGTTCTGCTTGAGGCTGCATTCTTTGTTTTTTCTGCAGCCAGGTGAGAAGAGCAGAGGCACAGGCTCGGCTGCTATGCCCTCCCCACAACGATGCAGCCCACTGACATTGGGAGCCAACAAACCTCTTCCCCCTGGAGTAGTTTCTGTCAGGTATTTTTGTCACAGTGATGAGAAATGTAAATGATACACAGATGTCCTAGTAACTGATGAGAAACTAAATAATGTTCTAATGGCCTTATCTGAGGCTCTTTGTCCTTTGCAGGGAGACTCTGCTTCCATCCTTCCCATGTTTGTGTCTCATCTGGTGTTTCTGTTTGATGGAGGGAGTTGAGCCAGGGAGGAAGTGCTCTTTGGTTGTGTGGTGACTCAGGCAGGGGAGGCAGCAGGTGGGGAGTATGACTCAGGGCCCCCTCTGGCCTCCTACAGTCCTTCCACAGCGCATGCACTTACCCCTTTACACGGAGCACTCATTTCTAGTTCCAACTCACGGGAAAAGGAGGCGATGAACCAGACATGGTGGGGATATTGTATGCTTTGCCCTCAATACCGAGGACATAATCGTTTCTAACAAGTCTCTTTTTTCTAAACACAATTTAGTTTTTTTTCCTCACCAGAAAACTTTATTTGAGCTGTCTTCACAGAAGTTGTGCCTTCCATCAGGACTGACAGGGTGACAACACAGAAAGTGATGGAGGAGCTATGTTAGTGTCCTGTGCTGTCACCACGACAAACCACAAGCCGGGCACCCGAAACAACAGGGCAGAAGACCAAGCCAAGCCATAGTGGAGACAGCTGTGGTCCCTCTACAACACTGGGCAGCACCTCTCACTAGCATTGTTGGGGTGTGGCAGAACCATCCCAGGTTCTACCTGCAACTAATCTGCATTAGTTACTCATCTCGTGGGACCAAAGCAACTTGGGAACAAAGGGTGATTTCATCTCACTGTTTGAGGGTATGGTCCATCGTGGTGGTAAAGGACTAGTGCTTGGAGAGTGAGACAGCTGGTCACATCTTGTCTACAGGTAGGAAACAAGAGGCACACAGGATGCTCAGCTCACTTTCTCTTTTTCAGTCAGTCTAGCATCTCAGCCCAAGAAACAGTATGATGTGTTTTCTCACCCCCAGTTAGGCCAGTCCACAGAGTCCCTCGTAGACATGCTCAGAGGCTTGTCTTCCAGCTGACACTGCATCCCACCAAGCAGCACCTCTACTGCGTGCCGAGTCTTCTCTGCTGGCAAGGATGCCAATTACAGCTCTCGGCAGCCTCGCTAGGGACCTCATTGCAATTTTCATCGGTTTTACAAATAAGATTATTGTCTAGTCAATCGGGTTATGACTGGAACATTCATTCTTGGGTCATAATTTCACCCAAAGTGAGAGGAAGGACAACAATGGTGCTTGTGTGGACTTTAGTAGTCCTGGGGTGGCAGGGGAGGAGGGGGTGAGCAGGAAGACCCTTTGCTGAAGGGGATGCTGAGCATGAAGACACAAAGTACCACAAGTCCACCTCTAGCTGCCTAGCTGCCGTGCTCCAATTTCCATTCGGATGCCTTTGCGAATGTGGGCTTGTGTCACCTACAGTATTGAATGAATAGAATTTAAATATCTTGATTTGTAGAGCAAAGCACATAGACTGTCTTTCAAGTCAAGTGTTGGCTAGACAGGTAATGGGAACTGGGTCAAGGTAAGCAGGAACAGTGGAGAGGAAGCTACGACTTTGTCTGTACTTCTGATTTTTGGCATGCACTTCAAAGTCAGACACCCCATGGCCCCTTGGGGACCCTGCTGTCTGATGCCTGCTGTCCTGAGAGTCACCCTCACTGAGAGGCAGAGGGAACGTGTTGCCTAGAGTTATATATTTCCTCCTGCTCCAAAGGCAAGAAGCCTGGCATTAAACAGAAATAGAAGCCAGAAAACCAGAGGCTGCATTTCCAGCACCACACCAGCTGGACTTAAGACAATAACCGCAGAGCCGAAGGATTCCTTTTGCTGCCTGAGTTAAAAATATAAAATGGTAGCAGCGAGTTTCCCAACAGCATGTTCATAACACGCCAGGGGTTTCTGGTTTCCTCTGGAGGACCTGGAGGGTTCTCTAGTGCACAGAGAGCTAAATTAAGACAGATTTACTTCAGTTTCAGGGATAAAGAGAAGCAGTAGGAATCGGCAGATGGGACTGGGAAATTTGCTATTGGTCAGACCCAGGTTCAAATCCCAACCTACCACTTCCAGCTACATAAACCAATGTCATCATTTAGTGTACATGGAAATGTGTGGAGGTAAAGCCAGGGTTGTGGGGGTATTGCTCCTGAAAATGCCTGACCCTTCCTGGGACCTTTGGCACACACATCTTGCTATAGTGTCTCTGTGAAAGAGGAAGCCAGTAAGCGACGTGGTTGATGGGTCGAACTGTATTCCCTCTGAAAAATGTAAATCTGACTCACCATATGCAGAGAGTGGCTTTATTTGGAAGAGGTCACTGGAGCAGGTCCTGCTCTGAGGCAATAGGATCCATGTCCTTGTAATAGGGGATATTTGGACACAGAGACACACACGTACATATGAAGACACAGAGAGAAGATGAACAATCTTAACTGCCAACTTGATTGAACTAACAAGGACCTGAAAGCCAGGTATGGTGCCTTACACTTGAGATCCCAGTATTCCGGAGGCTGACTGCAGAAGGTTCAAGGCCACCCTGAACTGCCCAGTGAGTACCAGGCCAGTATGAGCAAGAGAGTGAAACCCTACCACAAGCAAATAACAAAGCCACAAGAGATAGAGAGGGAGAAAAACACTCAGTTACAACCTTGGTGTGTTGGTGTTGTTCAGATCCTGAAGCTCTGACCCAGTGGGTGGCTTAATGCATTGATGAATTAATTTGTTAAGATGACATTAGTGAACGTGACAGGTAGAGGCAGGGCCTAGCTGTAGGCAGTATCTAGGAGCATGCTCCTGGAGGCCATGGCTTACCATGCCCTCTTTCTATACCTTTAGCTTTTGCTTCCTGTCTTCCTTGAAGCTCCTCAGAACCACACTTCAGCTTCCACAATTTTCTGTTGCAGACCAGAAGCAGAGATAGCCAAGGGACTGTAGACTGAACATCAGTCACTCAAATGTATGACCTTTCACTTATGTTATCTCTGTCAGGCACTTGGCCATCCACAAACCACAGAAAGTGGCCCAGAGCAGGTCTCTTCATAGAGACTTCAGGGAAACAATACTTCTTGCCCATACATTTGTATTTCAGGGCAATAAGCAATGTCATTTCTATTCTGGGCTGTGGGAAATTGGCCCAGGACACCTACACACAAGGACAGAGGCATCACCACAGCGGGACATCTGCAGCCACGGAGGGTGTGTCTGGGTGGGAGGTCCAGCACCCACTTGGGCATGCTATACCAGCTAGGGCTGTTCTGCCCAAGGCTCTCCATAGGCTCAGAGCACGTTTCCCTTGTGAGTGGAGCCCCAGTGTTTGCTTTGGAGGTGCCCCTGTAGCAGCTGGTTTATTGCTCCGTTTGCTCTTCTGATTAATTAGATCTACAGGGAGGCTAGAACACCCTGAGCACAGGGGAAGCCTAGGATGCAGCAGGGCCACTGAAGATCCCTAAAGCACGTATCAAGTGTGGCTCTGACATCACACGCTGTAGTGGTGTGTAATTACAGGCAATATTATTAAACTGTGAAGCGGGAAGCTGGAAAACATGCAATTTGGTGAGCCCCGTCTCCTGCCTGGTGTAATTACATGTGTCTCCTTCAGTTGACATTGTGTTTACAGGCGGTACTTCCTGGGCTCCTGCCATGCTTGCTAATATGGGGACACCAGGGAATATGCCAAGGTGATGACAAACATCATACTGGTCTTATTTGGGACCTAATCTTTTATTCTCACCATGATGTGATAAGTTTGTCCAAACTTACTGAATGCTGGATAGAAAACAAGTGAGTTCATATTTTCTCTCTTTTCAGTCTCTTTTGTGCACTTTGTCTCAGATGTCCTACTTTGGCCTCTAAGATGTGATTACTTAAATATGGGAGTTAGTCATGATTAGCTTGGTTGAATGAATCTGGAATTTGAAAGTATTTTGAGAATCTAGAACCTGAACCTTTGGGGCTTACAGCCAGGTGTCTCTCCCCTACATTGGACATTAGAGCACACAGGGCTGGCCTGAGCATCGTAGGGTGTTATCAGATCCCTGGCTGCTAACAGTGAGATGCCATCAGTCACACACTCTGAGATGAGGAAAGTGCCTCTGGACATGCTCACATGAGGTTAAAAAAAAATGCCACCATTGGGCATTCAGGGTTATAGGAAGAGGGTAAGGCTCTCTTACAAGTATGAACAAGTCAAGGGTGGATATGCAGTGCCATCCTAGCTGATGTAACACAACCCATGGGTTCCAGGGTCCCAGGGTCCCAGGACATCGTGAGATTTACCCATGGATCCTTGATGAAGTCAGGGATCTTGTTCTTCACATTTTCTGGAGTGGAATTAATCATGGGGTCATTCAATCAGAATCACTAAATTCTGGCTTCTTCTGTCTAGAGATGATTTTCACATGATGTCACTGGCTCTAGGAATTGGGAGAAATGGGCCGTGTCTTCTTCACATCCATCTACACTCTCCCCACCACTGAGGCACTGGTGAGCACTGTGTACGTGTGTGTGTGTGTGTGTGTGTGTGTGTGTGTGTGTGTGTGTGTGTGTGTGGTTTCTGTGATCACGTTCATCGGAGGCTTTGGGTACCACAGAAGACAACCCTTATTTCATGCCATGTCCTTGGCCAGCCCCAGGCAACAGCTCAGTCACCAAGCTTCTATCAGAGCAGAATCATAATCTCTTTATAACAACTCCCTTGGTGTTACTGAGACTAAATAAGCCCTTAGTTTCACTTGCTCTTGGTTGACATAGGAAAAATCTCAACTTTTGAAGGTCATGCAACCGGTAGCACATTATTAGTCTCCTGCCAGCTTTGTTGTGGATGACACGTCTGCCATGTACATTATGATGACATAGTTGTCTCGGTTATTTTGCAGAGTGGAAGGCCATTTCTGAAAACACTGACCCTTTACTTTGGTCCACAGTATCCGATGGCTGACAGGAATAATAGGAAAAGGCTTGACATCTCTGCTTTCATGTTGTCTCTCCTCATTTCTGGACTGACATTTTGTCTTGACTCAGTTCAAGGTAATGGCATTGGTTATTTGAGAAACATTGCTCAGTTATTGCACAGGCTGACTTGACTTAGATTCACCTAGTCTCTCATCTTCCCTTCAAAGAAACTTGCCAACTGAAAGACTAGAAGCAGCTCACCACAAAGGGAGTGAAAAGAGGCAGCACTTGAGTTGTAGGAAGATCATCCCCATTTGCAGAAACAACACAAATATTCCTTCATTAGTTCACGTGTCCCCTTTAATATTCTTATTCAATATCTGTAACCTCACAGCTCCAAGCCCTCAGTGAGAAATACCTGAATCTTGTATCAGATAGCTTTTCTTTATCCTCCTCCACTTTTTGTCCCCAGAATGAATACAGCCTTTCTTTCTCGCTACAACACCCAGGCAGAGCATCCATCAGGGTTAAGTGCACTTTGGGGATACCAAGGGCTGGGAAGAGGTGTCTGCCTCAAGAAGATGGTGAGATGATGATGGAGGCCATTTTCTCTTGTGAGATGAGTTTCTGGACTTGGGTTTGGTGACATCAGGAAAGTTCTTTGTATCGCTTATCAGCTAGTTTGTCATCAAAATCAGGTCCATAGCTCCAGCGGTGGTAGTGGGAAGGAAGGAGAATGTAGGCACAGGAGATAAGTGTAGGTGAGGCCAGGTTTAAGCTGACCAGGCCTTTCTAGGCTTAGTTTTTCACCCAGCCCTTGTCTTCTTGCCTCTGAAAGCATTGTGATATCATTGCAAGGTGTCTGCTTTTTTTTTTCTGTTTAGTTTCCCTATAAATTGGGAATGGAGGGAGGAAGCCAAGGACAATCTAACTCCTCCCATTTGTCAAAGTCAGAGCCTGGCCATGCTCTGTCTCCCAGATCCCAGGACCCCTGGGCACCTTGTTTGTGGACACGATGCCTCCTTCATAACAATACAGCATGTCGCATTGTCCTACTGTCCATGATGTCTTCCCATTCCTTTTTCTTATACCCCACTGAGGACCATCAGGTTCCCCAATTAGCACCCCAGCTTTAGGGAATGCCCCTCTGTCTTGACCAGCTTTGCTTTGGGGGAATCATCTTATTCCCACGTGGCATTTAAGAAGGGTCTTGTTCTGTAGTTATGCTGGTCTTTTCTCCCAGGAAGGTGGATATGACATAGCCTATGACCCCTTCATGTTGACCCACAATCCTTTGCTCAGACCCCCATTCCTTACCTCAGGTCTGGTTAGAAGGAGTTTTAATTCCCTCCTTTCCAGAGCGGGCATTAGCATCACATTAAGGTCAAAGACTGTTGTTCATGCTTTTACAGAGGAGAGGACCATTTAATTGCTATACGAAGACATTTGCCAACCCTCTAAAATGCTGCTAAATCTATAAAAGACTTGTTTACTGGGAAATTCTCAATAGTCTTTGGACAGCACCCTTCCTCTGAAGTTTAGAGAGAGACTGGTAGCCTATGACCTCAGTCCCCTCACCTCATGCAACCTTTCTAAGACTGCAGTTCCAACAAGCATAGTCGGCCATGTATGCCAAGCTTATGTAAGTAGTCTTGATGGATCATTTCACCAGAGTCACATGTGTGTGCTTGAGGACCACTTCTCCAACCAGGAAGGTGCAGGGAAAGAAAGGATCAGCTTATCCTAGACTGTGCACAGCCCCAGGAATCTGAGGTGTTTCCAAAGGAACTCTGGGTGGTAGAGCTTCTTCATTCAGGAGGCTGGAAGCTTGGGTGCTGCAGGGCATAAGTCCTGTTGGAGAGTGGAAGTTTGAGCTGGCATTTCTGATTCTTAAGTTCTCTGGTCTAAATATTCAGGACATTCCAAACACAGCTTGTAGCCTGAGCATTCATGTATAGGATGGGAAATGAGTTGGCTGCCTCATTCAATGGTGGGATAAGACTGGTATAAAAAGCTCAAAGCTCTTCTGAAATGGATGACACTGCTGGTCTGTGTTGGCTCTCAAGACTACTTGTGGCAGAAGGAGATGCTTTAATACTTTTTGAAATGCTCCTGAATGGAGAACTAGAACAATGATTCTCTCTGCAGACTGATCTACAGCACAAGGGGGCTGGCAAGGGACTCTGCTGCCATTTTACCCCTAGCAGCCTTCCCTAGGTGAGATACAAGAGGATGTCTAGGCCATTAAGGCACAAGTACAGTCTGTCCTCATCCTGTTGGGTCTACATCTCCAGCCCACATCACAAGGAAGTCTGCAGGAGAATTTGACTTGTGTTTCAGTATGCCTTTGACTCTTTGGGTAGAACCAACCTTCTATCTCCATCTTCCTTTAGGAAAATTACTATGTGAGGCAATTCATCATCTCACAGTTATGACCACCCACACTCCTCCATTAGGAATTGGTTGGAGGTGCATGTCTTCTTGTGGCCAACTGTTAGGGAAGAAACGTGTTACAGTGAATGTGAAAGATGGGGATTCTGGGATGGTATGAATGCCACTATCCCATAACACAGATGTGCTACCTGGAAGGCTAATTTTACCAGTCAACTTGACTGGACATTGGAACCCACCCGTTCAATGAAGAATTGGTACTTCATTGAATGTTTCTGTGGAGATTTTTTTTATTATTGGTATAATTTGGATTGGGCAGTGTCTTCTTGCTGCTGAGTGGTTTTCTCCTTAGTTTTTGTCTTCTTAAAGATGTCCAGACAAGAGACAGACTGTTTAGCTGGCAAAGCAGAGCAATGTTGCCTCCCAGAGAGATTGGAGTGGACTGCCCCAAATGGTTCTGCACTGTGGGTTTTTTAATTGGACCTGGTACAAGATCATTATGCAAGCTACTCAGGAGGCTGAGGCAAGAGGAACATGGCTTCCAATGCAGTCATGGTTTCCAAATGAAGTGGATAATTTAACAGAACCCAGTCTTAATAATGAGAGAGCTGGGAATGTAGCTGGGTGGTGGGAGCACTTGCCTAGCCTGATGAGGCTTTAGTTCAGTTCCCAGTACTACAAATGCCACTGCTCTCCCCGTTTTTTTATGATTTCTTCTCCTTGGGTAGGACCTCTGTTACTTCTCACTTACCTTACCTTAACAGGATATTCATGAATGACTATGTACAGTCGAGGGAAAGTGCCTTCACACCTTTATTTCTATATGGGGGAAGAACTCAACTTCAGGCTTATAAATGTTAAGCCATAAAGGACCATTTTTAGCTATCAGAAGATGCAGCTTCCCAGATGCAGTGGTTTCCTTGGTTACCTCATGTTTAACTACTCCTCCCTAGATGTGCCTAGCTGAAAAAGGGTAGATCCCTATAACACCTTCTTGCCTTCTGCTAATGTTAGCCTAGCTATCACCTCTAACACCATCACCCCAAGTATATAGCTTAGAACTTCAGAAGGGAGGCAGTATTCTGAAACAGCCATTGTAGAAGTGATGGCATCAAGGGAACTGAACCAAGTAAACCCTAAGTCCAAAGGGAATGCCTTCTTATAATATGGATGATGATGATGCAAAATACAAAGGAAAAGACCATGTGGAAAGAGGTACTATCTGGCCAGGTACTCCCCCCTACTTCAGCCCCAAATAAGCACCCAAAGACACATTAAACTGTTGGCCGATAGCTAGAACTTCTTATTGGCTAGTTCTGCTTTAATTATTAACCAATTTATATAAATCTATGTGTTTCCACATGGCCTTAACTTAGCAGAGAATGCCTGGCATGTCCTATCCTCCAGATCTCTACATGGTGTCCCTTCCTGGTCTCTCTCTACCTACCTTTCCAAGAGATCTCATCTCCTAGCATTTCCTAACTTCTTGCTTCTATTGGACAAACTGTTTTATTCATCAACTAGTAAGAGAAATATATACACAGAAGGACATCCCCCCCCCATCATAGGTAGGAACTGGAATAACAGAGCAAGAAGCCAAGGGATGCTTGGTACCACCAGGAACTGGAAGGGGTGGGGAAGGTCATATCCTAGAAGTCCCAGGAAGAACACAATTCCATTGTTGATTTCCTCCCAGTCCTGTTGATATCTTAGTTTAGGGCTACTGAGCTCTTGTACTTGAGGCAATAAGTTTCCATTGCCTTACTTGATGTGTTTGTAGAGTTTGTTACGGTTGCCCTGTGGAAGGAGTATCCTCCACACCCATTTCCAGGTGTAATCCATGTCCTCCAGGAGGGTGACTGGGTCCTGGTGAGAGCCAGGTGGATGCCTTGATGAAGGCTTAGCACTTAGGGACTTGTATACCTTTCTTCCCATTATGTGTAATAGATTCACTTGATTCCAAAGAAAAGCCTGGTCAGAGAAAGCTTCTAAAAATAGAAAAGCACTGAAGTTCTGGGGTAGGGACAATGGTCTGTTCACTTGAGAACTCTGCCAGCCAATGGGACCAATGTTAGCTCTGCAGTTCTGCCCTCCCTCACCAGAAAGAGAGAAATCAAATCCAACAGAAAGGGAAGGGGTATGGTTCAGCTGGTAGAGTGCTTGCCCAGCATGCACAAAGCCCTGGGTTCAAGCCATAGCTCCTCATCAAGCATGTGTTGTGGTGTATACCTATGCTCTTGGTACTTGAAAGCTGGAGGTAGGACAATCAGCAACTCTAGGTCATCTTGGAATAATTGAGACCCTGTCTCAAACAGAACAAAGAGATTTCGATGAAATGAAAATGACCAATGAATTCATGTAGTAGCTTTCTAATTTAAGGGAGGAAAGGCCCACAGAGGTAGATGGCCATTGGATAGAAAACTTGCTTATTTTATGTAATACAAGGAAGGGCTCCCAGAGGAAATGAGATCTGAGCTCTCATGGAAAAATTTTGCATGCTTACCATAGGAATTTAAGCTAGGCTTTGGTGTTCTCTAGGTCATTTACATCCACCAGGGCATGTTAATTGCAGTGAAATTGGCTATGCTAAACGCAAATTTGGATATTTAAGAGTTTTCATAAAATTGCCATAGGGCCATTTCTGAATATAAACAGTGAGCATCAAAGGAGTATAGAGGAATCGTTCAGTCCTACAGCACAGAAGCAGTGGTGTCAAGGGAGAAAGGAAAGGCTTGCCTAGGAGGGTGAGGTCCCCAGTGTTGCCCCTGCAGGGATCTCCTGCTCGCTGGAACTAAAGGTTCAAAGACAGGTACAGAATCCCACGGCTCATCTTAGAGATTGCTCAGGAGTCAACCCCCCCCACTCCCCCCCAGGAGAGAAGGGTGTGGCTAATCCCATTCCCACTCTTGCCGGGAAAGTAACACTACAAGGAAAAACCAATGAATGACAACATCTGGAATCCCCTGTGTTAGTCTAGGGTGTTCAAAGCAGTGAATCTTTCTTTATACTGGCTGCTCAGAGAAATGGACTTTTCGGGGCAGTAGGATCGAGCACCATTGTCACAGGACATTGCACTGGGGAGACATCTAAGTTTAGAACTTCTGTGTTCCAGTTCAGAGGTTTTCCAATTTTGTTCCCTGTCAGGTCGCTAAGGGCTCTTGTTCATGCACCTGGTTAATGCACTCATCATTTCTGGGTGTCATGAAGTCAGCACTCTTTTTGGAGACAGGATCCCATGAAGCTCAGGCTGGCCT
This sequence comes from Cricetiscus sungorus, assembly GCA_030556225.1. Lineage (NCBI taxonomy): Eukaryota > Metazoa > Chordata > Mammalia > Rodentia > Cricetidae > Cricetiscus > Cricetiscus sungorus. The sequence continues at coordinate 33,524,231 of JANBXA010000398.1, forward strand.
TAGACTCTCAATGTAACTGAGAATGAACGACATTGAGTTTCTAATATTTCTGCCTCTACCATTATAGGCACCACTACCACACTTGTCTTATATAGTGTTGGGGGTTGAACCCAGGACTTTGTGAACGCTGTGTAAGAATGCTCTCAACTGTTACATTCTTAGTTCCCTGTCTTCAGACGTTTTAAAAAAATACACTGCCACACTGGAGAACTAGAGTTTTCACCCTGAGATCTTGATTCAGCATGTCTGGAGGAAGGGCTAGAACATATATTTCTGAAGGATTCCCAGATGCATCTTGCCTTTGTTCTGAATATGTTGTGAGAACTTCAGTTTAGGGGACGATAACATGCTTCCTGTCTTCAACATGCCTGCCAGCTGTTGTAAATGCTAACTGACCTGACCAAGAAGAACAGAGGCAACCAAGCTGACAAGTGTTCGGTGTGCCTAGTGCTGGGTGGGGGTGCTCAGAAGTGGTCCTTTTCTCTGATGAAGGAAAGTGGGGGTGTTGCTGTGGCTAAGTGCTCTGGTTGGAAACTTTTTGGTTTAAATCATCTTAAGCTTAACTATAGGTGACTGATGAGCAGTCAGAGCCAAGTGCAAATAGGATATCAAAAAGAAGACCACCTTCCAGCCGTGTGGGACCCAACACCGTGGAGCAGACAGAAAGTCGGTGTTTAAGAAACACGTCCTGGGGCTGGGCAGGTGGCTCAGTCAGGAAAACACATGCTTGAACTTGGAGTTCAATCCCCAGAACCTGTGTGGGGGTGGGGGGTGGGGGGTTATGGTGCTGCGTGCTTGTAATCCCAACCCTGGAGAGGCAGAGAGTGGCATATCTCCCAGGCTACACAGTCTAGACAAATCAGCATGTTTTAGGTAAAATCGAGAAACACTGCCTTAAAAAAATATATGTGACTGGTGAAGACACCCAAAAATGGCCTCTGGCTTCATTCACACACACAACTACATGCATTTGAGTGTACACACACATACACACACACACACACACACACACACACACACACACACACACACACACACACACAGAAAGAGAGGGGGGGAGATCATGGTTGTTTATTCTTGATGTTTATTTGTAAAACACTTCCCCCCCTTAACCTTTTAGACATGCCCAAGAAAATTAAGCAAGTTATACAGGATAAGAAGTAGAGATAAATTATTCAAACAGTTAGCTTGACATTTAAAAGGCTATTTATAAGAATGATCATTTCTCCAGAAAATAAAAATAGTGAGAAATTTAAGCCTGGCAGCTCCAGCAGAGGGAGGCGAGTGCTAGCGGAGGGCTTTCAGAGTTTCTAGAGAATGGGTTTTGGGTCTGCGCAGTGCTGTTCTTGCTAGCACATTCCACAGCTCCCCGGGGAGGGTCCTCAGATCCTGAACCTTCATTTCCATCTTGTCAAGGAGACCTGCATGACTGTCCGCATGGACACCAGCACCAGACACTTCCTGGAATAGAAGTCTCCATCCTGCTCCCCAGAGCTCAATGCCAGAGGTAAAACAACTGGCTGCCGTTCACTGCACGTGGGTGTTGGTGGCATCGCACCGGAAGTATGTGGTACCCCACACGTGGGTGGACTCTAGCTCACAATTCAAGGAGGAGGCGACTCTTGGAAAAAAAAAATTCAGTCTCTCCCCCTTCCTCTCCCTTGCCATCATGTTCCATGCCTGATTTTGTTTTATCTAGTAAGTTGTAACTCTTTATCTTCCTGACTTTATTCATGTGGGAACTCATTCAGCCAATAGCCTTTGAGGTACTGGTCCCTTTGGGGCAGGGTCTCAGGTGCTACATGTGGACTGGGACCACCACCTGTGGTCCCAGATCAGAGTGCAACATCCCACACCTCTAGGGCAGAAGACTCCAGCAGCTCTTTACCTTTGTTGTGTGAATGTTATCCAGGTAAATATTTGATATCCTTTTATTTGGGCTTTTGTGGACTTCTTTACTAGGTCCACATATACATAGTGAGACTAGGATGGGATACACAGCTTGGGAGACCCATGTGGTCCACTGTTGTGACTGTAGATGAAGGCTGAGGTTGTCTGTTCAGAGGACATCCCAATAGTGACAAGGCAACAAGTGCACTAGGTGTGGCCAGAGCAATATGAACCCCAGGAAGAAGGATCCTACTGGATACCGCCCATCATGACTAGGGTGATTCAATCAGTTTTCGCTTTAGGGAAGAGAAAATGAACAACTTAAAAAATATAGATCTAAAAATTTAATAAGAATAATAAGTGGAGAATATTCATAAAGTAAGTGTCGCATGGATGAGAACAGGTGACTGATACCTGCATCCTTTGGGTTAGGGCCCTGACAGTCCTCACTCTCAGCTACGGTTAATTGGCTAATTGCTGTTATCCATAGTGACTTGGCTGTGCTGTAGACGCTGGAAGCCATTGCTTGGATTCAACTGAACCTATCTTATCACCACTTCCTCAGCATCCAGCTTTTATGTCAATGAGACGAGCCTCTCGAACTTCCCCATGTTAATTAGTGAGAGTGCTTGGTTTGTCTTTCTGTCCCTGACTTGTCTCACTACAGTGTCCTCCAGGACCATCCGTGATTCTGCAAATGACAGAATTTCTCTCTTTTGTTGGCTAAATTGTGTTCCATTGTGTCTACCCAGCACATTTCCTACATCTATTCCTCTGCCAATAGACATTTAAGTTGTTTCCGTGTGTTACTATAGTTAGAGCAAAGCTGCAGTGAACACGGCAAGCAAGTGTGTCCCTGATGGATGGAGTTAATTTCTTTTGACTGACTCCAGTTGCTGGAGTTACTGACTTACATGGTAGTTCTACAAGCAAACGAACCACTATATATATATATGTGTGTGTGTGTGTGTGTGTGTGTGTGTGTGTGTGTGTGTGTGTGTGCCATTGCTATGACACACATGTAGGTTAGAGGACAGCTTGTGGGAGTCTGTTTTCTCCTTCCACCTGTACGTCCCAGGTATAGAACTCAGGTAGTCAGGCTTGCTGGCAAGTGTCTATCTACTGAGCCATCTCACTGTTCACAGTTCCAATTTTTATTTTCTGTAACATACCAGTTTTCCACCACCATTATATGAGAGCTCTTTTTTCTGTGTCTTTGCTAGTATCGTCTTTTTTTTTTTTTTTTCTTTTGTCTTTGTAATACCAGCCATTCTAACCAGAGCAAAGCAACTCCCATTGTGGTTCAGATTTTCATCTCACTGATGGCTGGAATATTGAACATTTTCATTTTCATATTCCTGCTGGCCATCTGTATGTCCTCCTGTGAGAAATGTATTTCCACATCATTCTCTCATTTTAAAATCAGACTATTTAGTTTTCAGGCCCTTGATTGGATTTCTACTACATCCCAGAGACTAACCCCTTACCAGATAAATAGTCTGAAATTATTTCCTCCCACTCCCTTCTCTCTGTTGGCTGTTCATTTGTTGTTATGATACCTTATAGTTTGATGCAACTCTGTTTGCCAATTTCTACTTTTGAAGTTTGTGTTTTGGAGTCACATCCAAAAGATTCTTTCCCAGACCAGTGTACTGGAGCATCCCTCCTGATTTCCACTGCTCTGTAGTTCCAGCACCTACATTTGCATTTGACTGCAAATTATATTTGACTGTTTTTAGATGCTGAGTGTGGTGGTGTGAATGACAATGGGCTCATAGGCTGATATGTTTCAATGGCTGGCTCCCAGTTAGGGGACATTTTGGGAAGGAATAGGAGCTTGGGTCTTGTGGGAGGAGGTATGTCACTGGGAGGTGGGCGTGGAACTTCAGAAGTCTACACCAGATGCAGTTAATCTCTCTCTGCCTCCTGCCTGTGCATCAGTATGTAAGTTCTCAGCTCCTGCTCTAGCACCGCTCCTGCCTGCTTGCTGGCAGGATGATGGGCATGGACTAACCCTCTGAAACTGCAAGTGAGTCCACAACTAAATGTTTTCCTTCAGAAGTTGCCTTGGCCCTAGTGTCTCTTATTAGCAATAGAACAGTAATTTAGACATTTGAGTTATTAAAGTCTAATTTTATTCCTTTTTTGATGAATATCCAGATCCCAGGATTCTTTGTTGATGCATGTATGAATGTGAGTATATATCATGCATGTATGTATGTATTGATGCCTTTTTTGACAAACAATTGGCTGCAAACATGAATTTATTTCTGGGTTAAAAAAATTGTTTCATTGACCTGTGTATCTTTTATGCCAATACCACATTGTTTTTTATCACTCTAGCTTTGAATGTTTTGAAGTCAGGTAGTATGATAATTCCACATTCTTTTTTGTTGTTTTTGCTCAACAATTTTTGTGAGCCACCTTGTGGTTGCTGGGACTTGAACTCAGGACCTCTGGAAGAGCTGCCAATGCTCTTCTCCACTCAGTCATCATCTCTCCAGCCCAACCCAGCAACTTTTGACTATTTCAGTTTTTCCACAATCCCAAAATTTAGGAGTTTTTCCCTATTTCTGCCAAATAAAAAAGACTAACATTTTGATAGGGATTACACTGAGTACTGGTGATGGTGGCTCTTTTTTTAATCTTTGATTTTTATTTCTGTAGAGCTCGCTCCCTTCCTTCAGTCTAGTTTTATCAATTCTGTTCACTCAAATTAAAATCTTAGCTTCATTTAACCTTCATTGTTTTGAATATGAATTTTATTCATTTCTGGTTTGGTATATATCACTTTTTTATATCTAATAACTGAAGGCTTAGCTTCTTGGCTTTGGGTTTTGATCCAGTGTCCTAGGCAAGATGTCACCTGCCATTTCGCTGGTTTCCTCAGTTTTGTTTGTCTGCGGCAACTCCTCATTTGTTCCTCTTCGCTGTTCCTTGGCAGTTTTGAGGGTTACGGCTGGAGCCTTTAGTCCTCTTCCGCGTGTTCTCTCTGATGTTTTCCTTCAGTGCATACTATGATGGCAAACGTTCTTAGTGTGATGCTGCTACAGAAGGCTCTTTTGGGATAAATGATCACACCCTGAAGCCTCAGTTTGCAAGTTTACATTAACTAAATAAAATCAACCTTGGGTCAGGAGGTGGAGCCAGCAACTAATTGACAGAAATTAATCATAGAGTCAGAGGGAGTCTGGGAAACACACACAGGAAGTAGGTGGGAGGGACTTTGAGTGTGGCTGTCCTTTTTGGATTGGAGCCTTGGCAGAGATGCTCTCTTTCTGAGACTCCATCAAAGAGGAAAGGTCAACTACTTGCTCCTCAACCTCTTTGAGCCAGCAGGTTTTCACCCCAGCCTCTGAATCCTGAGTCTTGTTGGTAAATAGAATGATAGCAATTTAGTTAAAAACTACATTTGGTGGCAGTGGCAGGAGGCAGACCCGGCGGGATGTGAAAGTTCCAGTGGGCCACTGCCTGAGAAATGGGCCAGTAATTGCACAGCCACAATTACTGGCTGACCAGCAGTAGATTGAGGTGGAGCCCACAAGAAAACAGCTGAAGACAATCTTAGCCCTTTGGATTTGATGATGGCTACTGGGCAACTACACAGCAGAGTTACTACTTTACATTTCTATACTTTGTTCTTTAGATGTGAGTCATAAGATAAAACCTACAGTTGAAGGGGTTCCACCTATCTTGGGGGCTCCTACATATTACTTATCTTTTAGAAAAACATGCATTCAAGTAGTTCCTAAATGTAGTCCTTTATGAACAAAGACATCAATGAACCAGACAAATCAGGGTTCATATAAAGCGTGATGGATGTTGGTGTTTGGTGGGCAGGTGGGCAGTACTATGGAACAGTCAAGACATTGGCTCTGATGGACACCTCAAAGACAGAGCTTTATGAGATTGAATACATGACCCTTGGCCTTTTTGCAGAACTGTACTGACCACTGACCGCTTGCGTGGAATGAGCCTCTGGCCCTCTCTGAGGCCCACGGCAAGGCAGTAGTGGTGCAGGGCAATTGGGAATCTTCCTGGAGTACATAGACAGCCATAATGAATGGAGACATCACAGACAGCTTCCTGAATGAAGGTGGAACTGGCAGCCTCCTCTTTCCAAGGCTGTAATTAAAGAAGCGGTTGAGAAATGTTATCTTTCCACTCTTGAATATTCAAACTTATCTGTCACAAACATATTGTTAAACTCCCCCTTAGGTCTCGGTTGTCACTTTTGGCATGCCTGCTTGCAGAGACGGCTTGCTCTAGAGTTCTTTGTACAATAGAGCACTTCAGTCCTCAGAGGGCTATCCGTGTCTTCAGTGGGAGGAGGGAAGTCCAAAGCAAAGCAACGCTACTGTACGTCTTTATCAGTTGTCCCAGTTCACTGTGCTGGGAGCAATCCCATCACACCCCCAGCCTTTCCACTGCACTGTCTTCCTATTAAATCTCTGCATGGGAAGCTCGACAGTGTGTGCCAAAATAGAACAGGCTCTGCTGTCCTTAGCTGAGCTCTGCCCAGGGAGGCAGGGCTTTTGTTTCTCTAATTTAATCCTTCTCACCGCAGATGCTTTCACTCATGGTCCTCACTGTGAATCGTTCCATCACAGATGAAGCTCTGTATCTGTGGTGTACATTCGAGGGCAGAAAGGTTGTTAGGAATGCGTTTCCATGGTGGGAGGCATCTCAAGAGCTTTAATCCTCCAACTTAGAATACAGATGACAGAAATCAGGGTTTGTGACTTGTTTTTGCTCAGGGCTAGGGATATTGTGACTTTCTGTCATGCTACTATGGCCACAGCAACTGGAAGGTGGTTCCAGATTCAAGCCCACTTGATTCATGCCATTATTCTGATCTGATTTTGATTTATTCTCAAGTCAAGCTCTTCTGGAATTGACATTTGCAATGAATCTATTGTAGACTTGACCATGGAGGAACTTTAGAGCCCGGCATGATGGCAGAGAAGGGAAAGCTTCCTGAGGTCCACCAAATACCTGAGGAACCACTGGGTTTCATCCATGAGATGTTCCAGTTCCTCAATTTGTTTTTTTTTTTTTTTTCAGGGAGCTGAGGGGTTTTTCTGCTTTCCTCCTACAGCCATTGTCCCTTTGTGCTTGGGGTCTGTCCAGCAAGAATGGCTACATAGGAGTCAGTGTTCAGGAGGCAGTGAGGCTCATCTGGTGGTTCCTTTACATGAATGGACATGTTCTTCTGCTCAACGACAACCCCTGAACTGACAGACACATTCACAAGTGTTTTCTGGGCTGACATTAGAGTGAGCACTCTGTATGGATGGCACTCCATATTCAAAGCAGAGACACATTCCTACAAATGACTGGTGATTAAGGTCCAGGTTAAATGCACAGGCTGTCACCTGGTGCTGTCTCCCTCAGGTCGTTGTTCACATCATTTTGCTTTTGCCTTACCTTGTCATCATGCTGAATTGGGTTACTGCCCAAACTGCAGCTGGCTTTGGTTTAGCTAACCTTTCTAGAGAAACCTGAGTCATAGAGTGGACATTCCCGGAGCCGCTGGAATTGCAGAGGTCCAGCGGCCTGAATGCCCTTCCTCGATGTGTATGTAATTGATAGTAATGATTGCTCAGCTAGGTGACTTTTAGGGGAGTAGTCATGTTCACTGGGGAATGTACAGTGGTCTCTTCAAATAAAATGCCTGATCAAGATATACTTCTATATTTCTGCAAGTACATTGTCACTTGGACATTTCCCAGAGAGAACATGAGATGGGCCATGGATGCTGTCAAGAAGGGTTTAGGGGACCATTTGCTCACCTGAGCCTCTGATTCAAAAAGAAGTTGCCCTACATATTTTTCAAACTGAGATACAAACATCCATGGACTGTGCTTCAGGTTTTTATTTTGTTAAAGTTAATTATTTAAACAGTTTTATCCACTTGTATTCTGTAACTGGGTATGTGCATTTGCACTCCCAGTATTTATGATTCAATGTCAACATCTCCATTCAATATGATATGACCCTGAAATAGAAAGATCAAAGTTGATGTGAATGCTTGTAAAAGATTTTTAATGCACTCTCACTCAAATATGTACAATTTTCAACTTTTGTGCAGTCTGAAACACATTCAGCACATTGATAACGAATGCTGCAGATTTCAGCTTAAAACACTACTACCAGAACAAGGGGACATTTCAATGGCTGGTGATCAAACTGCATTTTCAGGGAAAGCAATTTAAAACCTGTGTTACTGAAAAATGGGATGCTAAATTCCCTAGTGGTCACTGGCCTCAACACCCCATTTCAGAAATGAGTGATCAGAAACCAGAGGAGGGGAAGCAGCCATCCAGGCAGCCATTAATAGGTTAGGTGAATCCAGGGTAAGATTGATGTCAGTGGCTAGCCATGCTCTCTCTGTATTCAGAGTTAGGTGGCCTGGGCAGGTCTGAGAAGTAACCTGGGCATTTCTGATCCCAATCCCTTTAATCCTTGCAATTATCTAAACTCATTTTCCTTGTGTTTTGAAACTTTGTTCCAGTTTGGCAACATCAGTTCATTTTCTGTGACCCCTCTGCAGAAATAAGTACATATCACATCGAACTGACAGTTCTGATTGTAAATTGCAGATTTCCAAACAAGAGTGTTAGAAAACATCAGAAGGATGGGAACAAGGTGTGGTGGTTTGAATAAGAATGGACCCCATATTTGAATGTTTAGTCAAAAGGGAGTGGCACTACTTCACAGGGATTAGGTGTGGCTTTGTTGGAGGAAGTGTGTCACTGGTGGTTGGCTTTGGGGTTTCAAAAGCCCAAGCCAGGCCCAGCGTCTGTCTCTTCCTACTGCCTGCAGATGGAGATGTAGAACTCTCGGCTACTTTTCCAGCACCATGTCTGCCTGTGTGCTCTCTTCCGAGAGGATAATGGACTAAACCTCTGAAACTGCATGCAAGCACCAATTAAATTATTTCTTTTATAAAAGTTGCCATGGCCATGGAGTCTCTTCCCAGCAATTGAACATTGATTAAGACAGAAGACATTGTGTATGCCAATTGTTCTGATAAACGTTTCTCATGGAGTCCTCACTCATGTGCTAGTGAAGAGTCATTAGAAGATTTCAAGTGGAATGAGCTGTGTAAGTGTGCAACATCCAAGCTTCTAAAACATTCAACAGAAGGGCATGGTGTGTAGCTCTGGGTACCATGCTTTCCCAGATATATAAAACCCTGGGTCTAATCCCCAATATCATAAAGACAAGGAATGTTACAGAGAAGTGGGTCTCTTTACTACATTAAACTCTTGAGGCATCACCTATTGTTTCTGTACTAAATACCACTACAAACCAAACAGAGAATTCTTAACAATCCAATAGAAGTGTATTTGTTAAACGTCAACGCTGCACAAAGCCTGAGGATTCAGAGTAGACGTCTGAGTAAGTGGGATGAAAATAATTTCTCATGATGGTCAGCTTGAAAAATATTCATCTTCAAGGTCCCAGAGAGCATTGGGAGAAGCCCCCACTGCTGGCGCCCCTTTTAAAATGATTACCGTGGATGTAGTCACATGCCTTGTTTGTAAGCATGGTGATTTCTCAGCAATGCTGTGGACACACCCTCACATTTTTAAAGGAGAAATGGCCTATGAGGATCTGGAGCTAACAGTCATTGGAGATGTGTCAATTCACATTTTTCACTGCATCTGGATTCTCATGACTTGAAACTCACAAGGTTGGTTTCTGGTGTGGCACTGAGAGGGGGAAACACCAGCTTGGAAGCCCAGCGCACTGCTTCTCTGGCCTCTGCCCCTTCACTCCCTCTGAGGACCTTCAAGGTAGTATTTTCTGTTCATCTATGAATTGAAGATGGGATGGAATGTGTCATAGGATCTGGGACCTGGGATCTGTAATGCCAACACCTTCCACAACCGAGTCTTCTTCTAAGTCTCATAAGCCAGATCTCAGAATGACAGGAGGAGTGGTGAAGCACCCAGGCATGTTAGCTCAAACTTGAAGTCCTAGCACTTGGAAGGCTGAAGCTGCCAGTTCAAGGACAGTCTGAGTTATAGGCTGGTATGGAACAAAAAGTGAGACATTTTTCCTAACTAACTAGGTATAGAATTAGTTAGCTAACTAACTAGTTAACTAACTGGCTAACTAACTTATTAGCTAACTCACCTGTTAGCTAGCTAACTAGCCAGACAGCCAGCTACCTAGCTAGCTAGCTAGCTAACCACCTAGATAACTAAAACAGTAACCAAAGAGAACCAAAGGTTTTACCGGAACATCCACACAAATGGTTGGATGGGATTTTGGAAATATTCTCAGAGACGCCCTTCTTGAGCCTTCTAAAAGGCATCAAATAGTTTTGGTATTTTGTCAGAATTTAATTTTTTCCATTATACTTATTTGCTCAGCATGCAAGCAGTGTGTGTGTGTGTGTGTGTGTGTGTGTGTGCACCTTCACACTTGTGAGAGTTGATTTTCTCCTCCATCATGTGGGACCTGGGGATAGATTTCAGGTCACCAAAGTCTGCCATCTTGTCAGTTCCTGTTGACATTGAAAATGCCTGAGATTTCAATTCCTAGGATTCAGTTTTATATGTTGATCCAACTTACACAAGCACATCTCAGCCCATGTCTGGGCTGTCTGGGCAAGATAAGTGTAAGGCAAACATGTAAGACCAGAGGATAGAGCAGAGTGCGCGCGCGCGTGCCCACACACACACACACACACACACACACACACAGAGAGAGAGAGAGAGAGAGAGAGAGAGAGAGAGAGAGAGAGAGAGAGAGAGAGAGAGAGAGAGAGAGAGAGAGAGAGAGAGAGAGAGAGAGAGAGAGAGGAGGGAGAGAGAGAGAGAGAGAGAGAGAGAGAGAGAGAGAGAGAGAGAGAGAGAGAGAGAGAGAGAGAGAGTTCAGGACCCCATGTGACCATTGCGACATTGCGAGGCGGAGTTTTTGTGAAATGATTAAACCACAAGTGATCTGACCTTTTTAATGGTTGTTTATTTTTAAAAGGTATTATAGTACAAGTCCTGTCTTCTTTGCCTTCTTAGTCTTCCTTCCTTTATGCTATGTTAAGACACAGACTTTGCCCCCACCCAGCATGTGGAGACCACAACAATAAGATACCACCTTGGAAGCAGGGAATAATCTTACTAGATGCTGACTAGGCTGTTTCTTTGATCTTGACTTTGCCAGCCTCAAGAACCCAGAGGAATACGTTTCTGTACTTTATAAGTGACAGAGTCAGGATTTTTGTCATACCCCTACATATAGACTAAGACATGTCCCAAGACTTCTTACAACAATCCAGTATTTCTTTTTATCACACTAACTACTTGTGTGACCTTTGAAAATCCCCTGGCTCTCAGTTTCTTCATTTTGGGTAATTAGAAGACACAAAGGCAATTTCTGCTTTCATGAGGCCATCTGTTTTCATATAGCACACAGAGTGTTGATCTGCAGAACCAAGGGAAAGCCACAAATAGCAGAAACATACATCTGAGGGCAGGCCACACTCATGTTTAGATATAAATGAAGTGTGCTGTTTCATCTGAGTTTGGATTTTCCATGCTAGGCAACACTGTGAATTTTGAATTCATCACAGATGCTGTAGAAATTTAAGCTTTATCATGACCTAAGAAGATGGGAACCATTTCAGTCTGGGTTTGAATTTCACTGATTTCTCTGCTCATCATTCTAAGGAATTTGACATGGTTGTACGACATACTATACTTCCTAAGTACTGAATATTTCCCAACTTCAGGAAATAATCCAGTTTGTAACAACTTAATTCCAAATGAAAAGAACAACAATATCAGCAACAGTGGGCACATACATTTCTCACACCAGCATCAAACACTTCTCCAAAGTAGAATTATCATTTACAGAAACCCAGGGAGATGCCTGAGTGGGAGGGCACAGACAATTTTGTAAGTAACACGTACTAAAGCATAGTGGTGGTCACTCTCCCATCCCACCTAAGTGAAGTCAGCTAAGAGATGAGCCCGCTCACATACCCTGCGTGCACACATAACTTTGATGGGCTTGTGTGGGATTGAGAATTGGAAAGACTCAAATGAGGAGGGAAAGCTATTCGAGCGAATAAACAAGAAAATAAGCAAAGGGGAGGAAAAAAAAGTCCCATGGTATACCGGGGCTGGGACAGGACAAGATGTGGAACACAAAGAACATCTTGCTTTTTAAAAAATCAATTCTATCATTCAATTTTTGTGTTCTCGGAGCATCAAGAGGTGGTGTTCACAGAGCAAAGATGCATTTCAATTGTAGAATAAAAAATAACTCTTCATAAAATGTAATTGTTTACCGAACTCCTGGAATCCAGTTGCAGAGAGGGAGGAGTGATGAGCAAATGGGTCAAGACCAGGCTGGAGAAACCACATAAACAGCTGACCTGAACAAGGGGGAGCTCATGGACCCCAGACTGATAGCTGGGAAACCAGCATAGGACTGACCCAAACCCCCTGAATGTAGATGTTAGTTAGGAGGACTGGGCAGTCTATGGTACCTCTGACAATGGAACCAGGGTGTATCCCTAGTGCAAGAACAGACTTCTGGAGCCCATTCACCCCGGAGGGATATCCCTTTTGTCTAGAGACCCCAGGGAGAGCCTAGGTCCTACCCCAAATGATTGGCAGACTTTGATAACCCCTCATGGAAGGCCTCACCCTTCCTGGGGAGTGGATGGGGGGCTCTGTAAGGAGGGATGAGAGGGTGGGAAGAAGGACCTGGGATCGCTATGTAAAATAAGAAACAAAAAGTAATTGTTTAAATTAAATACAAACCAGTTAAGGGTTGGAAGTTCAACAGTAAAAGCCAGACAAGGAGATAACAACAAAGGGACCGTGTACACAAGGGGAGAAAAGAAAAGGCTTGGAGCACGATGTGTGCGGCTCAGCACCTGCTGAGCAGGAGGCACTGGAAACAAACCTTGAATACACACAACACTGTCAAAGAACAAACTCAGTGCAACTGCAAACACAGAGTGGGGGCATTACATAAAAAGGAGCACAACTGATCCCCAAATAAAGGACAAAAGTTAGACCGAACAATCCTGCAGGGTTCCCAGGTCCAGGAATGAGACATGCCCCAGTATGCACATTCCTGGGAATTCAGAGAACTAACTGCCCAGAATGGGTCTTTCCGTCTGCAAGATGAGTTTGGAACAAGTTCTGTTGTTTCCACAGTGACCGTTAGTGGTACTAGAATGGTTTCTTCCAAATTCTGGAGATAGTGACTTTAAATTGAGATTTCTTTATCCAATGGAACTAGATGATGGGACACACTTAGTAGACTTCGTAGGGGATGTCTTACCCTCTCTGTGGAGCAGATGAGGGGGGGAGGGGGTAATAGGAGAGCAGGAGGAGAGGAAGAAGGAGAAACTGGGATTGGAATGTAAAAAAAAAATCAATAATAATAATAATAATAATAATAATAAAAGAATGGTTTATTTGGTTTGGAATTCAAGATGATACAGTCCATGGTGGCAATAAAGCATAGTGGGAGATATGTGTGGTACATGATCACGTTGTCTCCATAGTCAGAATGCAGAGAAGGGCCAAGAATTGGAAGCAGGCTAAGACACTTCAAGGCCCAGCCCCAGGGACATACTTCAGCCTGCTAGGCTCCAGCAAGGGATCACGTGTTCAAACATGAGTACATGGGGACATTCCATATTCAACCACAGCAGATGTTATGTGGCCTGGAGAGAGAGCAATGACAGAGGTCAACCAGGGAAGGACCTCCTAGAGGCAGATAAAAACTTAGTTAAATAGAATAGATCCTGGAAGTTGAAACCAATAGCAAAAGAAAAGATGATGATGAAGTCAAATCCTTTAAGAATGAAAGCTGTTAGAAAGTTCAGGAAAAAACAATACTTACTCTAATAAAGAAATGAGACCAAAGCCTGCTATTGGGCTCCACAAACACAGGTTCCTAATCTTGGTAAGAGGATGATGCCTGTCGGGGCACGGTGGCACACACCTACAGGGCCAGCACTGGGAGGGTCAGGAGTTCAAGGACTTCCTCATATAGTGAAACTGAGGCTAGTGTGAGCTACAGGGAACATGGGATCCCACCTGAGAACACATGTGTACACACACAAAGAGGAAGGAAGGAAGGAAGGAAGGGAAGGAGGGAGGAAAGAGGGAGGGAGGAGGGAGGGAGAAATGGAAGGAAGGAGGGAAGGAGGGGGGAAGGAAGGAAAGAAGGGAAGGAGGGAGGGAGAAAGGAAGGGAGGAGGGATGGAAGGGAGGGAGGGAGAAAGGAAAGGAAGGAGGAAAGAAAGAAAGGAAGGAAGGGAAGAAAGAAGGGAAGGAGGATGGGAAGATGGAGGAAAGGAGGGAGGGAGGAATGAAGGAAGGATGGAAGGAAGGGAAGGAGGAAGGAGGGAGGGAGAAAGGAAGGAAGGATGGAAAGTGCCTTTGGTGAGACATTGGAATCAGCTTCCTAGCAAAGCTGCTAAGTGTTTATGGAGCATGTCTAAGTACTGCACTACACCTTATAGGGTGTGTGTACATTTGGGGGTCAGGACATAATGTATTTTTATGAGGTGGAGTAAGAAAGGATGGCGTGTTACTTTTCCAAAGGAGCCAACAGGAAAGTCAAAATGGTGATGTACTCAGCTAGACGTAGCAGTGAATGGTGTGAGCCTGGCTATTCTTGGCCATTTATGGCAGTCCATGAATACCTAACACCTTAATCTACAAGTGAAGTAATGTTAATATGTGCACATCCCTCAGATGTCAGAAGCCACTAGAAGTGCTAACAGTGAGTACATTCCACAGGGCTTCTGGGTAGGGGAACCAGAAAACCCAGGGCACGGGGCTATTGCTCTTTTTACATCTTGTGTTATTGGAAGTCTCCACTTATACATGATATTATTGGACAGAAGTGATGGGGAATGTTCTTCTGTGTATGTTTGTCTTAATGGTTGATGAATTAAACACTGATTGACCAGGCAGGAAGTGATGTAGCATGGCAGATACTGCCACTAGCTAACCATAGAGGTTGGGAGGTCTGTACAGACAGGCAGAAAGTGAGGTAGCTGGGCATAATCAGAATATAAGCAGGGACAAACAGGAAATCGCTCTCTGCAGGGATGTAGCAGGCAAAGGAGATGCAGGGCCAGCATTCCTGGTAAGCCAAGGCCACATGGAAACACTTAGATTGATAGATATGGGTTAATATTTAAGACAGAGTTAGCCAATAAG
The DNA here is from genome assembly GCA_030556225.1 of Cricetiscus sungorus. Lineage (NCBI taxonomy): Eukaryota > Metazoa > Chordata > Mammalia > Rodentia > Cricetidae > Cricetiscus > Cricetiscus sungorus. The sequence continues at coordinate 33,539,329 of JANBXA010000398.1, forward strand.
AAATGCCAGTAACTGGCCAACAGTTTCATAATTAATACAGAGTCTCTGTGTGTTATTTGGGGCTGACTCAGCTGTGGAACCAGGGTAGCAGGAAACTGCTCATAACATAGAAGTTTTACAACTTTATGTCACCCATACCAGACCTTGACACACCACAAGACACCATGTCACACCATATCATGCCATGCCATAGCACACCACACCATGTCATATGACACAATTACCATATCACACCACACTATATCACATCACACTATACTATACACCATAACACACCACCACATCCAATAACAAAGGAACCTTTGCTAGGCATCTGTGGGCTGGGTGGGAACCAAATCTGAGCCCTCTGTCCTAGAACTTGGAACTTGGTGCTGTCCAATGTCTAAAGGAAGTCATCTGTGTCTCAGGCACAGGAGTCTGGTCCCATCAGCTTCTCCTCGGGACACAGCCCTCATTTTGTTTTGATTCCTTGATGCTCAAGAAGATCTGCAAATTCTGTCTCGCTGCTGAGTGAACAATTGAATAATAAACGTTCCTTTCTGTGCATGTGTTTTGTGACACATTCTCATACACATTTACAGGTACACAAACATGCACATGAACAACACACACACATACACATACACATACACACACACACACAGAGAAAGAGAGAGAGAGAGAGAGAGAGAGAGAGAGAGAGAGAGAGAGAGAGAGAGAGAGAGAGAGAGAGAGAGAGAGGAAAGTGCTAGGAGTCTCCTGGATCCTCCAGGACATGACCTGAGGGGACTTTTCCAGTCTGACTCACTTATCTGCTCGAGCCTTCACTGCAGTAATTAATCAGCTGCAAGTTTCCTGAGCCTTGGCGCTTCTTCTTGCCAGAGGATTTGGCAAGTCAGACAGAAGAGCCACCAGCCTGTGTCTGCTGCTCCACCAAGGGGCCTACTGTGAAGCAGGACCTGTCACAGGCAGAGAAAAGAGGCTGGGGCTGCAGAGCTGAGTCTGGTGACGACAGAGAAGAAAGGAATATAAAGTTAATTATGGGAGCATGCAGAAACGCCTGCCATGGATTACTTCTTTAATGGTTGGTACAAGAAATGTGCCCAATTTAGCATCTATAAATAGTACCGAGTTTTGAGAAGTGCTAATTTACCATCTCAAGGAATGGGAAATCATATGCTACTTGGAAAACATGAATCTGAAAGCTGGGAATTATCACAGAAGTGTAGTGAGATACCCACCTTAGGACTGATGATTGAACAGAGTGGGTGTCTTAAGTGCACGAGACCTTTGCGAATATTGTGGCCAAGCACTGTGTAGTTCAGTTTGCTGCTGTGATTAGGTGTTGAGGTATCACTTAATCTTTCATCAAAATGAAAGCTTGTGACATATAGTCATACCAGCTGGTTCAAGGTCAGCATGGGAAGGGGAAAGAGAAGAAAGCAGCACAGGCTTCTGGATTTTGATGATGCAACTGGGAACACAAGCATACATATAGACACAGAAATACACATACATGGCTACACAAAATTCACACACACACAAATACACATATATAGACACGAACACACACACACGGACACACACAAATGCACACACATACATGGACACACAAATTCACACATACCCACACAATACACAAAACACACACACACTCATCATGAGTTACCCTCTGAAACACCTTGCTAAAATAATGTATCATAAACAGAATATCACATGTGGCTCAGGGGAGAACACAGTGATCAAAAGTGTTCCTACTTTTGAATGTTTAATTGCATTTACCTATTTCAAATTTATATATAAAAACTACATTTGCATACATTGTACCATGTGACATTTCCATACAATATATACACTTAACAATTCTCAGGACTAAATTACTGCTATCTAATGCCACCCTATTTTGCAAGAAAACATCAGAATCTCTTTTTCTTATATAACAATAAAGTATTACTCTTTCTTTTTAGTTTTAAAATAGAAATGTATAAAGGACTGGGGCCCAGCTCACTGGATTGCCAAGCATTCACAGGGTTCATATCTAGCTTACTGACTTGTCAAGCATTCACAAGATCCTGGGTTCAATCCATAACACTGCAAAAGGAAAGAGAGAGAGAGAAAGAGAGAGAGAGGACTGTGTAAGTTCACACACTGTTTGCACCAAAGATCAGTGCTAACTGGGTGGATATCCTGTTCTGATTCTGGGCTGAGGGAGTGGTCATGCCCTTAGGGCTACAGGCTTGCTGGTATTTGGGTTTCTGTGTGAGAGAATGTGTGTCTGATCACCAGGGACTCCTGTCATCATTCCATGTGGCATTTTTCCAGTTTTCAGAGGAGCCTGCTGGGAACTGGGAGGTCAAGCTGCCTTAGTTATCCTAATTGCAGATGACAAGGCAGAGATGGAGTGTCAGTCACATTGCCCATTGCTGACCTAGGGCTGCAGTTGGACTGTATCTCACACCAGCACTCCCCAGAGCTCCTGATGAGGACAATCTCCAAGAGTGGAGGGTCTCGCACATGTGTGTCTGTCCTACTGCAAAGCTCTTTTGTCCTGCATTAGCTAACCTGGAATACTTCCCCAGGGAACAAATACACAACTGAGTGACATCCAGGTACAGTCAGGGTAGGAGGGACTCTCCTGGGTGGGAGACAGGTCCTTCCAGCTTCCCACAAAAAAGCCAGAGCTGGCATCCAGGTGACCCTGCAACAATAGAGTAATGATTACAGCTTTGTTCTGGCCCTCGGCCTGTCTGCATCAGAAAAATGGTCATGCTTAGAGTCTCAGTACTACAGCACTGGGGAGTAACGTGCCTCACCTCAGGGCGTGGGCTGTGTAACACATCACCGGCTTTGGAAGTGAGCAGGCAGACGTTTTCATGGCTGAACAGAGCTTTGCATGTGACCCTTTGACTTTGCCTTCCAGCCTCTGCATCCCACAGTAGGCCCAGCATGTCCCAGAATGTGGCTGTCCTTTTAGCTTGGGTTCTGGTGTGAGAAAACGAGACAGGCCAAGCTGAGCTGACCCAGCCACACCTGACTCGGTCTTGTATGCCCTCACGTCACATTTGCAGCCTCCCTCCTGCCTCCTGTGTGGCAAAGATATTTTCAACAAGCCACTGACACACTAAGGCTGGTGTTGACACAGAAAAAAGTTGACAAGTAAATTCAAAATTGGCTGAAAGTTCCTTCATTTTATTGTCCATTGTTTCTCTTATTCTGGATACAGCAATGCATTCTTTTTCTGCTGCTGTAAGAATACCACAGAGTCTGTGGGCTCCCATGAACAGAAGTTATTTGGCTACTGGTTCCTGAGATCATGAAAGGGAGATGCAGGGATTGGTATCTTGTGAGGGCTTTCTTTTCTGATGCTTTTGTCTTCTAATGAACTAAATATTTTTAAATTAGGAAATAGTCATATCATTTCCCCTTGCTTTCCTCCCTTCAATTGTGGCCATAAATTCGGTTCTCAGTCCCTCTCCAAATTACGGTCTTTTTTCTTTAATTATTGTTGTTACATATATACTTTATATGTGTGTGGAGGGCATTGCATAGTACTTTCAGGATTTGGTGTGAAGATCCTACAACTGCATGAACGTGTGTGCTAGAGCAAGCACACACACACCCTGCTCAGTCCATTAAGAGTGGCTTGTGTGTATATTATGTAAGACCTGCAAGAGCATGGTCCCTCGCTCCCACTCAGGAAAGGCGGCCCCCCCAAAACACTCATGAGAAGCGGTCTTGATGCAAACACATAAGGTCCTTTATATTCCTGTATACTGGGGTCGTCAGCCATACACCATGCAGGGTAGGGGCTTAGCGACGACCTCTAACACAGAATTAAGACAGCTTTTATAGGGTTACAACCAAGCCCGCGCATCATGAACCAATCACCTCGTAGCATCCAGTATGGACCAATTACTTTAAAGTATCCAACCCCGCCCTTAGCCCAGGAAGTCTGCTTCCGCACAGGCTTCTGGGTGTTCATTCACTACTGTAAACATTAAAGTAGGTGACCATCAGCTTGGGATTTAAGACTCCCAGCTTCCTGGGTTTTCTGAGGAATTAGGCTGAATTTTTTATCCTAACAATTATTGCAGAGCTGACCACTTGGAATTGAATAAGCAATGAGGAGGCTCTCTTCCCAGGGGAAGACTATTTCCCCCATTCTCAGCATTCCCTAGTTTCCCATAGTTCTTTGTGACTAAGGCACTGTGGGACTGCCCCCTTCCATGTGAGCATGTCTGTTGGTGCCAACCTTGGTCAGGTCTTATTTTGGTTCCCACATTGTTGAAGTATCATGGGTGTAACTTCTCTGTCATTTGGAGGAGAAAAATTTCCACGGCCCATTTCCTAGTGTGAGGCCCCTTCTTGTTTCATGGTACATGGTAGAAGGCACCACAAGGTGAGAGATATGGGTAGGGGGGAGGCATGGGAGACAGAGACAGAGCTACATAGATGAGATAGAGATAGATAGAGAGAATATGCATGAGTATCTTGAACTTTTATGAGAAATCCACTCGACCCCTCCCCCACTCCCTCTTTCCTCCATTGGGATTACAAATTTAAAGGGAAAGTTGAGATATAAATCCCAGTCCCTCCTTTTTTATGTCTCATCGGGCACAGGGACCCTTGGATTAGTAGGGTCTACTGCTGTGTTTCTCACGAGGGAGTGTTCATTGCTTAGGACTTCTTTCTGGTCTTAGGCATGCCTAGGTTCCCACCTACCATACGCCCATAATGTTCTCATGCTTCCCAGAATAACACACCTATCGTGCCTGCATAGCTTGCGTTCTAGAACCTCCCTGTACCATGTCCACAGTCAGGAAGTTAAGGTACCTAGGGAAGGTGATTGATACTCAGTTGGCCTGACTACAGGGGCATTGTTATAATATTTAGGGGTTCAATCAATGACATCCTTATACAGGAGAAATGCAGAGGCTACTGATTCAGAGATGGGGTGTTAGGACAGGACAGAATCTGTGTGATGTGAAGATGGCAGAGACGCCCAATGAACACAAGTGACCCACAGATCTACTCTAGATTCTACCCTGAGGGCTCTGAAGACACTCCGATTTTTGTCTTGTGTCATTTCAAATTTAGAACTTAAGAGGTGTGTGTGTGTGTGTGTGTGTGTGTGTGTGTGTGTGTGTGTGTGTGTTTGCCATTTGTTACTGTGGCTTTGGGAGCTTCTAACATCCCCCGGGATCATGATAGTAATAACAACTGTCCTGTGTCTGCTTATCAGGATCTATGCTTATTGAGGAGGCAAAGGGATCCAGGAGAGTGGGGTTCTAGCTTCTGGCTGCTGTTCTTAGTTATAGTTTAATTTTTTGGTGCTGGGGGTGGATCCCAGGGCCCCTCACATACCTGAAGACCCTCTGTCATTGATCTCTGCCTTTGGTGTCTTTTTTATGGAATTGCCTATTATAGGCACTTCTCTACCCTGTGCAATTTTGGTTCTTACCTCTTTCTTCCCTCTGCTAGCTTTGCTCTTGGGGCCCTGGCATGAGAGTCACTGCGACTTTTGTGGAGGTAAAGGTGACAGACAGAGGACACCTAGATTTCCTGGTGATTGCTTTTTGCTTTCTGGATATTTCTGTCCGGAGTTTCCAGAGATGAGCAGAGTATACACATGATGAGTAAGTACACAGGACATCCTGTCTGCTAGGCTGGGAGATGTCACTCAGGGACTGGAACAGCTTCCAGCCTCTGTGCAGTGGGCAGGAAAGGAGAGGCATATGGCCGGTTATACTGAGAGTTAACTGCACCTGTGATAAAGCCTCATCTCAAACATCCTTCTTCCTTGTCTTGTTATTTTTCCAGGGTTGTTAGTGAAGGTCCCTTCCATAACAACTAACTCTTTATTTCAACTGCTGTCCCTCTACTCTGAGAAGGGAGACCCCATTTAGACATCTTCCCTGTGGAAATATTAATGAACAGGAAACAGGAAGTCTGTGGAGCACCCACCACCACCACGTTTTCTTCTCCCCAAGTTCTGTCCTTTTCCCTAGGATAAAAAGTGAGAATTTAATTTTTGTTTGTTTGTTTTTTGTTGTTGTTGTTTTAGTAGAGGAATTCTATATCTGTGCCACCCTGCTCTGCTCGAGGGCCTGTCTGGTGGCTCTGTAGGTCTGGCTCATCCTGTGCTGTAGGGTACCACCACATCTGCTTAATTTTCCCATCTTCCAGCCATGACTATAGGGAGTGTACCAGGCCTAGGACTCTTCCAGGAGCCTACTGTGAATAAGGTTTCCTGCCAGGTTCCTGCTCTATAGGAATGAGGATAATGTGCTGAGTTCGCCAATGCTCCCAGGGTGAGCTGTATGCCACCACGTCTCTCACCGGCCCTTAGGGACATGGTCTTTAAAAGTAGCAGTGAGTGAGCATGATTCCAAGGTGTCTCCTGCCAAAGGCCTGGGTGAGTGAGTCATCTTGGCTGGCTCTGCGCTGGCCTGACGTGGTACAGAAAGTCTTTCATTAGCGATGGGAGAGCAGTCCCTCAGGGAGGATCTGGATGAAGAGGGACAGAACACCTTTGTTTGGAGAACTGTCAGAGTATATCAGGATGTGACATCCAAGGGACATCTCAGGGGCATCACTTTAGCAGCTCAAGTGTTGGGTTCTCAGGGAAGGCAAATACTCAGGTAGCTGCGTCTCCCAGCATGGGTCCACCCATTTATGGAGCATCATTACTGAGCCAGTCTGAGGAACAAAAAGATGTCAGTCTTTATCCTTGCAGCTCTCTCAGGGAGACTGTAGACAGGTTTTGACTATAGTCAGAAATATTCCCTCTGGAATAATATCCAAAATGGGGTGGGCAGAGATGTAACTCAGTTAGTAGAGTGGATACCCAGCATGCACATGCCCTGGGTTCAAGCCCCACCACTGTATAAACCAAGCATTGTGGTGTACACCTGTAATCCCAGAACTCAAAGTAGAGGCAGGTGGATCAGATGTCCAGTGTTGTCCTTGGTTGCACTGTGAGTTCGAGGGCAGACTAAGCTACATGAGAGTTTGCCTTAAATATAAATTATAATAGTCACAGGCAATGAGTTTGTAACATGGGACAAATTCTGTGACCAGAAGGCCACATGTCTTACATCATTTATTACTTCCCAGCTTATAATAACCATTTTCATTCATGTTATGGGATTTCCCACTCGGTTCTGCAACTGCCTTGCCCCAAATGAACATTCAGAGACATATATTATTTATAATACTGTTGGCCAGTGACTAGGCTTCTTATTGGCTAGCTCTGTCTTATTATCCAATTTTTATTAATCTGTGTATTTCCATGAGCTTTCCAGAGAAAGCCTGATGCATTCTCTCTTCCTGGGCTCACATCCTGACCCCTGTCTGCCTACACTTCCCAGAATCCTCCGGTAGCCCTGCCTATCTTTCCTGCCTGGCCACAGTGTTTTATTCATTAACCAATAAGAGAAACATTGTACAGTAATACTTCCCCCATCACACTCTAGTTGCTGCTTGGTCTAGTATGGCTTGTATGACAAGGTACCTTTCACATGTTCCAAGAATTCCAGAGATCCAGTGTTCTTTTACAAAGCCAGCTGGGCTTTTTTCCCCCCTCCTACCCCAATCCCAGTCAGTGTTTTTGTGTTGAGAAGGACAGGGCCTATTCTTTCTGGGAGCTCTGGTGTTTGAGGAACCCCAGTGGTTTTATTCAACTATTTAGACCTGTACTGCAGTGGACCAGATTTCCAGTCCCCTTCCTCTCCATATTCCTTTTCTTGGGTCATAGCATAGTGACCTGATAGTGTTCCCATCTTCTTTTTCTCCCTCTTTATTCTCTCTCATACTTTTCCCCCCTAAGAGTTGCTACATGCAGAGATGGAGAGATAGTTAAGCAGTTAAGAGCACTGGCTGCTCTTCCAAAGGTTCTGAGTTCAATTCCCAGCAACTACTTGAGATTGAAGCTCTCTCTGGCATGCATGCAGACAGAGCACTCATACCTAAAAATACATACATAAAGAGTTGCTAGGCTGGGTGGTGGTGGCACATGCCTTTAATCCCAGCATTTGGGAGGCAGAGGCAGGCAGATCTCTGTGAGTTCGAGACCAGCCTGGTCTACAGAGAGAGTTCCAGGATGGCCTCCAAAACAATACAGAGAAGCCCTGTCTCGAACCCCCTTCACCCCAAAACAAAAAGAGTTACTATATGCTGAAACCCATCTTCAAGTGTGCTTCTTGGGGACCTGAATCAACTCACCTGCAGCCACCTTCTGGGCAGTTAAGGAGGAAACCTGTCTCCTGAATTAGGACCACACCTCCATCCTAAGCTGTGCAGACATTCATCACAGCTCCTCTGAGCTTCTGTCTTCCATGTCCATATATTTCTCCTTTGTCCACCCCCCCCCCAAATCCAACAAAAAAATGCAAACATAGGTGCCTGTTTCAGCTGTTCATTGCTGGAGGATTCCCAGGTAGCTATTTTCAGTTATCAGGTCACAGCAGATGTCTTGGTTCACGTGCATCATGGCTTTTTGCACACTAAGACTTGGCTTTCTGAGTCATCACATAGAAGAGCAAACTCATACCTCAGCTTGAGTGACAATTAGTTTAGCAAAGAACCAAGAGGTGCCAGGGATTAAGCATCATGCTTAAGGCCTTTGTAGGGTAAAAACTGCCATGAAATCTAGGAAAGTTTGTCTGTGTGTTCATAACTTTTCACCACATCTCTATTTCTGTAGTGTATTCTGATGTCTCTTGAAATTGTGACAAATTTTCAGCAAGAATTTGATAATATAGGTCAGCTGCACACCTCGTTTGCTGATTGACACACAGGTCACTCAGCCAACTGTCCCAGTGTAATCTTACTTTTCTCTTTAAGTCTTTCTCACAGGGGCACTATTATGCAGAATTCAAGATAGAGTTACGAATACTACTGTTAGGAGTTTTTCCCTCCCTGCCTGGACCCACAGCAGCCCCAGCCCCAAATAACACACAGAGACACTGTATTAGATATAAAGCTGTTGGCCAGTTACTAATGTTTCTTATCAGCTAGCTCTGTCTTAAATATTTACCCATTTCTATTAACATCAGTATTTCCATGTGGTCTCATCTTACCGGAGAGAGGGCCTGGACTTATGTTCTCTCAAGTCTCTACATCTTGATTCCTCCCTACTCCTTCCAGAATCCTCCTTGTCTCCTAGTCTCGCCTATCTTGCTTTCCTATTGGCCAATAGCACTTTATTCATTAACCAGTATGAGAAACATATTTACAGAATAACATCTCCCATCATCTCCTCTTTTCTGTCTAAAATAAAAAGAAGGGGTTTAACTTTAGCATAGCAAAATATATCATACATCAGTTATCAAATAAGAATCACAGTTAACAATATTTAGTCCATTAACATTCAGCACTATTTAAAGAAAATAATCTATCATCTATCCTATCTTTGTGAATCTAACTAAGGAAAACTATAACCATAACTATCTGTCTTCAACTCCATCAAAGACCACAGAAGGATAATATACAAACTCTAGAAATGACAGAGACAACTCACTGCCTGGTCAGTCACCTGAAGTTCTTCTGTAATGTTCCATCTTTAGCCTATTGGCCATAGTGTGTCTGGTAGACTCTTCAGCAAATCAGGAAACTTTAAACTGTCCACCTGTATTGGCAGTTTGTCAGTCACTTTTTTCTGTGTCCTGAAGAATGTCTTGCACTCTTTCATGAAGCAGGAACTCTGTAACAATGTCCATCTTGAATCAACAATCTCTTTCCTGTGGGTCCTGCATGTCCAGTTTATACAGCATAAAGTCAAACAGTCCAGACAAGAGCAGTATCTTGTCCAAATGGCTAGTCTTGCATATTGGAAGCAAACTCCATACACCTTTCTTTAAGGTTCATTTTCCTTTCTGACACAAGTGGTATTTGCAGGATCAGTTGTGCCTCACTGTTAACAAAAACCCTAAACCATTTCAAATGCCATATTCTATAGGTCTTTGAAAGGTTTGAAGAATGTCTATTTATCTCAAATGCTTCTCTGTATATCTAGAAATTCTAACTAACTTAACTCTAAGTTTTGACTATCATAGGTAACTATCTATAATCTGTGCTAAATTACACATTACATTTCTAACTGAGCTATATAAACACAATGCCTAAACAAGAGGAGAAATATACATATCACAAAATTGACCTTAAATTATATCAATAAATGAAAATCCATTCCAAAACAAAACATACATTTCTATACCATAATTCCCTTTTTAACCTTTAAAAAGAGATTGGTTGTGATCATTAACCATTTATAACCAAGCCTACATAAATGAAAACAAACATTTATAAACAATATTTGGGAATTTGGGTATTGTTCTTTCCAAACTGCTTCCTCTGGTAGGGGGCGCTGTCATGGGGATCCTAAGAAGATGAAGGAATCCTGGCTGTAGTCTGCAAGGCTGGCTTGTTCCAGCTGTTTTGAATGTTGGATCACCTGGGGCGCTGTTTCAGGGGGTCTTGCTTGATCAAACCACATTAGTCTGGAAGGAATCCATAGCTTTTCATTTTCTGTGGAAACAAAAATAGAAATCCTTTTCCCCAGTAACCTGTCCTTAGACTTAAATTTTGAAGTCAAAGCATTTTTAAAATATATAAGTTGAATTGATCCAGCAGCATTTCTTTTTAATAGCTGTTGTTATTTCCTCATTAGTCAAACGATACAAAGACAATATAATACCATACAGTACCCAGATTCTCTCTGTGATTTCCATCATTATGTGGCTTTTTTATTACTCTATTTTTTCTACTTCTATTTTCTCATTTTTTTTTTTTTTTGAGACAGGGTTTCTCTTTGTAACTTTATCTGTCCTGGAATTAACTCTGTATACCAGATTTACTTTGAAATCACAGACATCTTACCTCTGTCTCCCGAGTGCTGGAATTAAAGGCATGTGCCACCACACCCAGCTACTCTCTGTATTTTTAAAACCATTTTATCCTTTTTCTCTCCCAAGCCTACGTATATTTTAAAACACACTGTAAACCTTTAGAGGTTTGTCTTAATCTGAATTTGTCTTTACTGTAAATCTTCATATTTTTCTGGTCACGAGTCTTTTACCTGGTAAACAACATTGATCAAATGAAACCCATAGCTGTATTAGCCACGGTCTATCAGAGATGACCTCGGGTACCACCAGAACTGAGAGCTGTGCTCACTGCCTTGGTCTATGCTGCTATCCAGCAGCATGTTGCCGGCTTAGAGATGTGGTCACTGCCATTGCCAGATTTTGTACACACCATTAAGTTGTTAGCAGAGCTCTTTAAATGCCTTGAGGATTTTTTTTTTTTTTTTTTTTGCCACTTATGCTGTCAGGAAAGCTCCCTTAAAGGAGCCGCGCAAATTTCTGCTTGTCTCTAGCAAAACAGAGCCCAACTGAGAAAAATGTTGATAGCAAGAAGCCTAGCTTGTCTCTGTTCTTTTGTTTCTAAAACCCTTTTTAAGCTTTTGTTAGGTTTTAAGTGGAAGTTCTCAGGTCCATGTTTGGTGCCAATTTGTTAGAATTAGTTTTTTCCCTGCCGGCCTGGACCCACAGCCGCACTAGCTCCAAATAACACACAGAGATACTATTAGATATAAAGCTGTTGGCCAGTTACTGTCTTAAATATTAACCCATTTCTATTAACATCAGTATTTCCATGTGGTCTCATCTTACTGAAGAGAGGGCCCGGACCTATGTTCTCTCAAGTCTCTACATCTTGACTCCTCTCTACTCCTTCCGGAATCCTCCTTGTCTCCTAGTATTGCCTCTCTTGCTTTCCTATTGGCCAATAGTGCTTTATTCATTAACCAATATGAGAAACATATTTACAGAATGACATCTCCCATCATACTACATGAAAAAAAAATAAAGTAGAAGTCCCTCTATTAGTGCTCACAGCATGTAAATAGAATGCGAGTTCTATTTACACTGAGTAGTCAAATTCTTTCATGCAAACTCCATGAATGACCTGGTACCTAATGCACTTGTATGTTTGTGTAGTGATATGGCACATGGTTAAAAATATCCTTCATCCACTAAATTATTTGATCTTAAATTCTGTGCTTAGGGGGAAAATGCCTTAGATTTGCACATGAATGGATCACATTATAATTACTGCATCTTAGGGCTATAAAGAACAAATATAATCCGTAGAATATGTTAAAATGTCAAATCATCAACAGTATGTTCCTGTCACCAACACTACCATCATTACCATCATCATCATCATTATGGCTGTTCATTACACTGTTACAAATCTCTCCTTCTGCTGGAACTTCTAATGGCTGAATATCCACAACAAAGGGAAAGACAGAAGCCAGCTGCTATATCATCTATATCCTTTGTAGGAGAACTGTGTTGCTTTTTTTTTTCCCCAAACTGAACTGAAAGTGATTCTTAGAATAACTTAGAATGAATAGCAAAAGTGTTCCAAGCGACAACAGTTAGGACTGAGCGTGTGGATGGAGCAATAGTCATTACATGAATGGAGGAATAAAGAATACATATTCCTTGGAGTCCATGATCAGGAAGTTCCAAGTGCAGCTCCTGGGAACTTCAGAGGCACAGCAAGCTGTGGTCAGCACAGGACAACAGGTTCCTATGTGCACCGCACTCCCAGCATGCCTTTTGATTTCCTGGTATTTTCCAGCCATGATTTCATTTATCTTTGCAACACTGTATTAGTGGCTTTTCTATTGCTGTGATAAAACACCACAAATGATGCAACATATAGAATAAAGCATTTATTTGGGTTTACAGTTCCGGGGGTGGTAAGCATCCTGGATGTCAGGGTGCAGGCGTGGTGTTTGGAGCTTGAAGTTGAGAGATGACAACGAGAACCAGCAGGAAGCAAAGAGTAAACTGGGAGCTCAAAGCCTGTCCCCAGTGACATAATTCTTTCAGGGAGATGACTTCTTGCAATCCTTCCCAAATAGTGTTACAGTGTCCCAATGTGGTGGGAGATGTTATTCTGTAAATATGTTTTTCATATTTTTTATTAATAAATCCCTGTTGGCCAATAGAAAAGGAAGATAGGTGGGACTAAGAAACTAGGAGGAAGTAGTTAGGAGGGGTCAGGATGTAGAGCGTGGAGGAATCAAGATGCCTGGGCCCGCCACACTCCGGTAAGATGAGCCACATGGAAATACTTAGAATAGTAGAAATGGGTTAATAATTGAGACAGAGCTAGCCCATAAACAATAATGGTAATTGGCCAACAGGATTGTATCAAATACAGTGTCTCTGCATGTTATTTGGGGCCAGCGCGCCAGACTATCGGTGGGTGGGCTGGCGGAAAACATACATGTTACAGTTGATGCCCAACGTGGCTATAAGAACTTTCACTTAAAACTTGATAAAAGCTTAAAAAGAGATTTTAGAAACAAAGGAACAGAGACTAACAAGACTTCTTGGTAGCAACATTTTCTCAGTTGGATTTGTTTTGCTGTAGACAGAGATTTGTGCGGCTCCTTTAAGGGACGTTTCCAAAATTAGCATAAGCGTCAAAAAAACGCCTTGCTTTTAAAGAGCTCTGCTAACAATTCATTGGTGTGTTCGAGAACTGCAATGAAGGTTTACACTGTATTTTAAAAAATACGCTGGCTTGGGAGAGAAAAAGAAACAGGATACTGTTACAGCAGGTTTCCCCGCCGGCTGCCGCTGGTTCTGCCGCCATTGTCCTGCAACCACGTGTGCCCCAAATAACACTCAGAGACTCTGTATTTGATACAATCCTGTTAGCCAATTACCATTACTGTTTATGTGCTAGCTCTGCCTTAATCATTAACCCATTTCTATTTATCTAAGTATTTCCACGTGGTCGTCTTATGGGGAGCCGCGCGGCAGGCTTCCTGCTTCTTCCCGGGCTACATCTCGACTCCTACCTACTACTTCCTCTTCCTCCTCCTAGTCTCCTAGCCCCGCCTATCTAGTTTTCTATTGGCCACAGTGCTTTATTAACCAGTATGAGAAACATATATACAGAATAACATCTCCCATCAGGATACAATGGTTTAAAAAAGAAAAAAGGAAGTAGAATGGCTGGGTGTGGTGGCACATGCCTTTAATCCCACACTCAAGAGACAGAGGCAAGCAGATCTCTATGATTTCAAAGTGAACCTGGTATACAGAGTTAATTCCAGGACAGATAAAAGTTACACAGAGAAACCCTGTCTCAAAATATGTAAAAATAGAAGTAGAAGAAATAGAGTAATAAAAAAGCCACGTAAAGATGAAAAGCACAGAGAAATTTTGGATACTATACACAATTCTGTTGTCTTTAAATTATTTGATTGCTGAGAAAATAACAACTAATAAAAGAAATGCTGCTGGATTAATTCAATTTATATATTTTAAAAATGCTTTGACTCCAAAATTTAAGCCTAAGGACAAGTTACTGAGGAAAAGGATTTCTATTTTTGTTTCGACAGAAAATAAAAAGCTATGGATTCCTTCTAGACTAATGTGGTTTGATCAAGCCAGACCCCCTGAAACAGCACCCCAAGTGATCCAACATTCAAAGCAATTGAGGCAAACATTGCAGACTACCGCCAAGATTTTTGTGTCTTCTTAGGATCTCCCATGACAGCGCCCCCTACCAGCAGAAAATAGTTTGGAAAGAACAACATCCAAATTCCCAAATATTGTTTATAAATGTTTGTTTTTATTTAAATGGGCTTGGTTATAAATGGTTATGACCACAAGCAATCTTTTTAAAGGTAAAAAGGGAATTATGGTATAGATATGAATGCTTTGTTTTGGAATGGATTTTCATTAATTGATACAATTTAAGGTCAATTTTGTGATATGTACATTTCTTCTATTGTTTAGGTATTGTGTTTATATAGCTCATTCAGAATGTAATGTATAGTTTAATACAGATTATAGATAATTACCTATGATAATGAGAACTTATAGTTAAGTTAGTTAGGATTTCTAGATATGCAGAGATGTATTTGAGATGAATAGGCATTCTTCAAACCTTTCAAAGATCTACAGAATATGGCATTTAAAATGGTTTAGGATTTTTCTTGACAGTGAGGCACAACTGTAACACCTGGTAACACCACCTGCATCAGAAAGGAAGATGGACATCAAAGAAACACATTATGGAGTTTGCTTCTAATATGGCAAGACTAGCCATTTGGGCAAGGTACTGCTCTTCTGGACTGTTTGACTTTATGATGTATAAGCTGGACATGCAGGACCCACAGAAAAGTGACTGATGATGCAAGATGGACATTGCTACAGGATTCCTGCTTCATGGAAGAGGTTGCCTGTCAGACAGTCTACAGGACACAAAGAAAAATGACTGACAAACTGCCAATACAGGTGGACAGTTTAAAGTTTCCTGCTTTGTTGAGGAGTCTGCAGACACATTATGGCCTATGGGCTGAAGATGGAACATTACAGAAGAACTTCAGGTGACTGACCAGGCAGTTGAGTTGTCTCTGTCATTTCTAGACTTTATATATTATCCTTCTGTGGTCTTTGAAGGATTTGAAGACAGATAGTTATGCTTATAGTTTTCCTTAGTTAGGATTAAAGATAAGTTACATATAGGACTTTAAACTCACAAAGATAGGATAGATGATATTTTCTTTAAGTCTTACAAAATGTTAATGAACTAAATATTGTTAACTGTGATTCTTATTTGTTAACTGTTGTATGATATATTTTGCTATGTTAAGGTTAAAACCTTTCTTTTTATTTTAGACAGAAAAGAGGAGATTATGGGAGATGTTATTCTGTAATTATGTTTTTCATACTGGTTAATTAATAAAGCCCTGTTGGCCAATAGAAAAGGAAGATAGGAGGGACTAAGAAACTAGGAGGAAAGAGGAAGTAGTTAGGAGGAGTCAGCATGTGGAGCCGAGAGAGATCAGATGTGGCCTGCTGCTCTCTGGTAAGATGAGCCACGAGGAATTACTTAGATAAATAGAAATGGGTTAATAATTAAGATAGAGCTAGCCCATAAATGATAATGGTAACTGGCCAACAGGATTGTATCAAATACAGAGTCTCAATGTGTTATTTGGGGCTGGTGCAGCTGTGGGCCCAGACAGGTGGCGGTCTGGCTGGTGGAAAACATACATGTTACACCAATGTCTAAAACTCTGGAAGGGATATCATTCAAAACTACCAAAGTCTACCCTGTTCAAGTTTTAAAATGTTTCTTATAGATAATAAATAACAGTCTACCTTGTTCAAATTTTAAAATGTTTCTTATAGACAAGTTAATAGTATCCAGCACTCTTCACAATGAGAAGGCAGCCACTGTTTCATGGCTAAGTACAGAATGGGGAAGCTGATGTTGATTGTCATGGTTTTCACATGCTCTGGACTCAGCAGAAAACTGTAGGTACTGGAGCTGGAATTTTGGACAAGCTGCAAGGAACTGTTTTGGAAATACATGGAAGCTGTGCATCAGTCGTGTCTCCATCCCTGGCTTACAGAGATGGACTTGAAAGTTTGAACCCTTGTTCTTGGGCTCACCACCATCATTAGGTGGGTGGGCAGATGGGAATGCTCATTAGAGATGATGGAGAATTACAAACCATGACAATGTCAGATGGGTACCATGTTATATCCATGTGGCTAGACAAAAGTAAACTCAACTGACTTGTCCCTGTCCAGACAAGTGGCAGTTTCAGAAGAAAAGAGGCAGGGCTTGGATCTGCTGGTGTTCCTGAAAAAACACTAACACACTTGAGCATGTGACTCTGGAAGGCTTTGCTTTTCTCCCCAATTCCCTCTGCCTTGCTAAGAACACCATTAGATTATATTCCTGAATCCACACCCCATCAAGGTATCTTTCCCCTTGGCCACTTCCTCTTCCTGATGACTACCAAGTCCCAGATACCAAAGTATTGAAATCCAGCAATCAAAAGTTCCCTTTGGCTCACCTAATTAACCTGTCCAATCAAAATTAGACATCTCATCCTAATGTGGGTTTGCCCTTGTACCTTAATAAACTACCATTTTCTTATGTGCCATGTCTGTCCCTCCTCTATTCAGAAGTATTCCTTTGTTAGTACTCCAGGGCAAATACCTCTTCCCCCTTTTCCTGTTCCCTTCCCTTTCTCCCTTGTCCTCTACCTCCCATCTTTGTCCCTTATCCCTGCCCTGTGTACCTCGGGGTCATTCAATTTCCTTACTGCTGAGAACTTGGTCTTGGGGTCCTGAGCTGATACTTTCCCTTTCAGTCTCAACCCCAACAATTTTTTCTCTAGCAAATGCAACATACATAATCAGGACCAATGTTAGTTCAATATGAGTAATGTTTTCATAAAAGAGGAAATATGCACACAGACATATACACAAGGAGAGGATTATGGACTGAAGGATTCATTAGACTGGCTTTCAGGGTATGGTCTGGGTAGTTGAGCTGTGACTGTCTCACAATGGAAAGGCAAGGATGGAAAGCCCAGGAATCTGGTAATTGGGAGGTTGGGTATCTGCTTAGTTACTATCTGTTAATGAACCCCTGGGGGATTCCTGCAGAACTGGGGAGTTTTTCAGTCTACATAGGAATCCTGATGATGTTTGATTTAATACAGGCCACAACAGAACAGATAAATTTGCCAATGAGAGTGAGGGCAAGCGGGCAGAAGGCAAGTCTCCTTCTTCTATGTCATCTCAGCTGCCATCAGACAGTGTGGTTCAGGTTAGAATGGGTTTCCCTTCTTCAAATGACCTGATTAAGAAAATCTCCAAGAGGAGTGGTTCAGCAGTATGTCCTTTAGTTGATTTCAGATGTAGTCAAGTTGACAGCTAAGGTTAGCCATCACATTCTCTCTGAAAAGCTCAAAGGAATCAGTGCCTGAGCTCCCTCAACACATGGATCTAGGACTTTAGCCTCCAGATCTGTGAGACATTGCATTTCTGTGGTTTAAGCTGGCTAGCATCCAGTGTTTTGTTACAGCGCTCAGGAGGACCAGTTCAAAGGTACTACAGTAATACAAAGGAGGTGGACATTTCTAGACAAGGCTTCAGGTGGCAAGAGAAAGCAGCTGTGTAGAACATGTCCAGATAACTTTTCTATGATCAAAGTTTCTCTTAGATCTGGTCCTACCACAAGCTCTACCTTCACGTACAGTAGGCAACAGGAACAGCCCCCCAAGTTCTGAGGCTGAACAAGAGAGGGACATGGCAGATGGAATCTTAAGAAAAAACATATGGTAGCATCCCATTCTCTGGACTGTTTGAAAGGCATATTGCTGCCAGACCTAAGTCCACAGGAATGTTAGAGCAAGTCTGAAGAATTGCAGCTGCAAAGGAAATTAGGCAAACTTTAGTTTCTTTATGCTACCTTTCTGCCTTGCTCCTTTCCCCTTAGCCTTCAGAAGATCAAAAGCGGTTCATTGATCTAGTTCACACACATACCAGGCTCCAGGGGAGGGGTAAGATTAAATTATTGTCCTCAAATACTTCCAACGCATCTAGGAAATGAAGTGTCTGTCGATTTTTGTTGTTGTTATTGTTGCTCTAACAAAATACCTGAGGCTGGGTGTATGATAAGACATTTATTTATCTGGCTCACAAGAGTGGTCACTGAACTTCATGGGCTAGACTGCTGCCAGTATTCTGGGAAGAACTCCTGGCTGCCTTTCAACATGAAAGAGAGGGAAGAAAGGACACATGAGAATCCCAGCACCACGTGGCAGCTAACAATGGTCTCTAACTCCAGTTCTAGGAGATCTGGCACCCTCATACAGATTTACACGCAGGCAAAACACCAATGCAAATTAAATAAAAATAAATATTAAAAAAAGAAAATGTGTTGGCTGGATGATCAGGGACTTGGAGAGAGCATGTTTGGGGAATTGGAAAGAAAGACATCTGGGGAAGAAGTATGGGGATAGAGCTCTCCAAATGGGCAAAGGGTGTGAAGATACTTATTTTCCATGTAAATGCTAATCAAAAGGTGGCTTCAGCTGAGGAGGAGGAGGAGGTCAGTAATCAGGGAGAGAGGAGGACCCGTTCTGTGGGCAGTCAACACATTTTCCCAGTCATTCCTGTCATTGTCCAGTGAACATGTTTGGGCATACATAAATATATATAAAGACGATATTTGCATTTTTTCTATTTCATTATCATGTGATATAATGCTGTAAATGTGTATATTGTCACATTTAAGTTATGAGACACTAAGGGACATTGTGACCCATTCTAAAATATGTAATATGGTTGCAGTTGTGTATGGGACAGTTATGACCTGGTTATTGTTTTCTTTTGTAAATTGAGCATAACATAAGGAGGTGTGATTATGTGTCAAATTGACAAGGGGTGAAATTGTGATGCCTAAACTTGGTTGTCAACTTGACTGCCTTTGAAATAAATTACACCCTAGGCTGCTGAGTACTCTACTGACCTACTGATGGATTTTCTTTCTTTTCTGGTTGTTTTTTCATTTTTTTTTTTTTTTGAGACAGGGTTTCTCTGCATTTCTTTGGAGTATGTCCTAGAACTCACGTCACTCTCTAGACAAGGCTGGCCTAGAACTCACAGGGATCTGCCTGCCTCCCAAGTGCTGGGATTAAAGGCGTGTGCTACCAACACCTGGCTCCCTTTCTTCTTTTTTGAGACAGGATTTCACTATGTAGCTGTAGTTGTCCTGAATCTCCCTATGTAGACTGGGTTTGTTTGGCCACAGACTCAGAGATAGACTGCCTCTGCCTCCCAAGTGCTGGGATTACAGGTGTTGGGCTCCACCATGCCCAGAGGTATTCATTGGAACATTTGAAGCACCCTGAATCTGGCCCACAACACTGCTGATAGCTCATGTAATATGACATAGAAGAAAGAAACTTTGCTTTTTGCCTGCTCGCTGTCTCTGGCGACATCTCGTTCATCTCTTCTGTTGCTAGAGGCTGCACTAAATCCAGCCTCCTCAAGGTCCCAAGAAAGACCAAAAGCCAGAGGCTCTCCAGGAAGCCTTCAGAACTGCTGCGACAGATTGAGACTGCAGAGACAAGCAGTCCTGTGGACTGAACAACTACAGGATTCTGAGCTGTTCTACCACGAGACACTTTGTTGTACACCTAGACCACACCTATGCCTAAAATTAAACAGACACACATTCAGTGTATTAGTTCTGGACATTTAGAAACATGTGACAGCTGTTCTTGGTTGTTAGCGTGACTACATTTGGAATTAACTGGAATCTAGAAATGGAGGGCACACCTGTGAGGTTTTTTGTTTGTTTGTTTGTTTTTGGGTGGGGGAAGGCTTGTTTTGAAGTGGGTGGGTCCAGACCTTTAAGGTAGGAAGGCACGTGTCTTTGATCGGGATCTGGAGGCAGGAAGATACACCTTTAATCTGGGCCACACCTTCTGCTGAAGTCTCTTTGCCTGCTTGCCCTCACATTGCTAGCACATGCATTCCAACACTGGCATTAGAGCCTACTTCCCTGGGACTCCAGTATACTCCGAAGAGCAGAGGACACAAAAGACACACAGCCACAAGGACTGAGCAGCTACTGGATTCTTGCACTTTCTCTTCATATGAAGTATGTGAAGGAGAAGGGGAAGAGGCATATTTCACATATGTATATGAAACATGTACGGAGAGCGGGTCATTGCAGGAGTTCAGATAGTCTAGAGAACCCTGACTGATACAGAGAACCCTTATAAATCCTGTGCACCTCTTCTCCCTTTGCTGCTCCTTCTTTCGTGAGGATCGATGGAGAGGCTGACTTACATTTTTGTGTCTAGTCCTTCAGGATTGATTTCCACATCAAAGCCATCGCACCTTTTAAACTGAGTTGGGAAATGTTCCTTTTCTAGTCCCTAAAATTGTCTAGGGGAAGTTTGAAATCATTTTTCTTTAATGTCTGACTAATTTAAAACGTGAGTGTGAGAAACAGCCCAGGCTTAGGCTACTTTTTTTTTTTTTTTTTTTTTTTGAAAGAGATTTCTGCCTCCTCGTCAGTTTTAAAAAGCATGGCTTTATTTTTGATTTTCCAATTTAGATACATTTACTTATGTATTTTTGTGTCCGTGTACGCGGTGTTTAAGCATGCTTGTGACACAGATTATGTGTGGAGGCCCCAGGACATGTAGGGTTCTGTTCTCCTGGGAATTGAATTTGGCCGCGAAGCTTAGTAGCAAGTGTCTCCACCCACAGAGCCATCTCACTGGGTCCAGATTTTTGTTTATCTTTTAAAGGAAATTGCTTATCTCCCAGGCTTCCCAGATTATGAACATGCAAGGTTCAGTGTAACTGGATTATGTTCCTGCACTCTAGATTTCTTTTTCCCTGATGAAGCTTGGTTTTCCTCACTGAAGGAAGGTAGGCACCAGGTAGGCGTTTCCGTCTTCGCCCTGTCATTATTTCTGCTGGGTTTTCTCCCCAACTTCCCCCACTTTAGACGTTTCCAAGCAGTTTCCCAGTCAGACTTCAGCCTCGCCCCGCCCCGCCCCCAGCTGCCAGGCCCCGCCCCCGAGGAGACCCGCCCTCCTCCGAGGATCCGGAAGTGGGTTTCCGGAAGCCGGAAGCGAGCGAGCGGAGGGGACCCGGAGTCGCCGTGAGCTGCGTCGGAGGGTCGGGAGGCGCTGGCGATGGCGGAGAAGTTTGATCACCTGGAGGAGCACCTGGAGAAGTTCGTGGAGAACATTCGGCAGCTCGGCATCATCGTCAGCGACTTCCAGCCCAGCAGCCAGGCGGGGCTCAGCCAGAAACTGTGAGTGGCGGCGGGCGAGCCCCGCCCGCGGGTCTGGGGACCCCGCTGGGCCCATTGGGTTCATCCTGGGACTCTGCGGGGCGGGGGCCCCATCCTGACTCCATGGGGGTGGGTGTAGCTCCGCCCTGAATCCACTGGGGAGAAGGCTGGAACCACTGGGACCCTGCAGGCAGGGCTGTGACTACTCTGACACCACCGCACCCCACTCTGCCCCGCCTCACCCCACCGCATCCCGCTCCGTCCCACCGCACCCCGCTCCAACCCACCGCATCCCGTCCCGTCCCGCCCCACCCCACCTCATCCCACACCCCACCTCATCCCACACCCCACCTCATCCCACCTCACAGCGTCCTGCCCTACACCCCGCCCTATTGTGCCCTGCCCCGCCCCATCCCATCCCACCCCACTGCACCCCATCCCACTTCATACGAGCCCACCCCATCCCATCCAACTCCCACCCCACTTCACCCCACCCCACCCCACTCCACCCCACCCCATCCCATCCCACTCCACCGGGGAGGCTGACTCCACGCCTAGCCTGAGTGAACCATGCACCCGCTGCATAGGCCTGGGTGTGGAAGAAGACCACAGGGTTGATTTGATTTTTTTTTAGCAATATCTTTGGTGGTCATACAGCCAGGTTTTGGAATGACGGACAGGAAAACACAAAATGTTGCAAAGAATGCCTCACTGTCGCCTAGGGGAAACACTCTCAGTGGGGCAGTGAAGTGATGTAGGGTGGTTCTAGAATGTAGCTGAGGTTCAACCTGGCGGGGGGGGGGGGGGGGCATGGGTTTCTTCTTGCAGATCACAGTGGGCGGTGCTGTACTCAAAGCTGAAGCCCACTGCTCCCTACTGCCAACCCAAAATCCCACTCAATGGGATGTTGCAGAAACATGTCTTTGCCCTTTCTTTACCTTCATCCCAAGTTTAGAAGGAAAGTTATTAAGTTGAGGGCATTTGTCAAGTCCAAAGGGTGTCTCCAGAATCCTGTGAGCTGCCCAAGGTGAAGCCCGTTAAGGGGGCAGGGGTCTCCTGACTTCCCTCTAAAGCAGCCACTGCTCTTGAGATAGAAAAGCTAACATGAGGGCACAGGCACAGAAGTATTTAAGGTTCATCTAGCAGGCTGAAAGCCACCCCCAGCTGAGACACATCCAGCTCAGCAGAAAGCCAAGGCCTACTTCTATTCTAGTGTCTGGACCTGGGAATCTGCTGGAACCCCCCACCCCCACGGTCTCCTAGCTGGAATGGATACTGCCCTAGAAGTTATTCTTACCCACAGTTCAGTCTGTTAGAACTGAGTGCAAGGTTGTATCTAAAGCTGAGATGTTTACCAGAGTAGAGGGGAGTGGTATCTTACACTCCTCCTCAGGGAGGCTTTGTGGGAAGAAAGCAAGCTGGAGCATTGTCTGAACCCTTACTGTTTCTCCCAGGACCCCATGTTTCTCTGCTTAGTTAGTGTGGTTGTCCTCATACCCAGCTGCCCCCTGGGTTATCCGCTGCAATGTCCAGCGACCAGTGCTGTGTGTGGGCTGCGCTTGTTGTGCAATCTGAACTAACCACATACCCCACTCTGCCTTTCCCAGGAACTTTATTGTTACTGGCTTACAGGACATAGATAAGTGCAGACAGCAGCTGCATGATATCACGGTGCCTCTAGAAGTTTTTGAGTAAGTACCACTGTGGATCTCTGTCGGCTCTGAATCTGGGTTAGCTGTGCAAGTCAGTGTGCTGAGGGAGGCGTGGCCCTGGTGCTTTGGAACTGTCTGTGAGAGGAGCAGACAGGAATGCCTTTTTTCATGGGATGTAGTAGGGTTACAAAAAGGCATAGGTGTCACTCTGGGGTTATGTTGTTGAAAGCAGAGTCACATGAAAATGAGAAATTGAAAGCTTGTTAAATATATTAAAACAGGTTTCTGAGTTCAGTGGAGAAAAGCCCCAGGCCAAAGAAAAAGCTCAGGCATTCATAAAGTAAAGAGCTGTGCCTGGGTGTTGTGGCACACGACTTTGATCCCAGCACTTAGGAGGAGGCAGAGCCAGGCGGTTCTCTGAGTTTGAGGCCAGCCTGGTCGACAGAGAGTTTCAGGACAGCCAGGGCTAAACAAAACAGGAGTTGTGTGTGGGCTATATAATACAAAGAAATAAGAAAGTATACCCACAGACATCTGGAAAAATAGCTTAGGAAGCTTCATGTGGTGAACTGGGCTTGGGAGGTGGTCCCTCCTCTGTTGGGAGGAAGGAGAGGTGGCTATGGCGGGCCATCTTTCTACTGGAGTCCTGTAGACTTGTCGCAGCAGTGGCCAGGAAGACAGTGGGCTGCAAACTGCAAGGAACAGGTGCCTTTGGCGTATTCACAAACGGGCAGTAAACACATTGTGGGAGGAATACAGGCTCCCCTGACCTTGTTAGCACACACTTCGCTGGGCACATGGACTGCCCAGAGCAGGGATAAAATAACCTCAGCACTTAAGCCTAGTGTTGGCTCTGTATATCCACAGAGGTTGGGGTCAACTTTTGAGCCCCATTGTGTCTCCCTGCTCCTCCCTTTACCTTCCCCATGTAGCATGTCCTGAGCAGTCATGCTGGTTTGGAGTGGACTCCAGATCTCAGCTGTGTTTGTCACAGGCCTGCACCACTTTTAACTTGTTTATCATACAGGCTGCTAGAGGATCCAAATGGCAGTAGTCTTTGTGTGTTCATTTTCTTCCTTCCTTCCTTCCTTCCTTCCTTCCTTCCTTCCTTCCTTCCTTCCTTCCTTCCTTCCTTCCTGTCTTCCTTTCTTCCTATCTTCCTCCCTTCCCTCTTCCCTCTCTCCCTGCTCCCTTCTTTCCTCTCTGCTCCCTCCCTCCCTTTCTTTTTTATGAAAATGCATTGTGAATGGTGAGTGCTGACTATGTAAAGGGTTACAGCTTGTGAGGCTTTCTGGGGTTCATAGTGATTATTACTTGATTCATGAGCTGCCAGACACAGAGGTGATTGCTTGGAGAAATTTGAGAATTTAAAAGAACCTGGTTCCTAGACTAGACTACTGGATTTTTTTTTTTTTTTTGTGCTAGTTTCCAGAAAACTTGAGGTTAGGTGAGTCAGCTGTGTGTTAACTGAGATGTTGTTTGCAGATACATTGATCAAGGTCGAAATCCCCAGCTCTACACCAAAGAGTGCCTGGAGAGGGCTCTTGCTAAAAATGAGCAAGTTAAGGGGAAGATTGACACAATGAAGGTAAGACAAAGGCGGTCATGTCTGTGTGCACCTACAAGAGCACACCTAGCAAGCATGCAGGTGTGACTGATGGGCTTTGCTGTTCTCTGTGGGCTGTTCATGGTGGCCACACAGTGGGTTTCTGGCACATGTAATAGTTCTGTTGAATGTCACTGAGCCACAGTCCTTTGAAAAACACGAAAACAAATGGGCAGTCATACATTTTGTCTGGTGATGACTCTGGCCAGTGGGGCTTTCATTGTGGCCTTCATGTGGCTTCCCTTGGGTGACATCTAATGTCAGTGTGCCTGTTATTCTGTGTCCACCCTGACTGGAGGCCTTTTCTCTGCCAGTGGGCTGCAGGTGGAGGATTCTGGGAGGTTTGTGTTGTCTCTAGTGTCTGACCTCCAGGCCCCTAGAAACTCGGATGACACTCTCTGCAGAGAACTTGGCCATCTTGCCTCGATGAGATTTAGGGAGCTGTGTCTTGAGCATGTACTGCAGTTCCTCTGGTGGATGTGCTGGGTGTGGCCTGCAGTGAGAGTCTGTATACTCTGTGTGTTCTGGGCTCCCTGCTAGCCACCAGGCCCTGACTTGTGTTCTGTTCTCCTTTGCCTGCTCATGTTCCGTTTGCACAGTGAGCCTTGCTGCCTCCCTCTGAGGGCTTGCAGGTCTTCCTTAGAGTTTCTTCCCCCGGGCTGCTGGTTGGGCTGCACAATTTTCTTTGTCTGCCCACTGTCCACTTTGCATGCTAGTTAAGTTCCTGAATCATATGTCTGCCCCATTCTGCTCACTACCTGCCTGATGTCAGCTGGGCACACGTGCTGGTGTATCTGCTGTGTCCAGGTGTTCAGAAGGCTCTAGCTGAGTGGCGGCAAGGAGGATGGGCTCCATCTGAAGTGGGAGTGGGTCCACTTAGCCTCGAGCCCGTACATCATATTTCCAGTCAGTTCGGGCTGAGGACTTGCTGGATGTCCAGCAGAAATCCCCTCTGTGGACACAGTGACTGACCCTTGGGGAAGAGGCTTCAGGTCCCATCAGCATCTTAGGCTCACCATCTTGGGCTGTGCTAGAGTGCACTGCCCATTGATGGGTGCCTGTGTGGCCAATCTTCCTTGTGCACCTGTGTGTGGCACTCGGTGTCATCTCTCACCTGAGATCTGTGACAGTCTCAAGGCACACTATTGCAGCCTTCGTGTCTCTAGTGGCCATCAGTTAAAACTTGTGAAAACCCTTTTCAGTTTTTGTAGTGAGGTAGCACGTGTCTCCCCGACTTTGGCCTTGTGGCCTGTAGAATAGAGGCTTGGGGTGCACACACATTGGACAACTTCTAAGACTGGGATAGAAGAGATGTGAGGGGACGAGTGCTTGGAGACCCATGGCGTTTGCAGGAGATGACACGTTTCCTGCGCTTGGGATAGCTTCAGGAGGTGTTTGCATGTGTAGCCACGTGTGAGTCCAGCGAGTGACTGCTCCAGTGAGTGTTCTTTAAAATTGTGGTGTGAGTGCGGCCTGCAGAAATCATCTCCACTGTAGGGGAGCTCCTGGCTGAAGGGAGGGAGTTGTCTTAAAGATATAGTCCCCCTTCAGAGAGCTGGTGCCCCTGTAACACCTTAACTAATCGCAGTCAGTCTTGTAATTGGCTCCACCCCTTTGGGTGACCCAGTTGAAATTGTGGGCTCCTTGGAGGGGGTCGTGTTGTCTATAACTTGGATTTTTCTTGACACAGCTATTTTTGTTTGTAGAAATTTAAAAGTCTGCTGATTCAGGAACTTTCTAAAGTGTTTCCAGAAGACATGGCCAAGTATCGGAGCATTCGGGGGGAAGATCACCCACCTTCCTAAATGTATGAAGACCCCACATCTCACCGGGACTGATCCAGTGAGACGCTGTGCCTGCCGATGCTGCCTTCCAGCCATGGGAACTGGCCTTGTCCCTACCTCCTCCCATTGTTTGACCTTGTGGGACTCTGGGACTGGAGGAGTAGAGCTGTGCCCCAGATGTCCCCCGCAGCTCTCAGACCCTTGGGTGGTCCCTTCTTTCACCTCTAGGGCAGGAAGACAGCCTTGTTGAAATGTGACGTGAGATTGGGATTCTACTTGATATTTTCTTTTTATCTACTCTGTTCTGTTACAGTGTAATAAGACAATACTGGTTTTATATTTTACATTTTCAGATGTGCATAAGAATGCAACTGTTTTCATGAGTCTCAACTAGATGTGATAAAGTCTAAGTTTTACATGGCTAATTTTGTGTAATTATTTCTGTAGCATTTTTACAAGGTAGAACAGCATGTTATGTGAACAGTCAACTGTTAATTCCTGCAAGTGTTATATTCATAAAACATTGTTTTCTTCAGGCATGTAGGTAGGAAATGCTAAATCCAGCTTGTGCTCCCCTTCCCCACAGTCTGTTCCTTACAGGCATGAGCTAAAGAACAGACTTCTCACAGTGTTGGAAAGTGCTCTAGTGTGTGGACAGACCACAGGGAGTGTGCTACAGCTTCTTCCCTTCAGTGGATCTGGGGGCGGCCAAAGCGGGAGGGGGGGCAGGCAGTGCATCTGGCTGTGTTTTTAAGGTTAGCTGCCAGGCTGCTGGTTAACTAGCTCCC
The DNA here is from genome assembly GCA_030556225.1 of Cricetiscus sungorus. Lineage (NCBI taxonomy): Eukaryota > Metazoa > Chordata > Mammalia > Rodentia > Cricetidae > Cricetiscus > Cricetiscus sungorus. Next base: position 33,566,798 of record JANBXA010000398.1, read on the forward strand.
CCCCACCCCCTTGTGATGCTGGGCCTGCTTAGGGGGAGGATCTGTAGCAAAGCACCACAGACCAGGCATTTAAAAGGTGGAGGTGTGTTCCACAGCTTGTGAAGGCACAGACAGTCTTGTGTTCTCAGTAGGGAAAGATGAAGAGCAGTATCTTGATTGCCCATCAGCAATGGTTTAAATTACCATTTATTTTGAGTACAGGGATGGGGAAGTGCATGTGCATTGACACAGATGGTCAGTGTGTATCATGTCATAAGCGCGTGCTTGTTCAGGGACCATTAATTGGGGTCTTTGTGTTGTGGGATGTGCCTGAGAGTTTCTCCCAGGCAGTCATCTGCCTACTGTAGGGCCTGCCGCCTCTGGCCACCTCCAGGCTATGTTGTAGGAACTCCCAGGGCTGGCTTCCCCAGATCACCTGTCACTCACTACCCTTGCCTCCGCAGGTTCCTCTCTGTCATGTTCCATTGTGGACCAAAGTTCCAGGTTTACACTGTAATCCACATGCCCTAAGTGCATCCTTAACCACATATCAACAGCTTCCCTCTTCTTTCCACAGGACTCTTCCGCAGGAGCCTGCACATAGGTCTCTACTCATAAGTACTGGGCTCATCTGCCCTTACACGCGGTTCCAGTGTAAAGACACTTCTGTTAGTTCACTCACACCGCGTGCCTGCTGGCCTGTCACTAACAGTGCCTACCCAAGTCCCGAATGTTGAGCAGCCTCTCCATTCTCAGCTCTAATTACTCATGGTAGTTCTCGTTCCCTGTGTAACATTACCTTTGTGACACCAGGATTATCGAATCATCTAATAGTGTATCCAGCTGTGCCCTGGGGTCATAAGGACCCTGGTGATATCCATGTCCTCATTCCGTTAGCTGTAAAGAGGTTGCCTTACCTGGCAGAGGTGAGAGGACCTGCTTGGGTTTCCAGTGGTGCCCAGTGCAGCCACAGGGATCTACGAGAGGGAGAAGAAGCCCAGATAAATGAGAAGGCAGGGATGGCTATAGATGCCGAGCTTCTGCGTTTGAAGAAGCGGCCACAAGCTAAGGAAGCATGAACCCCCTGGAAGCTGAAACGAGGGAAGAAGTGTAGCCCTAAAGATATCTCAGTTTACCAACCTCCAGAGCTGTGGGGGGACAGATTCCTGTTACAGTAAGAAGTAACCTGTGCAAATGAGGTCAGGCACCTGTGACAGGATGCAATCTAGGCTCTGGCCTTTGAAGATGTGCTTACATTTTTACTTGCTTGTAGTCTTTGCCATGGCCCCTTTAACCAGCGGTTTGTGGAACACTTAATAGAGATGAAGCTATCACTCCCAGAAACACATTGCTGAGGAGACACTGAGAACAAATGAAGGATTTTGATAGATCTGAGGGGATTTCCTTGTGCTTTCTCAGCTGAAGATCAGTAGGGTCTGGGGGTTCTTTGCTCCCTGCCTGGAGGTAGCCTGGGATTACCTTAACAGCAGGAACCTGGTACCTTTCACACTGACTCACACCGCTTGGGAGGCCAGGCCCTCCTAATCAAGGCGTGCCAGGGCCGCCTCCCTCTGTCACAGCTGCAGGTGTCCCCGAGTTTCACATGGCCTTCCCTGGGTCTCAAGGGCGATTGCTGTCATTGCACAGAGTTTAATCCAGTATGTAGATTTTTAACATGACATCTGCAAAGATAACTTTCTGTAAGTAAGGTCATGTTTAGATTTCAGGTGGACTTACTTCTGAGGGGTCACCACCCAGTCCACATTGCTCTCCTGGCAGCTCTGGTCATGCAGTACTCTCATTGTGATGTTGCTTATCTGTATTGTCATCCATCTGAGGACCCAGCCCGGTCATGCCAGTGTCCGTCCTGTTCTTCCCAGAGCAGGTGGCTCAGGAGTTGAGAGGGATGGACCCAGGACATGAAAACACTAAATGCAGGTCTGTGCCTTGTCTTTGCTAGGAGGGAAGAAATACTGTGGTCACAACATGAGAATGCAGGGATCCTTGCAGATGGCCTTGACACACTCCTACCTGCATGAAAACATAGAGATAACGAGAGGGTGAGGGAAGCCTGGTTTGGGCAGCTGAGCATGAGCAGAATGCATCTAGGGAGCCTGTGGGGGAGGGGCCCAGTGAAGCATACTGGCCACCATCCTGTCCAAGCCAACATGCTCACACTGAGCCTTCGGGAAGAAAAGTTTGTGTGTGAATGATGGAATTCCCTCCTTGGAGGTGAATGAATGTCTAGGCTCGCTCTGGTAAACACTGGTAAGGCTCAATACACAGGCTCTGCCATGTTGATTTGAAAACAGCCATGCATTAATGCATCAGTTCCTTTTGGTACACGCATGGTACACAGAGATGGGATGCAGACATGCATGCCATTTTAAACATGTTAGGCATGTGGAGAGAGATGGTGGAATCCAAGGGCCAACTGCCCGGCTGCTGCCTGCACAGTTCTGTCCTCACAGGCAGACTCACTGTTCTACAGGGACAGATTTCCTGCCTGTGTGCATATTCCAGCGTATACACAGCCTGCACAGTTCTGTCCTCACAGGCAGACTCACTGTTCTACAGGGACAGATTTCCTGCCTGTGTGCATATTCCAGCTTATACACAGCCTGCACAGTTCTGTCCTCACAGGCAGACTCACTGTTCTACAGGGACAGATTTCCTGCATGTGTGCATATTCCAGCTTATACACAGCCTGCACAGTTCTGTCCTCACAGGCAGACTCACTGTTCTACAGGGACAGATTTCCTGCATGTGTGCATATTCCAGCTTATACACAGACTAAATGGAGTAGCAGTTCCATCACAAGGTCAGTTTCTGGTCCAGGAGTGTAGAAAGGATGTGGTGATTTTAAAAGAGCCTGGAAGGAAGAGGGTATAAATGTGGGTGCCTAGACTGGTTTCTCTCTCTCTCTCTCTCTCTCTCTCTCTCTCTCTCTCTCTCTCTCTCTCTCTCTCTCTCTCTCTCTCTCTCTCTCTCTCTCTCTCTCTCTCTGTCTCTCTCTCTCTCTCTCCCTCTCTCTCTCTCTCTCTCTCTCTTTTCTTCTCCTTTCCTCCTCTCTCCTCTCTCTCCTCCTCTCTCTTCTCTCTCTCCTCTCTCTCTCTCCTCTCCCTCTTCTCCCTCCCCCCCCCCATGTGTGTGGCTAGGAGGACTGCCTTTCCACACCACCCTTACCTCACCTCTCCAGGTTGTCTCCACCATGTCCTGGAAGCTTGCTTGCTGGCTGCCTGCAGGAGTTTCCCAGGGCAGGAAAATGAGGAGTGACTTACTCCCCTGCAAACAGGCACAGCACGTGTCTTCAAGAGCTGGAAAGGAGGCACTTAGCTCTTCTAAATTAGCCAGGAGTCTGCTGCTGTGGGTCCCCATGCCAACCTGCTTGGGTTGCATGAGTGGGCACAGCTTGGGGACAGCTCACTTGCTCTCTGGCTCACTCGAGATCCCCTAAAGCCTGTACAGTTGGCCTGTCCTCATTACTGACCCTAATGCCCCCGCCTGCTGGCTTTGGGCCTCGTCTCAGCTCCTGGCTTATGAGGCTCAGTCCTGATAGTGCCACCCAGGAAAGTGACACTGGCTGTCATGCCTTGAGGAGGCTGAGCATTGCTACCAACTAACTTCTCAGAGGCCCTGAGGCTGTCTCACTAACTCTTCTCCAGGATGACAGAGCCAGTGGCACCTGTTACCCTTTGCCAAGCACCATGAGAGGGTGTGGCAGCTGTGACCCCATTTAACCCTCAGGCTACCCTAGGGTTCTCTCTTTCCTCACAAAGGTAGCCAGAGCTTAGACAGGGAAGGGGTGTTTCCAGTTCACCTCAGGGGTGAACTGCAGGCTAGATTTCTCTGTTGTTCGGATGGCCCAAGGTGAAAGGACCAACCACCTCCCTCACCTGACAGGAAGGTGCTATAGCAGGAAGGAGGAGGGCCAGTGAGGGTGGGGCACAGTGATGGTGAGAGATGGGATACTGCCTGCTTGCCACAGTCTGGGGGCATCGTGGCTGGTGACTATGATCTCTCACCTATGAGTGAGTGCCACCTTCCATTCAGTGTGGCTCACAGACATGTTGGACATGGACTTAACCAGCCCACAGGCTGGACACAGCATTAGCTCTGGGAGGTGAGGCTGATGCTGTGTGGGACCCAGGGCAATGCCAACCTGAGCTGGTGCATAGGCCTTTGTGTAATTTCCCCATCTCTCAGCACAAACTGTGAGGCGAGGAGGAGACAGACTGGCTGTTACTGTGCTGTGGATGAAGACAGTCGAGGTCACAGGAGTGCTCCTGTGGCTGTTGATTTTGTGACAAGCCTGCGATGATAATGAGGACAGGAAGGGTGGCAGCCGGTGCCACCGAAGACGAGAGGCCATTGTGAACACGGGCTGAGAAGACAAGGGGCCACTGATGGAATATTGATTCCTGGCTTTTGTTTACAACCAGCGTTGTCTGGTTCAGAGTTGGGCAGCAGCAGCAGAGTGATGGGCCACTGCTGTGGGGGGGTCTCCAATACTGCTGCATTGATGGTCTCGGGCCCAGCTGCACCTCTGCTTTCCTTCTGTGTGCTGCCCCCTGCCCTGCACTCCACCCTTCTGCTGTGTGCGGCCCCCTGCCCTGCACTCCACCCTCTGCTGTGTGCTGCCCCCTGCCCTGCACTCCACCCTCTGCTGTGTGCTGCCCCCTGCCCTGCACTCCACCCTCTGCTGTGTGCTGCCCCCTGCCCTGCCCTCCATTCTTCTGCTGTTTGCTCCTGCAGTTGGTTCCTTGGGGGTTTGTGATTACAGCACTTCTTGCAGCAGTTAAGGTGGCCATGTGACACAGGAGGGCCGAGGACCCCTCTGCAGCTTTGTGGCTTGTTTGGAGACAGCGGTCTCAATATGACTTGAGCAAAGGTTGTCCACAGTAGATAGATTTAGGAGCACTCCCTGTGGGGGATTGGGAGAGTGAGGAGTTTCATGTGGGGGCTCAAGGGGATGCCTCAGTGGGCAAAGTTCTTGCTGAGCAGGTCTGAGGACTGGAATGCCTAATGTCCGGTGAGCACAGTGACTGGTCTGTCTCAGAAGCAGAGACGGGACTCCAGGGCAAGCTGGCTAGCAAGGCAGTCTGAGCTGACAAGCTCCTTGTCCAACCTTGTCTCAGTGAATGAGATCAAGAACATTCGGAGAAGATTCCCCATGCCAACCTGAGCCTCTGTACAATCAGGCATACATGTGGGCATACACCTGCACACACACATGAGCATACACACACACACACACACACACACACACACACACACACACACACACACACACACACGCACACACACACACACAAACACAAACACACACACACACACACACACACACACACACACACGCACGCACGCATGCATGCACAATATGCATACACACATGTTGAAAAGGGGAAAAGAAACAGAACATGTGCCAGCCAGCACAGGGATTTCTGTGCCCCATCCACACTGTGGCACACAGCTCATGCATTGCATCAGAGGTACTGTGTCCTCAGGCCTCCTCCCGGTGGCAGGAGGTCACCTTCATATTTGCTTCTGCACGCCATAGCCCTAAGTCAGGAGCATAGATGCTGGTCCAGGCAAGGCACAGTCAGACCACAAGCAAGCAGGGTGTGGGCCCTAGGTTTCTGAGTCCGGGGCAGGGGAGTACCTGGGACCTACAACATTCCAAGGAGCTTCCTGAGCCATTGGGCCGGTGGGTAGGGGGGTGGGTAGGGGAGAGCCTGAGGTTGGCCCACAGCAGGCATCACTCGCTGTAATGGTGGACTCCTGCCGGCCTAACCTTCCAGAGTTGGACCTGGTAAAGTTTCCCCTCTTTCCTTCAGCCACTGCCCTCTGTCCCCACCTGCTGTTTTTGACATCTTCCTTCTCTTTTTTAGGGATAGGCTCTGTGCAAGCATGGGCAGCTGAATCTCTGCATTGCCTCTTGGCTTTTCTCTTGGATCTTTTTCCTATACCCCTCCTCTCCCAATCTTTCTTTTCGGAGGATTCTGGCTCTTTCTAACGCCTTTTCCAGAGCTGCCTGGGCACCAAGTATGGAGGAGATTGGCCCTCCCATCCCCCCTCCAGCACCCAGTCCCCCTTTTCCCTCTGGAGTACTGGAGGAGACATATATCTCAGGTTGGTCCTTCAGGCACCAGTTACTGCAGTGCTGTTTATTAATCCATGAGTATGCAGGTTGGAGCGTCAGCATCCCAAAGGGACATTAACACAGCATCCACCAATTTCTTCCAAAGCAGCAGCTGGGGCCCAGATTTGGGCTGACTCATACTACCAAGGCACAAAGCTTACACGGGTGATGATTTCCACTGTCGTCTGGCTGCTTTGGGCTGGGAACAGGAGTGACAACGGAAGGCTACTGTTCCAATGTGCACCGAACCCCACTGTGAGGCTAATTGTGTTGCAGGAGCAAATGGCGGCTGGCCGTTATATCATCACTCTTATTAATAACCATTTATTAGCTGTCCATAGTGAGCTGCCAAGCTCTGAGTCAGCCCAGGGAGCTGAGCCTCCCACTTATCCAGCTTGGTTTTCAGGGCATCAATTTAAGCCTGTTTTTTGTTTTTTTGTTTGTTTGTTTTATTCTTGTTAAGTAGACCTGTGTTTGTACAAATGCTGTTTATATACCAGGCAGAAACAGATTGCATCGAAGACATTTAGGACACAGGTTCCAGAGCCTAGACTCATTCCTCCCTCGTTACTTACACTTCCAGACACTTCCATGAGAGCAGCAATGCTGTATGTGTACATTCAGGTTTACGTTCAAAGAAGGACAGAAAGCACGGCATCACACGCACCTGTCAGCACCTCACTCTCTTCCACTTCAAATGTCTTTAGAATCTTCCTTCTCACAGCACAGAAAACAGGCTCAGCTGTCCAGCCAGACATGGCCCTTAGTCTTCCTTTCAGAGCCTCCGGCAAACAATGCCAGGGATGCTGCCTGCCTTCCTCCCTCCATTCCTCCCTCCCTCCCTTCTTTCCTTTTCTAATTTGTAGTAATATCTTTTTAAAACGATTTTTAATTCTAATTTGTAGTAATATCTTTTTAAAACGATTTTTAAAATTATTATAATTGTTTTTTTATTTGTATTTATATCCCAACCTCAGTTTCCCCTCTCTCCTTGACTCTTAGTCCTCCTCCAGCTCCTCCCTCCCCCCTTCCTCCACCCCTCCTCCATTTCTATTCAGAAAAGGCTTCTTATGGCTATCAACTGAACATGGCAAACAAAGTGAACACTTCCCCTTGTACTGCAGCTGGACAAGGAAGCCCACTATGAGGAAAGGGTTCAAAGACAGCCCTTGTCTGTTAGGAGTCCCACAAGGGCACTGTCTTCAACAGTATCAACCAACATCTGAGGGCATCGCCTGGCTTAGTCACACCTGCCCCAGCCTCTCCCAACCTGTGTGTGTGTGTGTGTGTGTGTGTGTGTGTGTGTGTGTGTGTGTGTGTGTATGTGTATGTGTATGTGCGCGCGTGCATGCCCCTGTGTGTAGGACAGAGGACAAGGTTTTCTGTCATTTGATTCCTGATTACTCAGATGTGTCTACCTTGTATTTTTTAGTTCATTGGCCTGGAACTTTCCAAGCAGACTAGACTGTGCTTTTGTGGTATCTGAAGGGCTTCATGGGACGGGACCAGGACCGGGTCTTCCTCCTCTGGGCCCCCACATCTGTTCAATGGTGAGAAACTCTATCCTATCCAGGAAAGGCAGAGGGAGATTTTTACAGAAATACAGTCCCTTTGTAATCCGGATCTGAAATTTAGACTCAGGCCGATGGGCAGCACACAGGAAATGTGACCATGCGTTCCTATGTTATTCCCATTGGTATTTGTTCCCACATCCACCATAAGCATGCCATTGGCTGAGGGAATGCCCCTCCCTGCTACATGTACCCAGCTCCCCAAAATGCCATCCCCGTGGGTGTCATGGACTGTCCCAAGGCTCTAATGAAAAGCTGTTCTGGAAGCTGCTGTGGAGATCTGGGTTTCATGGTTAAGCTCTGGGGATCACTCTACACATACAACACCAGACCCAGGGTTTGGGGAAACCTTGGGGCTATACTGACTCCTTGGCTGGCCCCAAAACTCTGTGGCCTTAGGCAGGATAGGGAGTCCTGGCTTCTTCTGATGGCTGTACGGGCAGAAGCCAGCACTACCTTCTTCTCTTGCTGTACTTGTGGCCCTGTTGGATGGCACACTCTTATTTGTGACACTACCCTGCTAATCAGTGGGTGGAGCAGACCGCTGCTGCTCTGTGGGGTGGGTTACAGCTCAGGGACAGCTTTTGTGATCAACATTCCCTGGGAGGGGGTGGCAGAGGCCTGAGCCCACCACCTCCATGTGATTGACAGCCATTTATGAGTAGCAGTATGGAGAGTTTGCCGAGCTTACGGAACCCTGGGAAGGGAGTGTCTGATATTTACCAGGGATCGCCTGCCCATTAATCCTGTGAAATGAAAGCCCACGGAGGCAGCACAGGAGAGAGACCTTTCTCGGTTTTCTTTGGTCTATTGTTTAGTCCCAATTCCACATGCTCCCCCATCCGCCATTGTGGCTGTTATTAGAATTCCAGCCATAAAAGGAAAAGTACTTATTTTTGGGGACAGCCAAATCTCAAGTGTGGGGAACAGTGTTTCTGCAGTACGGTGATTGCTTCCTGAAGTGGGGGATATTATTTTAGAATTATTTTGAGGCCAAAAGTGAAGGTCAATAACAATGTCACTAATAATGATGAAATCGTTTACAAATACCTTTTAAAGCAGAGGATTAGTTTCCACGTTCATAAGCTGATTGGTTTGATGTGTATAATGATTTTGAAGCTACATGTGCAGCCAATGTCCTGCATATAACGGTGCAAGAACCCCTCCCCCACCCCATTTCCTAGTATTTTGAAGTAGAAGGCAAGGCTATGGATAACAGGCTATAGATGGGTGTCAGATTGGTGGGATCTCCCTAACATTCCCCCCCTCCAGTGTTTTTAACCAACTAATGTTTTCACATATATATTTTCTGCTTACTATTTCTTATAACATTTTATGCATTGATTACTAGTTAATAATACAGTAGTATAGAACATATATATGCCAGACAGACGAAGGTTTAAGAACTGTTCGTAGGGTCTGTGCAATGCAAGTTGCAGAAACTTTGAGTTATCCTGCAGCAAAAACAACACTGTACCTTTAAGGTCCTGGGGGTGTTTCAGTGCTACCTCCTTCCACACCTCTAGTGTGGGTGGCTCCTGCAACCTGCCCTTTGTGTGTGACACTGGATCCACATCCATTGTGTGTGTCCCCCCCCCCAGCACTCCCTCCCCAGGAGATGAGCCATGCACCTTCTTACACTACCAGCTCTCAGGGACAGCAAAGACAGATATTGATGTGCTGGTCTTCCTGAGGTCCACTTGACCGGACCCCTGGTTGCCACTTTCTTCAGCTCTGTTTTGGGGATGGAGGAGGTGAAAATCCTTTGGTTTTGGACAAACCTCATCAGTGCATGTTCAAAGGCGAAGGGAGTCCCAAGTTCATGTGTGAGGCTTTCTGAGTCTGGGAGGAGCTTCCCTATGACAATATGGCAAGGCTGCTCCCTCATACATTACCCGCTGGATGCAAGGACAGAGGAATTCAGAAAATAGAGCCTCCACCAAAGCCAAGACTGCCCCAAAGGAAACAATGGTGAGCACAACTACAGTGTTAGACAGCAGGAAAATGGGGTGTGGGAGGCTTAACGCTAAAAAGCAGTGACCCTTTTATTTTGTAAGAAGCTTAGAGCCCAGTTTGCTTAAGCTTAGAGAGCAGGGCAGGGCTGAGGTCTCAGACATGTGGGTCCTGGTGGTCTTCCCGCCCTACCACTCTGGGCTTTTTTCCAAGGGAGGGAGGGAGAGACTGATGAGCTCCTGTTTTTTTAGGAACCTTGAGAAACTGTACCTCTACAAGGATCTGGAATCCAGGCTTGGGAGGTAGAGGGCTTTGTCCAGGGTCACAGAGAAACAGAAGTACTTTGCTGAATCAGCCCTGGAAAACCTGGCCTAGGCCTGGCAGCCATGCTTCTTGCCCTGGGTCCCACTTGGAGACTCATACCCAGGTCTCTCAGCCAGACATTGGCTGCCAAACTCTGCTATAGGTTGGATGGGGTCCTGTAGAAAATACTTTGTGGCCCTGTGCCTGACTGGTATCCATGTGATCTTATTTGGACATAGGGTCTTTTCAGGCTCGATTAGTCTAAGATGAGGTTTAGGATCTGAACAAAGCATGGGGAAGATTATGTGAGGTCATCCAGGGAGAAGGCCACAGGCTGTAGAGGTAGATTCTAGCAGTGCTTCAGTGAAAGCTGAAAGCTGGTAAAGCTTAGGACACATAAGGCCCCTCAGTTTCACACACACACATAACACACACACACACACACACACACACACACACACACACACACACACACACACACACGGGAGGGGGGAGGATAAAATCAAATGAAGTGAGTGAATGTATAAATGAACGAGCTAACCCATGGGCTTCTTCCTCAGAAGATAAGCGAAGCTCTCAGCTTTCCGTGCTGACTCTGTGTTCTGGAGGAATAACAAATAGAAAATCTGGTAAAGACACTCAAAATAGTAGCCTCCAACGTCTAGGAAAATACATTCTGCTTGCTTAGCTAAATCTAGCAAAAATATCCTTGCAAGCTAGAGAAACTCACTCAGGATACACATTGGTCAGCTGTTTGGCCCAGAACATTAACTACAGTTGTGAAAACAAAACAATGCAGAATATGTATTAGTATGAAGACACATTTTAGTAATATTTACTGCAATTGTTCTGATTCTAATAGAAACTCAGGACAATTAAACTTATTTTATTACTGAACTTTGTGACATTCCTTCTATGACCATTTAACATAATTACTGTTGTCTGTCATGGGTTTCCCACCCCTGGGGGAGTAAGTAGATGTGCATTCTATCTCTCTGTGTGTGTGTGTTTTCCTGTGTGTGTATATACCTGTGTGCGTGTGCACATGTATATGTCTGTGTGCATATGTGTGTGCCTGTGTGTGTCTCCAGGAAATTCATCACTTAACAGCCATGTACTTGAAGCTAGTAAGAATCCATCACCAAAAGTTATAAAGACCTTAGAACCATTCTATTCACCACTAGAAAACATTGTACAGAATGTAATGATAAACCCAAGAGAGGCCATGCAAAGAGCCACAAGCGGAGACAAGTCCTGTCTCTGCAAATGAGGTGCATCCAGATTCCCCTAACTCTACTTTGGATATGATACTTTGTCTTGATGTCACTCTGAGTTGAAGGAGAAAGCTTCTTGAGAAACTGGGGGGTCCTGAGGCTGAGGATGTGGGGTACAGAGGCTGAGTCACTGGAACAGAGAGAGAGAGGGGGTGGGGAGAGAGAGCCAGGGAGCGGTGGTGTGTGAGAAGGGTATTTGGGCACAAGACTGCAGTCTGGCACTCAAAAAATTACCTTGACCTTGAGACTATTGAGGGCTGAAGAGAGGGACCTAGAGGAGGAGTGTTTAGTAGAACTCAGATCCCTCTGTCCCTTGAAGTCCAGAGGAGGTAGGAGACTTTTCTTCTTTTATATACTTTTAAACAAATCTTTCACATTCTTTATGCAATTTCAAAGATGTATTGTCCTGAAATAGCTCAGTGACTATTGTATAGAATGTCTGGAAATGGGAAGGGATGGAGAAAGAGAATTTGAGATGATCAGCCTGAGGACAACAGAGGTGGCTCTGACAGGTTCAGAGACCCGGCTGAAGCTGTGTGGTGGCTGTGCACAGGCCTGCATCCTGAGTCAAACTGGGAACCAGGCAGACAGTGGTTTGGAAAGGGGCTTTTGGCGGTTTCCAAAGGGGCTTTGGAAAGGCTTTGTGCAAGCGTGTACATTGTAAGATCACAGCGTTGTCTAAGCCAGCTGAAATGATAGTAGGCAAAGATAAAGGCTATAGATGAACATTTTTTTCTTCTTTTTTTTGCAGATGGGAAATTGAAGTTGGAAATTTTCTGTTCGTCTTAATTGCGACTTCATTACGTAGCCTGTCACTCTCCATCCACCTATCATCCACCCATCCTCTCATTTCTAGATTGTACTAACTGAAAAGGAAAGGTCACCATACGTGAGGTGTGTGCACACATCACCCATGGGAGTGACATGCTACCTCTTGACACTGTCCTTCCCTGTACCTTGACACAGCACCTCATGGTTCAGCTTGGCTGTCAACTTGTCTAGATCTGAGATGGATTAAGAATCAGGCTTCCAGGATAAAGCTTGGGTGAATTAGGTAGATTAAAGTCATGCCTGTGAGGGATTTCCCCGACTACATTCACGAAGGAGGAAGAAACAGCTGCATGTGTGCAGTGCCTTCCAGCAGCAACCCATGTATGAAGAAGGCAAAAGGCTTTTGCTTTTTGCCTATGTTGCCTTCAAGTCTTTCTGGCTAGTTCATCCACTGACAGTGTGGTTACCGTCAGATCCCAGATTCCTTGGACTTTAGTAGACTGAAGTCCAGAGACACCCCAGGAATCTTCTATGCCTCCAGGGGCAGGTGGGACCACTGAGGCACACACCTTGCTGACTGTCAGCTATGGCCGTGTGGGGACAGACATTGGACTGTCTAGACCATGCCTTGTAAGCCAATATAATATGCAGCCCATTTAATTTTATGTCTCTCAGACTGACACATCTCCTCTGTGATATTTCCTCTAAGCAGGGAAAGCTGTGAGTCTTGGAGCAGAGTGCATGCAGTGCAATTGGAATTTAGTTTGTCATTCCTCACATCATACATATCAATATGTGGATGGCTAGAGAAGAAATTTTTCTTTGTGCTGATTTTCCAGAGGACTATAAGAGGTTCAAGTTGCATATGTAAAGTGAAGGAGAAAATTAAGGCAATTATATGGATAATTCAAAAAGAAAATAACACTTTTTTTGTGGGGGGCTCAATTATGCAGGTTTATGTGATGGGGATTTAAAAATTGTAGTTAGCCAGTTACAAGCTCAGTTCTCATTTTTCTGTGAGTGGGTCAAAGAGAGCCCGAGTCTGCAACTCTGTGCTCTCACTGTGGCCTGGAGGCTCATGGGATGTGTGCAGCCCACTGTCCTCCATTTTTTTTCTGGCCGGGGCTGGCCTGGGCTGGCCTGGGCTACATAATCAGCCTTCTAGTATGTATCACTTGATACTCCAGTTCTCAGAACTCCATGTCGTAGCACTCAGACCTTTCCCCTTGAGTGCTCTCTGTATTTAGTGAGGCTGTTCACTTGGAAGATCCTAAAGATCCATGTCTTGTATTCTTGTCTCTTATGTTTAGGGGTGGATCTAGGGTGTCCAAATAAGCATGAGAGTGATGGGTGGGTACAGGGCACCCACAAATACTACTCTGTTTCTTAAAAGCACACAGCTGCTTCTTCAGGCCCTGCAGAGCTCCTGATATTCACTCTTTCCAACTATCACATTAAAGGGGCCTGAGATGATCCTAGGGGAGGCCCGCACACCTCCTCCATCTTTCCAAGATAGAAGTAGCTGTGAGAGGATCAAGAGTGGGGTTCGTGCTGTGCTATGGGGACTGGCCAGGAAACCAATGATGTGGGCTGTTACCCAATCCTCCTGGGACAGTTGGTTAGATTCCTCTTTCAGTTGTTTGTGTTTAAGAGAAAGAATATTATGAAGGTCCCCATGCTTATTAACCTTAAGCATTAAAGATCCAGATAGACCAATTTTTGAATCAATCTCAAAGGTGATTACTTTTTAAGCAGTAATTGATGAGATGTCCATGGGGCATGGGATGCTGTCACATTGAAGGGAAATTGTAGAGAATCAATGCCAGCACCGTGCTGACACTCACCGCCATGTGCTATTTCGAGTCTGCCTGCTTCTGGAGATGGTTTTAGAAGACCATGGTGGACCATCCAGAATAAGTCACGTGGCAGGATCTCCAGGATCTTCTAAGGTCTGAAAGGAGGCAAAGAGAAGGTTTGAGATTCTGCTCAAATGCCTGCAGCAAGCAGCCAGCCCAGTTGGAATCATCAGTGTGAAGACGATGAATCAGCATTTGGAGAAACAGTGGGCTAAGTTTGGAGATTTTGCTTCAGCCAGCATGAAATTCAGCACTAGCTCCTGAAGTCTCGGTGACCTGGTTTCATCCAAGTTAAAACATCCAAGAGAAAGTGGAAAGACTGTAAACTCTTGGGTCATGGTCCGTCCAGGTGGGATTCTGAGATCAGTCAACCAACTACAGAGTTGAAGAGCATGCGGCTTGCCATGTTTGGGTATGTTCTGATCCTGTTCTACCCAGAACAATGCATCTATGAATAGCACTCTGCAGCACGATTTAACTGTGGAAATGGACTAGATCAAAATGTCAACATGTACTTCCTATCCAATACTCAAAGTCTTCACTAGACATGCACAGGTGTGTCAGGGACACACTGACTAGGGCACTGCGACTCCTGGGTGAAGATGCTGCTGGAGACAACTTCCTGATGTTTGCATGGCACTCCTGTCCCTGTGTTCTCTGCCAGGCTCACTGAAGAGAGGGGCTCATCAGCCACTTTCTCTTTGGTTGCCTCCACCTCCCACCATGCCTGATTTCTCCTTCAAAGTAAGGGCCTTTTAAGGTATAATTGTGATGTTTCTGACAGCAAGGGTGAGTATAAATTTACCTGTGTGCTCTTATGTATATAATCTGTAACTCGTTTATTCATTAGATACTCATAGACAGAGAAACAGTAGCAGAGCATCAAATATTAACACTACATCCCCATGAAAGTATACCAAGCATGGTAGGCATGTTTTAATCTGTAAGATGGCTCTGGCTTCCTTCATTATTCCACAGACTCAAAACATCACAGACTGTTGTTTTCTTCAAGCACTATTTCAGGACATCTTAGCTTCACGGAAAACATTTTCACCTTTTTTAGAATGAATGATTTATTTTTTTCTATTTTCTGCTGGTGAATAGTGTTGCTTTTCTTTTTTTTTTTTAAGTCACAGAAAAACTTCAAGAATTCCATTGGTATGCAAAAGTCGTTAGTGGCCATCCACAGTGGGCCAGCCATGAGTGACCTTAGTCACTGATATGACTAAGACACTGATGTGACTGTGTACCTCTCCTTGCCATGAACGTTACTCCTTAGGCGTGATGAGCATCAGTCCATCATGCCCCCTCCTCTCCCACCAGAGGGGTGAAGAACAAGGAGGGAACGATTGTAGTTAGTGAGTTTCATCCTATTTGTGTGCCTTCGTGCTTGTGGTGGTGTGTGTGTGTGTGTGTGTGTGTGTGTGTGTGTGTGTGTGTGTGCATTCCACAGGCCAAAAGACAACTCCAGTCATCATTCCTCAGGTGATCTCTGCCATTTTGTTTTCCTTTTCTCTCGTGGGCCTGGAGCTCACCAAGTGGACTAGCTTTGCTGGCCACTGAACCCTAGGGATCTACCTGTCTCTACCTCTCTAGTGCTGGGATTATGACCATGATTAGCTTTCCTTTTAACGTGGGTTCTAGAGGGAAAGCCAGTTGCTCATACTTGACAGAAGCCTGGTCTCAGCTTCTGGTTTCTATTCTTAGACATTTAAAAGGCTTCTTGGGTGAAACCAAATCTAGCTCCAAATGCATTTTTTCTCCTGTGTATGTGTAAAGCAAACAATTTGAGGTAATAAAATGGCTACTCACTAACAGGTTGAAGGCAAAGGATTTGGTATTTTATTTAGAATGTTAAGTTCCAAATGCCAATATTTTATTTTTAATAATGTTTTTATTTGTTCTTTGAGAACAAATTAATTTACTTGATGTATTGAGTTTTTTTCAATTACAAAGAAAAAGGAACATGAAATTTGCAGATAAGTGGATAAAACAGAAAAATATTGTGCTTACTGGGTCACTCAGGCCCAGAAAGATAAACCCAGATGTTCCTTTCCATATTAGGTTCCTATCTTCAAACCTTCTGTTTGGAGTGCATGTAAGCCAAGAAACTAGAGATGTGCTAGGAAGGGTTTCTCTGAAGAAAGGGGGGCAATAGACACAGGCAAGGCAAATGTAGAGCAAGAACACAGGGACAAAACTTTTAAGCCAGGGAGGGATGGGGAATGTGGGAAATGGGGGGTGGGGGCGAAGTAGGGACAAAATGAAGGATGTATGAAAAATTCACCGGGAAGACTGCTATCTTACTCCCCAATTAAAAAATGTAATTAGGGAGAATAGAAGGACACACAAGATATGAAAGGAGAGGGGGTAATATAGGAAATTAAAAGCATAAATGTGGATGATACAGAGAAGGGCTAGAGGGTCAGATAAGCAAAACTAAGGCTGTATGGGAAAGTCCTATGGAAACACACTACTAAGTAACATAACTTTTTAAGAAGGAGTCGTAGTGGAGGTACCCTGTGTGAGTGGACAATACTGCACCTAGAAGGCATAGGTAATTAAAACAAAACAAAACACCTTCAGTGCCAGGCATGGGACCCCTACCTACAAGTTGTTGGTTAAGGAAGCCTCAGAGGTCTCAAAACTACTATTTGTCACTGCTCTTGGTTACTCACTTGGTTACTCTGCCTGGTAAACCCCCATTGCTGGAGCCACACTTCCATTGAAGGGTACAGGAGCCGAAACTAATGATGCCCTGTGCAGGTCCCCTGGTAGCAGGTATGTGTTCTGCACGTTGGAACAAATCACACGGCTGAGTCTGCAGTGAGCATGTGCTTTTCCTGCTGTCTTGTCATGCTTGGGATGGGGTAGAATGATGCGATGAGTGGTCCAGTCACTGCAGCCCTTGTGTAGAACACCAGAGCTTGTTCTGCATATCCCAAACTCACCCCACAACGTTCTTTTTCTCCTCCACACCATAGTCTTCTTGTTTCCAAGACTCAACTACTGAACTACTATCTCTTGGAGAATGAGTTCTCTGATCTTTAAATTTTTAAAAATTTTTCTTATTTTACATATCGATCCCAGTTCCCTCTCCTTCTCTCCTTCACTCCCTCCCTCCCTTCTTCTTTCCCTCCCTCCTTCTTTCCCAACCACTTTTCCCTCCCATAACCCCCCCCCACACATATAGGGTGTTGCCTTCCAGGAGGGGTCATCTAAATCTGTCAAGTCATTTGGAGAAGGGACTAGGCCCTTCCTCCTGCCTCTGCCATGGAGAATGTGCTCCCAAAGTCTTTTTGTGCACCAGGGATACATCCTGGTCTCACTGTCAGAGGTCCCGTAGACTGCCCAGGCCTTCTAACTGAGACCCACGTTCAGAGGGTCTGAGTGGATATAATGCTGGTTTCCCAGCTGTCAGTCTGGGGTCCATTAGCTCCTCCTTGTTCAGGTCAGCAATCTCTGTGGGTTTCTGTAGCTTGGTCTTGTCCTCCCTCTCTGCATCTGGCTTCCAGGAGTTCAGCTCAGTGTTTAGCTGTGGGTGTCTGCTTCTGTTTCCATCAGCTACTAGATGAGGGCTCTGTGATGTGTGTGAGTGTTCTATACACGGCCTCCCATAGTCCATTCTGTGCCCTTCAGCCTGGATGATCTACCACTGACACAATAGAATGCAAAACAGGCTTGTGCTACCCCTTACTTAATATACACATAGTGTTCTCATCACACTTAGGTGGGAAAACTATTTTACAGTCCTGGTGTAGAGTGGACGACAGCTGGTTTCTGCCTGGCCTCTCATGTCATCCTGGGGAGTGTCCCGCCTTCTCTCTGATGTCTTCTAGATCTCCCTGTGTCTGTTTGAGCTCTTCTGTCTTTCTCCCTTTGCTTCCTTGCAATTCTTCTTGTTCATTGGGCCTTTCTGTCCAGGTCTCCCAAGCTGTATTTTGATTTTCCCAAAGTAGTTTACAGCAGACATCATTTTCTAGCTGTCTTTGCATGATACTTGGCTGTGGTGAGATCTTGCTTATACAAGTAAAGCCTGTCTGAAGATCAGAGCATGGAGCTTGCCACTAGCTGACCATAGAGGTCTGGTGGTCTGTATAGACAGGAAGTGAGGCACTTCATCTCCATAGTTCCTCTTTTCAATCACCGATCGATCATGGTCAATTTCTTCTCATTTTAGTAGCATGAAAGCAAGTGTGCCCAGTTTCTCATAAGATTTCTGTGCAACACAGATACCTGCTGCATAGGGTGAAGAAATGCTGGAGTTTTCTGTGGGTAACTATTCCACATTTTTTTCTATCATTAATTTATTTAGAAAAATGTATGGTTTTGAAGCTTAGCATGGTGACATGTGTCTGTGATCATATCACCCAAGAAGCCAAAGGCGGAAAGTGCTGAGTTCTGCGGTCAGCCTTGGTTGTATAATGTTACCGTGTTTCATTTTTTTTTTTTAAATAGTATTTTCAGTGAATGTGTGGCTGGAAGGTAGAATATTGTTTAGTGGTCTATATACTGTGGATTAAAACCCAAGTCAAATGATTCAGTGGGGAGTGAATTCAGAGCAGGGAGTAACCTAACACCTTAGGGGCACTCCACAAAGAGTGCAGGAAGAGAGCCAAAAAGACCAGCTGTCTCAGTTCACTGACTTACAGCCTTCTGAAGGAAGCCGTGTAGATATTTTATGCATTAAGGACTGAGAGCAGGAGTAGATTTAATTGGCTTCTGGCCAAGTGTAGACAGATGTTCGATGAATGCTGGCCTTTGCAAAACTGGTTCTAGGTTCTGCCGTGAGGTGCCTTTGTAAAAACATGCCGGATTAAAATTCTAGACAGAATTTTACTTCTATAACTAGAAATGAAAGTGGGATAACTTTTGAAGTGATAAAAATGCTTTGCCAAGCTAAGAATTAGAGTGTATACTTACATTCTCAGAACTCAGATTTGAAGGTTGGAGGGTATTGAATTCAAAATCACCCTGAATTGGTGATTTTGGCACAAAAACAGACATGTTGATTAATGTAATTGACTTGAAGACCCCAACATAAATGCACACCTGATTTTTTTTAAAGAAGCCAGAAAGAAAACATCTTCAATAAATGGCGCTGGTCTAACTAGATATCTGCATATAGAAGAATGCACATAGATCCATATTTATCACCCTGTACAAAAATCAATTCCACGTGGATCAAAGATGTCAGCATAAACCCAGACACACTAAACCTGACAGAAGAGAAAGTGAGGAATAGACTTGAACTCATAAACATAGGAATATACTTTGTGAACACAACACTGATAGCATAATAGGCTCTAAGATTAACAATTAATAACTGTGACCTCATGAAATTAAAAATCTTCTGTATAGCAAAGGACACCATCATTCAGACAAAGCAGCTTCCTACAGGGTGGGAAAATATTTTATTTAACTACACACCCTAATGAAGGGTGATACCCAAAATATAAAAAGAACTTAAAAACTGGATATTAAGAAAACAAACAGTCCACTTGAAAATGAGGTACAGATCAGGAATTTCAAATGGCTGAGAAACATTTAAAAAAAATGTTCAACATCCTTAGCCATTGGGGAAATGCAAATCACAACTACTTTGCTATTTCATTTTATACCAGTCAGAATGGCTGTGATCAATGAAACAAATGACAGCCCATGCTGCTGACGACATGGAGTAAGGGAAACACTAATCCATTGCTGTAAGACTGCAAACATGTACAGCCACTATGATCTAAATGAAATCACCAAATAACAGGGGAGATGGAACCTCTGCTGGCCACCTCTTGTCTCCAAATTAAGCGTCCAGAGTGGGAATGGGTTACATCTAATCCAGTTGTTGGCCAAAGGGGTCCTGTGGGAACCCCCAAACAACTGAAGCTGTTGCTAAGGTTTTTGGTCACTCTCTAAAAACTGATAGTAAGGCCACATTGGTAAAGGCAACCATACAGAATTCACTCAACATGGAGAAGTAGAGCAGAATATATTAGATGAGAATACAGCTATTTTCAGAAAAGGAAAACTAGAGGGAAACAAAACAAAACAAAAACCCAGAATCAGCCTGAGTTACACAGCAGGGCCCTACCTCAGAAAAGTAAGAGCTGGGGCATTGCTCAGGAGAAGAACGGCTTCTTAGCATGACCCAGATCTTGATGTCCCAGTGAGTACCAAGTCTATCACTCAGTCAACCACCTATCAGTGAATAATTGAGGAAATACATAAAAACAAAGCTTTTCTAAGAGAAGTCAACAGCCATCTGAAGTCAGTTCCAACTCTGTCATTTGCTGAGCTCCCAACAGTAAAAAGCCACCAAGAGTCACTTTCTGTACAGAAGGTTCCTGTACTGTCTGCCTTGGGATGTGTATCCTGAGGGCTGTCGTTTGCTCTACCTAAAGTTCTGATGTCTGAGGTTTGGGGATTATTTGCTCAGTCAAATCCTATTGACCTGATGACTGAAAGCTCTTATTACTTTGACTTAGAGACATGCTTGTGATTATTGAAAAGAAGAGTGAGATGCTTAAGGGTACTTAAGGCATTTTATTCTTTGGCCAAGGATAGGATGAAGTGGATCACAATTAGCCACTTCTGCCTCAGGTTGAACATACCTAATTTTTCTTCCTAGGCCCATTGCAAATCAATAAAAGAGCCTGTCCTTTGTATTGTTTCTGGTTACCTAATTTGTCTCAGAGGCTCGAGGACTCACATTTTGGAAATGGAAGAGGGACTCTGAGGTTGAGAGAGCTACTGGGGTCTGTCGGCTTAGTGGCTGGCCAAGGCAGGTCCCCTGACTTCAGACTACGAGGCGATTTCTCTGTGGTGAAACTGACGGTTGCCCTGGCTTCTCATGGCTGCTGAGAAACAGCCTTAAACCTAACAGCTTCCCAGCACTTTTGTCATGTTAGGTTTTTGGAGGTCAGGAATTAATGGGATTTTCCCCGGGGCCAAGTCAAGAGGGAGGTTGGAACCCTAACGTGGGTCTCACGGGGCCAGTGTGACAGTGTTGGTGGATCTGCCCCCCGAGGAAGTCAGGGCAGAGGCCTTCTCTTCCCTCATCTGTCTGAGCGTCTGAGAGGAGGCATTTCCTTGGTTCATGCATCCCCCTCCATCTTCAGAGCTGGTAAATCTGTCTCACTTCACCGCGCCTGAAGTGAGCTCACCCTTGCTCAGTGTGGTCATGACTGCCCAGCATCTGCCTCTCACGTCTGTTTTGAATTTCAGAAAAACAGAACAAATAAATGTGTGAGACATTTTCTACTCAACCTCAAAGCTATTCTCACAAGTGACTTTTGATGCCTGTCATTAAAAGGGAATAGGCACAGGTTGAAAAGCCCCTCCTAATTTCAGAGACTCCACTTGCTTTGCGTTGCCTCTGGTTAAGAAAAGCCCCCAGGTGCCTTCAATAGTTGGAGCTGTGTCATCACCGGAATTCGTGTCCTGCTGGCCTTCCTGCTTAACACCCCCAGTGTTGTTCTCCACCCAGTGACATTGTGACACACACCCACACCCACACCCACGCACCCACGCACGCACGCACGCACGCACGCACGCACGCACGCACGCACTCGCGGAAACACTTTGCAAGTCCAGATACTTTTCTGGGGGGACAATCACTGCAGTAGGGTAGCTGTCTCTTGTGTATTTTACAGTTGCCCCACCCCCACCCCCACCCCCAATGCGCACCCTCCTCTAAGCTCTGTAAACCATACCTCATGGCTCTGAGCTGTAGGAATGGAGCAGCAGCCATGGCTTCTTGAAATTCCCAGTGGACAAACTTATGTGTGGTCTCAGATTCACATGTCTGGTCTGTATTCACTCTCCTCTCATGCCCATTTCCAGCCCTCCACCCAATCCTCACTCCGGGTGCTTCCCATTCAAGGGCTAACTCTGTGGATGGCCCGAGGGAGTAATGTCCATAGCGAGGCATGCACAAGTAGGCACCCTACCTGGTCCACACACAGAAACCTTAGATTTAACACTCACTGGGCTCTTTTGTGATAGCAACATATGCAGCAGGCCGGAGAGCCTTCCTCAGGCTCCTGGAGAACTTTACTGCATCCATAGACAGAGAAGCTTTAGAGGAAGGGAGCAAGGGGAGAGACGTGAGAGAACAGCCTCCCTGCCCCAGGATGGGAGCAGCTCTGAGGTCCTGCATCAGCCTCAGAACTTGCTATGCCCTCAGCACAGCAGCCTTTTCCAACACATATTGAGACATGATCACACGAATGTGTGTTGTCCATGCTTGGAAACAAGCACCATGGCTGCTCCTAGGGTCATGCAGTACAGCAAAGTGGGTACCTGCACAGGGAAAGCCATAATGGAGGTCCATCCAAAGGAAAAGCCCCCATGCCAGTTGGGAAGAATGTCACCTGGGGGGAAGTAGAATCTCCCTCCCTATGGAAGACAGGAGAGTTCATATACAGGGAAGTAGGGTCAAATTACAGAGACAGCAGGGTGTGTGTTCCTGTGTGCTTGTGTGCATAGATGCTTGCTTGAGCATGCATGTGTATATGAGTGAGCCCTTGAGTATGTGTGCAGATATTTCATGGTTATGCAAATGTATGTGCACAAGTGCATTGGATTGTGTGCACATGATTTTTTTCCAAGTGAGTATGTGTGAATGTGTGAGTATGTGTGCATGTACATGTATGCACCCAAGCATCTGTGCAAAGAAGTGCATGTGGTACATGGTTGTGCACATGGGTGCCCTGAATGTCTATGTACATGGATATTGCATGGTCATGCATGTTTATGTGTATGGCATATTTGGGAAACAAGAACAAAGCCAGAGGGCAGCTGATGAAGGCAGAGCTTGCAGCTAAGTGGGGCCCAGGCTGGTGAAGACTGGAGAGCCAGGCTGGTCTGACAGGATCACAGGCACCTTCAGGAGTGACTAGAGAGCTGGAAAAGTGTACTTTGAGATAGATAGTTAACAAGGGAACAGAGTGACTAGCACCCAGTGTTGACTTCATATTTCAGATGAGATGTTATGAAATTTGAAATAAGGGCTGAAATGAAGGGACAGGTGGGGTAGGGGCCTGGATCATGGGCCTTTCTAAAGCTATCATTATTAAATCCACACATGGAGTTCTCACTATGAGCCTGACCCCATGTCGGTAGAGCCCAGCGATATCTCACATGCATTCCAACATTTCTAGCAAGCTTCTGAACAGATCCGAGAGCCCAAGTCTGTGTGTGCACTGGGTTGTGCTGGTGCCCACTGAGCATGCAGGACTGGTTTGTGCTCATGAGACATTTAGGAGCAAGCTTCCTACTCTCTCACACCCCTCAGCTGCACTGTGTTGAGCTGTAAGCTGTTGCTTCTGAGCTCATGGTAGCTTTCTGCATTATTGTTTTCCTCACTCAAGGTCTTTCAGTGTCTATAGCTGCTACAGCTGGAGGTTTACATTCGACATTATCAGTGTGCACACAGGTATGTATATCCATAGGATGAGATCATATCTGTGCTTCAGAAATGCTCATATATTGGGGTGAGTGGCTGAGCCAATGAATGAAAAGCTTGTGTTCAGGGTCACTAAGGAGGTCCTGTTTGGGGAAAGGGAAACAGTGTGAGAAAGGCTAGTGTGCCTATACTAATCTGGCTTACATCACCACAGGCTCTCTGGGGCCCAGGGATCCCTGTGGCTCCCTGATGGTCACACTTGCTTGCCTGTATCATCCCAAGCTGAGGGGGAGCTGAGAATTCTATACTTCCAACAAGCTGTGCTGGAAGCCCACTTCAGTGCCCCAAGCGTGGGAGGCTGGATCTCCATCCCTTTCTGTAGAGAGGGCCCAGTCTCTGGATTCCAGCTTACTGGATTCCAGCTCCTGTTCAGAAGTAATAGGCTGGGCTATGTGTAGCAGTGCTGAGAAAACAGACAAGGAGGAATGGTAAATAAAACATCTGAGGGGAGATGAGGAAGATAAAGTAGACCAAGAGCTGAAAGGCAACTCCCTGGTGCTAGAAAATGCTGAGCTTGTGGGGGTTAGGGAGGAGAGCCACGTATCCAGGAGCTCCTGAGCTGTAGGCACAAATAACAGGCATCTGAAGGAAACAGGCAGAAGCCCATGACAGGGAGCACGGATCAGTGCATACTCACCTGCCCAAGGAATCTCCTTATTCTTTAGTTTTCAAAAGAAGAAACTATTTTCTATAGATTTTTCTTTCTCCAGGGACCAACAAGCTAGCAGGATCAGGTTTTTAGAGGATTCGCATTTGTCTTCTGACATAACTCTGGTCATTCTTGCTGATAGTTGAACATGTTCTAATTAAGCGCTGGGTCTTAGATGGGAGAGCTTAAACTGCTGAAATGCATGTGAACTAACAGACAAATGGACCAATCATCAGCAGGACTAGTTGACAGCTGTGGAGACTTGGAAGCATGAATCAGAATTTCTTTGGTCTTCTTTCCATGAAGATATGGGTATCTTCATTCCCTCCTTTTGTATTTTGAGCTGATTATCATTGAACCAATAGGAAAAAAAAAACCAAACAAAACAAAAACAAAAAAACCCAAAAACCCAAAACCAACAAACCAACCAACCAACCAACCAAACAAACAAACAAAACAAGAATGGCTGTCTAATTCCTCAATCCAGGCTTTAGAAAACAATGGCTTTGAGACCACTGTGGTTTGAATATGAAGTGACTTCACATGTTTAGAATGCTTTGTATTCTGCTGCAGACACTATTTTGGAAACTTAAGCTGTGGGTCTCAGTTGGAGATAGTAGGTCACTTTGGGAAGTATATTATCGCTAAACACTTTCTGTCATGATTTCTGTTTGCTGAACCACTGTTTAAGCATCCCTTTGTTGCTGTGATAAAAACACTTTGACCAAGGAAACTTAGGGTGTGAGAGGGTTCATTTGGGTTATACTTCTAGACCACAGCCCATCATATGGAAAGTCTTGTAGAAACTTGAAGAAAAAAAATTGTTGCCTTGCTTACTGGCATATGCTAGCTTTCTTATACAGCCCAAGACCAACTTTGTAGGGTTGGTACTACCCACAGTGGGCTGGACCTCCATATCAATTAACAATGAAGGACCCTCCCATAGACCAATCTGATGTAGGCAATCCCTCAGTTAAGGGTTTCCTCCCAAATTACTCTAGACTGTATCGAGTTGACAACTAAGTTAATTAGGATATATATGTACCATGATGTGAACTGAACTATCCAGCTGTGCCTTCCCTACCATGATGGTTACCACCCTCTGAGAACATGAGCCAAAATATATTTCTTTAAATGGTTTCTGTCGGGTGTTTTGTGACAGTGACATCTGGCCTGGGAGCTCAGCCACCATTCTATGTGGAAATTCAAAACTGATCATTGGAGGGACCCACTCAGAGCTGCCAGCTCTATGATACACCGTTAGAATGGAGTCCAACTGAATTGCCCCGACTGGACTGTCACTGTGTGGAGCTGAGCTCAGCTTCCCTGCTGAGCCCTGTCCAAACAATTGCAAATGAGTGAACAAAGCAGACAATTCTGCTTTAACTCATTCAGCTTTGGAGTGACAGATTACTCGCCAACAGCTAGCTGCACCAGGTTTCCAAGTGAAGCTTGTGATACTGGATGTTATTTTTAGACATTTTGTTAGTGAAATGAAGGTTGCATGGCCATGGTGGTCAGACTTTCAAGGTTGAAACCTCAGGATCCATATCTGTGGTAGAAACAGCAGCTATCATGTGCTGTGCAGAGAAAATTAGATGTGTGCAGTGGCTACTAGGGCCCCACACCTCGGCCTCCAATGTAGAGAATACTCAGTTTTCTCCCCTAATCCTACCTTTGTGGAAATCAACAGGTTTATTATAGACGAAAAGTGGCAAGAATTTGGTGGCAACCATTGTTTCAGGCGATAGAAATGGAGACTCTAAGGATGTGAGAGAAAGTGTTTTCCATAAAATATCCATTTCTTAAAAATCAGTTTGCAGGAGTCACCCTTCGAGCAAAGGGAGCACAAACAAAAATATGGTAACAAATGTGCCCCGAGAAAGACTCTTTACAAAAGCATGTCCTGAAGGTGAAGGATGTCTCTCACCGACCTAGTGCATACACAGGTGGCACTTATTTTCCAGCCTGTGTCATTTAACGAGTCTCTGCTCAGTGATAATAAATAGAAGTACTTATCCCACATATTGGCGTTTTTCCCCCATTGTGTTAAGTGGCCTGGATTTTAATAGGTTGGGATGCAAAGCCTGCACCTGTGGCCCCAGTGTCAATGACATATGGTGCCAGCCTCCTGACACCTGGACAAGATATAGCTGATAATCACCTGTTGATTATGAAGGAGATGGTATTTCACTTCCTTAGTGAGCTGGTCAGTTCACCTGTTGCTGGTGGAAAGGAGACACGAGCCATCCTTGCTGCCTGTCCACACTCAGCTTACTGTTTCTGTCTCTTTGGCTGGTGACAAGCAATCAATATGGCTTTGGTAGAATCACAGCCTTCTGCCATGAACAGTCCTAGCTCATGCTCAGATATTTACTAAACATTTCTGTCCATCATCTTCCTAAAGATGGGTGTTTGGAGCATGAAGCTCTGATGAGATTGTCTCCATCTCAGAGACTCACACGGGCATCTGTGTTGGCTTCCGGTTCCCTTATACTCCTGTGAGAAACCACTCAGTGAATGGCTGTGTGAGGGGTGGGGGGCACTGGGATGTGGAGTGTTCTGCTTTATTTGTAAAATAAAGCAAGATTGTCTGAAATACAGCATTCTCAAAGGGCCAGCTCAGGAGGGTCATCTCAGAAGGGCTAACTCAGGAGGGCCAGAACCAGGTAAAATATGGCAGCTGTGGAGATGAAAGGTTCCTAGTCTGTGGATAATCTAATTTGAACATTCAGTTTTAGGAATTTCATTGCCTCAGGACTTGTAAGAGCCTTTAGAATCCTGTGTCAGAGTTACATGATTACAGCCTTCTAGAATCCATTTCCAGGAGTCAGTAGAGAGGTTGAGGCCATGCTCAGTAGGTATCAGCTGAGAAGCTCTGCTACCTGGGGTCAGAATTATTGTGGGGTGTAAGATAAGGTGAAGCTTAGCTTTAGCATCTCTGACCTATCTGTGGTTCTCTGCCCTGCTCTTGGGGTTGTCCTACCCAGATGTGAGTGCTTAGACTATCTCAGCCTGATTAGTGGGTCCCTCTCTCTGCCTCTTCATAATCTCCCCCCATGCCATAGATTCTGGATATGCCAATCGATTACTCCCTGAGATGATGAAGACACCACTCACCACCACGGTGACCATGGCTGTGGCATCTCTGTGGCTGTTTCTGTCTCCTCTGATACATGTGTTGTCCCTGGAGAGTTTTACCCCAAGGAGTTACCTATACCCATCCACAAACCCAGGAGTATGGTGCTTAGTTCTGAGCACCAGGATTTCATTCTATAAATTGTTTGTGTAAGGGGACAGAGTGAGCTCTCTTCCAACTGTGCCAGTCATGTGGCCTCTCCTATAGCTGCTCATCTGCCTCCTGTACTGCTGTTCAGAGGGGACACATGTAATGGGTACACATGCAGATGGACACAGTTGGCCGTTGGTTCTTGGTTTCCCCAAACTAAATAGAGTGTATATACACTGTAGGTCACCTTAAACTTGTTAGTATTTGCTACTTTATCTCCTTTTAGCCAATTCTGTACCATTTTGTCTAAGCCTAAGTCCCCAAGCAATGGGACGTGACTCTTGGCTGTTTTACAGCGCCTGTGACTGGGTGTGGATAGAGAGCAGATGGTGATGATGCCTTACTGACAGTGTGTCTGTCAATGTCATGGCCCTCTGAGGGCTCAGTGAGAGAGGAGCAAGTACTGCAACACTTGGTCACCAGGCAACAGCTTCCAGATGCTTTGTTCTGCAAAGGGTGGGTGGTGGCTCCCAAGGAAGTCTTAGTGACCAGACTTTGAGCTCCTTAGGGTGATCCAAGGCCTTTCTTCTTCATTCCTTCTCAGCTGCTGGTGGTAGGCCTGCCGCTGCTAAAGCTAGAGATACCAGAGCTCTCTTGCCTTATCCAATTCCCTCTGCCCCGTTCAAATAAGAACAGATGGCGGTTGGAAAAATGCAGCAAAGCTGGGAATATGGCATTGAGTTATTGGGTTGTTTTGATAGGATCCAGAGCTTAAAATAGTCACACATGGCAGCCAGAGCTTCAATTTCATCTGGCTGTTTATTAGCTTTGGAGTGAACTGTAACAGAATTCCTTCCTGTACTGGGCCTCAAGAGCCCTTTGATCATCTGTGTCCCTGGCAAATGTTCCAGGTGAGGGCTAAGAGTTCTTCCTCATCCTCCACTGTTATCCTGAAATTAGACTTCTCTCTCTCTCTCTCTCTCTCTCTCTCTCTCTCTCTCTCTCTCTCTCTCTGCACATCTACATGTTTTGTGTCATGAATTATCAGATCTTAGGGGCAGCAGCTTTCTCCAGAGGGGTGCTCATGGACTGGGGATGTCTGAGGTTTGACCATGCACACAGGCTTATTTATCAGCCTGTCACAGTTTCATGGATGTTGATATTAGACACATTTTAATTGTTTAGATACAAAGGCATTTATGAAGCAAAATACAGCCATTCTCCTTGCTCTCAAGCCCGCAAGGATAAGGTAGATAAGTCCATGTAGATGCCTGAACACTTAGTGGGTGTATGGAGGCCTAGGAAAGAAGCTCAGGCACTAGGATCATTTAGTAATGGGCATGGAAACACCTGTCCCTTTGTCTAGAGGGAGATGCTATTCCCATCTCCCTCTTCTCATTTTAGGTGCCATGGACCCGTTGGACTGATGATTCAGTGAGGGGCTTTTCTGTACATAATAAGATGTTGGAAGCATCCTCTGCCTTTTCCCACCAGATGTTTAGTGCACTCAAACATTCCTTTATGATAAATATAAACATTCTGAGAACGGGTATTATCAGATCAAAGGGGTAATCAAGTTCTATGGCTCATTGGTGGATCTGGATACAAAAGGTGGATGGTAATGTGCCTTCATGGTTTTGATAACCATCCCCCAAAACAAGGCGTTTCTTTACCACTGAAGATGAAAGGAATGCAACTCAGATGTCTACTTTTCCTTGTGATAGGGATCTTCTCACCAGTACCCTAGTATTTAGGTTAAGGTTAGAGTTTAAACCAGGGACTTATTTGATGACATCACATGTTAAAATTCACCTACCAGCTGCATATTATCATCTTATATTAAGTTTAAAAGATGTGAGAGTAAGTCTGCATTCTGTAATAGATTTCTAGACTGGCTGACTGCTCTTTGGATATTCCCAGTCTGGGTGCTGTTAGAACAAAGCTCATGATCTCTTTTTGTTGAGGACAGTAGAGCATAAATGTGGCTAGCCTGAGGTAGTGTGGATACTGGTGACTTGGTGACCCTGACACTAAAAGTAATGATTATGCAGATTATGTTTTGTGAGGATGATTATAAATTTATTAACCAAGTTGGAAAAAATTGTAATTTTTAAAACATTAGATTTTTTTTCACCCCAAGATATATATTGAGTACATGATTTGTGTCAGTATTCCGGTATAGACAACTGTGATGTTTAGACTTGAGTGTGGACTTGATGTGATGTAGAGTCTCAGGAAGGGATTGTCTAGGCTAGTTCATCCTATGGGAGTGTCTCAGGGGAGTTGTTTTGAATATGATAACTGATTTGGGAAGACATTTCTACTGCTGATGGCACCATTCTCTAGGTGGGGGAAGCTGCACTGAGTGAGAGCTGAGCACAGCCATGCATGCACTGATTTGTTCCTCTCTGTCTCTTGACTGTGGCTGCAATGTGACCAGCTGTCTTAAGCTCCTGCCTCTGTGGCTTCCTGGTCACAATGGACTGTAGCCTGTAATTATGTAAAACACAACTTTTCTACCCTAAGTGCTTCTGTCAGAGTATGTTATCCCAGCTGTAGGAAATGGAATGAAGACAACAGTAAAGCTAAATGTGCCCCTCTGCCAATGTTGCTGATGGTGGTATGTTGGTTTGGTGTGGTGGTGGTCTGTAGTCAGGTGATTATTGGACAATGGTGAGTACAGGGGCCTAGCAACAGCAATGATACAGACATTTGGCTAACTTCTTTCTAAATGCTAACAGGATGGAGATATCAAGCACTGAAGGTTGCATTTTATTTATCAAGGGATGATTCAGGTTATCCTGGGACATCTGTCTACTCAGCAAATCTGGGAATGGCAGCAAAACTGCTGCTGTAGATACAATGTTAAGGTTCAATACTATATTCACTCAGTATTGTAAATGGTAGATTCATCCTTACTAAAACTTTTTTTTTCATAAATTCTTTTAACATGTCAGCGTGTAGTGTTGCTAAATTGCTTTCTTTAAAGGCCATTAAGGATATAGATAGTGTAGCTTACCCATACCACATAATTGCATCTTTCACAAATAGTTCTATGTTCCCAACAGTGACAACTTGGGTTCCAGTAAACTGAATTCTGATCTCCCCAGCCCACTGGGATCCTGAGAGACTGTGTCTCAGGAGTCTTTACCAAAGATGCAAAGTATTCGGAGGCACTAATATCCCTCTGTTCCAGGGTGTGTTTATCGCATCTGTACAGATGTGTGCAGCTTTGCAGTTTGATATATGCAGGGGGCCTGAGTCTTCATACACGAATTTGCACAGAGCGTGGAGCTGTCCATCACATCAGTGCTGAAGTTGGGTGATTTTATTGAAGTCTGGTGTGTTATCTATTTCATGTTGGCTACACAAATGTAGTGAAACTGCTGGATTATTTTTAAGAGATCACAAAGGACCATTTATATATCACAAAGAGAAGTCTTCTGTCTACATAGGCATATAACTTCAATGTTCTGTGCTTATCACATAGTAGAAAATAGATAACAGCCACAAAAATCCAAATACACTGATAACACATAGAGTTCATATTATCTCTAAGAGTTTTGCAGTTGAAGACATGATGCCCACTGCAGCAGATTGACCTTCCCCAATTCTTCACTACTCTTCTTCTGTAAGAGAGGAAGAGTGTAAAGTAGACACAGGTCCTTCTGCCCTTCTGAGAGAGCTGCTCTAAATTGTTCTCACTACACACTCTAATGCCAAGCTCAGAGGAGTTAGGATTTGTGCAGGGTTGGTAATCTTGGGTCTAAAGTAGGAGAGTACAAGGCAAAATCATTTCCCTGGAAAGATCTGACAAGGATGAGGATAACTCTTACTTCACATATTTGAATGGCAAAGGTTTGAATGTTCAGCTGCCTGATGAATTTTTACAATGCAATTTTGTGATAAACAGCACCTGTAAAGTTTAATCAGAATATGAACCAGAGTGGCATTGCCTTGTTTTTAATCTCTTCCATGCTTTCTCCCAGGAGTTTTGAGATGGAAATTATTCAGGGCTCTGGGCAGTGGCATATAAACACAGCCTCCTCCAAGCACAGACTCGGCATAACTTGGAGGAGCTTATTAAATTAGTATGTGGGATTTGATTTCATCCAAGCAATAAAATCTGCAGCTGCTTTTAAAGAAATGAAGTTGTATTATAAATGATCTCTTTGTCACCAGCAAGAATAATGCCAGTGAGAGGCACAGTCTTCCTTTCTGTCAGTATAGGTGCTTAAATCTGAAGATTCAGGGTCCCTGGAAGACCTTCCTCTGGAAGGGGGCTCAGCCTCAGGATGGATGAGCCCCTGGCTCTCATAGCATACTTGCTTGCTCCTTTTATCTGAGGTTGGAAGTCATGGATTTCATTACCATAGTGCATTAAGGGTCAGGGAGGGGGGAGAGGGAATCCAATTTGCTACTGCCTCAGTGACTCTGTGTTTTAATCAAATGGATAAAAAGAGCCATTAACTGATGCTCAGACTGATTGAAATTCCAGGGGAAAGGAAAGGAGATAAAACTCTGGGGAGCCATAGAAGGTCACTTGATTACAGGCCATCCCAAGCCTGCAGTGACAATGTTGACTATAACTGAGGTATGAACTGAGGACGGGACTGTGAGGAGTGGATGCACCGACTGTCATTGTAGCAGTCCAGGGCCTCCCCATGATGACACTGCCTATCTTCCTTTAATGGCCCTGTCAGGGAATTATATAAGACTCCTTCTTATTGATAAAGAAAATTTCCTTTACCCTGCACTCCAGTAACTTTAAGCCATCACAATGGTGATGATCTGTGCAGAGTCACTGAAGGCAGAAAACACATCTGCAAGCTCTCTGATGGCCATAAAGTGCTGTTCAAAGGTGGGGTGTTTGCTGTTGTTGTGATCAGCTTCTGTTCTCTGTTATAACTGTGATTACTCTTCCCACTACTTTGAAATTTCAGATGACACAAAGTTCTATCCAGCTTGCTTCACAGGGAACAGAGTGGTGGTTGGCTAAAGGGAATCCTTTTCAGAGCATATTTTTCCTGAAGACTAACAGGGACCATATCCCAGGGAGCAGCCTCGGGGCTATGATATGTTGCTTTCACCAGAGGGACTTGGGCATCCTGGCCACTGAGTGTGATGAGTGCATGCAGAGAGGCTGCACAGGTGAGTAACCTTCATGACCTCTGAGTTCATTCTATCATGCTGCTCTTTGTCACCCTGTCCCTTCAGGTTTAGTGCTATTGCCACTAATGGGCAAATCCCAAGAGAGGATGGGGAGGTGAACTCCCTCCCGATTCCATGGCAGGATGCAAGGAGGATGCATCTGGCAAAGTGGGTTGTGTTCAGGTGAAGGTGCTCAAGTGACCTTGCAAGTAGGAAAGTGGGCATTGAACTGTGCAGACCTGGGAAATGCTGAGGGCTTGTAGGAAGTGTGTGGGAAATGCATGCCAAAGATTCAAAACAGGCCACAAGAAGTAGATCATCCTGTAAACTAGGGGCAGAAATGACACAATCACTATTCAAGCTGGAGTCTGAGGCCAATGTAAGATGCAAATATACTTGCAGCCTCAAAAGACGTTCCAGTTGAATGAATAACTGGACAGGCCAGCCCTCTGGTGGCCCCATGGAAGGAGAAATACAGATGACTGTTGATTTTCCACCTATGGGCAGAACTGGAAGTGGAAATTGTGAGTTTACTCATACTCTTTCCCTACTGCCCCAAGCTCCATCCTTCTCAATACCAAAGTCTAGCTTGTACTCAGTGCAGGACAGTGATTTCTCCAGGATGTCTGCCCACAAGCAAAAGAGCATTGCTTTTTAAAGCTCTGGCAAATCTCCATTTATCATTATAAGAGATGTTGAAACTGGCCAAGAACCAAGGCAATTATGATTGAGGGACCTCTTGAGGATCCTGTATGCCAGTAGCCAAAATAAGAGGGGACCTACTGGAGTACCTTACCCAACACTACCTGCTCCTATGCTAGGAGCTACCTGGGACAAGGACAATCTTTGGGGACCATAAGTGAATTAATAAG
Organism: Cricetiscus sungorus; assembly: GCA_030556225.1. Classification (NCBI taxonomy): domain Eukaryota; kingdom Metazoa; phylum Chordata; class Mammalia; order Rodentia; family Cricetidae; genus Cricetiscus; species Cricetiscus sungorus. The sequence continues at coordinate 33,600,011 of JANBXA010000398.1, forward strand.
GCATTGCATAGAGGAGGAATTCTAATGAGAGTGGGGAAAGAAGCTGTTACAACCATGAATATCCTGTTTCTGTTTGTTCTTGCCCTAGTGGCAAAGTAGCTAAGGTTTTTGGGCTAATCACATCTTGTACTAAAGTGGAGTCAGCCACTATCTTTCTGGTACTCAATCAAAGAGCAGTAGCAACACATGCCCATGTCGCTATAGCTTCTGGGAACTATTAGTCTTTCTATGTTCTTAATCTCATATGAGTATACTTCCTTTTTGCTATTAATTTTTGAAGATTAAAATATTAAAAGCAATATTTGAAGATATTAAGTGAGCTTTCATGGTAATGCTTACTACAGGCAGTGTTTTAATTGCCTAATGTTTGTTAGAACAAGGGAGTCTCATTGTGCCAGTTGAAGCAGGGAGACCAGAGACACAGAGGGACCCAGAATTCATCCTTTCCCAAGGCCATATGGGTCAAGTATGTTTCTCCAAAACTTCAAGCCCATTGAGTGCCTCTAGCAAAGAGTGTCGCCCTCTTCAGGTGGTCAGATATGGTATCTATTATCGAGTAAGCACACTTACTGAATAATTACATCTTAGGTTCACACAAGTATAAAGGTCTAGCAATGGAGCTGGTTCAACTCCAGCTCTCCACTTAACATCACTCTTATGCAGAATGTTTCACATCAGGACACGGGATATTTCACATCCTTTTCAGAAGATGACTAATGTTCCATGGTGTGGATGCATTTAAACTTATGTAATTATCTTGTGTTTTATTTGCTTCCAATTGGTGTTATTCACCAAAATGTTCTCTCTTTGTGAACCTTGAGGGTGTCCCGAAATATCCCCAGAGATGAGATGGAATAATAAGTAGGTTAAAAGATTCATGAGATTCATAGTTGGTCATGTGTTTAGTATGGTTAAGCCATCCATATACAGCATGCAAACATTTCCAGCTTTCCTGTTCCCAAAAGTCTGAAAGACAAGTGTATACTCTGTTGAGTGAGATAGCACAATGTTCTTTCACTTTACTTACTAATTTCTGTATCAACTACAGAGGCATCTCAACCATTCAGGTTCATAGACCCATTGGTCCTGTAACTTCTGATGAAGTCAAGAGTCAGCTTGTATGACTCTTCCCAGCTTGTTTCTCACCAGGAGACTACAACTCTCTGGATTTGGTCATCAATGAATCCTAGCCACAGTGAAATAAGCTGGGGGTGGAGTCCAACTTGGAGCAGTTTTCTCTTTCTTTGAAAACAGGATGGGGCCTCCAGGGAAATTATAGCTGGGGAATGTTTCGGTGGGGGAAGGGATTCCATGGAAGAAAGGTTCTCAGGCCTGTCTGACACCCACAGAGAAGAGGCTCACTCTACTTGTATGCTTTCTTCATTGACAGATCCCAGTAGCAGAGCCATGGTAGCATCTTAAGAAGAAACCATCCTGCCTGTGTCCCCACACCCATGCTGAACTGTATTTAATTGGCATCACACCCTTCTCTCTGTGAAATGTGTGAAAACACTTTGCAAACAACAATTCCAGTCCAGCCTTTTTTTTGAGGGGTGGTGGTGGGAGGCTGGTATTCCACACTCCAGTAAGTAAGCCTCCCAAGATCCTCAACATGGTTGGTCTGCCCATTTATAGGTGGACTCACACTGGCCACACCTACTCATGCGTGTTTGCTGAAGTTACAGAGGAAACTCCAGAGCAGCTTTCAGAGTGTGTACCTTAGACTGGGGGTCCTGTGCAGGAGGCTGAACGCATGAACTTCTCTTGGAGTGCTTGTGATCAGAAAGCGGCTGAGCTGGATGGTTGCTGGGTCAGAGTTAACATCTGCATTACAGTGAGGATCTCTCGCACAGGTTTAACATTTTAACTGGTTTGAATCTGGCACTGGGGATTGGGAATGTGAGGCCACACTGTGGGACTTTTGTTGGGTAGTTAGCTCTGCTTTACCTATTTTCTTTGGGTGACCAGCTTCTGCTTAGACCCTCTGACACCTGCAGAGCTTGCTCCAGCCAGAGACCTTTTGTTCAAGAAGATTCTCTTGACCTGTTTCCTTTTTGACATCACCTCCTGGTGCTGTCATCTTCGAGGGACCCTTGGTTGTGTGACAAAACGTTCCTTGGTGAAACATTACACACACATGTACTCAACCCAGATAAGGGGCCCCCAACAAACCAAAGTTCAACTTGGTGAACCAATGAGTTTTATTGGTGTTACAAGAATGTGGGTGAGGGGTGACTCAGAGGCAGCTGTCTGCTTCAGCACAGGTGACAGCTCACAAAAGTTTCTACACAGACTGGAGGCAGCGCAATAGGTCGGAGAGTGTCCTTTCCAAGTGGCTCTGTTGGAAGAAATCTCTTCTAGGCCGTGGGCTGGGCTCAGAGTTTTCTTTTGGCTTAGTTTGTCTGAGAGGCAGTCTCAGCAGCTTTATTGCTTACTCTGGGTGGGTGGGGCCTAATTAATCGCATCAGTTTCAGGGACTCCCAGAATCTCTTTTGAGCTGTTGACATCTCCGCTTATAGCTCTTCCCTGCAGGATAGAGTGTTTCAATTTTAGAGGAAACTGCTACATAGTACCCTCCACAGTCTAAAGTACTAATGGACTCTTCAAGCTAGAGTATACATCATCTCCCAGTGAATGAGAACCAGTCCTTGGGCGAGGGTGGGTGGGGTGGGGTCGGGGGCTGAGGTGGATAGTGACCTTGACTCTGCAGTCTAGGGAGGGAGAGAGAGCTTTTATTATGAATTCAGAGAATGAACCTGGGATGATGCCTCGGCACCTCTTGGCAGTCTTGGCTATGAGAAAATAAGGAAGGTATCAGGGAAAGTACTGGAGTGTCTCTCAGGATTAGGCTGGAGAAAGCTGCACCTGTGTTCAGACTCCTCAAATACACTCAGCTGTTTGTTTTCATCATTAAAATCCATTTAATTTTTTTCCTGTGATATCCTTCCATTTGAGATTAAGTAACCTTGTTTTAACATTGTCTACTTGTATCTCTATGAGACTATTTTCATTTTTTTTTTTAAGAAAGAAATGGCTCACAGATTTTTTCCTCCTCTTTGTTCTCTCCCTTTACCACCTTCTCCCACTCTTCCTCCTTTCCAATGCGGGTCACACAATGGCACATTGTTGCTTACCCTGTGATAAGGAAGGAGGTTCTCAGTGTGCGCTGGGATGTGTCTGAGTTGTAGAGTCCTCTGATGACATTGCTCCTTGTTGCTGTGAGTCACTGAGACCCCATAGGCAATTTTACATCCAAAGCACCTGTCTGTGAACACAATGGACTAACCCCTTATTTCCAAATGTAGACCATTCACAATGCTAGGCACAGAGGATATTTGGTAGCTTTTAGATTTCAGTGTTTTTCTGAATAATTTGCAACAGCCCTGTGATCATTTAATGAGCATATGCATGCTCTTCCTTATCAAATTGTATAATTGGACCAATAGCATGACCTGTGTGTGCAGTCCTTGGAACCCACATGGTTGAAGAAGACTCCTGACAGATGCCCTCTGACTCTCACATACACAGGGGCATATACACACAGAGATTGGTGTAATAAAATTGTACTGTTTCAATTTAGCAAAGATCAGTTTCTTGCGTATTTGTCGTCTTACTCACTTATGCACCCTGCTTTCTAGAGCCTGAATCCAATGGGGTAAGTAGTAGGGTTACCCTTGTTTGTGGGGTTCTCATTCCCAACTAGCCTCTCTGCCTTTGAACCCTCAGAAGAAATAGTATCCAATAACAATAAATGTTGTTGCACACCTGAAGTTATGAGAAAAAGGTATTTACTTTTATTTTAATTTTTATACTAGTGAATCATGAGATGTTTAAGAAGATCTATAAAGTGCTGTATCACAGTAATATAAACTATTGCTCCCTTGATTTTGATGGGAAAACAAGCCTGGGGTGTGGTATCATGGTGACAACATTTGGTCTAGTCTACTTCTTACTTCAAATGTGTTTCATTGATATAATATATGATATTCACTTTGAATAAAATCTTAGCAATGAAGGTTTTAGTCCCAAGAATCTAGATTGTACTTAAACATTGCATGCCTTCTGATTCTCATGACACAGGAGCTTTGGATACCCAATTTGCTTTCTGTTTGTGCATTAATAGTTCCTTAAGGGCCTGAAGAGCTTTGCCCATGTGCAACTAGGGAGACAAAGTTAGCTCAGAGGGGTTTTGTTTCAGGCAGTAGTCCTGGGATTACAGTGACTCCCAAGATCTCAGCCCTTTCCAGGGCTCTGCTCAGCTCAGTCCTGCAGGGCTCCCAGGCACCCTGTGACCCGATCACCCTGATCACACACAGTGATCCATACTTGTCCTGCCACTCTCATGCCCATCCAACCCTACTGGTTCCTGAGAGCCTCCTCAGCCCATGTGCATGTTTCTAATTGCCATGCTTTAATGCTACATTCTGACTCATTGTCCATGGGGCACTTTGGCTCTTCCATTGGCTTCCCTTCCTGACATCCACATAATTGCATGAAGTCCAGTGATTGTTGTTATCCAGCTTTGCTAGAGTGGACACACCCTATGGATTTCATTGAGTAACCCAAAGTTCATATTTCTTTACAGGTTTACCCTCTAATAAAACTATATGTAAAGACAGAAAGCTTTAGGTATAAGGGTAAGGGGCATGTTACAGCTGGGGTTCTAATCTGCTTGGGACCTTGTCCTTGCAAGAATGAGAAAAAAGATTCCACCCCCTTCCAAGTGCACACATAAGGACAAGCCATGTGAGAACACATCCAGAGGGCTGCTGTCCGTGACTCCATTGTCCAAGTGCACACACATGGACAGACCATGTGAGAACAATCTAGGGGGCCGCTGTCTATGAAGGAGAGCTTGTCTAGTAGCTGGCCATGCTGCACCCTGATTTTGGCATTGCAGCCCACACAACAGGGAGAAACACATTTCTGCTGTTTAAGCCCTACAATCTGTGGTATTTATTAAGAGAGCCTGGGCTGACTAATAGACCATTTACAGAAAAATCATGTGTCATTCATTCAGTCTGTAGGAATCATGTGGCCCTTGTGGAGAAGTCCATTTGTTCTCATAATTAGATTTAGAAAGCAGCAATAATACAGAAGCTCAGTTTCTGAATTCACTATTTTGCTTTGCTAGAGATTAGTTTGACCTTTAGCTACAGCAGACTCTTAGATTGCTCAAAATCACAAGATCTGTGATGAAGCTGTGAAAATAATTCAAAAGATTTGTTTTTCTAACCCTCACTCTATTCGTCTGATTATATTGTAACCAATATTTGCTTCAGTCCCTGTGGACAGAAATTGTTCACAAACTACAAAGAAATTGCACAGTCATGAAGAAATCAGCTTGTTAAATGGGCCATGTTTTCTCCCCTAAGCAACAGAAGATGTGTTAAACACTTAGGGTGGGGTGGTGAGGGGAACATTCAGATGCTGGAGAGACAGGTTTGGAAGCTGTGAGCTTTCAAGTCACTAATGTGACACACTCTCCTGTGGAGAGCTTGTTTTGAGGTACAAGGTGCTGTAATACCCTTTGCATACTCCTTTCACAATAATATAAATTAATTTAAAAAAAATCGCTGTCAACAAAGGCATACAAGTGCCAGCCTGATGGCATGAAGTCACTGGTCAGCAGCACACCTGGAAGTCACTGGACAGTCATAATCAGGGCACACTACTCTCTAGAAGTTTCTCTTTCTGAGGTGTGAACCACACTCTATGTTAGTGATCTAGAAACAGATCTGCTGTCTGTCTAAGTTGTTGTGAACAAAAGGAATGCACATTACCCCGGAATGAGCCATTTTGCAACTGTGATGACCCAGCAAGGAGTTAAGAAATATGAGTTCTTCGTTGACAGGACATCTGGAAGAAGGCATGATCATGGACATGGCCTATTACCTGGGGATCTCTCTTATTTTCTGAATGAGGAGATGCAGTTCGTGTGAACCTTCCAAACCCCCCTCCCATCAACACACCTTAATTCCTCCACTGCTCAAGTCAGCCCAGATCAATGTCACACTCTGACTCTGTCATTAATACCTGTGGGTTCTGGTTAACTTAAGTAACACAGGCAGTGTTGTATTTATTGCCTGTTGAGACACAGTAGGAGCTGGAAAGATTGTCATCTCTGTTTGGAACTAAAAAGAACATTGTAATTAAAGAAAGAGAACACCCTGTCCACTGCTGGCAACAGAAGGTACGTTGTATAGAGATAGGAGAACACAGCTTGTTCCCAGACTCTGCTCATGACCACATGACATTTGCTCCCTGTGTTCTCAGCACCTTGTGATTCTCTGGGATACAGACAGGCACTTCTGCATGTACTGGGCATCTGGGGTATAGACAGGCATTTCTTCATGTACTAGGAATCTGGGATATAGATAGGCATTTCTGCATGCACCAGATAACTGGGATATAGCAAGCCACTTCTGCGTGCACTGAGAATCTGAGTTATCCAGCCACTTCTGCATGCAGCAGGCTTCTGGGATATAGACAGACACTTCTGCATGCATTGGGCGTCTGGGATATACACAGGCATTTCTGCACGCACTGACACCATAGCTCAGATTCCATCTCATGTCTGCTATCAAATAATCAGAAAAATATTATTTTCTAGATGATAGATAAAATTAGGAGTATATTGGCCTTTCTGGGTTGCTGTAATGAAATATCACAGATAGATTAAAAGCAAAAGAAATTTATGCCCAGTTTTGGAGTCTAGAAGTTCAAGATTATGGTAAATCATGTTTGGTGTCTAGAGAGGTTCCAGTTCTTAGTGGACGGGTAATATGTCATTCTAATTAACTTCTGATGTTAGAGGTAGAAGGAGCCATCCTAGTATCCCTTTTATAAAGAACCTGATTTCATTTTTGTTGTTGTTGTTGTGATAGATACACAGAGAAACATGGGGGAAGATATGGTTTATTGACTTGTTTTTTATTTTATTTTTTTCTGGATGATTTTTTTTTCAGTTCCATCTATTTGCCTACAAATTTCATGATGCTATTTGCTTTAACAGCTGAAAAAAAATGTATCATCCTAAGTGAGCTAACCCAGACTCCAAATGACAAACATGGCACACAACAAGTGTTTATTATCTGTAGAGTAAAGGTGAACCATGCTACCATCCACAGGTTCAGAGGAGCCAAGTAACAAGGAGGGTCTGAGGGGAGATGCATGAATCTCCCTGGGAAGGGAGATTAGCGCAGATTTCACAGGTAGACAGGGGGCAGGTGGGGATGGGAACTTGGGTGATCAGTTTGTAGGGGAGATGGAGGAGAGGAAGGAAACACTGGGAGAGATGACTGGACTGGAATTGGGGGACATTTCCAGGGCGAGCTAGAAACATAGTGAAATGGAAACTCCCAGGAACCCATGAGGATGACCCTAGGGAAGACTCCTAGTAATGGGGGATATAGAGCCAGTAATGGGGGATTCTGTAACCAGGCAAGACTTACAGTGGAAGGACTGGGACACCAAACCGGACACAAAAACCTTCAACTGACAGTTTTTCCTGCCTGCAAGATGGTTGGAATAAAGTTGGTGCAGAATTTGTGTGAGTGGCCAATCAATGCCTGGCCCAGCTTGAGACCCACACCATGAAAGGGAGCACACACCTAACACTGCCTGCAGGGCTAGGAATAAGAGGCCGGACAGCCTAGAGATCCAGGATAGACCCAAACATGACCTCCCAACGTCAATGAAATGATTCCTAATGATATTCTGTTATATTCATAGACTGGAGCCTACCATAGTCACCATCAGAGAGGATTCATCTAGCAACTGATGGGAGAAGATGCAGAGACCCACAGTCAAACATTTGTTGGAGCTCAGGGAATCCCGCAGAAGAGGGGAAGGAAGGATTGTAGGAGCCAGAAAGGTCAGGAGCACCATATGAATTAACTAACCTGGACTCACAGGGTCTCACAGAGAGTGAACTGACAACAGGGATCCTGCATGATCTGACCTAGAGCCTCTGCATATGTTACAGCTGTGTAGCTTGATGTTCTTTAGGGACTCCCAATTCTGGGAGTCGGGGCTGTCCCTGAATCTTTTGCCTGCTTTTTCTTCTATTGGATTGCTTTGTCCAGCCTTAATATGAGGGTGTGTATCTAGTCTGATTTGGCATGTTTGGCTGATTTCATGGAGCCAGAAGAGGAGTGAATCTGAGGGAGAGAGGAGGTGGCAGGGAGAGATTGGGAAGAGAGGGCAGAGAGGAAACTGTGGTCTGGAGAAAAAAAAGAAAGAAATGGTTTATTGTGCTTACAGTTCCAGGGAGAGAGGAACATAAGTAAGGAACTTTAAACTGATACCCACACATCCTCACTCAAAAGCAGAGAGAAATGAGTGCATGCATTCATGCTTGCTTGCTCGAGCTCATCTCAGTGTATCCGGTCTTATACAGTTCAAGAATGTCTGCCAGGGAATGCTGCTGCCTACAGTGTGACGGTTCCTCCCCAAGATATGGCTACAGACAACCTGATGCTCACAGCCCTTAGCTGAGACTTTCTTTCCAGGTGATTTTAAACAGCATGCAGGTGACAATTAAAGCTAGTGATCACAGGCACTAACATAACCGAGGAGGCTCCGTCCTCACGACTCTCTCAAAGTCCTCTTTCTAAACTCTCACCGGGGGAGTTTTGTTCCAATGTAGTAATTTTTCAAGAACACAGGATTCCCAACCAATTATAGCAAGTGATAAGGTTGAAACAAAGTGTTCTTGGACAAGAGGCAGTGTGCATTGTCCCTTAAGTAGGAAAGGGAGCAGGAGTCTTGGAGGCAAAACGATGTGGGAACAGCTTACACACACACACACACACACACACACACACACACACACACACACACACACACACACACACACACACACCCCTTGTCACCACACAAGCTGGGTGCATCCCTACTCTGTCCACTCCACTGTTTGATTCTCACAGTTGTTGGCTGTCCTGGGGAACTGAAGCTGAGGGTGGGATACATGAGCAGTGCTCGACAGAGGAACTCTTTGCTCAAATTGGCTTTGGCTTGTGGGTAGGGAGCTGGTGTTTGTGAGTATTCCCCCATGGGTCTTCTCTGCATTAGCTTTCTACCAGAGCAATCATAGTGTATCACAGGCATGCTGATTCTTTCCAGAGCCTGCCTCTAACCAGAGAGGTTATGAAACCGGATGCAGAGTGAACTTGTGAGCATGGCAGAAGACCACGATTCCTTATGCCTTTGACAAGTAGTTGCCTCTCCCTCAGGATTGTAGAATTGAAAACTGCTTGGTTCCCCCCCCCCAAAAAAAAAATAATGAAATGCAGCTCTAAGAACTCTCTGGCAAACACATAACAATCAAAATGGCTTTGGAATTGATAGAAGACTTTCCTTTCTTCCAATGTTATTTCTTGTAGGCAGAAAATGATTTTGTTGCCATCTTGGGAGGAGGAACAGATGGAAGGGGTTTGATTTAAGCCCTTCTATGAGACCAGAGAATTTATAGTGGTATTGAAATTGCTTCATTCTTTCTATGAATACAGGAGGAACAAAACATGAGGTTGTAACTTTAGAACAGTGTAGTGATGGTTTTGCTGCTGCAAATGCTGCCTTGTGTTAGGTCTAGAGACACATCTCCCTGGATCCTAGGGGAGGTGATAGATGTCCAGCATCCTGTAGCATTTGCAAGGATTATTGGGCTTGCTGCTGGTTCACATGGGAGTCTCCACATCCCTTAGAGTCCATGCAGGCAGGCATAACTGCTGGCCTTGCATTTCCCACAGTTACACTATGTGTTTCTCTAAGTGGGTCACAGTCAGGAGAGATAGAAAGACAGGATTCCAGAGCCAGGCAGCAGCTCTGTTTATCTGTTCAGCTGCTCTCCACAGACACGCCCCCTTCAATTTAAGAAAGTGCCTGCTCAGGTCGATAGAGGTCTGGGGAACTCATAGCAATGATTACTCAGGACCCATCATGTGGAAGGCACTAAGCCACTTTTAGGTGATTTTATCAAGAATAATCTCTTGCTGGATATTGAGATGGATTTGTCTGACCAGTCAAAGTCTCTGGATGATTTTATTATTTTACTCTGTGTTACCCGCTCACCCCCATGCCATTGCTGTCTCTTCCCTTCCTCCCTCATATTTTGCCCCCCTTCGCGTGCCCCTTTTCCTCCCCAATTTTTCTCCCCTCTCCTCTCTTCCTCTTCTTTTTCCTCATTTTCTTCCTTCTCCTTCCCGTCACCCCTTCCCTCCTCTTACTTAGGTACGTGACAAGCTGTGTCTTTCCACATAGCATGCAGATGGATCGAGATACTTCCAGATGCAGAGAGGTTGCTCACCCTTCATGGTTGACCTAAATCTACCCAACATTCACACTGCCTTTGTCCTACAAAGGGCCCATGGTGGAGCAATCTTGATGGAGCACTTGAGGATCTGAGATTGGTGCAGTTGCCAGGTGCTTGCATAAATGTTTCTTCCTTGGAGCAGAGGGTGTTAGTAGAACAGATCTTCCTACATGGCCACCAAGCTGGGTATAAAACATCCCTGCAAAGAAGCCCTCTTCCCCAGCACCATGATGTTACTTCTCACTCTTCTTCATGTGAGGAGGAGGAGATGACTAGAGGAGGCAGGGGAGAGGAGCAGGCTCCACTCGGTGTTGGGAACAGACTGGGGATCCACCTGGTCTCCATGATAGAGCTAGAGACATCCGAATTTTACTTTCTGAGTTTGTGAACACAGAACTACTTTATCTGACACTGGACAAGAACTCCAATAAATCAGCAAGTCTCCCAGCCAAGGCTTGTGGGATGCTGCTCCGTTAATTCTGATCTATGGTGTGTTTGGCATCAAGTGAGTGGATGCTTAAGGCGAGAGAGAGAAAAGTGCATTGAAGATGATCCCTGAGCTGCCTCGACCATTTATTTCTATCTGGTTCTCGGAGGCTCAGTAGTGCTGACTGGATTTGAAGCAACACCGCTGTGCTGCACAGGCATTAGAGCCAGGAGCCTGAGAACTGACTGGGGAGGGAGCACCCACTAAGAAGCAACATCATGAGCATGAGATGAGGCTGGTGTTCTGGCCTAGCTAGCCATAAGCAGAATCTTCTCTCTCTTTTTCACCTTTCCTGGATCTAATTAGTAATTAGGGAGTGTGCACTATAAATGTATAAAATGAAATGATGCTTTGGTCCAGGTGTGTAGGAGAAACTACTGGCCAGCCTACCCAAGCTGCAGCCCTCCTGACCATGGGCCCAGGTCAGCCCAGCCCTCACGAGCATGCATGGCAGACACTTCCTCCCTGAGTCAAGCCTGCCTCTATGCCCAGAGACTGCTGATGAAGAGACACCCAACCAGAGACACCAATGAGGAAAGGACAATACAGCAGAGGCAGCCGCCTGAGCCAATAGGATCTTGGGAGGGGTAAAAAGGCGGGTCTAACTTCCTTAATAAATGAGTCTGCAGCATGCTCTGCTACTCATTGACTCACGGTGCCTGAGTTGTTGGTGCTGCGTCTTCTTACCCCCTCTCCCAAGGGGTGTCCGAGTATGGTGACCCACTACACAGGTGTAGACTGGAAAATGTTCACCACAATCAAGACAACTCACATTCTCCTCCATGTCTTAGGATCTGGCTCGAGCCATATGAAAACAAAACAAAACAACCACAAATAGCCAGGCAACCCTGTGACATTACAGCAACAAAGAGGCCCCTGGGGGCTTGCGCTAAGAGAGAAAAACCACGCAAGGACAGTACTTCTGGGTGTCCCATGAGTGTGAACTCTGACATACTCAAGCCCTTTCTGAGCACAGCTATTGGCCTGGGCTTCTGCCAGGCCTCCCTTCTCTCAAGGCTGCTGCCTGCTTCCTGAAGATGCCTCTGGAGATGGTCACAGGCCTGGAGTGTTTCCCTGGGGTGGCTGAGCCCTCACCTGCTGTCTTCTAGGCAAAGTGAGCCTCTGTTTGGGAGGGGGCACACTTTCTACCCCGTGATCCATGCAGATGGCCCAGTTGTGCGTGCCCAGCCTCCTTGTTCTAAGAGGGGCCTGTCTGGTGTCCCACCTGCCCTTTTCCTGTTCAGCTCAAACTTCTAGTCCCGAGAACTCTCCTGGCTCGGGGCCTGGAAAAAAAAAGAATCACCTAGTCAGAACACCAGATTACAGCTCAGAAGGTTGCTTAGTGAGCATAAAATGACAGCATGGAGAGCCGGGGAGTTCGAGGGGTTTTCCAGTGTGCTGTAGTAGCGGGTTCACTGTCCTTTTCAGCTCAGAGGCTATTTCCAGAAAAGCTGTGGGAGGGAGGGAGCATCTAAAATTGGGGCATCCATCCTCTGAGATGGCACTTGGAAGAGTGCAGATGCATCCCCCCCCCCCATTTAAAACATTCCTCTCACTCGCCAAAGGCCTCTGCAATTACAGCATTACGCATCACTGGCTTCAAGATTGCATTTCATCTTTTATTAGTTCATTTGCAACACTTACTTCCTGATGCGATTGGGAGGGTGCATTTTAATCTCATCAGAGACGTATTTATGGAATTTATCTGCAGAAGGATTGCTTCTGGGAAGATTTTTTTTTCCTGATTAGTGTCTCTAACTCCCGATGTTAAGTTCCAGATTTCTTGGTCAGGAGTGACACTGGCTGACCCAAGCCCAGCCTTGAGGTTGACTGACTGTCTACTTCACTAGGCTCTCAGGCCCTGCCTCTTCTGGCCTCTCTGTTTTTTGGCCACCAGCTTCTTTGGGATCCTGGAAAAGTAAAGTCCTTCTGATACTGACTTTAGGCACTTTACCCCACCTTTCCCAGGTGACCCATGTGCCCACTAGCCCACTATGGGTATGTGACTGTGGTTGTTTGAAAGAAAATGGCCCCAGGAGGAGTGGCACTATTAGGAGGTGTACTACTTTGTTGGAGTAGGTATGGACTTGTTGGAGGAAGTGTGTCATTGTGGAGATGGGCTTTGAAGTGTCCTATGCTCAAGCTATGCCCCATGAAACAGATAACTTCCTGTTGACTGCTGATCAAGATGTAGAACTCCCAGCTCCTTCTCCAGCTCTGTGTCTGTCTGCACATCACTATATCTGCCATGATGATAATGAGCTAAATCTCTGAAACTGTAAGCCACCCCCAATGACATGTTTTCCCATATAGAAGTTCTCATGGTCATGGTGTCTCTTCACAGAGATAGAAATCCTAACCAAGACAGTGACTGATGTGTTATCAATGTCCAGAGTTGCCATAGCAAAGTGCTGTGGACCAGGTGCTTTAGATAACAGGCATTCACTGATGCAGAGTCTGGAGGCCAAGAATCAGCATCAAGATCTCTGAAGGGCTACCCCACCCTGCAAGAGTCCAGGGAGGGCCTATTTCATGCCTCTTTCCACAATTCAAATTTGTAAGACCATCCTCTATTCATTCAGTGGAGACACTGTCTTCTTGCTGCATTTTCACACAACCTATCTAGGTGTTTGTCCCCAAATTTCCCCCTTTAAGGACACTTTTACAGATTGATACATAAATCTGTATGTATGTATAAATCTGTATTGGGTCATTAGACTTCATTTTTAACTTGTTGATTGTTGTGATGACCAAACTTCAAGTAAGGTCAAATTCTGAGGACCAGAGGTCACTTGTGGAAGATCCAGATTATGTTGGAGAGTTACTAAACTTGCCTTAAGGTGACACATTGCTCCTTTGTTGGCTGTCTGGAGTTCAGAGATACACTCAGGCATCTCTTAGTCATGGCGATACGTCTAAGTGCATTGCTAGGTGATTTCATCATGGTAAAGGTATCACAGTGTTCTTACATGACCTCTTTATACAGTGAAGTGATGTAGTGGGCATCTGATAGCTATGGCTGCTGTTGGCATAATACAGCCTGCTATTTTCCGGTCAGCATCCCATCATGTGTAGATGGAACAGTCTCTAGAATAATAATAACACATGGCAACAACACAAATCAGCAGCGCGGCCACTTCTCATTATCGAGTGTGTGCCGTGCGCAGTCGGAAGCTCCATACTTCATCCCTGTGGCAGTGCAGTGCTGTAGCAGTAGAGTGGTTTGACCTCACTAGGCAGTAGAGTCCTTAGCTCCATGGGCTTCTGATAGACTTCCCACCCCATGTGCCATCCATCCTGAATGAAGATGCTATTGAGAGGTTGTAGACTGTACACGATCAATGAAGAAGAGATGAGAAGAGGAACATTTGAGATGATTTAATTTCTTCCTCTCAGGTGCCTGTGCAGCTCCTTAGTTTCCTTTTAAAACAATTTTTATTCTTTGAAAGTTAAAAACGTTTTCAATGTATATATATCATATCCACTACTCCATTTCAACATCCCCTGACACCCCTATCCCATCTCCCTCCCTACTTCTCATCCTGTTTCACTTTTTTGCTATTAACAACCCCTTGGGCCCAATTAGCGCTGCCCATATGCACATTGTGCAGGAACATCCACTGGGCATGACCAGCCTACACAGCTATGCCTCCAAAGGAGAGTGACCAGCCTGCAGCTGCTAATAACTCCTCCAATAGAAAAGGAGTGTTGGCATTTGACCTCCTGGAGTTCTCACAGGTAACAGGTTACTGTGAGTTCATGTGTGCAATGGCCATGTCATTCCCAGAGGATGATATTTCACGGCTCCCTTCCCTACTCTGCTTATTGTAGTTTTTCTCTCACCTCATGTGATGGGAGATGTCATTCTGTAAATATGTTTCTTGTGTTGGTTAATGAATAAAGCACCATTGGCCAATAGGAAAGGAAGATAGGAGGGACCGACCAGCAGGGAAAACATACTCGTTACACTCATGTGCCAGTTACTCTTGGCACCTTGATGCCCACTAGAGTCACCTGAGAAGAGGGTACCTCAACTGAGGATCACCTGTCCCCATCAGCTTGCCCTGCAGGCTTGCCTTTTTGAGTATTTTCTTAATGATTTATGTGGGTGGGCCCAGTTCACTGTTGGCAATATTTCCCGTGGGCAGGTGATCCTGAGTTATAGTAGAAAGAACCCTGGGCAAGCCAGGGGAACAAGGCAGTAATAAGCATTTCTCCATGGTTTCTGTCTGTTCCCTGTTTTGAATTCCTACTCTGGCTTCTGTTGATGAAGAATTGTGACCTATAAGCCAAATAAACTCTTTCCTCCCCTAAGTGGCTTTTGATCTTTGTGTCTATCATTGCAATGAGAAATCAAACTAAGACAACTCCTTTTCAATTACTAAACAAGAGAAAGACTTAAAAAGAACTAGAGAGAGAATAACATTTTTCTTTCAGTTCTTGTGTGTGTGTGTGTGTGTGTGTGTGTGTGTGTGTGTGTGTGTGAGATAGAGTTTCTCTGTGTAGTCTTAGATGTCCTGGACCTTGCTCTGTAGAACAGGCTGGCCTTGAACTCACAGAGATCCTTCTGCTTCTGCCTCCAAAATGCTGGTATTAAAGGTGTGTGCCACCAAGCCAACAATGCCCAGTGAGAATGACCTTATTTAAGATAATATTTTAGATACAGGAAATAAAACCCAGTCTACTCAGATGAACTTCAATTTCAGGCAATATATGAGGCACATTACACAACATTTCTTGTTTATTTGAAATTTAAAAATAATGGATCACCCCATTTTTACATGGACACCCTGTTGTTATTGGTATCCTGTTGGTTCAGGGTTACTGTATCTTTCAGGAGGATGGCCTCAGGGCCTGAAGGGTGAGAGGAAAGAAGGTGGGAATTCTGAGGGAGGGCGGGTGGGAAGAAGGGTGCAGGGAGAAGATGTGCTATGACATTTTTGCTGTGGTTCTGCTCTTCCTATATCAGGTAAACAGCCCCCCAGGTGCTCCCCCCTACTGCTTGACCACCCTCCCTCTCTTTCCCTCTGTGCTTCCTCTCAAGGCATTTCCCAGCTTCACCCAGCACACACTGTACATACTCATTGTTCTTAGCCTTACACAGTTCATGCTGTGCATATTCATTGTTCTTAGCAAAAGCTACTGACAGACAGCAGCCTGTTGTTCCATCTTTCTCTGCAGGTCGAAGTCTCACAGCAGAAGCACAGGGCTCATTACATGACTGCCAGGACCATGTTCCCACCCATTACCCATTCCTCATTCTCGTGGCTGACTTCAAATTCTGGGACTCAGCATCAATCTGTATTTGGTTTTCTCTTTGCCTATCTCCTCCTCAGCAACTGGGTGATGGTTCTTGAGTACACTGGGATTATAGTGGTAGGTCAATCCCATACATTAAATTAATTTACTAGAATAAAATGTTATGGATCTAGCATATAGTAAGTTCTCAAAGATGTAGCAACTTTTATATTTGCCACAATCATCATTACTATCACCAACACTACCATCATCAGCATCACGACCAAAATCATTACCACCATCATCACCTCCATCACTGCCCTTGTCTTCAGTCATCATCATCACCACCATCTCTATCACCATGATTAATGACCATCATCTCCCACTAGAACCATCATCTTCATCATTAGCATCATCACCATTTTGAGTCTGTTGCTACCATCATTTTAATCACATATCTGTAAAGGTGACTTTGCTCCATTAATATCTGGGTTAAGAGTCTGATTTCACCTCGGATGAAATTATGCTGACTACACAGCAAGATTTTCATGAATTGTCTTGATGACCCACACCCTTAGAACTTTTGAACAAACACTCTGCTTTGATTGACTTAGTCCAGTACAGAGTAAGCATAATTATCTCACCAATTAGTACTGTGACCTTTCATCTGTCTGGCTTTGAGCCTGACATGGAATTTATCCCTTACTCAAGCCTGTAAATACATAGAGGTCATTAGGAAACTTCCAGAAGCATATAGAGATACTGTAGTTATATGCACTGAACTTCATAGAGTCATTCACACCTGCCCCTCTCTTCATCCATCTTTCCTACATATATATTGGTCGAGCTGTTTGTATTTTCCCTACTCCCTCTGTATTTCTCACATTCTCTGGCCACAGCCCCGGGGTTCATGTCCACAGCATCTCTCTATGATCTATATCTTTAAACTTTTACTTTTCTCTCAAGTGCATTACCTGCCCTTAAAGCATTTCCCAAACATTTCCCCCTTTTTAAACATGGCCTGGTGGAAGCTATTCAGATGATCCATCCTCACTCAGCTACAATTGGTTTGAAAGCAGTGGTGAGCCTGCCTTCCTCTAAAGTGCAGTTTCCCTTTAGCCTGAAACGAGTCTATTCAATTCTTTCTTTCAACATGTGATGCAAAATCCCTTTCATCTCAAAAGGCAGCGAACTTTGGGAAAAATACTCGGGTGACACCTTTCCCCTACACGCTTTCTTTGATTATCAACGCCGCATCACCCCTAATTTAAAATTATGTCCATGCATTTCTTCTTACATTTGGTGACTATAAAGCACCCCAGGAAAGAACTCCATCACAGAAATTCTTCCCAAGAGGCAGTTGGGGAAACCAAACGATTCAGATGCAACGCTGGCTGCAAAGTCAAGCTGAAGTCAATCTCAGAGGACAGACTTTCCTGCTTGGAAGTGGCCGTTGGAAGGATTGCCTGGAAGCCTTCCTGTGATTTAATTCTGGGGCTCACATGTCAGCATTATTACCGGAGATTGGATTTGCTTCTGAGGGAGCGGCAAACATTCTGGAGGCTGGTGCTTCGACGACCCATCGATCTGTTTGGATGTTTCATCTTTGTAAGCACAAACGCTGTGTCAAGGGCTGTCCCAGAAGCTTACCCTCAAAACCGGGTCATTTTAACACAGCAGAACCACATCTCCTTTCCCCAGACAAAACGGGTCCAGGAAAACAACTTCATTTATGACTCTGAAGACATGTATCTGTGAGTCACAAAAGCCTCCAGGCTGCATTGTCACTCTGATGTTTCCATGCTAATAAACTCAGTTCTGACAGAATCTTGTGGCTTAATGCCAAAGGTACTTCCAGACATTACATACAAACAAGGGCCGCATGTGGCAGCTCGCAGCTCTCTTTAATGAAAGAGGCTGGGTAATTCCTGATTCTGCACCACAGTGAAGTATAGTAGGATTCCAGTCGGTGTGGAATCCACTTGGGCTTCCTGGTTTTAGTAAATCTGGCTTGAAAAGTCAAGGTAGCTTTAGCTCAGGGCTGCAGCAAGGTGTTCTGTGTCAAAAGCAGCAGGAGGAGGAAAGAGTAGCAGCTGGTGTTTCTTGGGACTCCAGGCTTCTCCCTTTGTGCTCTTGACTTGTGGGTTGGTTTCCACATCTTTTGTTTGCCCCCATTCATGGAATTTGGAGGGAAATGTAGGCCCTGGAGGAGCTTCCTTCAGCGAAAAGTGTGCCAAGGGATTCTAGAAGACAGGGTTTACAGGCTAGAGCTTGGCTAAAGGGATCTGGCAGAGTGGAGAGAGACTACTTTGTGACTACTTCTCTGCCTCTTTTTGAAGGGCTAATGCATATCATGAATTAGGGGATGGATGCGTGGTATTTCTCCCAAACTCATGGACAACCTCAGATGAGCTTACTGGGAACAAAGGTGTCTGCTGTCTGCAGGTAACCATGGAGTTGAAGTGTCTGCACCATGTGAATAGTCACCAAAGGCACCACTAGAACTCAGCTGTCCCCGTCATAGCTTGCCATCTTCTAATTTACCAGGTGCCCTTGGGAGTCAGTGCGTGGTTCAGGGTCTTCTGTGTCCTCACTGGATCCGGTTCCATCCTGTAAGCACGCCGCTCTCTGCCTTCTTGGGTCTCACCTGGCTGCATTCCCTAAGGTAATGCCTTTCTGTTCAGACACAGGTGAGCTGTGTTGTGAGCATCCGGATTTGTGAAGTTCTATAGTTCAACACACTGCTTGCAGGAATGAGAGGATGGATCAGTGGGTCAAAGTGATCACTGAGTAAGATGGTTGATCTGGGTCCCATCCCCTGGACCCGAACAAAGGTGGAAGGAAAACCCCCATTTAATGAAAATAATCCTCTGACCTCCATACAGATGCCAGAGCATGCGCCTCAGCCCACTCCAATGATAATAACAAATGAGTAAACAATTTTTAAAAATAAGCTACTTGACACATTCTTTTTTTCTTATATAACAACTGAGCAGGGGAGAAGGGAGTCTTGCCCCTCCTACCTCTATGCTTGCAGGTAAGTAGTTTGTCCACAATGGAAGACACAGGAGTTTGATAAATATCCCAGTCAGCTTTAATGGTCACCTTCACAGAGCCAGAGTCATCTGAGAGGAAAGACTCAATTGAGGAGCCGCCTAGATCAGAGTAGCTTGCAGGCATGTCTATGAGGGGTTTTCTTCACTGTTAACTGGGATGGAGGAGGGTCCAACCCACTGTGGGTGGTACCGTTCCTAAACTAAACAAGTGATGCTGGGCTGCATAAGAAAGCCAGCAGGCCTGAGCCAGTGAGGAAGCCAACTGTTGCTTGCCTTGAGTTCTTGCCTTGACTTCCATGTCTGTGGACCGTGACTCCGAAGGATAAAATGAAATAAAGCCTGCCCTCCTCCCTTAAGTGGATTTTGTCAAAGCGGTGTTTTCCCCATAGCAACAGACACAAATCTAGAACAGTGAGGACACGTGTGTCATGACTAGGCCTGTGTTGAAACTGACAATTCTGGTAACTCACGCTTGGGTGGGTCTTGTTTGTCACTGGCCACTTAGCAGCTGGTGCCTTCCTCTCCTTCCCTGAGTTGAGAGCACACACCTGCTTCTCCTCAAACACCGTGCACACTATAAAACCGTGCAATTGATCCAGACCAAGGATGGATAAAATAAATACAGATTGATGTAATGGTTGGAAACCATGGAATCTGTTAATTATACACAAGTCTCTGTGTCTTCTAGACAAAGGAGCTGCTATCCAGGCACAAATCAGGAGTCCTACCCAGAGGTGCACAGCGATGTGGATACGAGGCTGTAGCAGCCTGCTGTAGGGGAGAATTCGGGACTGACACTTCTTTTTCTCTATAGTTTCTTTGCTAGTTCTCTACCACAGAAGTGAGGGAGCATCCCCATAGGGCTGAGCAAAGAGCCTGATACTAAGCCTTCCCTCAAGCAGAATGCTCCGAGTTACTGTGTTTCTTGGAAGGTCTCAGACTCCTGTTATGTGGCTCAGGGAAAATTAATTTTGGGATTGCCCCTTTCTGTTTGCTCTTTCCAGGACAGACCCCCATTTCCCCCAGTTTTTGTAAAGTGCCCAAGATACCAGAGTACTCCTCATCTTATCTACCTTGGCTCTGTATCTTCAGGTTTCAAACACATCCAGCAAAGCAGTTATGCAGAGTGCTGGTTTGGTTTTATTGTCAAGGTCATGCTGAAAAAAAGGTGTACTCACCTCTGTGAAAATAACTCATGCATTTCTGGGAAGAGTTGTGCACTCACTATGCTCCCTTTCTCCATTTCTGTCTTCCTCTCTCTCTCTAAAGCAGACTGATCGCATCCCTGAATCATCAGCATTAGCATCGTGGGCCAACACACACAGGCACAGATGCTCTCACACATATACATACAGAGCACACACACACACACAGAGCACACACCATACACACACAGCATACATGCACATACCACACACAGATGATTACACAAGACAGCACATACACAGATTCACACATGCATGCACTCACACACATCACAGCACACACTCACACACACACACACACACACACACACACACACACACACACACCACAACCCTATACCACAATCCCCCACACATGTACACATACAGATGCACACACATACACACCACACACACACACCACACACACACACACACACACACACAGACACACACACACATAATCTCACACACACACAGACACACACACACATACTCTCACACATTCAGACACACACACACTCACACACATGTACAGACACACACATACACACACTCACACTCATACACAGACACACATACTCACACAGACATGCATATACATACACACATACAGACACACTCACATAGACATACACACACTCACACAATACACACAGATGCACACACACACACACCACATAGATGCACACACATACATACACCACATAGATGTGTGCCACACACACTCATACCACATAGATGTGCACGCGCGCACACACACACACACCACACCATACACACACACACACACACACACACACACACACACACACACACACGGCTGGTGGGTAAGTACCAAGAGCAGTCATCTTATCACAGCTCCTTGATGCTGGCTTGCTCATGCCTCACCTCACTGGCAGCCTGTCTTCACCTATTACCCCCTGCAAAGGTGCATCCCCATGAATCAGTGATGTACCCTACTTACTCCCAACTTGTCTCAGTAAGGAATGGGATGTTAAGTTTTAATTAAATGTATTTACTTTGAGTTCCCAGGAGAGGTGGTTCCAACTAGTTCAAATGAGCAGGAGAAGCACTTTCAATTGGCATGATATTAATGAACATTAGTGAAATAAACCTAAGGTTATGTGAATATTCATTTAGTTAAAAAGGGTTTTCTATAAATATAGTGTGTTTTCTTATTGAAATTACAATGTTCTTTTAATTTTCTTGAATTTTTAATCTTTGAATTGCATTTAAATACATTATTTTATTGATGGTGACATGCCTTAACATAATAATTTTCTCTTTTTAAAATAACCCATTATATGCACCGAGCTTTAACCAGAGAAAGTATTCTTCGGATAATAAAGCCTTCCTTTATATATCTTGAGCCTGTGCCTTTGAAATAAAACATGAAGTGCATAATCCCCTAAGCCCCAGAGTCTTTCTGTAATATCCATGGGGGAACTTGTAGATATTAAATTAACTCTCAGGGGGCTATGAAAGTGTTCTTCAAATGCAGTAAAAAGACACTGTGCAACCCAGAAAAGACATTGAGGCTTCTAAGGAGAGTGAATAATGCCACACAGTCTGCCAGGACACTGGTGTGCTTTGTTTGTGTTAAGGTTTCCACTAATACTGAACAATGTTTCTCACTGCTGGAGTCCACAGGTAGCTGCTCTCTGTCCCTGGCCTGCCTATTGAGGAGCAGGAGGCTCTCCAGCTTATCAAATGCGGGAGGACTTGAAGGCATTGTTTTTGTGTGCTTGGCGGACAGTATCCAGTCATTCCACTGAGATACTTGTTATTAGCCATCAGCAGCTACAGGGAATCATCTGTTTCATATTAAGTATCAAATAATCTTTCCATGCTTCCTGATTGAGATACCATGGGGAGGGGGAAGATTACAAGTTAAGCATTGATTTTGACCATGTTGTTGCTATGCTTCTCAAATATCAAGAACTTTTCAGCCCATTAGAAAATAAGCTTCTATTCTAAATTGGATTTAGAATGCTCTGGGTAACTGTTTTGTCCCATTGAAAACATGAGGAATGGTTTTCAATACTTGTATTTTAAGTTTCTTCATCATGATAACTTGATAAGGCAATAAATCTAAATGTTAAATGCTTGTAAATCACTTTAAAGTAGTTTCTCAGAGCACTGACATTTGTAAGATCTGGTGGATCTGAAGCCACTGGCCCGGCTGGATTTTCAGGACCAAGGCCAGTTCCAGAGACAGTTTTTCTGTGCCTGTCTCACCTGGCAAAACAATCTCAACACCAACTGCAGACAGCAGAGGAATGGCTGTGGTTCATCATGAGCACTCTGTTCAGAATTATTGGCAGAGAATAACATTCTGATTGGTTCTCTGGCGGGGTAGGTTTCATGCTGTATGTGCTAGACTCATAACTGTTAGGAGTGTGGTACCTCTATCATCTATGGCAGTACAGGGATACACACAGTTGTGGCTGCCTCTAAATCAGGAAGGAGAGCTCCAGACTGTTCATTCTCTAAGAGCATCACGGATAAAGAAGCATAGAAGCATAGATGGATGTGCGTTCAGGGAATCAGTATTCCCTCAGCAGCTCAGAAAGTGTGCATTTGCCCAAGAACAGGGTAGCTTGGAGCCTTAAGCATATCACATGGATGGCACTATTTGAATCCAGGATCAACATTCTTGCAGTTCTTGCCTGAAGTTCTCAAAGCAAAGGAGATGGCTTGGGAGAGATTGTGAGTCATATCTCTGTTTCTTTCAGAGATGGCCATGCCCTTGTAGTATGGCATCTGAGAGTGGTGGAGTTTGGAGAGATGCATGAATGCTGTGTTGCTGCAAATCTTCACAGTGGGAGAGACAGATTCAGTGAGAACTCTAGCTCATAGGCTGGATGTGATTGAGCACACCTATGATCCCAACACTTAGGAGACTGAGGCAGGAGGACAGTTCTGAGCTTGAGGCCAGCCTGGACTACACAGAGAGTATGAGACCAGCCAGGACCATAGCAAAACATCCTCCTTTCAACCCCCCCCCCAAGAATTGTGAATAGCTCTATTTATATAAAAGAATAATTTAATAAGACTAAATTACAGTTTTAAGAAATCATATAGTTACAAACTTAAGAACACTAGTGACAATATTTGTTTGCCCTTTAAGTTTTAAAAATTAATTAAAACATGTTAGGAGAAAATTAACTCTTGCAGGGGTTGGGGAGGGGATACACATAAAATGTGATTTAAAATCTTCAATACTTAAAGTTAGCACTGTTTTGTGGCATGTCTGTGTGTGTGTCTGTGTGTGTGTGTGTATGTGATTGTGTGTTTTGTGCATTTTGTGCATACAGATGTTTGGACATTTGTTTCCAACAATGGCTGGCTGTGAACAGAAAGTCCAAGAACCCAGTAGTGGCTCAGTCCACAAGGCTGGATGTCTCAGCTGGTCTTTAGCATTCACTGGGATCCTGGAGAAGTGGGCTCTATGCCAGTGAAGGGATGGACTTGTTAGCAAGGGAAGAGCAGGCAGGCCAAGAAGAAAGGTTTCTTCTTCCATGTCCTTGTATAGGCTTCCAGAGGAGGGCACATCTTCCTGTCTCAATATCCCAAATAAAGATATACTTTCTCCCAGATCAAAAGATCTGGATTAAAGGCATGGTTTCTGTCTGAGTTAGGGTTTTCTGTTGCTGTGAAGAGACACCATGACCATGGCAACTCTAATAAAGGAAACATTTAAACTGTAAATGAGGGGTTCCCTTATAGTTTCAGAGGTTTGGTTCATTATCATTGGGATGGGGAGCATGGCATCCTGCAGGCAGATGTGGTGCTGGAGCTGAGCCCTACATCTTGACTCAGAGTCAACAGGAATTCAATTGACTGATGGGGGGGGGATGTCCTTCTGTATGTATGTTTCTCTTATTGGTTGATGAATAAAACACTGATTGGCCAGTAGCCAGGCAGGAAATATAGGCAGGGCTACCACATGAGGAGAATGCTGGGGAGTGGAGGCAGAGGAGAGAGTCCATGGAGACACTATGTAGCTACTGGAAGATAGGATTCTGGGCATTCTTTGGTAAGATAAGGCCACTTAGAAATCCATAGATTAATAATTATGGGTAAATAATTAAGAGTGAGCTAGACAGTAAGGAGACTAAGCCTTTGGCCAAACAATTTATAATTAATATAAGTCTCTGTGTGTTTATTTGGGGCTAAACAGCTCTGGGACCAGAACCTAGATCCTCTGTTTACAAATGGTGCCAACCAAGAATAGCCACAATACTTCCCATTCTACTTTACAAGAGAGGATCTCACACAAAATTGGGAGCTCATGAACTCAGCTAGATTATGTGGCTAGCGGGTCTGAGTGGTGTTCCTGCTCCCTTTCCCAGGCACTGAGCTTACAAATGTATACAACTTTTATATAGGGCTGGAGCTTAATCTGAAGTCACCAGTTTATATATTTAAATACTTTCTTCATATATTATAAATATATTTAAACATGTGCTTTGAACCTAACTGAATAGCCTGAAACACTATCTATTATAAACTAAAACATCATTTTAATATTCAAGACGCAGTGATTTTATAGAAACAGTAAATATGGAAGCAGAAGAAACAATAAGACAGTAAGATCATAACACGACACCAAAAGAGTCCATTAGTGCTTACATTTAGACATTTATTGAAACTTAGAACTGAGCAGACTTTTGGGAATGACTGACTCAAAACTTACAGAAGGTTATCATGTTTTTTAAAAAAAATTATCCAGAATTGATTATTAAGGAATTATTATGATGGAGGCAGATAAGAGAATGCTTATCAAATATAAAACTCGAGAAGGCTAGATGAAAATCTCCCTGTGGTCAACACTACAGGAAGATTGAAGTTTTGTTACAAATTAGAAAGAGTGAGAATAATTCTCACCAAATTCATGAGCAGGACCAACCTAAGAGGCTCCTTTTCCTGCTCTAAGAGCAGGAAAATATATTCATGAAATTGGTAAATTGAGCACGAAACATGAAGCCTTACCCACTGTTGGACCAGCACACAGCCATTCACATTGATAGCTCTGATTTTTCTTGGTTGAAAAATTTAGTATTTTACATCAAAATCCTTTCAAGTGGAGAAAGTATAGAAACCAACTTTTATGCTTTAAGTTCAAAGACAAGCCATTTTGCAACTTTCTTCATGTTTTGTAATTTCATGTTGGTTAAAGCAGTATTTGTGAGTGGAAACACACTTTTAGGACACATTAACACATGTGCAGTCATTATTACTTGGAGAAGTCTGAATTACAGAGAAACAACCACCATCAAGAAAAACATTTGATCATTTATGTGGTTGTTGTAAAGAACAGTATTTCATGCTCACATTTAGCTTGCCTCCTGGTTGTCAGGTGTGCATGAGGACCCACTGATACAATTTCCAGAAAACTGGATTTTTTTTTTAAGAGTGAAAGTTCTCACTACAAAATCAGAAGATAAAATCACTGAACCTGGAATGTTCACAGTCAACAAAGCATATCACAATGATCAAATACAAAAAATTCAAAAGAGATTTGCATTTTAATAATACAACTGACAGAAAAAACCTTGCACATGCATTTAAAAGTAAATATTAATGATGTCAGTCAGATTATGCCAAGGATAAGCTGTATTGGGCAACTAAAATTTATTGCATCATAAAAACAAAAAAAATTGTGTTTCTCATGTGAAACGCATAGAATTTGACATTTATGCAACTGCCAAGAGCACTGAATAGAGACAATCAATCTGAAAGTGATGATCTAGAAGTGATGGCACCCATCGGGAGGTATGCCACAGTCTCAGTGGGAGAGCGACTCACCCAAGCAGTTGGTGGTTTTTCCTTTATTAAACTCTAGAATCACACAGCACAAGGGAAGAGCATAAGAAATCCAATCTATTACAAATTACTTAATTTGCCCTTCTAATAGTTTAGACTTAAAAAAATAAACTTGTAATTATTGAGTAATTTCAATTTTACAGAAAAGGTAGAGTGTAGAGTCCCCGTGGTTCGTCACATCCAGTTTCCATGATAACTGAATTTACATAGGCGTCATTTCATTGTAGTCTTCAATTTGTGAGGATAGTGTTGTCCATGGTTTTTCCTTTGCAATAAGTTTGAGAGCTCAAATGCATGCAGGCCCACACATTTTCCTGGCTCTGGGTTGAGTTAATTTACCAATCCTTTCAAGTAATTTTCCTTTTGGTTGCATGATCTCATTTGTTAGACACTTTGACTGGCTTATAAAGTGAATGTTAAGTTACTATTTTCATAGTCCATTTAATTAAAATGTATTTTTTAGCATCTCTTGAGATGTCTCTCCTTTCCACTTGTAGTTATTTTGCATGTGCAGGGGAAGTACACACACACAGCACAGAACACATGAGGAGGTAAGAGGACAACCTGGGAAGTCAGTTCTTTTCCCCCATCATTTGGGTTCCTGGGATAAAACTCAAGACATCAGCTGTGGCAGTGCATTTACCCACTGAGCAACCCCATCCACTCTGGAGACCTTTTGAACTGTGGCCTACTGAGTGCAAGTTCTTTACTGCCCCAAGCATTAAGCATATCCAGCCAATCTCTATCCACGTGTGTTGGGGGATGTCCTTCTGTATATATGTTTCTCTTACTTGTTGATGAATAAAACACTGTTTAACTTATAGCCAGGCAGGAAGGTTAGGCAGGGCTTCCAGACCAGGAGAAGGCTAGGGGAGGGTCACAGAGGGAGGTCTTGAATACTGCATAGACCACAAAGGAGTAACAGGTCTGGGCATTTTCCAGTAAGCCAAGACCATGTGGAAATTGATTAATATAGATGTGTTAATAATTAAGATAGAGCTAGCCAGTAAGAAGCCCTAGCCATTGGCGAATAGTTTAATGATTAATATAGTGCATGGATCCATCTGTTTATTTGTGTCTAAAGCAGCTGTGGGGCCAGGAAGAAAAGAAACTCAAACTACATAATGGTGCCCAATGTGAGGCACAAACCCAGGATCCTGGGATTAAGAGTCCCATGCTCTTATCTTTGGTTCCTGTTCTTGAAACCATTATGGTATTTTTTCATGCCCCCCTCCCCGTGGCCTATCTTGGTGCATATTCCATAATTCATTTCCTCACTGGTGCTCTTGTTTTTTCAAACCAACCTTCTGAGCTGCATCATGTTCCTTTATCCTTTCAAATGCAAGTGCAAACTAATCTGCTCTGGTGATTTCGGGTTTTCCCTTTCACTTTGCTCTTAGAATGTGTCCATTGCTTACCTGCTTCTCACCTGTTCTGCCTTCCCCACCACATACAAATCAGTATGTGAGCAGGAGCTCCCTACTTCAGTCTCTGCAACACTGAGTCTAGTTTTTT
The DNA here is from genome assembly GCA_030556225.1 of Cricetiscus sungorus. Classification (NCBI taxonomy): domain Eukaryota; kingdom Metazoa; phylum Chordata; class Mammalia; order Rodentia; family Cricetidae; genus Cricetiscus; species Cricetiscus sungorus. The sequence continues at coordinate 33,627,638 of JANBXA010000398.1, forward strand.
AAGGCTTACTTTATATCTTTAGACTATTTAGACTATTGTTTTTCCTGCCTCCTTGCATGCCTTATAGTTCGTCATAGTTGTAGGCTCTTAAAACTTCAAATTGTTCCAATTTTTGCCTTTGGTTTTACTCTCTTGACTTTGAATTTCTCTGAGAATTCTCCATGGCTGGTGCACACCTGCATTTTCTTCACTCTGATGGTAGTCTCGCCTTGTGGCAACAGTTGGAAGCAGTGAAGAGAGGTATCAACAGCCCCGTGTGCACAGGCTATGACCTTCCCCAAGCTTCTCCACGTTAGTTTCCTGTTGTTTCATGCTGCTATTCTCTTGGTTATATAGGTGACAGTCAGTTTCCTTGAACATTGTCCGGTTTGCTATATTTTCCTTCAAGTGACAGAAAGGCTGTATAGAGTTTTGGGTCCTTAGAACACTTAGGATAAGCCTCAAATGACCTTTTCACTTGGTTGTGGAGAAGTGTGTGTATCTTTCTTGGTGATAGCTCTCCCCTTTCCACTGGCATGGTTATACCCCAAATTGCCATTCTTAGATGTTCATCATGAACACTTTGTAGAGCTTGATGTAGTAATGTCCATGATTGTTTGGTTTCAACAGATTAATGCTGCCGTTAATGTTGGTTACATATGCCTCTTGCTGCAATGGGTGGCATGTATAACTACTCAAAGTGCACTCAGTCCTAAATATGACAGTTTATTTTTTTAATATCAATTCAGGGAGCCATTTGGAAGAGGAGGCAGAAGGAATGTAAGAGGCTAAGGATGGGGTTAGGAACTATGAGCTCTTGTTTTCTGGATATGATCTGGTTGTTGCAATGACAAGCTCAATCACTGCAGCTATTATTACCTGCACAAGATCAAGCCAACACTATCACTGACATTCCCGCAGGCAGCACAAACTGGGCTCCACGGATCACATAAGAAATGGAGGACATGAATGTGGGAGAGGGACATGATAGGTGAATCCTAAGAGAGATGAAGGGGAACTTGGGATGTGTATGATCAAAATATACCATACACACACATGGTATTTTCAAGGAATAGCAAAAAGATACCCTAAAAAAGTACTTTATTTTGGTCCTTGGTTTCAGAAGTTGATTTTCAAGTGTTCCAACACGAGAGCCTCGGCTATAACCTTGTTCTTCCATCTCCTCTCTTCCTCTCCAAAGTTCTTATCTCTTTAACCTTGAGACACACCAAACATGCCTACAAACTCCATTGAGTCTCAGCTTCCTCTGGATTTGGTGTATGATCCTCAGGAAAAGTGCCCAGGTGACCTGTCCACTTATCACGCTACCCACACAGAGCTCAGGGAATCCTGCTACATTGTTAATTATTTGCTGTTTCCTGGAGTTGTCCTCACAATCTAGCCGATTGCTATTTGAGACAGAACTGCCCCACCCCACCTAATATGGTCTCCATTCTTCTGTCGATAGCAATGTGAACCCATACGCATGTGGATTCGTTGTGTAAGTTCTGCAACTCTAGAGAATCCTGACTAATACATACTAGCAGACACACAGAGAATCATTGCCATAAAACCCATGATTGTTTGGGCTTTCCATCCTCTGCTTACCTACTGCAGGTTAGTTTTCTATGGTGAAGTTTTTATCTGATGAATAGACTCAGACAAAGTTTCCATACTGTCTTCATAGACTTGTGGATGTAACCTTTTAGAGCTGTCACTGAGGGACAGTAATCCCATGTTGCTGGATGTCTGTGTGGTTGTCGGTTTGCACTTTTATTGTAAATGGGTGTGACCACATTGTTCCCTTATGCTGCCCAAGACACGTTGTTTCACAAGCAGCCATAGTGAACTCAAGTCCTCGCCTTCAATTTCCTTGCTCATGGACTTTAACCTGTAAGATGAAATAAACCCTTCTCTCCAAGTCGTTCGGATTGTGGTGGCTGTCTGGGCAGTACAGACACCGGGACAGCAAGCAAGAACAGTCCTACTCTGCTGCCTCCTCTACCCTTGGCATTTTGAGGTAAGTTACCACTGTGTCTCTCAGGCTGGCTTGGAACTCCTGAGGTTTTCCAACCCCCTCATTCAGTGCAGAGCAGAGAAAAAATTGTGGCTGCAAAATTTTCTTTCTTATGCCTTCTAACTATTCACCCTGTTTTTTTGGGCCACCTTCCAACTCATGCCCATCAGTGAACACCTTTATGAAATATCCCAAGGGCTACTTATAGTACAAAGAAACAGAAAGGGTAACCCCACAGCCAACAATGGAGAAAACTGCACCTGGACCACAAATCGAGGATGCTTTACCAGCACCCCAGGAGGGATGAGAATGAAATCGGTTCCTGTCCTTCTCTCTCTCACTCAGTCTTTGTGCAAATCCTACTTTGACTTTCCTTGGTGCTGGAACTGAAGCCACTCTTGTCTTCTCTGTGGCTCTTTCTTCTTTGCAGCCTTCTATAAAGGAGCACAGAAGCCATTCTTAACCGTAGTTCTAGGAGGAAAATCAAAGCCTCAATAATCTATTGGAGATGAAATATATATATTTATTTGGGGCTTAGTAAGGAGGTCTTTCTGAGGAGAATTACAGGACTTAGTGACCTGAGGGGTGGGATGAGGGTGGAAGCTACAAGTGAGGGGAACACAAAGGGTTTCATATTTTTAGCTTTTAAGACTGGTAGGTGAACTGCAGGCTGAGGGCGTCTGCAAAACTGATGACCACCTGAAGGTGGGAAGGCTAAGATCTTACAGCTAATGTAGAAATGTGACCACAGGACTCCTCTTTCTCCTCCCCCCTCCTCCTCTCCATCCTCTTCCTCGCTCCTCCTTTCTTTCCTTTTCTTCATTTTCCTCTCCTTTCTTTCCTCTTCTTCATTCTCCTCCTCCTCCGTGCCTCCTTCTCCTTTTCTTCTCACTATGTGGCTTTGGCTGGACTAGAACTTGCTTTGTAGACCAGGCTGGCCTCATACTCACAGACATCTGCTTGTATCTGTTTCCTTAGAACTGTGATTAGAGGCACGCGCTACCACAGATTTGCTCACACAGGAGGGAGTCCAAGAGGGCAGGAGAAGGATGCCTCCTTCAGAGCAACAGAGATTGCCTGGCTGGAGGTAGATGCCACCATACTTTGTGTATCCCATCTCTCTCTGATGGGGAACCCAGGGGGCTCTATCATGCTGTCATGTGTCTGTCCTCAGACTGGTCCTGAGCTGGAGGTGCAAACCTGCATTGCAAAGGATGCTCTTCAGCTTTTCACATCATCTGTTCTGAGGCAGAGCTCCACAAAGCCATTTCTAACACAGCCAGTTTCTCTTCTGAGAAATGAATTCTGTTCTTTCTTTTCTCCCGTTTACTGCATCACAGGGGAACTGATTACATTCGAACCAAGCCGTTTTCTTCTTCTTCTATTTTTTTCTTCTATCTCATCCTTGTGATCAAATATTGAAGGTAAATGTGAGAAAATCAATACTAAGGTGGACATGAAGCATTATGTAAGAGAAGCATAAATGAAATATTTACTGCTGAAAGTTAAGAGTGGGTTTGAAATTCTAGACCTATTTCTGCACTGCTATTCAGATTCTCTTGGAATTGTAAGAATCAATAGGAAAAGAACACATAATAGGAACAGCTTCCAAAAAACAAAAACCAAAAATGAATTCTCTGACCTACAAGTGGATTCGAAGTGTTTCCTTCCTCGTGACCTAGAGGACAGCAGGCGTCAAGGGAGAGTGAAGAGAAGTCGATGGAGAATCTGGGTCATGAATGGGCAGTAGCCGCACTCTGGAGGAAGCCATGTAGTTCACCAGGGCGTGGAGGAACAAATCTGGGAAAATTTGACAACTGTGAGATTTGGACTTTTAAAACAGAATACAAATTTATCCCAGGCTTTTCGACTGTGGGAAGTGCTACCTGTCAGAGGGCTCAGTTTAATGAGGAGTTGTTTTGATTGCTGTCTGTATGAGTGACCCTGTTTGCATAAATGGTGGTTTCAGGCCCATCTCAAAACAGTTTCTTGAGTGGGAGACACGTCTGGTCAGCGCTGACACTGGCTTTTCACAGAGCCCGGGGATATGGCTTTCTTTAGGACCTTTGCACATGACAGGTGGGGAAGTTCCCCCCTGTGGGAGGCTGCAAGGACAGTGATGTATGAGCTCTGCCTCTCAGGATGCTCTCTGCCAGTCCTGTCTGCAGCCTCTGTCTGAAAATCGTGGTTAAGCAGAAGGGACGGCACCGCCCTGGGAGGAACTCCTTCACAATTAATCCTGCTCAACGTTAGCACTGATTGAGGGCTGAGTGATGGGCATGTACCATCCCTTCCCTGAGGCACTTGGAATGTAGTGGATGAAGAACTGGTCTGTGTAGCAGCAGCCACCGAGGAAGCAAGCATAGAATTTATAGATGGAGACCAGGGACACAGGGAGGGCTTGATAATTTACAGGCTGTGGTGGAAATGGTAGCTCAGAAATGCTCTGAAGAGGCAGCTTTCATTTGAATTCTGGAAAAAGAATTGGCTGAGATAGAGGCTGTGGGATGAAGAAGAAATGAATGCCTAGAGCCTAGCATGGGTATCTTAGTGTCAGCTATTTCCAGCCTTGGGTGTTGGAATCCTCAGGTCTCGGTGTTAGGACTTTGGGCCTTCAATGGCAGGGGGCTGTCATTCAGTTACTGCTACAGCATTGTGACCAGGGTCCTTGCAGCTTTGATCTCAGGGTGTTTTCTTGGCTCACGGTCAGCAGCCATGATAGACAAAGACAGTGACTTTGGTGGCCTTCTGAAACTGTTTTGGTGGCTACAGCCTCCTGCTCTTTATCAGCCTCCACCATTTGTAGCTCTCCTCTTACCATAGTCTCAACTCCACACCACCGCTCATTCACCCAGCACCCCTGTAGTTTAAAGTCTCACACATCTGTAGTCTATGCTGGGGAAATTCTCTGAAACTCTCCAGTCTCCTTCTAGCTGCTGTGTGTGTGTGTGTGTGTGTGTGTGTGTGTGTGTGTGTGTGTGCATACATGCACATGGCATGAGATATGCTGATAAAGATACAATAAGGCAGTAAAACACTCAGATGAGTCTTTCTTATGTCCTAGGCAGCGACACTAGAGATACTGATAAGAGCATGGTCTCCCAGACTACCTGGAGTACTCTGAGAATGAGAAACACTGTGTATATAGCCAGGTACGCATGCTCACTAGTTGTCATGGTGGGGGTGCTCTTTGCACACTGTGGACAGTTGCATAGAGATCTAGCGATGCTTCTGATGGGATCATTGGAGTTGCTGTAGATAGGGTAATCCAAAGCTGCCATGGCCAGAACAGTCTCATGAGGCAGCTGGAGGAGGCTCTGAGCTAAGTTTGTAGAATTTGCAGCTCTTGGTGAACCTGCAGGAGAGACAACAGCATCACTCTCAGTTCCTTCAGACTCAGGACCCCACAAAGGCCAGAGCAGCAGCTCCCACCTGGCCTGCGCCCCTGCTATGTCTAGGGCAGCCAGTGGGTTTACTCTCAAGCAGCCGGAGTGGATGCGGGCAAAGGGTCTGACAGCTGTCAGTGGAAGAGTCAAACTGCCTCTGCCTGAAATCTTCAATCATTTTAAAGGAAAATCAAAATATAAGGACGACTTAAAAGAAATGCCCAACATTCTACTTCAATTTACTTAAAATGCTTAGCTCATTTTCCCAGACAATATAGAGGTTTGGGTCTTCCTGATATGCCTCCCATCTATCTACTCAACCACTTAACCAGCTACTACCCACTCACTTACCCATCTAACCACCCAATCCATCCATCTAACCATCCATCCAGCTGTCGATTCACTAACCTATTCATCCATCCATCTGTCCATTAATACACCTATCTGCCTACTCACTCACCCATATAACCATATTTACCCATCCTACTCATTCATCTACCTACTCATTCATCCTTCCACTCACCTATCCATCCATTCATCTGTCCATTAATAAACCCATCCACCCACTGATCCATTTTTCAACCTCACCAGTCTGGTCCTACCGCCATGCCAGCCACAATTAACACACAGAGATGCTGTATTAGATATAATGCTGTTAGCCAGTTACTAGTTTCTTATTGGCTAGCTCTGTCTTAATTATTAACCCATTTCTATTAATCTAAGTACTTCCACATTGTTATCTTACCAGAGAGAGGGACTGGCATTCTTCTCTCTATTCTCCATTATGCCTCTCCTCCCTACTCCTTCCTCTCTCTATCTAGTCTCCTAGTCCAACAGTCCAACCTATCTTGCTTTCCTATTGGCCAACAGTGATTTATTCATTAACCAATAAGAGAAACATATTTACAGAATGGCATCTCCCATCACCCATCTCCCCATCTGACCATCCACTTATTTATTTTTAAGCAGTCATTAAGTCCTTTGTCTCCCCCAAAATATTGTATCTTATATTATTTGTGCTTACCCAGTCCCTAATTAAACCAGTATGTTTTTTTTTTAAAACAAGAAGTGGCTTGATGAAAGATGTGTTTAGAACGCCTCTCTCGGAAGGATAGCCGAGCCTGAGGCAGAGTGATGGAGAACAAGGGGAGTGCAGGTAGTGCAAAGGAAACAGAATTGACATGATCTGTGCTGTTTGGATACTGAGGTCTTTTGATAAGTAGTAGATGCTGCAGAGGTCATAAATGGAAACATTGGAGGGCTTCGCTTTGGCTGTCTTGGCTGCTGGCAGCAACTTTTATCACTTTAACTCAGCTTTCTGTCTGGGATGGCCTCCCATCTGTCTCCTCTCCTTTGTTATCAGCATTTAACTGAGTTGCCTTGTTACTTGCAAGTAGGACAGTCCTCCCATGCCCCCCATTTTTTTTTTTTTGGTTTGGTAAGTGTGATGTTGACAGTCCCTCTTGCTCTGTCAGTACTGCCATAGAAGCTTCAGATAAAGGTCACAGTTCAAGCAGCTTTTTTTTAAGAGCTGACAACTGCAGTATACATAAGAAATATGTAAACATTGGGCTGATTCTATCGCATGGGATGAACTAGGGTTATATGCCAGTAGAGGACAGGAAATGGAAGAGAGATTCATGCTGATGAAGTAATTACAAGTTCCTGTTAAAAAGAGACCTTCGACTCAAATTCTGTGTAAGCATTAGCCCTGCAAAGATCCCTAAAATCATGTGTTTTAGTCCATGTGGTACTATAACAAAATACTCAAGCACGGGTATTTTATTTTGAAAGATGTTTATTTTGGCTCACAGTTCTGGTGTTTGGAACTTTTGTGTGTTATAGCACCACAGAGTGCTAGAGACTGGCCACCTCCCCCAGTAAAGTAGTTATGACTTCATTATAAACCAATCCCAGTTCACTGAGAAATCTAGAATTGGCTTTCATGGACTTCCTTCAACCTGGGTCACTATTTCCTCTGCCCTATCACGGACCAGTTGACTAGCAACTATTTCTTGCCCTCATGGCATATGCCTGGCAACATCTTAACTACCACCTGCCTTCATGGTTTGTTTAATTAAGTGCATCTCCTTGGTACTACCCATTGCAACAGGCCTAATCCAGTGAGCACTTTGTCTGATACTTTGTCATTCACTGAGTTATGCATTGGAGTTAGGGCCTGGAGGAGCTATCTGTCCATGGATGTCCATTAGCATTATCTGTCACAAAAGCTAACACATGGGCACAAGGGTCCTTTGGTGGATGAACTGATAACAAACCATGGCATCCACATCTCATGAAACATGCCTTGAGAAGGAAGAATGAACCTTGAAGACATTGTGCTGAGGGATACAAGCTAGCAACAAAAGACAAACATTGTCTCCTTTTCAATGCTACTGAGCTTCACTTAAAATGAACAAGTTTTAACACTCTGTGTTCTTAGGAGGAAAGGCATTTCCTAATAGATGAAATTTGCCTCTGTAAGAGGTATGTGTGTGTTTGTGGGGAGACTACCATCTGCTTTGTTTCCTTGTGGGTGACTTCCTCATGTAGAACCAGGGGTGGGAGACTTTTTCCAGACATTACCCAGGAAGCACTTGCTAAATGGTTTGCTGCACTGTTGTCACAGCTCTCTGGGTGTTGTGTGTTGCCAAGTATATGAACGTTGTTTCTTTTTCTGGAGACTTCAGAAATAAGATATGAGACAACATGAAAACAGCAGATTAATATAGCCGAATGTCAGATTGATTTTGCCAATTGTGAAGGCTGTGTCTTTTCACACCAGATAGGGCTATTCACCACCATGACACTCTCCTTGGAGTCCACATTCCGTTATCTGTTTCGTGTTCCCTGCAGCATTTTAGCAGAAGTCTTGTATGGGATGCTCTTATTAACTCTCTTCAGGGACCCAGTGGTGCTAACAAGCTCAGAATCAATTGGTGTGTACTGTTGCATCCTCTGCATCCCTAGTATTGATTGGTATAAAAGACCTGTCTCATCACAAGGACACAAACACATTCAGTATCTCAGATGTTTATCATTTGTTTTTCCACAAACATGGCTGAAGCCTTCCCGTCCCTTTACGGACACAAGACCTCCCTGTGTTAATGCTGAAACCCTAAAGTCATCTTGCTCAGCAGAATTCCTAAAGCAGATGAATCTCTAACATCAGCCTGTTAGTGACTGAGATGGGAGGAGCCATTTGCCAATGCCATTTTTCATAATCAGCAATGCGTGGAGACCACAGTGTGATGTTATAACACACCAGAGACTTTTTTCCCCCAATGTGGTTGATTGAAAATTTTCCTTTATCTTTGTTTTATGAAAATTGAGAAAAAACAAAACTGAACAAAAAACCCAAATCAACCTGCCTAAATTGCCATTTTTGAGGGAATCTGGGAAGCTTAGAGAGCTCTTTGATCCTGCGGCAGCACTGTGTCTGGGGGTGTGGTGTATGATTTCTCTGTGTGCCAGGCATCAAGCTGTGGCTGGCCATCCCAAGGAAATGCCGTGGTAACAAAGTAGGGGGTGTGAGGGATTTGCTTAGTTCCTATTGTGGAACTGACACCTCGGTGACCTGAGATCCAATATCTGAGCAAGGATGCCCACCACTATGCTGATCTTGAGGGCTGCATTTTCAGTGCAGACCTGAACTAGGGTAACACTTAGTGTTCATCGGGAAAGGTCTTTGGGACCAACAGCTAGGGAAGGTAAAAGAGCAGGACTGCGCAGAGCAAAAACTTACTTGAGGGGCTTTTGTGATGTTTCTGCTCTCCCTAATGTGGTAGTGGAATTTTGTTTGCCATGAGCTGGGGTGGGAAGTCCTTTCTTGGAGGGTTATCTGCGCCGACATCATAGCTTTCTCCTCCCGTAACATTTACTCTTGATCTTCTTTTTCTGGCCTCAGAACGAAACTCTAATAGTCAGTTAGAAAACATCTGTGGCAGCAACAAAGGTCCCCACAAGCATTGAACTCAACAAGGGCTATTTCTTACTCAGTCTCAAGATCTAACATTGGCCACCCATACCTCTGGTCCATGGAAAGGTCACTCTGCACCCTGACAGACACCAACCCTTGGCTCTTGCTGGACTCGGGCAGAGGAGAGCCACAGAAACCCAGCTTGGCTTTGGAGCTTCCTTGATGGGAGGGGCGGTGTCATTTCCAACATTTCATTGGCTAAAGCAAGTCATGTGATCAGTCTCCATTGTCTGTGTGGTAAGGAGGATTGTTTTCACAGGTTGAGTGAAGGGCCAATGGCTATCACAGGAAGGGACAATGGCTATCACAGACAGAAGTGCGTTAAGAAGTCAGTGACTCAAAGTTCCCCAAGCAGATGAGGTTTTACACCTGGACCCTTGTTGCCCCACAGTATTCTCCAAATTGGTGAAGGTGCCAGATTGTTTTCTGATTTAAACTATACTTTCCTCCTGAGGGAGGGCCAGTCACAGCTGGGTAACCTCTACTAAGATAATGCCCAGCAGATAAACATTCACTTGCTGTTCTTATGAGCTGCTACGCAAGGCTCAGGAGTAAAGAAACACCTCTCCCAGCCAGCTTCAGCAGGCCTCTTGTGCTCTGCGTGTGCGAAGCTTTAAGTTTCTGCCTGATTTGACCTCCACTAGCCTAAGAGTGACCTTGAAAGCAGGCTGCCTTGGTGTCTCTGAATTTCAGGTCCAAGAAGATGACAGACATTTAGGAGCAGAGGAGTTTAGGGTCTTCAATGGCTCCAAACACCTCCAGCCTGGAGCCTGAGGACAAATGCCTTGGAAGCTGTGTCCTTGAGATGCTTCTTGGAGCAGAAGCCTCCAGAGTGTCAGTGTCAAATGGAGAACTCACTGCCAGACTCAGTCCTGCTTAGAGACTATGGCAATACCTGGAGAGGCCTTTTCATATTCCAAATACAGCTTGTTGCTAAGGGTGTAGGAGGGGCCCAGAGACCCCCAGGCTGTTGAGAGAGAGCTGGCACTATATATAAACACACTCTGAGACAATCCTCATCTTCCCCAGTTCTCCAGGAGCTCCAGCTGTCAGCTTCCTGTTGCTTGCCTCAGGAATGAGTGACACTTACAACCTTTAAGCACAGGGATGAAGGAGGAACTGAGCTTGCCTCCCAGGGCGATGCCAGGCACCATGGAGATGCCAATCAGAGGTATTCTCTTATTCAGTCTTAACCTTCCATTGCTATTAACACATCTCTAAAATTAACTTCTGATTGATAACTTTCATGCAGAAGTAAAAATTTTAGCTATCTGTTAGAAAGAATTCCCACATGTGTTACAATGTAAATGGATTAATCCCTGTTCCTATCAGAGAGCTGACTTTCTGCAAAACAAATGCACCAAATCCGTGGCTATTTACATACAATCACAGGATTAATTGTGTGTAGAGAGCGGTGGGGCCAATACTTTTAACAAATGCGAGCCACAAGACTAGGGGGTGGGGTTAGATAAACAACTGGTTACATGTTATGACTGTGTCTTTGTCAAATTCACAAAGCTTTTCACTCCTGACTGATTCTTTCTGTGGGATGGAGCTGAACTTTTCGATGTTCTATGTAGGAAATGATGGAGCGAAAACAGGACGCGGGCCAGATTAGACGAAAAGTTTCTGCACACAGATAAACCTCTCTGCCAACGCAGCAATCCAAATCAAACCAAATCAAACCGAATTAGAAAAAGCCCACGTTTAATGGATACAATGCTCCCTGATGCTTTTCCAGCTTCCCAAGAGAAGAGATGGAAAAGAGATACTGGAAAACTACAGGTCTGTTTTCTGGGGGACAGTTTAAATACCCTGTGGAAGTGGTCTCGAGCATATCTGGGGAAGGGGTCATCATTTGGTGGGCTTTCTGAGATGCAGTGTGATTTGGAGCGAGATGGGGGAGGGGAGCTTGGGGTGGAACTTCCACTGGAACATTCCAGACTCTTTGGGTATATGGTGGCCGGGGGCTGGGGTGAAGCTTCCACCAGAACACTAGGGTTTCAGACTTCCTCATGATTCTCAGGATCTTGCATTCTTCTCATTGTGGAAAACAGTCCCCCTAGTGAGTATTAAAAGCCAAGGCACACCCATCCTTCTTGGGCAGACATTCTGCTGGTTTGTGGTCCCTTATCTGGACCACACTTAAACTGAACACACTTAGACTGAAATAGCTGTGCATTACAGAGGATATGCTGTCGAGATGGTATTTCCTTCATTAGTTTAGAGGTGAGGTGTGGATTTTGTGTTTTGGTATAAAAACTAGCCATGAAAAATAATAAAAACTGGCCATCAACTTACGTGCTTTTAATTGAGAATTTTAATATTAGCAAAATAATGACTCAAATAAATACACAGTAAACATGCTTGAAAGAATTTTCTTTTAATCTCAGTCTTTAACTCATGAGGGAACCAGTAAAATGTCATAACTATATCAAAAGAAAAATTTTATGCTTATTTATTATTTAGTATGTGTGTCTCTGTGTTTGTGAATGTGACACAGCATGCGTGTTGTGGTGAGAGGACAGTTTGAAAGAACTGGTCCATTCCTTCCACTGTATGGGTCCTCAAGAGGGAGTTCAGGTCATGAGGCTTAGGGGTAAGTCACTCTACTGGCTAAGCCACCTCTCAGTCATTGAAAGAAAACCAAAGCAAGAAATCACACTGACAGACCACCCAGAGTCCAGAAAGGAATGTACAGCTACACACAGAATTTTTCGCCTTCTGCTGAGCCATGGCCAAGTATTTCTCTTCACCTCAGCTTTCTTTCCTATAGGCAGGAGTCACTGCCCATGCATAACAGTTTCCATAGCTGCGGAGCAACTCACAGGTGACCAGAGGCAGAAGTCGTCTAGGGGGCTTTTTGAAGTAGTCATTTTGCTCATTTGAAAGGATTTTATACCTTTTCTTAACAATATATGTCTCTGTGTGTACATTTGTACATGTCTACTTACATGCATGTGTGTGTATATGCGTATGTGTGCATGTATGATGTGTGTGTATGTGTGTGTGTGTGTGTGTGTGTGTACACCTGTGTGTTTCTTGCTTTTGACTGAGCTAAGAAAGACAGAAAATTGATAGCATATTATCAACATTGCACTTAAACTCAGATTTCATATAAAGTTTTTCAATAAGAGGGAAGTGCTTGCTAATGGCTGCACGTAATTCATATGGAGTTGAGTGATTTTAGTGCAAAATAATTCTGGCTTATTCGACTATTACTACTGGCTGATATGTGGTTTACTTTTAAAACTGGGAATATCTGTGACCAGCAGCACACCTAGCCCAAAGGATTCACCTTAAAACCTTTTCCTACCCACACGGTGCTCAGCAGGAAGACATCAATTGCCACTTGCCTCTTCCCCATGGTTGGCTAATGATCTTGAGCAGTGTTCCTGCTTTTTCAGATTCTGGCCTCTTGATCTGTGGGAGATGAGAACATATTTTTGATAACTTTTTTAAATTTAAATTTGAAACAAGCTTGTTTTGTATGTCAATCCCAGTTCCCTCACCCTCCCATCCTCCCCTGTTTCTCCCACCAATCCCCATCCCATCCCCTTTCTGCTCCCCAGGGAGGGTGAGGCCTTCCATGGGAAGTCTTCAAAAGTCTGTCACATCATTTGGAGCAGGACCTAGGTCCTCCTCCATGTGTCTACGCTGAGAGAGTGCCCCTCTATGTGGAATGGGCTCCCAAAGTCCATTCGTATACTAGGGATAAATACTGATTCACTACCAGAGGCCTCACAGACTGCCCAGTCCTCCAACTAACACCTATGTTCAGGGGGTCTGGGTCAGTCCTATGCTGGTTTCCCAGCTATCAGACTGGAATCCATGAGCTCCCCCTTGTTCAGGTCAGCAGTTTCTGTGGTTTCTCTAGCCTGGTTTTAACCCCTTTGCTCATCACTCCTTCCTCTCTGCAACTGGATTCTAGGAGTTTGGCTCAGTGTTTATCTGTGGGTGTCTGCTTCTGCTTCCATCAGCTACTGGATGAAGGCTCTAGGAATGCATATAAGGTAGTCATCAATCTTATTATACGGGAAGGACATTTAAAGTAGCCTCTCCACTATTGCCCATACAACAAGGACATCTGTTCAATTATGTTCATAGCAGCATTCTTTGTAATAGTAAGAACCTGGAATGAACCTAAATGCCCCTCAACTGAAGAATGGATGGAGAAAATGTGGTACATTTACACAATGGAGTACTACTCAGAAGAAAAAAAAAACAACGGAATCTTGAAATTCTCATGCAAATGGATGGAACTAGAAGAAACCATCCTGAGTGAGGTAATCCAGTCACAAAAAGACAAACACAGTATATACTCCCTCATATATGTTTTTTTAGACAGAGCAAAGGATCAACAGCCTACAATCCACACTGCCAGAAAAGCTAGGAAACAAGGAGGGCCCTAAGAGAGTCATACATGGTCCTCTGGAGAAGGGGAAAGGGACAAGGTTTCCCAAGCAAATTATGAGCATGGGGGAAGGGGAGAGGGAATTAGGGGGAAAAGGAGGGCAGAGGTGGGCGTGAGGGAGGAGGAAGATTGAGTCAGGGAAAGAGCAGAGGAGAGCAAGAAAAGAGATACCACAATAGAGTGAGCCATTACAGGTTTAAAGAGATATCTGTCTGGCACTAGGGAAATATCCAGAGATCTACAAGGATGACCCCAACTAACAATCTAAGCACTAGTGGAAGATGAGAACTTTATAACTCATGATTCCTACAGCATTCTCTAGCCACAGTGAAGGCTTCCTGAGAGCTGATGCAGTGTCTGTCAAGGGCCATCAAGACAGGGTCTGGCTCAGTGGCTGCTACCTTCCACGTCTCCTTGGTCTTCTGTGTATCTCACCAAGCTCCCCCTTCATTTACAGATACAGTTTGGTGAAATCCACAGTGTTACTAATTTCGAGGGTTCTCTTCGGATACACTGGAAATAAAACAAGGAATTATTAGCCAACACCGATGACATCAGAACACCAAGGAGCTCAGAGTGGGCAACAGAATCGCCTACTGACCTTGCCGGCCCACCTCTTACACCCTCCTTCTAAATTATCGCACTGAGAGAATCTGTGTCTTCTAAACACACACTACCTTCCAGGGGCTCTGCAAGAGCCTTCAAACTGCTACTATTCTCTCGGAGAGAATGTGGACTCTCTGTGGACTCAGCAGATTGACAGGACTTCTGTGGGCTTCACAACTGAATCTTGGCTGATGATTAAGGTGTTTGAGCAACCTGTCTCCTTGGTACTTTTTATGCATCACACCTTCTGATTGGGAACATGAAGAAAAACACTGAAATGCAAGGTCAACGGAAGCTGGAGGGCTTTGTGAGGCCTGTTTTTCCTCTCCCAGTGTCTCTTTACCCAGAGTAGCTCAGGAGCTTTCTTAATATTGTACAGAAAGATTCCATCTGATCATTTGATGGTCAAGTGGTTTAAACAATCACACAAGCTTAAAAGAATTGATTTAGTTAAAATTTGAGATGTAAGCAGATTTCTAAAGACCAGACCCATGGTGTCTCATCTGTAATACCCAGAAGGCAATGGGCATTCATTCCATCAAGCCATGCAAATACCACTTATTGCTGGTAAGAAAGCCCAGCCCAGTCACTCGGGCCCCTGCTTCAGCTTGGTCAATGATTTGCCAGTCATTCAGGACAATAGACATTGTATTCCATTTGGTTTGGGGAGAAGGGTGGTCATGCTGGATGATAAACATTTTTTATCATATTCTGAGCAGCAGGCTTCTTTATAAATATCACTTTAAGTGTGGAGTGAACACCACTCCAGAGGCAGTGAGTGGCTCCCTCACTGGAACTGGCTTGATAGTTCTTTTCTTTGTAATAACAATCATCCCAATTAAGATGTAGCCCAAATCTTATTTTGTTCCATCATGTTATTGACAGGTCTGGTTCTATCTATCGTAAGACCAGAGACCATCTTGCTACAAGGTCCAAGTAAATTCACAGTGAAACTTAAATTTCTGGAGTATGTCATGTTCCATGCCCTGACCACACCTTGACCTGTTTCCTGGAATTTGACTTGTTCCACACTCTGACGTTTTCAACCTCCACCCTTCTAGAACAAGATGTTCTGCCAACTAATCTTAAACTACTGTCTGCTTCTTTCTGTATTTTGGTTGACAATTAATTTCACATGTTGACACATTCTTAATGGACCCCCCCAGTTCAAGGTTTTGCCCTAGAAAAGGAACCCCAAAACCTAACTTACTGCTGGTCTCTTGAACCCCACTTTGGCAACTGCAGGACCAGCTTTGCTGCACACAAAATTAAAGCTTGTTAAATTTGACCAAAATTCGGGTTGGTGGTCTTTATTTATAATTTGATGGGATTAATACATGAAATTTTGAAAATAAATTTAAAAAATAGTTAAGGCTATTGATTGCTATTAAAAATTATCTATTTGTATTTTATGTGCACATGTGTGTCTGTACGAGGGCATCGGATCACCTGGAACAGGAGTTACAGGCAGTTGTGAGCTGCCATGTGGGTGCTGGGAATTGAACCCAGGTCCTCTGGAAGAATAGCCAGTGCTCTTAACCACTGAACCATCTCTTCAGCCCCTGGTTGCTTATCACTTTCAAAAACATAAAGTTGAATTACAGAGGGATTGTTGAAAGCAGACACTTGTACCACAGACACTTTGGTTTAGGTCCTTCCTGTTCATTTTCACTGTGTGACCCATTTAAAGTACTTGTGCTGGTTGGTTTCTGTCAAGACAACACAAACCTGGGCATATCTGGCAAAAAGGAATCTTGATCGAGAACACATAGGCAAGTCTGTGGAGGAATTTTCTTGATCAGTGATTGATATGGAAGGGCCCAGCCCAGTCTGGTGGTCCTTGATGGTCTAAGAAAGCAGGTGGAGCAGGCCATGTGAAGCAAGCAGCAGGCAGCACTTGTCTGTGACTCTGTTTTGTGCCGCTGTGATTCCTGCCTTGCATCACTGTAATGAGGCCTTCCATGATGAACTGTGATGTGGCAAAATACTTTTTCTTACTGAAGCAGCTTTTGGTGGCAGTGTTTTATCACAGCAATAAAAACCCAACAAAGGTAACAGTTAACATCTGCCATTATCCATTTTCCTATCTGAAAAGTGGTAAAAAGTTGCCAGCTCATGTGGTGATAGTGAGGAGTGAGCAAGTGGCAACAGCTGCCTGTAACAGATGCTCAAGGAGTCCTGTGTACAGTCCTGTTAGCCTTCTGTCACTGTGACAAAATACCTGAGGGCTAAAAGGAGGAAACCTTGAACTAACTCTTGACCAGTGAAGAGATTTGCTGGCTACATGCTGCATGGTCACCATTGGCTTAATTTTATTCTGAACATGTCCTTTAGGGCCATGCTAGTCCTGACAGACAACATCAGACACAGGAGTGTTGAACAGTCAGACATAGGCCAACTTTGCCTTGACCCTTCCCACGCACAGGAGGTCATTGAATGCCTTACAAGACCTCGGGTTAAGGTTTCTGTATTCCCCATGAACACTGCTCGGTGAACATCCTGCACTCTTTGCAAATGAACCATGTGGAGAAAATATAACAAACCATTAACATTTTCGTTTTACATTTGTTCCCAAGACCAGTGTTCACTCTGTGCCATTTTCTTTGCATATCCCTTTGAAGGGAAAGACAATCAAACTCTCCTGTGTAAAGGTCACCAGCAGTACAGCATTTGTCTGTAATAATAGTGATGCTGGCTAATGAGATTAAAATTGCATCTTGTGCCCACCTTTGGAGCTGCAGCCGGGGAGCATTTCCTCTGTTGCTGGGACTCAATCTCTGACCTTTATTGTGTGGGCAGAGTACTGAGCCTTACTTTTTTCTCTGACTAGTACAGTCCTGCCTGGAGAGGGACTGGGTATGAGATTTATGCCACTTCCTGAGAATCTGGTCTCTGGGCCTCTTCTGGGCTAAAAGAAACTGAGGGCACAGGTCTGTGACCTGGAGCTGAAATATACACATCTGATCTGCTTTAGAGGCATCTTCCTTATATTCTCTTGCCATTTGCTTTTCACTGCCTATATGAAGTCACCTAAAACAGAACGGTATGGAAACCACCATGAAAGAACAGGAAACCATCACTAGCCTCATCAAGTCTTAATATTTTGCACATCTGCTCCATTACCTAAAGGATATTAACTCCCTGCAGAGCCTTGTGAACCCCTTCAGCAGGATCCACCTATGTACCACTCTGGGTTTTATAGTTTTACATGACACACATCTTGGTCGACAACTCATAGTCTGATTTTACATTTCTTTAAACTTTAACAAGCTACATTCTGCTCTCATCTGTGAGTGGGTCCCCAGCCCTGCATTTGGGTTCTGTGATTACTTAGGTGACACTGAGAGGACCGAAATTCAGTACATATTTCTGGAACAGTCACAGGGAAAGGAGAGTAAAGTCAAAAAGAGAAGGGGCACATGGAGTGCATTGTGGGGAGCCAGCAGCAGCTCCAGGGGGCTCTCCAATGGAGTCACTCAGGATAAAATTTTTCCAGCAGTACTTTGTGAGGAAAGTGTTGTCCAGCTGGGGAGGCAGTCAATATCCAGGGTTTTAACTGGGGGCCGATAATGTGGGCACTCTTTGGGTGACAGGTACAAAATTTTCAGAAGCATAGAACACATTATCTGTGCAGGTTAGATGTGCTAAGCCACTCTTGGCAAAGAAGTAGTTGCAACTCTTAGAACTTAAGCTCAAACATTTAGACAAGAACCTACTTTACAAATAGCCATTCTAGGCCAGTTCTTTCTGCCTCCCCATGCCAATGCTTTTATGCATGCTAGCCATATTGTCTGTCTTCTTGACTCCATTTTGTAAATTTAAGAGTCATATGCCTGATTTACATCTAGATATGGATCCTCCTTCGTTTCTTCTTCTTCTTCTTCTTCTTCTTCTTCTTCTTCTTCTTCTTCTTCTTCTTCTTCTTCTTCTTCTTCTTCTTCTTCTTCTTCTTCTTCTTCCTCTCCTTCTCCTTCTTCGTCTCCTTCTCCTTCTCCTTCTTCTTCTTTTCCTCTCCTTCTCCTTCTTCTTCTTTTTCTTCTCTTTCTCCTTCTCCTTCCTTCTTCCTTCTTCTTCTTCCTCCTCCTCCTTCTCTCCCTCCTTCTCCTTCTCCCTCTCCTCCTTTTACTTATTGCCATGTCATTCTATTGATGAATGTTTCCCCCTTCTTTTTACTGTGGCAAATGAATCCAGGTAGTGTCATTTGGATATCGTCTCGAACACACAAGCACGTGTCTATGCTCTACAATTTGTGTACATTCTCCTCTTTGCCAAAGAATGGGTAGCAAGCTTTCCAAAGTGATATACATCCTGTATCCCTTCAAGGATGCACCTTATCACATCTTCACCATCACTTGATATTTAGATTCATTTTTGCTGACTTGCTTACAATGGGAAGGGTTCTCCATTAATTTTGAAGTTGTTTGTCCCTGGGAAGCAAGAGCATGTTGTCCTTTGAAAGACAGGGTTTGGGATCCTGGATATATGTTGAGGCCAGATAGGAGATATAAGACAGGCTGCTTCTAGCAAGTTCTGGCAATGGCGGTCTTCAGTAACTCTGAAATAGCATGGGGGGAGTTTGCACATCATGATCCATCACATGTATCTATCATAGAATACTGCCAGCTCCTGGGTAAAAAATAATCCGGGCTCTTTCCTGTGATTCATGCACTACTCAGAAATCACTGGCTTTTTATAACTCCAGCAAAAACTCCAAGTCTTTAAGCAATAATTCTGAGCAGTACTTTTTCTTGGCTGCAGAACATGAAAATTGGAGCCAGGCGTAGAGGTTGATGCTCTGCTGTTCTTGTGGGAAGTTTCCTTTTGGGTTATTGGGATGAATGTTATGTGACAGGGGAATGGACATGATTATGTCATATGGCTCTGGTTGCCTGTGTGTCAGGGTTCCTCACAACAGGAGACCAGGACACAGACATGCATTTTGGGTGACCATGTGCATTAGTTATGGTTTCTATTGTTGTGATAAGATATCCAAAGCAATGTTGGGAGGGAAGGGATTATTTTGCCTGCAGGTCAGCATCACCATCTATCACAGAAGGAAGTCCAAGTATGAACCTGAAGTCAGGAACCTGGAGGCAAGAGCTGAGGTTGAAACCATGGGGCAGTCCTGCTTACTGGTTTGCTCCTCATGGCTTTCTCAGCCTGCCTGCTTATACAAGAAGACCATCTGTCTAAGAGCGGCCCCACTCTCAGGGGGATGAGCAGTCCCACATCAATCATTAATCAAGACACCCACAGACTTTCTCACAGGCCAAACTGATGGAGGCACTTTCTCAGTTAACATTTCCTCTTCCCAGATGTGTCACAACCCACCAGACCCCATGTAAGCAGACAGGAAGAAGTCACTATGTTCAAGCTATGGAAAGAGGCTCCAGTTGGGACTAATGCCACTAACACCTTGATCTTGATGCCCTGTTGCAGAATGATGTTGAAATAAATCAGTTTCAGCTGTTTAAGCTGGTCAGTTGTGGTATGCTGTAACACCAGCCATGGCTCATGGATACATGTGTACACTGGAGAAGAAGGCTGGTTAGCTCAGAGAAGATGCTGGGCAGAGGAGAGGATTGAAAGGCGAAAGGAGAGGGAGACTGGCAGAACTTGCCACCTGTCTTTCCCCATCCCTTCCTCCTCTTCTCTGGCTCATGTGGAAAACACATCTAATTAAAAGTCCATCTTCTATAGTGTACACCTCCATTCATCTAGAAGGAAAATAAATATGATGTACACAGCTGCTAAGGATCGTATATGAAGCATCCCGTGCAGGTTCCTATGTTTGAACATTGGACTGCTACTGGTAGTGTTGTTTTGGAAGGTTCTAGAATTTCCAGGTGGTGGCTCCTGGGTAGAAGAAATGGTCACTGAAGGGCTTTGTGATGACTTCTACCTGCCTTGTCCTTCAAGAAGTGTGAAAACAGTCTCCCAGGTCTTACTGTAAAGCCACATGCCCCAAGCAGCACAACTTCCCCACTGTGGTAGATGTGACTCTCAAATTGTGAGCCAGAACAGGCCCTACCTCTCTTAACTTGCTTCTTGTCTGGTGCTTGGAGGAGGGCAGGCTTGAGGCGAGGACTGGGGTAATTTCCAGGCTTGTTGTGAACAGTCCTGTGATGGGCTGTGGGTTGTACCTCAGGTTGGGGACAATAGCCTAAACAGAGATGGACAGAATAACCCCAGAGCTACCTTAGAATACCCTGGGCATTACCCTGGTCCTCAGAGGACACCTGAAGGACACTTAGCATACCTTGGGCATTACCCTGACCCTCAGAGGACACCTGAAGGACACTTAGCATACCCTGGGCATTACCCTGACCCTCAGAGGACACCCCGGAGGACACTGAGCATACCCTGGGCATTACCCTGACCCTCAGAGGACACCCTGAAGGTCACAGTAGTAAGGTGAGAGGCTCAGCAACAGGTCTCAGTTTAGTCCTTGGATTTCAGCTTATGAATCAAGGAGGGTGCTGGTTATAAACACAGATTTATAGTTACACAAGACCTGTTAAATCATGCTCCCTGGGGTGGGAGCCAGGAATCTCACTGTTCTCAAGATCTCTGAGTAATTCAGAGGCCACTGGAGATACAGAGCCATTGATCTGGTATTGGCAGTCAAGGGCTCCTCTCCGCCCCTCCCCTCCCTTCCTCTCTCCTTGCATTTTCTCATTTGTTCTAAGCAAAACAATGTCTTTGTTATTTTACAAGGCAGGATGATATTTGAATCACATTCTGTATTAGGAAATCCATTGAGTGTGTGTATGTATGCATGTTGTGTGTGTTTTGAGAGTGAAATGGGTATGCATGTTGTATATCTGCTTGTCTCTGACCATTTCCATATAACACATTTGTTATATAAAACCCAGTCTGCTTCATTTGGGGAGCAAGTAAAGCAGTTTCTTCGAGGCGGATGTGGGGCACTCTGAGGCTAAAACCAGTCACATGCTGTCTTCCTTAGGGTTTCTATTGCTGTGAAGATACACCAAGACCATGGCAACTCTTACAAAGAGTTTCTTACAAAGAAAACATTTAGTTGGGGTAGCTTGCTTACAGTTTCAGAGGTCCAGTGCATTATCATCATGATGGGGAGCATGGCAGCATGCAGATAGACTTGGTATTGGAGCTGAAAATGCTACATCTTGCAGCCAACATGAATTCTACTGACTGCCACACTTGGAAAGCTTGAGCAAATGAGACCTCATAGCCCGCCCCGACAGTGACATACTTCCTTCAACAATGCCACACTCCATAATAGTGACACACCCTTTGGAGGCCATTTTCTTTCCAACCACCACACACTTCACACATCAAAGCCTTGTTCTGTCTGTTGTCTTCTGAAAGGGTGACATCGTAACTATCATTGGCAATGAAGCTCATGTTTAGGTAGAAACAGGACAATGCCTCTGACTGTGGGGGGATTGGTACCTTCAGGAGCCCTCTTGGAGGGGAGAGATCTTTAGGATACAGAGTACATCATGTCACAGAGTGATCAGCAGATCATTTTTCAAGTGTTGCTTCTTCACACAGATATGATGTACGTGCAGTCAACATGTGTTCCATCCAGGGCCTGTATCTAAAGGGGATCTGGGCAGGTGGGATGGTTAAGCAGGTGAGGGAGCTTGTCACCAAATCTGATGATCTGAGATCCATCCCTGGAGCCTAATGGTTGAAGGAAAAAACAGGTTCCTTCTAGTTATCCTCTAATGGCCACAGGTGTGCCATGGTACATGCATATACACACAATGCATACATGTATATCTGCACGTGTGCACACATGTGCATGCATTTACAACACACACACACACACACACACACACACACACACACACACACACGGTTTAAAATGCATAGGGGAAGCGGTAAAAGTAGAATGACCATGTAAGGAGTGTAGTGATGTTGAGATGACATGCGGATGATGCAGGAGGGAAGCACAAAGGTAGACAAGGATGCTTTAAGTACCCTGCCAACCAACTCCCACTCATCTTTTGAGGATGGTGTCACCTTTAAGTGATCCACAGGGCTCTTTCGTTTTGTTCTCTGCTTCCCTGATTGCATGCTGACTCTGTGTCAGCCCAGGACATTAGTCAGGCCATCTCTACTGCTGGTTCAATCAAGATTACAAATAGGTAGGGAAGGAGGCTGTATCAACCCTGCTTAATGGCTACATGTTTACTCTGACATCTTTGCAGCCTTTGATTTGGATACAAAATGCCTTGGGGACTCTGAAGCTCTGCACACACCTAAGTAGTTGTTATTCATATCAATTTAACTGACTCTGGCTGTTTGTAAGCACCCAGAGACATTGTCAGCTGCTGTGGGTAACACAGCCATTTTCTCTTCTCACTCAACCACACCAGAATGGCTCATACTCCAATCTGCCAAGATCCCTCACTCTTCCACATTAGAAAGAGTTCTTCAGTCAGACTTCTGGTTCTACATGAAAACATGTTCCCAATAAGGAGCTGTTAAGCCCAAACTCAGACACTGAAACAGACACTTCACAGGGCTTTGTGGCTGTAATTGGGAGTGACCAAAAGTGCTTTCCTACCCTGTGGTACTGTGACTGTAGTGAGGAGATGGTTGTCAATCCGTTTTACTCATACTGAGGGAGTTCACATATGTTCATTGAAGAAACAGGTGACAGAACACAAAGTGTGGTGTGTAATCTAGAACTAGGGATTTTGGGAAGAGGGAAGGACTTGGCTGTTAAGGTGTCATGGTTTGGGAGTCGCTTATCAAAGAGAACACACTAGACTGAAGGAGACCCACCAGGTAGGTGGCAGGTGTCCAGATGGAGCACTAGGTTGGTATGCAACGATAAAGGAGGTGACACAGGCCAATGCTGAGTTGGTAATTAAGAGGAGAAGCAGCTGTGGGGCTCATACCAGGCAGTGACTTCTGCAGATGCTGCTTGGCAGTGGCAAGCTTGAGGAGACGGGCGTTTGGGGATGGTGTATACAATGGGAAGGAGGGGCGCCCACAGGTGAGTTTACTGTCTTCCAGATGATGTTTGATATTGTGTTGATACCTGATCAAAGATGCAGAACCCACCTCTGTTGTTATGTTTGCAGTCAGAAATACCCTTTGAGGACAGGTGTGGCATGCAAACAGTTGCCAAGGAGAATGTCTTCTTTCTCTCACAATTACATTTTCACCAGCAGCCCCACTTGATCCAGAATTTGTGTGAATGGGAGCCAAGAGGTGAACAACACGTGTATCTTTAATGACACCGAGACTTATTATTAATTATGAAAGATTGGCTTTAGCTTAGGCTTGCTACCAACTAGCTCTTGCAACTTAAATTAACCCATTCATATTAGTCTATGTCCTGCTATGTGGCTCATTATCTCTCCCCAGTACCATACATCTGACTTCCTCCATGTCTTGCTGGTGAGTTTCCCACACCAGATTCTTTCCCAGAGTTCCTATTTCTGCCCAGAAGTCCTGAGTATGCCCTCCTGCCTAGCTATTGGACATTCTGCTCTTCATTAAACCAATCAGAAGATGCCTTAGGTAGGCAAGAAAGGACAGAGATACATCTTCACACAGTGTGATCAAGTATCTAACAGGCACGATCTGGTCTGTGTTTCCTCAGATTCCTTCTGCTCTCTCGGGGCAGAGATGAAGACATACATCTCCTTCCTCAGTCTACATTGTGCGAACATGACTTTGAAACGACAGTGAAAGTGGATGTTAGTGTTCATGCGACTTCTGCACACTTCCCCATCTTCCTTCCTCCACGGTTGGGGTGAAGACGTCACAGAACAGAAAATGAGTCTTGCCATCAGCATCAGGCCTGAGGGAGCTGAGCTCTTCTTGTTGATTTGGTCTTGGCTTGTGCTTTGCCTTCACAATGACCATGGGAACTGTTTGATCTATGGAATATTCTGCGCCTATTGGGGCCTCGGTCCAAATGGATTTCTTGTCATGCAGCCCGAGAGCAACTCGGCTGCTTTTGTTAATTTCAGCTCTTTTGCTGTAATTGCAAGTCAGTGTTCTTGCCTCCTTGTGACCCCTCTGACTCACTGTTCACATTGTTCTTCCGATGACCTGTTGGCTTAACCCAGAGACCCCGGTGTTTTCCACAGGGCCCGTGGGAAGGGATGAAGCTGCCAGGAGAACTCAACTGGTGCTTCCTAAGTTCTTTCTCTTCTGTTGTCTCTGATCTCCTTTGGGGCTTCTGGGCTGAGACATCTGTGAAACTATGGTCTATACTCATTGTCAACTAAACAAGAGCTTCATTTTTATAACACCGTGACACAGCAGACATACTTGTATGTAGTTGCTGATGGGAGATGTTATTCTGTAAATATGTTTCTCATACTGGTTAATTAATAAAGCCCTGTTGGCCAATAGAAAGCAGGATAGGTGGGGCTAGGAGACAAGGAGGAAAGAGGAAGTAGTAGGGAGGAGTCGAGATGTAGACCAGGGAGGAAGGAAGACGCTGGCCGCGGCTCCCCATAAGACGACCACATGGAAATACTTAGATAAGTAGAAATGGGTTAATAATTAAGACAGAGCTAGCCCATAAACAATAATGGTAATTGGCCAACAGGATTATATCAAATACAGAGTCTCAGAGTGTTACTTGGGGCTGGTGTGGCTATGGGCCCAGACTGGCGGGTTAGCGGGCTGGCGGAAATATACATGCTACAAGTTGCCAGTCATCACCTTCCATCAGAGATAGGCCAAGTTTTAAGTGGTTGGATTCCTGGGTGTCTGGTTGTACCAGCCCTTAAAAGGCTGACTGTGTTTCCCCCTCCCTCAGGAAGCCATGCTAGGACAGTTCTATATCACACAGATGTGAAGTTAGATTGCATTGGTTCAGAGCTCACAGGAACCAGCTCAGCCTCCGGGCCTGGCAGTGGAATGCCCTGTTTCCACACCTCCTTTTAAAAAAGCATCTCAGAATAGAGATGGTGGCCTTAGTGTGCCAGGGTTCCTGTTTCCCCAGCTAAGGTATGCAGAGGCACAGGGACCCGTTAGTAGGCTGGAGCAGGGGGTTCATGAGTTGAAGTGTCTAAAGTTTCAGAGTTCTAGGCTGGGTGGTCTCTGATGCCTGTCCATTGCTGTGGAGTCACCCTGGAGTGCAAGGGCATTGCCACTGTGGTGAAACTGTTGTACTGTCCTTGAAGCCCAGGCATTCAGGGCCTGGGGAAGCATCTAGGTTGGGTTTGTGATGTGTTGGTTAGCATGGTATAGTAACAGGATCTTTGACCTGATCCTGTTTCCAAGTCACTGGGATTGTTTCTTAATCCCTGAGAACAAGTTTAAACATTTCACGTTTCTCCTAGCTTTGCTCTTCATCCTTCTCCTGCCCCTTCCTTCCCTCTTGTGTGGCATCATTTTCTCTTTCTTTGTCCATCTGCAGACTTTTTGGAATGTAGTCTTGTTCCATTGATGTCATCAAGGGGCCCGGTGACAACAATCACAATCTGCCTTTATTTTTTGCGTTTTATTTTGGGAAATATGTTGTTCCTGTAATCTCACTGCTTATTGATTTGTGATAAATAATGTCTTTAATTTTCAAGATCCCTATTTTGACATTGCTTCTCTGATTAAAAATCCCATGGCCTAAGACTTCTGAGAAGAATTTCACTGGAGGCCATCAGCACAGTGCTATCAAAAGTTTTTTTTTTTTTTTCAGAAACACATCTCTTCTTGTTTTTTATAAACCTTCATTTTGATCCCCAGAAGAACTTTCTGGAAATCCTTTGTGTGCCTAAAATTCAATTTGATAAGATTTGGCAAAGTTTTCAAAAAGTCCCAGAATGACAAGGCATAAACGTATCTGGGTATTGCATTCAAGGACCTCTGGCAGGATTTTTTCTTACATTGTGATCATTTGCTTTCTGGACTAATTTAATAGCAGAAGTACCCGGCTACTGACTTCTTCTGGGAAGCACACAGGAGTCCAGATCTTAATATATTCATTTACAATGCCAAGGAAACTTCAGGAAGTCACAGCTTCATGAATATATATATATATAGCCAGGATCCCAGAATTCATTTGTGGAATAGTCTAAATTCACTCTATAAGACCAAAGTGCCTGTGCAGGCACAGACCTTCCCTAAGTCCACATTAATTATAACAGTCTGTCTTCAATACTTCAAATGGTTTTCACAAGTTTCATGGTTTCACTTTCATCTCTGGTTGTTCATAACAAATGACAAATTTTAATAAAGATTTACATTAATTTTGAAATGCTTGCCTATTCATCTCTCAGTTACAAATGAAAGTAGATGCTAATAAAGCAACCAGGAAAATAGATGAGCCCAACAATGTAGCAAAGGAGATAAAAATGAGGTTGCTGGAGTGAGTAATTAGACCAGTTTCTGGACGGTCTAGTCCTTTCTGAAAACAGGCAGCTTGTGTGCAGAGCAGCCATGGCTCACTCCCCAGGAGTGCCCATGGGTTGTTTTTCTTAGGAGAGTCTTCCCAGACTTGTTTAGGGAAGCCTCTTCTCTTTAGTCTGTGGGGTTGGAATGTGGTGCCCATCCTAGAACCTGCTTCCCATGGCTCAGGAGATGTGAGGATACGGTCAGGGATCAGGAAGAAGGGACGGAGACCTCTGAGTGGGCAGACCTAACAGAGCTCTGCAGGGAAAGATGTGCTGGCCAGGGGTCTGCACAAGTTCCCCATTTGATGTCATGTGGGGGCCAGGGCAGAACTCTGCATACAGAGCCAGAGTGGACACTGCTGGGAAACCAGCAGCCAGGTTCCATAGCCACTCCTGAGGCGTGTCTCAAGTTCACAGGAGCATTTCAAAAATCAGGTCGAGATGAGAGATTTTAGTCTGTTTAACTTTCTGCTGTCTTGGTAACCACCAGGGGATGCTGACTCAGCAGAGATGATGGTCCAGGACTTTATCATCTCAGCCTGCTTGCTGGGGGTGTTGGCTTCTTTCCTCAGTGTGGGATCAGCTGGATCTGGAGAAAGAGCTGTTCTTTCTGTGCCTGCATAGCATCTAGAAAGTTCTAAAAGCCTGGCCTTCAGTGAGAGGTTTTCAGGGAAGCTGTTGGTCTGGGGCTGAGTAGAACAGGCTGTTGTAATTTAAGAAAATCGGCACACAAGAGAAAGACACCATGCAACAGGGTTTAAGCTGAGGTTTTTTAATTGGGGAAAGGCTGGCTTCTGGAGGCAGGAGAGAGGAGAAAGGAAAGGGGAAGAGAAAGGAAAGAGGGGGAGGGGAAGGAGAGAGAGAGAACAGACAGAGAGAAAGGAAGAGAAGAGAGAGAACAGACAGAGAGAGAGAAAGAGAGAGAGAGAGAGAGAGAGAGAGAGAGAGAGAGAGAGAGAGAGAGAGAGAGAGAGAGAGGTGGGAGGTGGGCAGGGCCCTTTTAAAAGGGAATAGGTACAGGTGGTGCTCTTAGTGGCTGCAGCTGAGGGTGTATCCTATGAGAACCCCAAGGACAGGCCAGTACAGATGCCTGAATACTACCATGGAGACCACATCAGGGTCTGAAGAGTTGCAATAGAACTGACCTCGGAGTCTGGGCTGCTGAGGCTCATGCAAGGCGAATCTAGGTCCTGATGGCAGGTTTTTAGGCAGATTCCAGAGCTGCATGGAGTCTATGTGTCCCCTGAAACTCAGGACCTGCTCTGGAGGGAGGGGGTTAAACAACCAATGAAACCTCAAGGAAAACCCTACCAACTTATTGGACATGATGCTGTTCCCAATTACTACTGCCAGACCCCGAGAATTAGCCTAAGAGACGCCAACAAGCTTCCAGGACCATGCTTAATACCCAATGACAATCAGATAGCCAGACCTGAGAAAACAGATTGCTTTGAATCAAGCCACTTCTTTGCTTTATGCTCCTTCTGGTAGGAAATAGAAGGCTCAGTCAAGGAGCTCAGGTGGCCTTGTACATGCCTTGGCCCCCAGAGGACAGAGTCTACTTTGAGAACAGCCAGCACCTGCCTGGGAGGCTGGGTGGTCTGTGGCTTCTGGGTGGAGTAATTTGTGACCAAGAGTTTCTGAGAGGTAGTTCTCCTTTACAAAGTGACCCTGAGAGCGTGAAACCTTTTAATTAGCCCCACAGATCCAGCCAGCACTGTGTGGGTGACTGTCAGTTTCTTTGCCTTCTGCTGCCCTCCGTTGCCAAGGCAACACTCCTAACAATGGATTTATGGGGCAGCTGGGAGAGAGAGAATCTCAGAGAAGCCAAGCCCAGTGCCAGAGCCCTGGCAGAGAGTAAATGTTCTTGTGAAGAAGCTGGAGCTGGGAGCAATTCTGTGGATGGGTTTCTTTATTCACAGTTGACACTGAGGTGTCCTGGGCGGTGAAGCAAGGCTCGCTTACCTTAAGGCTAAAGCAGAAAAGGTAGTGTGAACTCTTCCAAAGCCTGGGCAGGGAGAAGCCTCTTCAGTGGTGGCATGCTGACTTTGCCTCCATCAGCTCTTTCTGTGAAGTGCACAGGACAGCCCTCACTGTTTTCTTCTTCGGGATGCTGCAGACAGAGCCTTGATTGTCCTGAGCCTTGATCGTCCGTCACATGTGCTAGGCCTGTGCTCAGCCCCTGAGCTGTGTCCCCTGCCAGGACCTTTGCAAAGGAATGTCTGTGAAACTGAAATCCCACCAACATGTGATTAATAGGGTTCTGAAAGGCACTGGTTTCCCTGGTGTTGCCCACTCGTTCATAAAGTAATTCAAAGGCTCGCTCTTGGGGACATTTCAGAAATGGCAGGTCTGGGGACAGGTGCTATGTCTTTGAAAGACTGGTACCTTTGCAGGCATGTTGATATCCATTCATCAGAAGATTATTTCTAAAAGGAGATATTGAGGTTGACCATAGGCAAAGGGAAGTGAGGCCTGAATGTGGTCTTGAATATTTTGTGTCTGGGGTATGACCACAGCCATTGTGTGGCCTGGAAAGCCTGAGAAATTGATGTCAAGGACAGCAGTTTTTTTTTTTTTCTTGTATAATCATCCTTTAATTTCCTCTTTGTTCTCTATCAACTCAGCTGAGCCTGAATGTGTCTTCTCACAGTCCTGTTCTCCCAGGCATGAATTCCACATAGAGCTTCACTCTCCTGGTACAGTCTCCTGTGGCCTTGGCTCCCATGCCTGCCCCGCCCCCAGGTTCACAAGGCACAGTCTGGATAAGAGGAGGCAAAGCCAGGCTGCTGGGAACCACGTGGTTTAGTCCCACACTGGGGACCATGGACAACATTCACATCAGTACTTAGCTCCTCATAGGGAAAAGAAGGTGTATTTAATAGTTTGGGCCTGATTCCCACTAGGTGGAAGACATTTCACATTAGGATTAACAAGAGCCATGAAATGCCAACTGTTGTAATCGTATTACCTGTAGCTTGCTTGATTATTTAATTTGGCCTGTTGAATCATTAATTACTATTTAATCAGCACCGTCACTCTGAGGACAAGGGCAACCACAGGTACCTTGGGTCCTCTTTTTAGACAAAGGTGGTGTGGGTATTTTCTAGGGACTTTCAGGAATGATGAAGATGCGAATAGTTTTGAGAGCATCACCACTAGTGTCAAAAAATAGAGATGAGTGCTCCCAACAGCGAATGGCATGGTTGGAATCCTCAGTGGTCAAAGCTTCATGAGGTAAGAGGAAGAAGCTGTATTTAAAATTTTTGGCAGGCTACTATCACTTGGAAGGAAAGGCTGACAGAATGGAAGGCTGTTCTACCAAAGACATGGATGCACATTTGGAGAACACGACTGCAAAATGTGTATCCTGTAGGACTGCTATCCACAATATACAAAGAGCACTTAAAACTCAACAATTATCAAAGAGACAACCTAGTTATAAAAATGACCCAAAGATCTTAACAGACATCTCATCAAAGACAAAAGTGAACATATTTGTGAAAACATCGTTGTGTATCATTGGGAAGGTGCAAATAAAAACACCGAGATACCACCATACACCAACTAGAATAGCTAAGGTCCCCAATGCTGCTATGACGTCATGCTGGTGAGGGTGAGTAACTATAGGAATCCTCATTTATTGCCAAAGAAGACAAAACATGGCATGGTCTCTATGGAAGACACTTTGATAATTTCTTGCAAAAGTGGAATAATCCCCCACCACACAACTTTTTAATTGTCCCGCTATTTACTTACCCAAAGAAGTTACCACATTCATGTCCACACAAGAACCTCCTCATAACTGCATTATTTACTCATAAGCAATGACAATTCGAAGCAAGCATGTCGTCTTTCAGTAGTTAGCTAAACTTTGTTATATGGACAATGGAATCTATTCCGTGCTTGGCAGTAAATAGCTATAAGTGGTTAAAAACATAAGAAATTTAAGTGAGCCTATCTAAAAAGTTTGTGTGATGAGTCTAACAACATGACCTTCTGGAAAAGGTAACACCAAACAGCTAACTTTTAAAAAGATCATTAATGTCGCTAAATATTTTTTCAAACGCATAGGTTGTACATGCACTGATCTCAGTTATGGTTGTATGGGTGCTTTGGTTGTGTTCATCAGTTGTAGCAGTGTACTGCTATGGCACAGGCAGCTGCACAGGAGGCCGTGTGTGTGAGCACAGGAGAAGCATAGGAACTTTCAGTACCTTATTTAAGTTTTTAGGTGAAGCTATAACTCCTCTGAAAGTAAAAGACACCAGGGCAATGGGTACATAACTGAATAAAAGTGCAACAGCCATTTCAAGATTACTGAAGAATTGTGGCCTTTGTGGCATGGGCTCCTAGACCCCAGCTATAGAGTTTTGCAGCTTAAATAATTCCATCGGACAGATGAGGACATAGGTGAATCCTAAGCTGGGCAGCCAGCATTTCCTGATTTTTAATGAAGCTTCTGGGAAAAGCAGAATGCTGACTAAATGGTCTGGCGGTGTGATGGCAGGGGTTCCAGGGTTCTTGTTGGTCTTCGGGACTCTGAAGAAATATCATGGTGAAAGCTGTGAACTCTGGAAGGCCATGCACCCCCACATTGTCTCTGGGGAATCCCACTCCAGGAAGTAGAAGCTTCTCCAGTGACTGCAGTTAAAGCAGGAGCTGCAGAAAATGCTTAGAAAGCTCTTTCTGCACAAAGATTTTGATCACATTCGATCTATAGCATTTCCTTTTAACCTTATTATAACAGCTATAATTCATTAACTGCCCCATCACTGTCAAAGACACTTAAAATGTAAAAGAACCCTGTGAGAAAGTATTGTCCTCCTTCTCATAAATGATCAAGCAAGGATCAAAGCACTTAGTGTGACATCCTGAGGGCCCTATGCAATAGGTAGAGCTAATTCAGGGTTGCCAGCGGATGCCTGCCAAGGTGGAAATGTTTCAACTACAGCCCACAACCTGTCCTGGGCCAGCCCAGGGAAATTCCCGCTCAGCCATCAGGAAACTTTAACCCACTCTGATGAATTCATTGACCATTATAATAAATACAATCAGATCACATTGAGAATTTTAAAAGTTTACTGTGTAGGCAAGAGACTAGTTGAAGCACCAGGGGGTTCCCCCACACCAATGTGGGAGGAGGAAATGCCAAGCCAAGACTTTAGAGGCTAGCTTACCTGCCAAAATGAGATATTGTTTAGTGTTTGCAATGGTTGTCTGTCACAGCAGGCTTTCTTTTTTCCCAGACAGTAAAGGGTTGAGCAAGAGTAACATCTTAATCAATGTTTTATTGCTATAAGAGACACCCTGACTAAGGCAACTCTTATAAAAGAAAGCATTTCATTGGTGGCTTGCTTAGAGTCTCAGAGGTTGAGTCTGTTATCATCATGGTGGGGAGCATGGCAGCGTGCAGGCAGACATGGTGCTGGAGAAGTAGCTGAGAGCTGCATCCTGATCAGTAGGCAGCAGACAGGGACTGGACCGGCCATGGGCTTTTGAAACGTCAAAGCCCATCTCCAGTAACCCAGTTCCTCCAGCAAGGCTACGTTACCTAATCTTAATCTCGTCAAAAATTTCCATGCCATGGTGACTGAGCATTCAAATATATGAGCCTATGGAGATCATTCTTAATCAAACCATCACTAGTGGCTATCTGTATCATTTTGGAAGGTGGAACTGATGATTCTAAAAGACACTTAGGGGTTAACCCAGGTGTCTCTCAGAGATGGGATCTGGTTTTATCTGCTTGGGGTGGGGGGCACTCACATCTAGTCTGAAGTTCACTGCATTTCAACATCATCTTCCAGAAGGGTTTGCTTTAGCTGTTAATATCTATACTCTGATGATCCCCACCTGAATGCCACCAAAAGCTGAAGCCATGTTCTCTGGCTCATCAGTGGCCCGTGGCTCCTCACCTTGTTTCCCAATCTGGTTCAGATCATAGAGTCACAGAGTTTCTGACACGTCATCCATGCAGTCAGCCTGGACCTCAGAAATCACATATACCACAGGAACATTACCAGGTTACCTCTGGCACCAGTTCTCCCACCAACTCTGAGTGTCAGGACCTCATCCATGGCTTCCTGACCCCTTCCTGCCACTGTGGAGGGCTGTGCTATGTCGAATTTTGGCAGCAAATTTCCCTCTCCTTTCGGCAGCCTCTGACAGTCCTCCTGTGCTGCTGGAAGCAGATGCTCATCGGCACTAAGGCCTAGGTGGAGAATGAGAACCATTGATTTCCAGAGAATGTGAAGAGTAAGATCCCCTTGCACAAGTTTTCCTGGAGTCTTTGTGACAGTGTGCTGTTGTATGTATCTACAGGAGGATGTGAAAAAGGCAGACTCGAAGTCACTCTTCAATTAGGAAGTAAGATTCATTTCTGGGTCTCCCCTGTGTTCCGTGCCTATTTAATTTCCCCATCGTTGTGCTTGATCTTCTCATGAGAAATAAATAGCTCACCACCTTACTGTATTAGGAATATTATTCCTGGGATGAAAATCCATGACCGAAAGTGACTGGAGAGGAATCACAGTCCATTGATGAAAACCAAGGCAGGAACTCAAACTGGGCAGGAACTTGGAGGCAGAAGCTGGTGTAGAGACCATGGATGATTCTTAGTTACTATCTTGCCCCTCATGGCTTATTCAGTCTGCTTTTTAAAAAAGAACTCAAGACCACCAATTCAGGATAGTACTACCTGCAATGGGCAAAATGTGCCCTACAGGCTTGCCTGCCTACAGACAATCTTCGGGAGTTCCTTCCTCAATTGCAGTTCCTGTCTCTCTTATGACTCTAGCTTGTGTCAAATTGACATGAAAATAGCCAGCATACCCACTGAGTCTTTCTTAGACAAAATATGCACCTTACTGCCTTTACTCACAGGAATGTGAGGAAGATACTCAGACACCCAGGCCTCACTTTAACATTTTTACAACACTCAAACAGATCAGTTGATAATTCTATTTTGATATAAAATGATAGTAATGTCATCCACACATTAATTTGCAGATAAAGCAAGTCAATATTGGATTTGCCTGTGTCCCCTTTATTTCAAAATGAAGAAGAATGGCATTGCAGCTTTCTGATATATATATTATATATATATATATATATATATCAGAATATATACAATGTATACAATATATATTATATGTGTGTATATATAGTATGTGTATAAATATATACAAATAATACATATGTCTATGAGATTTATATATAATTTCTCATAATATTCTCTATAGGGTAGGGAAAAAAGGAAAAAACCATACCCGTGTCAAACTTTATTTGGGAATTTCTTTGATTGACTGAGTGATACTTTAAAAGGTTCAATTTACTTATGTTTTACTGTCTATACCCATCTGATATCTGAATTCTCTTTACTTGGACACAGAAAAAATAAAAACCCTAGATGGAACTGCCTTTTTGTAATCAGCAGGATAGGCAACTGCCTCATTTCTCGCTCTAAGCCTTAGAAGTTCTTGTATCCCCATCCCCTGACACCTTTTAACAGTAAGATGGATGGTGCCGCTGTCTCCGTGCAGACAGCGCCTTATGTCTTACTAGGTCTGGATTTTAGAGTAGATAGCAGATCTGTGCAGATGTGTGTAAACGTAAGACAGGAGAGTGCTGAAAGACCCAAACAGGTGCAGAATTTGCTTAAATGCAATTTAATCTCAAGATGAAAAGACTGTTATCTTCTGGAAAGTTCAGGAGAAAATAAAACGTTTGCTGTACTGGGATCTGCAGGGTGCATATATTAGCAAAGGTCAGGGTCATGCTGAATGCACAATAATCTGCATTTCATTGTTTGTCATTGCTTCACATAAATAAGGGGCAATTTCACTTCGGCTATCCCTGCTGGAGAAGCTGACATGTTTTGGCGTCTTCATTTCAAATGCTGCAAAGCTGTCTTCAACAGGATTTTTTTTCATACTGTATTTGTTAATCTATCACAATGAGAATCTATAATGCAAAGTGAGCCTCGGGCTTTATATCTGGGCACAAGGTGCAGTGAAGTCGAGAATATATTTTGCTGGCACCAAACACAAATTATGATTTCCATAATGGGCTGCAGTTCCCTGTAAAATGCATTCTGTTTATTGAAAGTGAATGCTAAACTGTTAACAGTGTATTTTTCTGTGTTTCTCAAATTATTATTTTATGGCCAGGAATGAAATATAGATTGCATCTATAAAAGCCTTTATACTCAACATCAATCCTGAACCATTTGCTGCAGCGAATTCTGAAGAAATGGATGTTCATAGTCTGGATACAGCCTTCTGAAAGCCCAGGCCGCTTTTTGGAAGCTGTTTCCTCGCAACAGACAACAGGGGATCTGTACCCCGGTGACGGCATGGTGGTATATGACAGTTATCAAAGGGTGTGTGTATGCTTGTGTGTGTATGTGCAAACTTCCCTTTATCAGGATAGAGTTCCTTGCATGAAGTCATCTCTAATCTAGTACCAACTGCCTCGAGCTCCGTACTGACGCCTCACCATGCTGCCCATCTAAGGACAAATCCATAGAAATAAGGTCTCCCACTCCTGAGCTGAAGCACTTGCTGGTGGCTGGCGAAAGACACTCTTGTTGGCTCTGCTGAGCAGCTGTAGGTTGTATGGTGGATGATTGAGGAGAAGCCTTTACCTCTTCAGGGTCTTCGAGTGTCTGTGTTGAAGAAGAGTTATGTGAGATGGGGGCTAGGACTTTTGTGAGGAGGAGAAAGCATATCTGGGTCATGCTAAGCCACCCAGACCAAAGGAATATGTCCCTACATGAGTAAGCCTGAGAACCAAATAGAGGAGATCTTGTCTACACATTTTCCTGACTCCCTGCTGAGAACGTGTCCTCTGGCTGAGCTCAGACCAGAGACTCCACGCTTGCAGGGAAAGCACTCTCTGGCCCAGCAGTGGTGATGATGAGGCTGATCCACCTAACTTGGAATCCGTGAGTAGCAAGCTGAATGTAGTTGTGTCATGTCCATCAGAGTGATGACACTATTGTCATATCAGTGAGTTATGAATGTGAAAAAGGGTGGTATTCATTAGTTTCTTCAGATGCTAATGGAAACTCTGTAGCTATAAAACAGAAGATGCTTCACAGGGAGACCCAGAAAAGTAAGTGGCTTTCAGGGTATAAATGACGGTGGGTAATTATAGCTTACATATATAAGAGGCTCCTGGGCTCTATTATGGCTTATACACACACAGTGTACTGGTTAATTTCATGACAACTTGACACATACTACAGCTTTCAGAGAGGAGGGAACCTCAATTGAGAAATTGCCTCCATAAGATCCAGCTACAGGCAAGCCTGTGGAACATTTCCGTAATTAGTGATCAATGGGGGAGGGTCCAGCCCATTGTGGGTGGTGCCTGGGCTGCTGGTCCTGGATTCTATAAGAAAGTAGGCTGAGCAAGCCATGAGAAGCAAGCCATTAAGCAGCACTCCTCCATGGCCTCTGTATCAGCCCCTGACTACAGGTTCCTGTGTTGCTTGAGTTCCTGTTCTTCTTTCATTGAATGATAAACTGTGGTATGGAAGCATATGCCAAATAAACCATTTCCTCTCAAGTTGCTTTAGTTATGGCATTTTATCATAGAGATTGTAACCCTATCCAATGCAGTTGGAATTTTCTTTGGACCACCAACCAGCACCCATATAAAGACAAAGAGACTTTTAATTGTGAATGCTCCTCTTAGGCTTGTTCCTCTAGCTCTTTCAACTTCATTAAACCTGTTTCTATTCAGCTACTTTTGCCTTGGGCTTTTTATCTTTCTTTTATTCTGTATGACCTACTTTCCTGCTTCCTCTTTGTCTGTCTGTCTGGCCCTTGGCACCTCCTTGGTGTCTCCCTTGTGTGTCTCATGCATCTTCCAGGAGTCTCTCTCTTTTCTTTTTCTTTTTCCCAAGCCTAAATTCCCCCTCCTACGTATTCTCCCTTCCTGGAAGTCCCACTTATAGCTCCTCAATCTCTATTGGTCATTCTACTTTTTATTAGACCAATCAGGTGTCTTCGGAAGGCAAGGTAAAAAAGTAACACATCTTTGCATAATTAAGGGAAACACATTTACATAGTTAAATAAATGTTCTGCCACATAAGCAAATACAGCACACCTTTGCACAGTTAAATATTCTACAACGAACTGAGACATGCAGG
The DNA here is from genome assembly GCA_030556225.1 of Cricetiscus sungorus. NCBI lineage: Eukaryota > Metazoa > Chordata > Mammalia > Rodentia > Cricetidae > Cricetiscus > Cricetiscus sungorus. The sequence continues at coordinate 33,664,529 of JANBXA010000398.1, forward strand.
CTCCTGAGTTCCAATGCACCATGAAAGGAACACCATGCCTGGCATTTTTGTTGCTATCTGGCCTGTGGATCCTCACTTAATCCCCACATCACCTTCTGAAGCAGGCACTGTCTCTGCCCTCATGATGTAAAGGTTGCATCACAGAGACCCATATAGATTAGATTGACTCCTTCCATTTTTCTAATGCCATTATTTTGTTTGTTTGTTTGTTTTTTTCCTCCTAGTGAGGTTAGATCATTAGTCTGTGTGTGATGTGTGGCAAACATCTTTATTGTTTGTTTGCTTTTTTGTTGTCACAATCTGCATTTGCCAATACTCCCATCACCTAGTCTTTCCCCACGATTTGTGGGACCACCACCAGGCATTAAGTTTCTGTCTGATACTGAATCTTCCCTCCCATTGGTTCCTCATCTGTGCTTGTGTGTTTAGCTCATGGGTCTTATCACTAAGCATTCATTGGATGTCATGATAACTTAGTGAGGTGATTTCAAGACATCCATGGATCTGCTGTCTGTGAGGGTATATTCCTTTCTACTTCGTTTTTGTTTGGGTGACTATCAATTCTAAGAATTACATAATTGTTTAGATAAATTCTGTATCCTGAAACTTTTGCAAACACTGGACATACTGTTTCGTTTGTTTGTTTTGTTTTGTATTTTATAGTTCAGTTTTTTCTCTCTTTTTTAAAAATTTAAATTAGAAACAATCTTGTTTTATATATGAACCCAAGTTTCCTCTCCCTGCCATCCTCCCATGTCCTCTGCTCCCTCCCACCATCCCCTTTCTGCTCCCCAGGGAGGGTGAGGCCTTCCATGGGGGAATCTTCAAGGTTTGTAACATTATCCCCCATGTGTCTAGGCTGAGGGTGTGTTCCTTTATGTGGAATGGGTTCCCAATGTCCATTCATGCACTAGGGATAAATACTGATCTACTGCCAGAGGCCTCATAGACTGCCCAGTCCTCCCAACTGATACCCACCTTCAAGAAGCCTGGTTCTGTCCTATGCTAGTAGCCCAGGTAGATTATTACATTTGTTCCTCTGTATAAATGTTGTAGTCTGATGACAGCAACAGTTGTGTATCTTCATTTCCTGTGAGTACTGGCTAGTTTTTATGTCAACTTGACACAAGTGGAGTCATTTGGGAAGAGAGACTCTTAGTTGAGAACATGGATCCTTAGGACTGGTTTGGAGACAAGTATGTAGAGTATTTTCTTGGTTGATGGTTAATGTGGAAAGGGTTGGCTCACAGTGGACAGTGCTGTCCCTGGGCAGATGGCCCTGGGTGGTAGGAGGAATCTGTCTGAGCAAGCCATGGGAAACAAGCAACACTTCTTCATGGTCTCTGTCTACATCAGCTTCTGCCTCCAGGTTCCTGGCTTGTTGAGTTCCTGTTGTGACTTCCTTTGGTGTGTAAGAGTAAGTTAAAATAAAAAGTTTCTTTCTCAAGGTGCTTTTGGTGTTTAATCCCAGCAATAGAAGCCTCAACTAGGATACCATCTTCCTAGCTGCTAACCTTCACTTTCTCCTCATAAGGTCAGGAGTAAAGGCAACTGTGGGATTTTTTGCCAAATCATTAAGGGAATGCTGTACAATTTCCCCTTTTGTTTTCTGTTGTTTGAAAATGTTGAACTTGATGAATAATAGTGCCTAGTTATAATTATGTTTTGTAAAACAAGATCATATACTATTTTTCTTTCAACCCATCAAAACTATAAATTAACAGGCAGATAGTTATGTGAACCATCATTGAATATTTAGAATATACTATGGGAATTCTTATATCAATTTGGCATTTTGCATGTTTCTAAGGTAAGTTTTTATGACTACATAGATTTTCAGTTTTTTTTTAATTGGATGATTTCTGATAACATTCTTATTGTTTTCAACTTTTATTTTATTTGTGATTGCAATCATTCCTGGCTCTGTATTTTCTTTTTAGAGATTTTATTTTCTTCTCTTGATTAGCTCTATCATGTGAGTTCATAGCATCCATCACAGTTTTTCTTTCAGTAGGACCATCTTCTCCTCCCCTTTTCTTCTTTCCCATTTTTCCCGGAGAGAGAAGGGGGAGGCTGAGGCCCTAGAAACTTCAGGTGTGCTTTGAAGAACCCATGCCCCCAGTTACCGCCCATATCATGGACAGGATGTCAGGCAGCTGGTTACTTTCAAGCCAGAGGGAGAGAATACGGATGCTTGTGGCTTGTCCGTGGTCTGGGAGTTACACATTTCCTACAGCAGAGTTTTCTGAGAGCAATGAGGCCCTCTTACTGTGGTTCCTCTAAAGGCACCCGTTTTCAGCTTGTCAGCCCGGATCTGGGGCTCATCCCCTTACTGCCTCCGAGCAAGGGTTTGCTTCAACAGCATATGTCAGCTGTGTCTACTCTTAGAAGCCTGTCAAAAATTTACCCAGGATTCTTCTACGTTCTTACACATTCTTATTTCTCTCATTTCATCTTTCATCTTCCCACTGTGGCTTCACAAGCTTCTTGTTCACTGTGCTCAGGCAGATGACACATGCCCAGTACGGTGAGGATGCTCATCTGCCCACTGAGTAATATTGCAAATGACTGCTACACAGAGGTGGGGTGGACAAGTGTGCAGCCTTGCTGTCAGTAATTTCTGTAGCTGCCAGTGTCCCACTGGCCACTCCACATCAAACCAAAGAGCTGATTACATTTTAACGAGAGCAGATTGAATTATTCATACTGAGTTTGGCTTTTCCCTTTATTCTTAGCTACTAAGGAGCTTTTGGGAAGACCCAGGAGCAAACTGTCTGGTCTTCACTGAGCACAATATTTGACTTTAGCTATAAAATTATGTGGGGAACAAGTTCAGTACATGCTTTCATAAGTTGGGAAAAATTCTATTCTTTTTAGTGCACGTATTTACATACATATTTCCTGTGCACTCTGACTTTTCTACCAATTGTCTAAAACTTTCTTAGTGTCTGAGATGCTGAAACTTTGGGATGCATGGTCTGAGCTAGTATTCAGCTGTTTACTTGGGGATTTCTCTTTTCTTCCCTCCTTCCCTCCTTCCCTCCTTCCTTCCTTCCTCTCTTTCTTTCTTTCTTTCTTTCTTTCTTTCTTTCTTTCTTTCTTTCTTTCTTCCTTCCTTTCTTCTTTTCTCCTCCTTACTTCCTTTTTTTCTATCTTTATTTCTTTTGTATTTGGGATCAAACCTAGGACATTGCATATGCCACAAAAGGGTTCTACAATTAAACTGACCTCCAGCACCCAAGAATTTAGAGACAAGAAATTATTCCCACAGTGTTAGTAAAATTTATGTTGTATACATGAGGTTTCTGTAAGCAATATACTTTATATTTCTGTCATCTGGGGTGCCCATGACTTTGAATGTGCTTGGGAGTCCAAATAGAATTAAAGAGAACATTCCATACATGTTTCGCTGAAGCCAGGACACCTTAGTCATCCAGCCGTGGACAGAGCAACCAGGGGTCTTAGAGGACAGGAACAGGATCCTATGTCACAGAAGGGGAAGCAGAGGTGACAGTGAATGGGTCTGATATTTAATAAAGACTGTTTCAGATAGTTAATGAATGCTATTCTGATCCTTTGGTTAAACCATATTGACATTTCTAGAAGTTTGTAAACTAAAGAGGGAAAAAGGGCCATGAACAGTCTCTTAGTAGACAGTAGAAAGATATGAAATGAAAGATATGAAATTGTTTACTAACCCAATCGTTAGTAGATTCAGACGTTCCACAGCCCAAGAACTCTCCAGGTCACTGAGACTGAGCACTGTTACTCACAGTGGCCTACCAATATAGGTGAGTGGCAAGAAATAATGTCTTGGGAGTTCATTCCTATCAGAGACCTATACCAGACCCCTTAAGACTTCCTGTTTTTTGTACCACAGTAAAATGTCTCATTTTGTCTTATTTGGAGAAGTCATAAAAGTTAGGCTGTGACTCCCCCTGTAGAAACTCTAATTCTGATTTGGTATTGCTGATACCAGAGAGAGGGTTGGGGGTCAGAGGGCAGAAGTGAAGAAGACAAAGCCAGAGTGGGACAGGCTGTCAGATTCTCTGAGGCTGGGAAGGGAGGAGAGGGTGCATCCTGGATTTGGCAGCCCCTGAACTGACTTCCACTGTGCCCATCCCTCCTACAGGGCAGAGGGGACCTGGGTGCTGGAATTTCCAATCCCTAATAGCTCCACATCCCTGCATGGCACAGAAACTCCCATGGCACAGAAACTCCCAGGAGCTATCATTCTTAAGATATGGCTCAGGGAGGTTAGAAAGTGCATCTCCATGGCAACCAGTGAGAACTTGTGACCACTACCAAGAGAAGTCAATTAAAGATTTGGCCCAGAGTTGGTGACAATGCTTAGTAAGTAAATGTGCTCACTGACCTCCCATGAATGCCATCCCAGGGTACCTGCACTCACAATACATAACAATAACAGAATAACTAGAAAACAGTTGGCCTAATTTAGTCTTTCTAGAGTATGAGTGACCTTGGAAGGGGGAGACCCATGTGTCTCCCCGGAGATGATAAACAGATCTATGGGATCTTTTTTGAAACAAGATGTTTTCTATGCTCTTGAGTTTGTGAATTGAGATAAGTGCCTGTTGCTGTTGAGCCATTGTGTTCCCTAGCTTATCTAGCCAGTCTTCAGAAGTGTAAAGCTTCCAGAAGACATTGAAGGAGAGCCAGAGCTAACATCACCAGATTCCCCTAGTCTCTGAATAGCAAATGGCAAAAACAATTTAGGGCATGGCGTTATTTTGAGTCTGTGTTCTTCACTAGCCCCCAGTAAACCACACCGGAGTAGACTTCCTGACATTAAATGCTACATAATCAAACAGAAAACATTAAAACATAGAAAAATTCCCCCAAAGCCAACGTCTTCGAAAAACACAAATTCTCCACAACCAACTGAAAAGTGTGACTTTTAAGAAAGGCATTTAATGAATACAAGGAGAGTAATAGAGGAAACTGGTAACCAAACTACAATTTTACGTTTTACCCTTTGCTTGTTCCTGCTTAACTACCTTACAGAAGATATCATCTCCACTTTGCTCAACAGAACTCTTCTCCATGGTCATATAAATGTTCTCAGGCCCGTGAAATGCTAAACAGAAGTTACGTGATGTTCCAAACTCAGTATGTTGAATTTCTGTTATATTTTGTTGCTTGTATATATTTGTGTGTACATGTATGTGCACGTGTGTATTTTTGTGTGTACTTGTGCATGCATGCATGTGCACATGTGTACTCTTGTGTGTACATGTATGTGCATGTGTGTGCACCTGTATAATTGTGTGTGTGTATGTGTGTGTGTGCACATGTGTATTCTTGTGTGTACCTGTGTGTACATGTGCGTGCAAGTGTATGTATATTTATGTGTGTCCATGTGTGTGGAGGTCAGAATTTGATGGTGGATGCCTTTTTTAATCATATTCTCCATTCTGTTTTGAGGCAAGGTCTCTCACAGGATCTGGTGCCCTTGGGTTCAGCTAGGCTGGTTGGACAGAGAACTCCAGGAATCTCCCATCTCTCTGCTGCCCTGAAGCTGGGATCATAGAAAATCATCATGGAGCTTAACTTTTGTTTCTTTATTGTGGGTGCTGGGGATTGAACCTGGATCCCCATGGTTGTAGAGAGAACACTTTATCAATTGCACCATCTCCAAAGCCTTGGTTTTGTTTAGTTGTTGTTGTTTGTTTGTTTGGAGTTTTTGTTTTCCCCCCACCTTTGGGGACACACATGTGCACAGGAAATCACATGACACAAGCAAATCAAAACTTCCTACTGAAGCCAACTGTGGGCCAGTGCTGGCCCAGGCATCTTCCTGTGTGCATTCAAATGGATCCTGCTCCTGATCATCACCTGACGGGTGAGATTTGCCGATGTTCTTGTAGATACTGGGCACTGCTTCTTGTAGGTACAAGCACATGCTGCTGTTATTAAAAATTATCATAAGTGTGTGCTCCTGGGAAGACTATCATGTTTACCCCTCACTAATGGACCCTCTGGGAGGAAAGAAAGCCCTTTATGCGTGTAGTTTTCTGTACTCAGACATGTTAATGTGGCTGCTAAGACTTTGTTTATCATGCATAGAAAACCTGCTGAGCCTATAATGGCATTTATACACATGTGATTTTGAAACACTTTTCCCCACAAAGGCAATTCATATACCATGCAGAATTAAGGATGCTTGCAGTGGGCAGAGGCTCCACACTTCCTTCTCTTGGGACTTAGGGTATGCAGCTGAGTGAGTCACTTCTTGACAAGGAGAGATGCCTGAGGAAGAGGTGTATCTCTTCAATGAGTTGGCAGATAAGAGTTATTTTATTTCTTGAGTTTGTACAAATGGAAACGACAGCAGAAAATGTGTGCACAGAATAAGAAGTTGAACCCCGTAGTCAAACAGTTTCTCCTGCAAGTGTATGTCTGACCTTACTATTTGTGCCATGCTTCTGCATCCGGAGAAGGGGCAGCTAGCAGAAGAGCCTGGGTGCTGCTCTTATTTGGAGCCTGTCAGCAGATTTTTTCCTCTGCCCAGAGCCTCTGACTATGCAGTGTCCATGGGATGTCAATGAGAGTGGGAAGGGATAGGGCAGTCCAAGCTATGTGTATCAAGCTTTTCTCTAGATTTTAAACAACGGAAAGAAACAGCTTGAAAAATCTGTTTTATTTTTCCCTCTTCTAACAATGTCAGTTCTAGCTGAAATGGCAGAAAAGTCAAGGTGGGAAAGTTCTGAGAAGTCAGCTAGGAAGATAAGACTGTGTTGGTTATACACACACAGGTGAAAACCAGCTTGCTCTGTGGTTATGTAAGCCACATAGTAGGACAGGAAGCCACTTGGCATGCACAGACTCGTGGCCTGTGGTGGCCCCAGGTCCTGCTACTTCTGTTTTTCATAGCTAGTGAATACAGCATTATGCAGAAGTTTGAGTTCTGCTTCCAAGGTCCATCTCTGAATACCCTGTCCTCTCTCACCTTTGCTCCTAAGCCCCATACTACCTATGGCTGTTCTGAATTTATTAGAATGACTTACAAGTTGTGGTCAGCTAATCCAACAATGGCTGGCTGTGAATGGAAAGTCTAAGAATCCAGAAGTTGCTCACTCCATGAGGCTGGATATCTCAACTGGTCTTCAGCGTATGCTAAAATCCTGAAGAAGTAGACACTAATGGACTTGATAGCAAGGTGAAAACAAGTAGGCAAAGAGAGAGCTTCCTTCTATGTCCTTGTATAGGTTTCCAGCATTTAAAGATCTATTAGAAGTGGATCTACCTACTTAAAATTAGGCAAACTCCCCCAGAGGTGTGTCCTCCATTTTTGGATCTCAGTTAATTCCAGATGTAGCTGATTGGCAACAAAAACCTTCATCACACCATCTGATAACTTGGGTGTTGTTTTCTGGTCTCAGCCAGCAATAGGAGATTGTGTATTATAGACCTTCCCAGGTGCCATGAAGGCAGAGACTTGTCTGGGGCTTTGTGAGAGTGAATCCAGACTCCTGCTCTAGGTTCCACACTCCTTGTCCCTGTGATCCCATCAGATGTGTCTGTTTGTCTAGACTCTACTTTCCTTTGCGGAGATTGAGATTGGACTAACATTGACTAAAGTAGCCTCAGAGGCTCACTAAAGCTACATTAAGGGATGGGGGGGAGAGGGAGGGAAACAGGGAGGGAGGGGAGACAGGGAGAGGGAGAGGGAGGAAAAGAGTGAGAGGGAGGGAGAGAAAAAAAGGGAAGGAGGAAGGGAGGGAGAGAGAGGGAGGGAGAGGGAGGAAGACGGAGAGAGAGACAGACAAGACAGACAGACACAAGGACACACACACAAACACACACACACAGACACACACACACACACACACACACACACACACACACACAGAGAGAGAGAGAGAGAGAGAGAGAGAGAGAGAGAGAGAGAGAGAGAGAGAGAAAAGAGAGAGACTTCCTCTTAGAATAGTTCACCAAAACCAAGCCTGAATTTGAATTCTCCATCTTTTCAACTCCTTCATCATGTCTTCTGTCTGTCTTCAGTTTGTGGTCTGTAGTCTGTGGTCTGTCTGCTCTTGTCTGTCTGCTGTGTCTGTCTGTTGTGTATGTGAGTGCAAGCATACGATCTGTCTGTCTATAACAAAGGGCTTTGCTCTGTATTTATGGAGCAGAACGGAAAGAAAAGTATGAGACTTTTTATAGAAGTCTTTCACAAAGTCTTGTAAGTTTCTTAATTGCTCCCAGCTGACTCAGAACAGCACTCAAAGCTGCCAACAGATACTATGAACCTATATCCACAAGTTGCTTCCAGTGTTGTTTTGATTAATCTATTGACTGTTTCTAGGAATGACCACACACACACACACACACACACACACACACACACACACACACACACACACACACACACACACACACACACACACACACAGACAGACACACGAGAGAGAGAGAGAGAGAGAGAGAGAGAGAGAGAGAGAGAGAGAGAGAGAGAGAGAGAGAGAGAGAGAGAGAGAGTGTGTTAGTTCAGGGGTATAGAAAGTTTTAATTTAATAGTGAAGCTATGCCTTTAGCTTTAGCTTAGGCTGTAAAAGCAGATTGCAGTGGGGAATCCAAGGTCCAATAAGGTTGATTATATCTTCTTAAAGGCAAAAAGGCTGAGCACAGAGTAGGAGAGGAGGTTAAAGACATAATTTTAACTAATCTTAAGGAATATCATTAACTTGGCTGAAAGGTCTAGCAAAATTTCAGACTCTTTGAAAGCAAAAGAAAATGTATGTTCAGAAAAGAAAACATTGCTTTTGTTTTACATAGTGATATGTAATGACGATGATAGCCCAGTAAGGATGGAGTACTACATCTAGCATAGTTTTACAAAGCAACAGAATGAATAGACTTACTATGGACTTCCGTGATAGGGGCTATGTATATGCTGGAGGAGCAGAACGCGGTAGCTCTTTCTCTCCCTGAGCAAGATGCCTCAGTGTTCCCAAACTGGGGCTTGCTGCCTGCAAGCTCACTGGAGAGCTGTGAAGTTAGGGCAGGATGAGGACAACAGGAGAGGTGTCACCTCTGGGAAAAGGACAGCAGTCAGCAGTACCCAGTCTTTCTCAGACCATGGGTTTGAAGGTTACATTTTGAGATTGGGTCCTTCTGCCCAGTTATTCTTGTTGGAAAGTTCTTGTAATGTGTCCAGAGGAATGTTCCTAGGATGATTCTAAATTCTGCCAAAACTGATGATTAAAGAAAGCCAACCACCAAAAGTATGAATATAAGTTCCTGACCCTGGACCTTGCATGACGTAGCCACCCTCTATAATTCATGGTAGCCACATCTTCTTCCTAAGCGAACACCCAGGCTGCATTTCAGTCCCTACATTTCAGACTTAATCACTGGCTCCTACCAGTGGGTAGGAGACTCAGTGACCTGTTAACTGTTCAGTTTAATGCTGATAACCACCAGCATATCTCTTCCTTCTTGACTCATGCCAAGCAAAGGCAGGGTAGGAAGAGACAAAGTGTAAACACCTCCACAGGTTTCCGGGGTGTTCAGGTTGCCTAATCATGGTTGCGTTCAGCATGTGTAGTTCTTGGGAATTAGCTCGTACCATAAATTCATTGAATACAATTTCTGCCTGGGCATCCATTAGTACATTTGGTTGCTAGTGATGCTGCGTGCCTGCTCCTCATGCTACTGGTCCAAACCCAGTACAACTTATAGCCACTGATGCTGATGAAATCTAACAGTCAACCCCAAGATGTCATCTTTTTACACCTCAAGATGTCATCTTTTTACATGTGTTTTAGGTCAATCAATGCACATTTCCCGGGGAAGAGTCCAAGAGCGGCCTGTGGGTCTTGATGTTGTTTCTCCTCTTGATCCCCCTCCTCTACCCCGCACTCTCTCTCCTTCCTTTCTCTTTTCCACACACGCGCATTCCTCTATGCACACTGGTGAATTCTGTGCTGCTTCTGGACATCCCAGAGGCTTTCTGTCATCATTATGAAAAGCCCCACAGATGCAAATGTTGAAGACTTGGCTGCTAGCTTGTGGAAAGCAGGAGGTAGGACCTGCAAGAGGAAGAAGGTCATCGTGGAGGCTGGAATGCTGGTACGATCTTCCTTGTTCTAGGCCCCTTCTTGTTTCTTTCTCTCTCTGCTTCCCAGATGACTCAGGGCTAGCAGCTATTCTCTCCCACATGCTGCCCACCATGGCATTCTGTCTCTCCTCAAAACCAAAATAGTGGATTTGGCTGACTTTGCCCTAAAACTTCTGCAACCATGAGCCAAAGAAAACGTTTCCTTCTTGAGTTTCTCTCAGGTATTCATCAGCATGATGTAACAGTAATTCGCACGCCCTCTAATCTGTCTGCGACCCGTGAGGAGTAACTGAATAATCAGGAATAACTAATAATAACAAGTGAGAAATCCTCATTGCAGCTCACCCGACATACCTGTGCCCAGCGTTCTGTGGTTGGGTTGCCTTGACTTATGGCTACTATGGGATCCTCAATACATACTTAAAAGAAACTTCATCTCTTATTAAACTCATATGTCTGTGTGTACATATATGTACATGCAGTTTACAAAATTGTAGGATTTTATATGGCTTTCCCCAATATCCTTAGTTTTAGTTTTTCCTGTCCCCTCCTCCTCCTCTGTCCCATGTGGACCTTTCCTTGAGCTGTTTGCTGGTCACGGATATCCTAGAGATGTCCCCAAACAATACAGACTATTTCCATCACTCTTGGTTGCTCACCAAAACTTGCTGGTAAGATTGCATTACTGAAGACATCATGCACTTCTTTAACCACAAGTCAGAGAAGCCAAGTCTGCACTGAGTGGGAGGCTCCCTCCATGCTGCTCGGTTCTCTTAGTACTGGAAGGTGCTGTGTAGTTGCTTGGGGAAAAATCATCACTATTCACACCTTGCTGTGAGCTCTATGGAACGAAATAATGATCAGCATGGCGAGCTATGCCTATAGGTGCAATAGTGACAAAAATGTTATGTGGGTAAACAACTATTCCATTTGGGTTTAAGGCCCACTGCACAGGAGGACACAAATGCCAGGTACTGTAAATTGGGCTAGGAATCCACAGTGGAACTCATAGGCCACAGGGGTGAATGTACTACTATTATTTTTCTACATGGACAAAGTATCAAACTGACCACTAGATTTGTATGTCTGTCCCTATGGAGTGTCACAGCTCTGAGACATCATTGAATAAATTTCCCTGTGCATTGTGCAACAGTAGATGCAGAAACCCACAATTGGCCCAGAAACAGAATACATGCCTGTGAAGTGCTTAGCCATACATGAGATGCTAACATCACACCCCTCCCTCCAAGGACTGGGAATCATCACAGAACAGAGGGAAAGAAGACTGTGAGAAGCAGAGATGAGGCAGAATGGAACAAGATAGGACCACTGCATTCACGAGCTCACAACAGCTGCGAGGACAGGATTACCAGTCTACATATAAGCATGGAGAGGGGAGGCCATCACGATTCCCTAGCCTAAGCAACGGAGAGATTTAGAGCTTTTTAGAAAGAACATGGACCCTTGTAGGTTGCTGACACTCCAGCAGATGACCCACAGTTGTGAGTATCTGAGCAGCGTGCTTCGGACATAGTGGGTCACGAAAAGAAAGAAAAGAGGACATAAAATTGGGAAGGGTTTGGAGATGAGCCTGGAAAGACTTAATGGAGAGTGGGAATACATATAAACAAGATACTCTGTACATATGTTTGAAATTCTCAGTCTAGTTCTTCTAAGTGGTTAAATTTAAACACAGACCTGCTTTTAGAAAAGGTGAGGCTTATACAGAGGTTGCTTTTAAAATTTATTTCAATGTTATTATTTTCTTTTCATAAAGATTAAAATTCTCAGGTCAAATGAGAATTTTCACAGAGGTCCTCTGAGACCATCCAAAAACACAGGTATGTGCACTATGATTCATAACCTTAGCAAAATTACAGTTATGAAGTGGCACCAAAAGTAATTCCATGGTGTGGGGGGGGTAACAAAAGCATGAGGAACTATATCGAGGGATAGTGCCATTAGGAGGGTAGAGAACCTTTGCCTACATACTCTTGCATCATCCGACCGATTACTTGGCTTTCTCTACCTCCCATTTTCCCTTCTTGCTCATTTAGAAGTCAGTCTCCATCACAAATCTGTACGAGTAGGGAGAACAGTGCTCACCCAACTCCTTCTGGTCTTCCATATTGGCAGAGGGGCTTGGAATGCGTCCACCATGGACATTGTGTTTCCGCTGTGTTCATTTTTCTAGTCTTTTCCCTAGAAACTCTGTTAGACTAGGCCCTCTGTAGCTACCTTCAGTGACAGGATTCTCATCCCAGGCTCCAAACCTGCAAGTCTACCACATGGCACTTCTACATGTCTGTAGGAAGGCTCTTCTACATGTCTGTAGGTATGGGTATGGGTTTCCTACACCCACACCTTTGTGTAAGCAGACTCTTGGTACCAAAATTCCTCTCCAAGGCCCTGACTTTTAGTGCACCATCTAATTCACAAAGGACACAAGAGATAACAATGCCAGCTGGTAAAGGCCCTGAGGTTGTACCCCATGCCTCAGCTTCTCAAGTGCACTCTGTCACACTCACACACTGTCCCAATTTCCAATCACAGATAGACTTGATGTGGACCATCCTACTTCAGTTGGTCACTGAGATATTTCACGTGCTTAGAGTTCCTTGTAGGCAGATGAGTCGATGCCACCAAAATAAAACAAACAACACTGGCTCAAATTCATGTTGTGTAACGTTTGATGTTGTTGTTTATCAAGACTCCAACAATGCAAGACTAAAGTCAGATACACAGGGTGCGACTGAAAACCTAAACTGGAGTTAACTTTGCAGGAGATTTGGGAAGAGCCTATGGTCAAACATGCTAAGCCACTCAGGTAGGAGCTTTGGAGATGTGAAGTGTCTTGTGGGAAAGGGGTGGTGTGATGCCCCTCAGGGTCTCAGTGCTGTGATCCACCTCAAGATGTGAGACATGCGCAGGAGAAAAATGTGGTGGTTGGGGAAAACCACTGGGGTTCCCCCATAGGAGAAACACAAAGGGCATCTGGCCAATTGAGACTAGGCAGAGTGGATTTCCCTGATTTGGTAACTGCATTTTTTTTTCACCCCATTAGGAGTTGCCACTAGCTTTGTCACACTTCATCTAAATGCTGGCTTAAAGGGGCAGGTGTGATTGCACCTATTTATAGAGAAAAACCCAAAGCCTCGCAATACAAACTGACTAATGCAGGGCACGCAGAAATCAACAGCTGAGCTGTTTCTGGGTTCGCTTTTTTGAGCATGTTTTCCCCCCCGCCTCTCAGAGAGAAACAGCAAGATTGTTAGTTCTTGGAGGAACCAGAATTTAAGCAAATCTATTTAAGGCAGATTGTAATTATATTGCTCTTCCTAGGCACAAGCAATATCTTCTCAAGGTGCAATGATGGTAAGCAATTGATCAGCATGTGTTTCACACAGTTAGCATCCTGCACCACCCGCCCGCCTTATGAGGATATGAAACCTCCCGCACATCGTAAAGGGAAGGGATGCTAGACGCACGATCCATGGAATGTGCTCATTTTCCGGCCACATTATGGCACATGAATCACACATCCAGAAACAAGGGGATGCATATTTATGACATAAAAATGCGTGGTGCTTATCCAGGGAGGCATGGAGCTTGTTTTGCTTTGTGCTTTAAAGACAATTACGTAGGACAAATACATTCCGGAGAAACACTCAGTTATTCCCAAGGAAAATTATAGATGCTTATAGGCAGTGCATTTTTTGTCGTTTTAGTAGTTTATTGCTCTCCTCCGTCACCAGAGTGTTCTTTTCCATCCATTAGTCCTTCTAACAGATCTCTCTATCTTAGCACCCCCTGTCAGCCCATGGACTTAAGTACCTATTTTATCTCTTCTGTAATGTCACTTGGACTAAGTTGTAACCACTGAAGTTCCCTCTTGCAATTATCCTTTCTGCCTTGTGCATCAATATCTCTCTGCCTTCCCAGTTATCTATGTGTGCTGCCCCCCCCCATTTCATCTAAAGACAGGGGATGGAAAACAAGAGAGCGTGCTTCTGCTGCGTCTCCTAGTCATTGCATCTTTGTTTCCTGGCTTTCCTTTACAGGAAAAGCCCTGCCTCCTCATCTGAGAGTCCCCATCCTCTGACCCTTCTCTCCTCAGGGCCATTACTCTCTTCTTGGCCTACTCTCTCCCCCATCTTCATTCCCAGATGTGCTGACCTACCATCTTTTCTTTGACAAAATATGCTGATGCTGCCCCTAACTATGGCTCCTGCCCCATCTTCTTCCTGAGCTCATACAGCTGGCCTGCTTTCTGTGTCTGCTTGCACACCTGATTGACTTTAACCCTACATGTCCATAAAGTCACCTTTCACCTGTCACTCAAACCTGCTCTTCCTTTAGTCTCCCTACTCAGCAAATAGATTCTCCATCCATGGGCAGTTGCCCTTCAACTTTGCCCCCACGGACAACCTTCTATCCATCAGCCAGCTATGACTTCCAAATACCCTCTCTGGGCCTAAGTTGTTCCATCTAGTATCTCCAGTGAGGATAGAAGCCTCTCAGTGTGTCTACCTGTGTCTGCTGTGTTCCTCTGCAATTCCTTTTTATAGGAATCACTACTGTGGTAGGGATTTCTCATGGTGATCAAAAGGTCACCCCTGCTCAAGCTCTCCTATACCTTCTCATCACTCCACAATAAAGTCCAAACTCATTGCTGTGATCTTCCAGACAGAAGAAAATCAAATGCTTTTAGAACTTCACCACCCTGTTCAATCCTATCAGTTTTCAAAAGCTATGCTAAATGCTATTAACTCTGATAGCCAAGAACCAGCCTTATCCATATGCAACATATCTTATTTGAGTTTTATTACACCTTAACCTTTCTGCAGGGTTTGTAGAGAGTGGGTCTAGAGAAAAAAGTTTATAACACATGGAAGTTTGAGATGTCACACCCAGTCATGCAACACATTAGAAAACCGATCCCATTGTGCCAGGCACCAGTCAACAGACATCTGCTCTCGATTTACCAAGTTTACATATGAATTAATTACTGTGTCACTTTCTCGTATAGAAAGAGCAGTGTGGAGGATGGAGTTTAATAAAGTGCTTGCATTGCAAGAAGGAGGACCTGAGTGTAATCTCTGGAACTCACGAGGAGGACTGTCTACAGTGCCATGTGCTTATAATTCCAACAGGGATACCTGTAATGACAGCTGCTTTCCTGGACCTCACTGGACAGCCAGCTTAGCCTATGTAGTGAGTTTCTGGCCAGTGGGAGAGCTTTTCTCAAAAAATTGGTGGCTTTCAAGGAAGCAATGCTTGAGGCTGTCTTCTGGCCTCCACATGCTCACATGGGCCTATGTTCCCTCACTCTTACCTGTACTCATACAAAGAAGAAGATAAGGAAAAGATGTCTCAGATGGCTGATATACCGATGGATAGGGTAGGGTGATGGATAGATAGCTGCATGTTTTCCATTCTTGTCCTTTCCTCTTTATAATTTTTTTTTTTACTTATTGTGTGCATGTTTAATATGGAAGAGCACTTACATGCCATGACAGACAGACATATGGAGGTTAGAGGACAACTTTGTAGGTCAGTTCTCTTCTTATACATCTATGTGTGATGGACTCAGGTCATTTGGTTGCACAGCAAGTGCCTGACTGCTTGTTCCATCTCACTTTAAATGTTTTCCCTGTTATAACTACTAATTGTTGATGAAAGTTTTCTGTCCTGCCCGGGTCCTGCAGCCCTTAGCCCCAAATGAACACGTGGAAGCTATATTAGTTATAAAACTGTTGGCCAATGACTAAGACTTCTTATTGGCTAGCTCTGTCTTAATTATTAACCCATTTCTATTAATTTTCATGAGATTGTGGCTTACCCAGTAATGACCTGGCATGGTGTTATTCCTTCAGCAGCAACTAGTGGGCCAATTTTATGTGTGCACAATTTAATCAAAATTCACCAATTTGACTAGATCAGCAGGATAGACCCCCTTATCTCTACCTCCCAAGTTTTGGATTCATAAGAATATGCATTGATTTTTGAAGGATATTATTTTCTATTTTATATTAGAATTTTATTAGTTATTTGAGTGTTCCACACAGGATGTTTTAATCACATTCATCTCTCCATTCCTTCAACTTTTACCAAATTCACATCCCCTCTGTCCCTAGTTAAATTTATGTCTTCTTGGGTTTTTCTTAAACCCATAAAGATCAAGTTTTGTTGCCCAAATATTATTAGAAGTGTGACTGTCTTCTGTGCTGCATTTATTTAACAGGGGCTTCATTCCTAGCAAAAACTGTCTTCTACTTTTCCAATAGCCAGCAGTCAGCAGTAGAACCTCAGTTAGAAGTGAGATTTCACACCCAACTTCCCTCTCCCTGCTAGGATGCCATCTGACTTGGGCTTGCACAGATCTTGTGTATGTTGTCACAACTACTGTGAGGTCAAATGTGCAGCTGCTCTGCTGTGTCCAGAAGATACTGTTTCTTGGTAGTCATTGAGCATCCAGCCACTTACACCTTTTATCCCCCTCTCCACAGTGACCCCTGAACCCTGAGAGGAAAAAGTGCGGTAACTGTGTTCTGCATAGCAATGAGCATTCTGCAGCCTGATATCCTCTATACCTTAGCTAGTTGAGGTTCTCTCTGTTATTCACTATGTACTGCAAATGGAAAGTTTTTTCCTATGAAGGTTGAGAGATACTTTGCTTTTGGGATGTAACAATAATGTTGCGCGCCTACCTCGACTGGCAAGGAAACACGAAACCACAACTCTTCTTCAAGCAGTTTTATTCAGGATCCTTGTAGATCAGCTTCCTCTGCTCCCATCAGCTTCTGTTTCTCCCATAAGCTTCCACTGCTTCTCTCATCAGCTTACACCTCTCCCAGCCCCAGCAAGCCCTTAAATGTGCTCACAGCCCAATCAGCTCATGCCACCTGGTGATCCCGGATAGGCCACAGAAGGAGGAAGCGCACCAGATCCATCAAGCACTTCCAAATAAGGCTTGTTTACAGCTAAGCACGAACTACCTGGCATCCAGCCAGGCGCCATCTTGGGGCTGTGGTTTCCCACAGTTCCCCCTTTTATGTTTTAAATGCAATAGGCAAGGGTAGTGGTCTGATCTCTGATGAACAAGGGACATTGTAATGGCCCCACGCCCAGTTATCAGCCAAGCTGGTGCCACATGCATCCAGTATCTTTTCTCAGAGATGGGATTAGGATACCAACCCATATGCAATCAGACTTACCCTCCACGAAGCTGCTAGAAGCTAGCCTCAAGTGCAGTACTTTGTCTCGCATCCTGAGCGTGATGACAGCTTAGCCCTTTCAAGCCTGAGGTGATTGCCCTGCCTCCAGGGCTGTGAAGGCTTGTGCAATCATGGCATTACTTCTCCTCTGTGTAACCCTCATCCTGCAGATACACCATAAGGCAATGAGACTGACTAGGATAAGCACCCCTCCCAGGGCACCCATTCCCACCCATTCTTTCAGATGATTCGTGGCTTGGGTGATCCATATAGACAGTCCCTCAGCAATGGAGACATTGACCCGGGTGGAATTCACATTCACGATAGAGAGTCTCAGGTTGTGCATCAACTTATTGAAGTCGCCAGACCAATTACCTAAAAGATACTGTGAGAGCTGTTTAGACATATTGGCTGCTAAAGAATAATTCTGGTAGGATACTTCGGTCATGCACAAGCCAGTCATCTGTGCCAACTGCCATAGAGCATCAACCTGTTCCTGAATAAGGTCAATGCGTTGATTCATTACCTATTGCTACTAAAAACCCTAGGAAAAACTTGAGCCGAGTGTCTAATTGGCATGGGCTTTGGGAACACTGACAGGATTCCCCACCGCTGATCAGCTTTCATCTCGTCAATCAACATCATCAGCATCAGGTGAATCAACCTGCAACGTGCCCTAATATGTTGAATGTAAAAGGGCTGTAAATGCCTCCAAATTAACTCTTGCAGCTGTATTATGTATGGCTGAATAGGGCTATTTACCTTTTCCTTCCCTGCCACCTGTGGCATGGCACAGTCCTTATTTATCTTAGTCCTTAAATAATTAGTGACATTACCCAGCTGGACCTTTTCTGAGACAAGCTGTTTTATCAAGGGCATGGCCATATCAGGGTCTCCAGATACCCTCCCAGCTGCCTCCATCATTCTGGCCACAAAATCAGAAAATTTTTCAACAGCCTTGAAGCATTTTTGATCCTCTAGGCAGCTGCAAACAAGTTTCCAAATAGGCCTTCTCCCTGACTTCAATGTTCTCTGTGTCTAGGCAAAATCTAGATCCTTCCCAAGTTTGTCCCAGCAGCTGGTAGTTACATTGCCCGAGATGGCAAATCAGGGAGCTACTGTCTCAACTTCCCTAACAAATATTTCTAATGTGCTTTTCTTTAGTTTCAACCCTTTTATTTCCTTTTTACCTTTAAAAAGATTGCTTGTGTCATTAACCAGTTATAACCAAGCCCACTTAAATGAAAACAAACATTTATAAACAATATTTGGGAATTTGGGTGTCGTTCTTTCCAAACTACTTCCTGCTGGTAGGGGGCGCTGTCATGGGGGATGCTAAGAAGATGCAGAAGTTTTGGCTGTAGACATTGCTTCAGGGGGTCTTGCTTGATCAAACCACATTAGTCTGGCAGGAATCCACAGCTTTTCATTTTCTGTGGAAACAAAAATAGAAATCCTTTTCCCCAGTAACTTGTCCTTAAGCTTAAATTTTTGAATCAAAGCATTTTTAAAATATGTAAATTGGATTAGTCCAGCAGCATTTCTTTTATCAGTAGTTGTTATTTTCTCAGCAGTGAAAAAATTTAAAGACAACAGAATCGCGTATAGTATCCAAAATTTCTCTGTGCTTTCCATCTTTACGTGGCTTTTTTATTACTCTATTTCTTCTATTTTTATATATTTTGAGACAGGGTTTCTCTGTATAACTTTTATCTGTCCTGGAATTCCCTCTGTATATCAGGTTTACTTTGAAATCACAGAGATCTGTTTGTCTCTGCCTCCCGAGTGCTGGGATTAATGGCGTGCTGGGATTAATGGCGTGCGCCACCACACCCATCCATTCTACTTCATTTTTTTCTTTTTTAAACCTTAGTCCAAACCCGGAACTTCATCGCTCCTTACCGGAGACCTTATCGCCTCTTTACTGAGGGCCTTAGCTTGGTCCCAACCTACCTGGGACTTTCCAGTCAACTGCCCTGACTGCAGGAAGTTCTGAGCCATACACCCACGGAGAGGTTCCCGTACGGGCCACCACTTGTTGCGCGCCTACCCTGACCAGCAAGGAAACACGCAACCACGACTCTTCTTCATGCAGTTTATTCAGGATCATTGTACATCAGCTTCTTCTGCCCCCATCAGCTTCTGTTTCTATTATCAGCTTTCGCTGCTTCTCTCATCAGCTAACACCTCTCCCAGCCCCAGCAAGCCCTTAAATGTGCTCACAGCCCAATCAGCTCATGCCACCTGGTGATCCCGGATAGGCCACAGAAGGAGGAAGCGCACCAGATCCATCAAGCACTTCCAAATAAGGCTTGTTTACAGGTAAGCGCGAACTACCTGGCATCCAGCCAGGCACCATCTTGGGGCTGTGGCTTCCCACACAATAAGCCATTAGAAGTTGGTTTACTACTGTGACAATTTGGCAGAGTAATAGTAGTACGTTCCTACTAGGGCCCATGACCTCTGTGGCCATAGATTCTTGATCCAATAATGGTATCAGTCTGTGAAGTAGGACTTAAATTCAATAAGGAAGTGGTTGGTTACTCCAGTGATGCTCATGACACTATTCCACCAGTGGCCATGACTTTTCATGCATTAGCATATCTATCTATCTATCTATCTATCTATCTATCTATCTATCTATCTAATGGAATTACCCTACAATGGGTTAATAAGGGGTCTATTAGACATCAGAGGCTAACAAATAAATAATTCTAGAGCCATAATTGGATTACTTCTTTTGGAGTCCTTGGTCAGTGAGAATGTATAGTCCCCAAACATTACAAGCCAATACTATTTGGTATGCTATAGAACTTAATGATAAGGTCCTGTTGCTGAAGGCAGCACTTCTTTGAGCCTTAGAAGATATAGAAATGAAGTTGGCAGTAACCTAGCTAGCCTTAAATGGTACTGTACAATCCTGGGGGAGAAAAGTTGTAACGAGTATGTTTTCCCTGCCGGTCTTGTCCCATTGCCACACCAGCCCCCAATGACACACTGAGACTCTGTATTTGATATAAATGCTGTTGACCAGTTACTATTTTCTTATTGGCTAGCTCTGTCTTAATTATTAACCCATTTATATTAATCTAAATATTTCCACATGGTCTCATCTTACCTGAGAGACGGCCCAGAACTCTGTTCTCTCCAGTCTCTACATGCTGACTCCTCCTTCCTACTTCCTCTTTTCTCCTTGTCTCCTAGTCCCTCCTTTCCTTTCCTATTGGCCAACAGTGCTTTATTCATTAACCAATACAACAAATGTGTTTACAGAATGACATCTCCCATCATCTCCTCTTTTCTGTCTAAAATAAAAAGAAGGGTTTTAACCTTAGCATAGCAAAATATATCACACAACAGTTATCAAATAAGAATCACAGTTAACAATATTTAGTCCACTAACATTTATTAAGACTTAAAGAAAATGTTCTGTCACCTATTCTGTCTTTGTGAGTCTAAAGTCTTATATGTAACTTCCAACATATATCTTTAATCCTAACTAAGGGAAACTATAACCATAACAATCTGTCTTCAACTTTATCAAAGACCACAGAAGGATAATACATAAACTCTAGAATGACAGAGATTCGCCTGGTCAGTCACCCGAAGATCTGTAAAGTATCATCCTCAGCCTATAGGCCATAGTATGTCTGGCAGACTCCTCAGCAAAGCAGGAAACTTTAAACTGTCTTCTTGTATTGGCAGTTTGTCAGTCACTTTTCTCTGTGTCCTGTAGACTGTCTAGCAGACTCTTCCATGAAGCAGGAATCCTGTAGCAATGTCCATCTTGTATCAGCAGTCACTTTTCTATGGGTCCTGCATGTTCAGTTTATACAGTATAAAGTCTAACAGTCCAGACAAGAGCAGTACCTTGCTCAAATGGCTAGTCTTGCCATATTGAAAGCAAACTTCATCACGTTGTTTCTTCTATGTCCATCTTCCTTTCTTCTGTAGGTGGTGTTACCAGGAGCAGTTATGTCTCACTGTCAAGAAAATCCCTAACCATTTTAAATACCATGTTCTGTAGGTTTTTGAAAGGTTTGAAGAATGCCTATCCATCTCAAATACATCTCTATATATCTAGAAAACTAACTCACCTAACTATAAGTTTTGACTATTATAAATAACTATCTAAAATCTGTACTAAATTATACATTACATTCCTAAATGAGCTATATAAACATAAAACCTAAACAAGAGGAGAAATAAACATATCACAAAATTGTCCTTAAATTTGTATCAATAAATGAAAAGCCATTCCAAAACAAAGTATTCATATCTGTACCATAATTCCTTTTTTACCTTTAAAGATATTGGTTGTGATCATTAATCATTTATAACCAATCCCATTTAAATGAAAACAAACATTTATAAATAATATTTAGGAAATTGAGTGTTGTTCTTTCCAATCTACTTCCTGCTGATAAGGGATCCTAAGAAGATGTAGAAATTCTGGCTTGACTCAGCTGTTTTGAATGTTGAATCACCTAGGACTCTGTTTCAGGGGGTCTGGCTTGATCAAACCACATTAGTCTGGAAGGAATCCACAACTTTTCATTTTCTGTAGAAACAAAATTAGAAATCCTTTTCCCCAGTAACTTGTGCTTGGACTTAAATTTTGAAGTCAAAGCATTTTTAAAATATGTAAATTGGATTAATCCAGCAGAATTTGTTTTAAAAGTTATTGTTATTTCCTCAGCAGTCAAACTATTTAAAGACAACAGAATAGCATATAGTATCCAAAGATTCTCTGTGCTTTCCATCTTTATGTGGCTTTTTTATTTCTCTATTTCTTCTACTTTTATTTTTACATATTTTGAGACAGGGTTTCTCTGTGTAACTTTTATCTGTCCTGGAATTCACTATGCATACCTGGTTTACTTTGACATCACAGAGATCTGTTTGCCTCTGCCTCCTGAGTGCTGGAGTTAAAGGCATGTGCCACCACACACAGTTACTCTTCCCTTTTTCTTTTTTAAACCATTGTATCCTGTTTCTCTTTCTCTCCCAAGCCTATGTATATTTTAAAATACACTGTAAACCTTTAGTGGTTTTTCTTAATCTGAATTTGTCTTTATTGTAAATCTTTATCTTTTTCTGTCCTGGAGTCTTTTATCTGGTAAACAACAACATTGCTAAAATGAAAGCCACAGTTTTAGCTGCGGTCTATCCAAGATGGAGGTGGCTATTTTACTGCCAGCAGTGAGAGCTGTACTCGCTGCCTTGGTTTACACTGCATCCAACAGCATGCTGCCGGCTTGGAGATGTGGTGACTGCCATTGCCAACTCTCGTATACACCAATGAATTGTTAGCAGAGCTATTTAAAAGCAATGCGTTTTTTTTTTTTTTTTTTTTTTTGCCACTTATGCTGAGTCAGGAGCCGCGCAAAAGAGAAGTCTCTAGCAAAACAGAGTTCAACACAGAAAAATGCTGCTACCAAGAAGTGTTGCTTGTCTCTGTTCTTTTGTTTCTAAAAACTATTTCTTAAGCCTTTCTTAGTTGTAAGTGTAAGTTCTTATTAGCCACGTTGGGGGCCATATGTAACGAGTAGTGGTTTCCCTGCCAGTTTAGCTAGCCTTAAATGGTACTGTAAGGGTCTATGTACAATCCTGGGGGAGAAAAGTGAGCATCAGTCATACTCAGATGTCAGCCTTACAGACTATAATAATAATCATGTCTGATCTTTATTTGGGTTTTAGGAGACTGAACTCAGATCGTCACAGTTGCTTGGCATCTCTTCAGGTCTCCTAGGCTGATTTTTATATTAGGATTTTTTTTATCAAGAGAATCCAGTACAGATTATATTGGGAAGCTCAAGGACCTATACAGGATTCAACTTAGCACATGATTGGAGATCCCATATAAATCTACAAAGCAGAGAAAATCAAGATTCCATAAATCTGAGAGAGGAATGTGCAGTGATGAGTATATGGGTGACAGTGTGTTGCAGAAACACTCTTCCAATGGACCTGAGATAAAGGAAGAAGTGTGTGCCTGAAATTGGATAGGATACAGTACAAGCAATAAACACAATGTCACTCTGTACAATTGTAGCATTCTCAAAATTCTTGCCCACCTAGAGCCTTCCAATATGACCACGCTTGGGAATACCGTCTTTGTGGGTACAACTAGGGGCCTTGAAGTGACAACATATTGGGAGAGCAGAGACCCAGGGGCTGTTGTCTCATGCAAAGACAAAAAGAGAAGCCGTATGTGGATGAGATAGCTCTGGAGTGATATTATGGAACCATGTGGAAACAAGCTCCAAGCTGACAATGAATGTCTGTTGAGCAGAAACCTGGGAGCATGGCATAGCTTCTTACCAAAAGCCTTCCAAGGGACAGAGGCCTGTAGGTAATTTGGTTCTAGAGTCTTAGCTTTCAGAACTTCCAGAAAATCCATTCCTGTTATTCTGAGACAGTGTTTCCATTGTGATTTATGCTGGTTTCCCTGGGCAACTAACTCATCATTACAGAAACCTTGTGCTTCTTTCTCAAGCAAGTTTGGAGCCGGATGATCTGTGTGGACTTGCAGAGTTCACCACCACCATGAGCTCCAACAGTAGCTTCACACAGAGACAGACACCTGTCCAGCATTTCTTTGGGGAGTTGTATAACCTCCATTTGCCTTGATTTCTTCATCTGTATGATGGACATTATAACGATCTCATCTTCATTGTGTCTGGCTTCAGTGTGCATATGCTTAGCACCGTTCATGCTTTGCTGGCATCTACTGGTGGTCTCCAAGGACACCATGTGGGAGAGGAGGGGGCAACTTGTTAAGGAGGATAATGAGATTTCAGAAAGGGAAGAGAAAAAACAGGTGTGTTAACAAATTAACTAGCCTAGAATGGGTAATTGGAATTCCTAGGAAAGCCAGTATTAAAGAATAGACAAATGATAAACACCATATTTAAGAGAACATACATGTACAAAGTACAAATGAATTGATTTTTTTTCAGTTCTTGAGAATTTAATGCTTGGGAAATGTATAGACATCATGTTCACCCTTCCTTTTCTCTCCTCTAACCCTTGTCATCCTCACTCCGTTTCAAATTATTACACACACACACACACACACACACTCACACACACACACCACTGAGTCCGTTTAGTGTTGTACACATGTCTATGTATTTAGGGCTCACTATTTGAGACTGGATCACCATGACAAGACTGGTCCTTGGAGAAGATTGATTCTCCTTCTTTAGAGGCGGTCATTGATTGCCACTAGCTCTTAGTTTAGGGGTGGGTGATGGAGGATATCCTTCTGTGTATATGTTTCTCTTATTGGTTGTTGAGTAAAACACAGTTTGGCCAATAACAGGGCAGGAAGATAGTCAGGGCCACCAAACCAAGACAAGGGTGGGCAGAGAGGCCAAAAAGAGACGCCATGCTGCCAAAGGAGAAACATGCCAGGTTATGGTTAAGTCACAGCCTCATGGCAATATATAGATTAATAGAAATAAGTTAATAATTAAGACACAGCTAGCCAATAAGAAGCCTAAGCCACCAGCCAACAGTTTAATAATTAATATGTCTCTGTGTGCGTATTTGGAGCTGAAGGGCAGCCAGACCTGGTGTGACAGAGACCTCCGTCTACAAATTTAATCTCAGGTTTTACAGATGGGTATTTTCCCAATCCATGCTGGCATATCAACTGGTGTTGACCATGCAGGTCTTGTTTATGCAACCATGTTGTTAAGGTTTCATGAGTGCAGCTTCCAGGTCATATATAGAAGACGTCCTACTTGCACCAGGCTTCCAAGTCATCTGGCTCTTATAACCGGTCTACCCACATCTTCACCTGTTCCCAGTCACGTGCCTTTTAGTCATCAAATCTTGAAAATAGTACACAAAGTGCAAGTTACCTTTAACTCTTTGTGAAATGCAGAACAGGGTTGGGGATGAACTGGGGATGGGCGAAAGGGTCTGATGACTGAGCCACTGACCAGAAAGCAGGAGAGGTACTGATGAAGACCCTTATTTTCAGAAGTTAGAAGGCAGGAGGAAGCAGCGTAAGGGAACACAGCAGTTCAGCTCCCATCGATCCAGCTCCCCCAGGGTTTCTGGTGCACAGGTGATGTGTGTCTGCCTCCCCATGG
Organism: Cricetiscus sungorus; assembly: GCA_030556225.1. NCBI lineage: Eukaryota > Metazoa > Chordata > Mammalia > Rodentia > Cricetidae > Cricetiscus > Cricetiscus sungorus. Next base: position 33,689,932 of record JANBXA010000398.1, read on the forward strand.
CCTGTGGATGATGAGTCACCCTAGCCAGTGTCTGCGTGCTACGTGCCTTTTGTTTTGTCTGACTTCTATTGCTTGGCATTGATGGATGACTTGCAGGGGACTGAATGAGGTTAGAAAACAGTGTTTCCAGGCTCTTGTGATGACCATAGTGGGGGCTGTAGACAGTCCAGAGGCCACATCCGTTTTTGTCATTGTGAAATCTGCTGCTAACACATCTGCTCTTCTCTAGGGGAACTGGGAGTCTGATTCTATTGCCTGGGGAATGCTGATAAATCATAGGAAATACTCTTATTTCTTCTCATACTAGACAGGCAGGCAGGAGCCCCAGCATCTTTGTAGCCTTTGTCTTCCTTTTATCATTTCTTTAAATCTAGTTGATTAATCCTGAACAACACCTGGCCCAGACAGCCGGATTCATGAAGAGCGGCTGGGACTTCACAGGGGACGGCTTAAGCTGCTTTGCTTTAGGGACTGGTCTCCACTGGGCGGGGGGAGAGAATTCTGCTGCTGACAGCAGTTATGTATAGCATTGTCTCATTGTAGGCCTGACACATCATCACCATTATTCATACAGGACAGAGTTGAATTAGCAAACATAAGTGAATGAGCCAGCCTATGAGCAGCCATTAGTTTGGGGAAAGGAGAGAAGAGAAGCCAACTCAGTGAATGAGACAAGGGAAGGTAGCCCTCAGTGGGCAACCCTAGCTTTCCTGGTGAAGTTTTGCAGTATGACTTTGGAATTCCTCTTTGCTACTGGACAGTCTACATAATAAGACCCATCACAGGCTGGATCAGGGAACATACCAGCATGAGACCCTCAGCCAGACAGTGCAAACAAGGCTACAGAGTGGGAAAGGGAGAGAGAGAGAGAGAGAAAGAGAGAGAGAGAGAGAGAGAGAGAGAGGTCTGCAGAAGAGGAGGCCACCATGAATGTCATAAATATAATAAATATCTGGCTACTTAGCCCATTTCTAGATGCAAACAAATGGCTTTTATAATAAACAGAAGAAATATTATGAGACAAATGGCACAATGGTTCCACTCAGACAGGAGTAATCCATCACTTGGTATCAAATGTATCAACAGTTAAAGGAACCCAAATGTATTTATTCGACATTGACTCCCGATCATCTCTAGTGTGAATATGGCATTTGTGATATGGAAGCTACACCTCGATTTGGTCAGTCTCAATAAAATCTTGGTAGTGAGAGTAAAAAGCAACAAAGCATGATTGTTAAAGTCTGAGTTAGCATGATGGGGCAGCAGGGAACACCAGCCAAGTATTTTGTGAAGTAGAAGTACTCTGAGCTCTTCTTCCCACTGAAAATCAGCAAGGGACTTCCTTCTAGGGTCTGGGCTGTGAGCAGAGGGGTTTCAGCAGACCAAGCAGTTCACAGCTGTTGAGCCCTATTTGCAGAGGGGTTCCAGAGAAGACCCCCCCCAGGAGCAACAAAACTCAGGGTTCACTAGTCTGTGCCTAGAGACCAGAAAGACATCTGTAGCTACTGCAGACAATCAACACCAGTAGATGACACCTACCTTTCTGAAATAGGAAAGTGATTTGGCCAATACAGACTTGATGCATCCGGGTCTTGGAGTAGGCAGCAATAGAGGAACAAAGAACAGCATGATGACAAGACACATGTCTTTGCGGATGCTCAATGTCCCTGCCCAAACCAATGTCTACTGAAGAAAGACACCCACACACTACCAAGTGCTTGCTCTGTTTGTGTTTTCTGAGAAGATTGATTTACGTACCAGGTCTAACCCGAGTTGGCACAAAGGTTTCAGCTCCAGGAACATGGTTAAGATTTCTTGTCTGTTTGGGGAGCTCAGCGAGGTCTCCTTTTAGTTGGCCAGTGTGAGAAGCAGGGCATTTGGAAAGTGAAAGGTATTCGCCAATTAAAATTCAGGCAAGCAGTGAATACAGAGTTTTCACTTTCATGGTTATGCCCTAAAATGTTCAGTGCACTTCTGAGTTCAGAACCTAAGCCCAGCTTTGCAGGCACATCCTACTGGATAACTCATGTTCTCCTTTTAAATATTCAGGAAACAGAATTTAACAAGACCTCTGGAAAGAATATTTTCATGTAACCCATTTTTAATATTATTTCAAAGAAAATAGAATAAAACAGAAATATTTTACTTGACTCTGGTCACTTATCACCAGGCAATAACTAGTTTCTCATACATGCTTGTAAAATAAACTCAACTCCTGCACTTCTTTAACTATCCTTTCTTTTTAAAGTGTGTTGGGACTGAACTATGGTCCCCCAGATTGTCTATTCCAAGGTTCTGGTTCTCAATGGGGCTTTTTAGGAAGCTAATTAGGCTTAACAAACTCATAAAGATGAGAGTGGTGTGCTCATCAGACAGGATCTGCGGCTGTGTTAGCTTTTAGTCACTATGATATCATGCACCTGCAAAACCACTTCAGGAAGGAAAGAATGACTTTGGCTCAGAGGTTCACTCCAGCAGGGCAGAGGGTGTGGAGAGGGGCAGAGCATGTGATGGGCACAGAGGGTGTGGAGAGGGGCAGAACATGAGATGTGCCAGAGGGTGTGAAGAGGGGCAGAGCATGCGATGCACACAGAGGGTGTGGACAGGGGCAGAGCATGCCATGGGCACAGAGGGTGTGGAGAGGGGCAGAGCATGCCATGGGCACAGAGGGTGTGGAGAGGGGCAGAGCATGCGATGGGCACAGAGGGTGTGGACAGGGGCAGAGCATGGATGGAGCAGAACAGAGAGAAGGATGGAAGCAGAGACTGACATGGCTCTGCTCTATCCCAGAGGCTCCAGATGCACACAGGCTGTTCCTGTTGGAAAGAGAGAAAGTTTAAGAGGAAGATAGTTCAGAGACTTCAGTCCATGATCAGCTGCCTCTGTGGCAGACAGCATGACCAGAATACTCACAATCCACAAAACAGAGGACAATGGAGGAACAATCTGGGGAGGAGACTTCCTGTTCACAGGCATGTTTCTAGTGGCTCATTTCCTCAGGTTATCCCTGCTCCTAACAGCCATTCAGCGATGTGCTCATCAGAAGATCTGTGAAGTTGGTACACTTGAGAGCCACCCATCTATCAGTGGCACGGACAACTGGGGACCAAGCCTTCGACATCTTGGGGACACTTCATGTCCAGATCACAGGAGGTTAGGAACCTCACCAGGGGCTCCCCTGGTGCTTTGCCAGAGGCTGGTGTTGCTGACATCTGAGCTTTCCTCTACCTACCTCGTTGTTTGCCATTTGTCATCTGCTTTCTTCTGTCCAACAGAGGCAGCTGCCCAACCTCTCATTACTTGTTTTTGCGTGTGTAGTCCTCTGGTATGCAATACAGCTTACATTCCAAGCATGTCCCACAAAAGGCTCTCCTCAGTCAGCCCCGTGGAGCATACAGATGCAGCCCCCTGGGTGGATTAAAAGCTGCTTCCTTCAACATACTTGGAACAAGGAGCTCGTCAGCTTGCCCGTGAGAATCATAAAACTGGAAACAGAATTTGGAGCTATAACTCTATCTCTCTATCCGAATTGAACTGGACGGGAGTGGATTGGATTGAAGAAGGTGAAAGCAGTGTCCTAAATATTTTTCAAACAATAAAAGAGAATGGATGCAAATCTCAGAACAAAGTGATGGTTCTCCAGGCATTCTCCGGTCAGTTCGCATCCATAGATCTGCCTTAAGGAAGAGCTCAGGTGAAGGAGAAGAGGGAAGTGAGTGTTGAAGGGTTTAGAAGAGATGTTAATGCCAGGCCTTCAGACAAACAGTGCCAGCAAGCAGGATGTAAAGGATGTGAATGTGTGACAGCCAGCCCTCAGGGCCAATCCTTCCATTGTGTCACTGCAGGTTGCCCTGTATGTCACAATCATTCTCTTCCTTAAAGGATTTGGAGATGGGCTACAGACTATTTTATATTAAGAAATGTAATAGTCATAATATCATTTTAAATTGTGAGGTCTAGAGGACAACATTAAAAGAAGCTTAGATTCACAGTACATTAAAGTTTATTCTTTCAAGTTTGCCGAGTGGTTGATGAGCTGAGGCAACACCAGATCATAAGAGGTTCAGGGCCCCACTGAGGAGTGTGAGGGCCAATTGTACATCATGGTATGAGAGGCAGCATGATGACAATGACAAGTCCTAGTCAGTGGCTAGATGCCAGTTTCTGGCTGGCCAGCTTTAATTTCACTCTCCTAGGCTGTGCCTAGATATTTGAATTTGAGTCTGCTTATAAAAACTCAAAGTTCTATAAACACCTCAACCTCATGTCCTCCCAACTGAAATTTTAATATCAATAATCACAGCTTAAGAGCTGCTGAGGTTGTGTGTTGAATGCCATTTCAAGCACTTAAAGGCATCCCCTCATTTGTCTGTCACGAGGACCCAGCACCGTAGGAACTAATTAATATCCAGAGTTTCAGATGAGGAAGCAGTGACATAGGGAGGTATTAGATGACACTTAACCCACCTAATGCCAGCTTTATGAATTATGTTGTGACCCTTCATGCCCAAACCTTGGGAACACATTGTTCCTTCCCAAACGTGACACCATTAAAATAAAGTTGCTATGGTCAGGCATCCAATATAATAGATGTCTTTACAATTAAAAAGGGAAACTTATACAAAGAGATGGATGCACACATGGGGAGACCTCATGTGAAGAAGAAAGGTAAGTCAGGGGATAGGTCTATAAGGCAAGGAATGTAAAACCTGACAGTAACCTTTCAAAGAGACATGTTTGTTAGCATTCCATCACTCAATAGGTATGATTTAAAAAAATACTTCAGAGAACTGTTACGAGCAGGTTTTTCCCTGCCAGTCTTGTCCCACCACCATGCCAGCCCCCAATAACACAGAGAGAGACTGTGTATTTGATATAATGCTGTTGGCCAGTTACTAGTTTCTGGTCGGCTAGCTCTGTCTTAATTATTAGCCCATTTCTATTAATCTAAGTACTTCCACGTGGTCTCATCTTACCAGAGAGAGGGGGCTGGAATTCTGCTCTCTCCATTGTCCTTCTTGAACTCCCTCCACTACTTCCTCTCTCCACCTAGTCTCCTAGTCCCACCTATCTTGCTTTTCTATTGGCCAACAGAGCTTTATTCATTAACCAATACTAGAAACCTATTTACAGAATGACATTTCCCATCAGAGAACAACCCAAATGGGGAAAATTTAAGGCAAGCATAGCCAGTTCCATTGTTCCTGAACACTTGGTGAGGTACCAACATAGCATACAGCATGAAAAGCCAGAGATATCCAACTCAAAGCAGTTGCAGGGGGGAGTCTCCCCATGGGCTGTCACTGTGACCGGACCCGGTGACTTCCTGTAGTTGGCTATATCCTACCTCCTACATCAACTCCCAAAATAGTGACAATGGCTGAGGACCAACCATTCAACACATGAGCCTGAGGGGGGACATCTTCTACTTAAACTATAACATTATTCCATTGGCTTCCAAAAGCTCATGGCCACCTCAGAATGAAAAACACGTTTATCTCTGAGCACCTCCAAATCAATAGTTCCAACACCATTCAAATGTCTTTTTGAAGACACAAGATATGCTTTTAACTGTGAACCTCTTTGCTAAAATAAAAAGGAAAGTTATTATATCAGTTTTTATCATTGCTATGACCAAATACTAGACAGAGACAACTTAAAGGATCTCTTTAGGTCCACACTTTCGGAGATTTACGTGCATGATCATTGGCCCCATTGCTTCTGGATGAGACAGAAAAACAGCATTGTTGGGGATGAACAGAGGAAGAAGATGAACACCTTATGGAAGACATGAAATAGAGGGAACACAGGAAGGAAATATGGCTAAATGATTCATTCCTGATGAACTACACCTTCAAACCACCTCCTACCGTTCATCACTTTCTAATAATGACATATGTTATGAGTTCCCTGATATTACCAAGCAATCATGATTACACCACTGCCTCAAAAGATATAGTCAGGTAACCATTTCATGAGACTATGGGGGAATTTCATATTTAGTCACAATAGTTTCATAATTCCAACATTTTTGCCTTATAGTTTCAGTATATTATGTCCACTTTGCTGTTGCTAGGCTCTTAGTGAGGTAGAACATCCTACTGGGGAGGTGTCTTGTCTGGGTTCCTACTGCTGTGATAAAACACCAAGACCAAAGGTACCTCAGGGAGGGAAAGGTTATTTCATCTCACAGTTCCAAAGCACACTTTATGATGATGATGAGATAGGCAGGAACCTGGAAGGAGGAGCTGATGCAGAAGGGATGGAGGAGTGTTGCCTACTACTTCATTCCCCATGGGTTGCTCAGCCTGCTTTCTTGTGACAATTAGGACCACCAGGCCAGAAGTAGCATTGCCTACAGTGAGCTGAACACTCCTACCTCAATCGCCAGTCAACAAAGTGTACCATAGACTTGCCCATAAGAAATCTTTCTTGACTGAGATTCCTTTTTCAAAAAAAAAATTAAACTACTAATGTCAAGTAGCCAGCATGGCAGACCAGAACTGTTCATTTCATGATAGCCAAGGAGTAGGAAGAAAATGGAACCAGGGACCAGACATCACTTTGAAAGATAGACTCTAGGCCCTGCTTTGCTTCTAGAATCACCCAGAATAGTTCCACTAGCTAGGAACCAAATGTTATGCACATGAACCTATGGGATGCATTTCACATTCAAGCTACAAAACCAGGAGAGGAGCCTGTGTGGGATTCTCTCACAGCTCCCAAGGGGAAACAGCTTTGTCAATGATCTGTAATCAAACTTACAGCCTCCAGACTAAGAGACAACACGTTTTTGTTGTTTAAAACCCAGGGCTGTTGTTTCTTATTCAGTAGCTTTATTTAAGTGATCCCTTGGCCCTGATAAGCAGATCTGATTGAATGCTTACAAAGGGAACTGTGATACTTACTGTATGGAAGGGATTGAGGATGCTGTGGTTCCCACTGCATTTAAGGGGTTGAAGACACCCTCCTTGTGATGGAAGACACTTAGCCTTGGTGCTTTCTGACTACAGAGGATTAGAAGCCACTCAGTATGGATACACAACTAGGCGGGCAGTGTCGATAGCTAAGAGTGTAAAAATGGGAGTGAGGCAAGTCAGGGTGGGTCAGATGTCTCCTACTGAGCTTACAGGGATTCCTGGACCTTGTAGGTGCCAATGATACATCTGATATAACATTTTAAGGAGCTGTATATTTTCCTAAGCTACTTGCATGCAGGAGGACATGAATTGCAACACAGAAAATAGCAAACATTATTCTGTACGGTGGCCTTGAAGGGGCAGTTACCAGCTCCATGTAATGCACCCAGCCAAGGACTGGGGCATCATCACACACAGTGTCAGAGCTGTGCAGTGTAAAGTTCCAGAGCTTTTTGGAAGTGAGAGAGTTAACTTGTTCTGAAGGAATCACTGCAATGAAAGCCCGAAGACCTAAACTGGAGCCCACGGTCTTCCTTCAACAATGACCATGCACAACCTCACCAGGCCTCAGTTTACCCTCTTTCACAATGGGACATGCTCATGTCTCCCCTGAGATGTCATCCCAGGCTACACAGAAACACATTTATGTGTTCTCAGAAGTAAACTGCAAGTGAAATAACCAAGAGAGGATATGTTAGTGAAGATGGTGGTGATAATGACCCTTGTCATGGAGTGAGTGGAGGCAGGAGCTCAGAGAGTTCTCACAGAAGCCCACACCAAGGAAATTCCATCACCCCTAAGTTCACTGTTACTGGGGCCTGCTGAGTGGTGTGCTGGAGACACAGCTGGAACCCATCTCATGGAGGGTTGCCTGAGGTCACTTGCCAAGGGGAAGGACACCTGAAGTTCTGATGGCATTTAGGATTCCTTCTTGAGTCTGTGTGTGGTAGGAGTGGCACACTGTGGAGGCAGGTATCATGTCTAAGCTCACAAGGAATGCAAGGTCTTAGGAAGCCAGGCCTCACCATGCTAACGTGTCAGCATGTAGCAGGGAATGTGAAAAATTGTGCCTGTGGTATAGCAAATTCAAAGTACTGTCTCTTGGATAAAATGCTCCAGCTAACTTACTTTGAAAGCATAGGCTGCTAAATTAAAGCTTCCCACTTGGTTTTTATATAAACCCTTGGTAAAAGTGTCAATTTCCCTATCAGCCAACTCAAACCCTTAAAAAGGGTTTCTGTAGTATATGGTGCTGGAAATTTTGATAAATTATCCCTGCTACCCAATTGTGCCCTGGTGCTGGGATTTCATCGTTTCCATTTATCATGTGTCTCTTTGGTGTCAGAGCTGGCTTGTTCTTTGCCTGGGCGTCATTTTCTCTTTGCTCTACCAGGGGTGGCTTGCAGGCATCAGACTGCTAAGGCTGGTTCAGTTGTAACTGCAAGAAGAAATACAGAGGATATCTGCTGCACCCTGCACATGGCCTACAAAGCAGCCTGGACCAACAAAGCCTCCTGCCACACACAGCCAGGCTATCTCTCACAACAAGATGTTGGCCTGGAGTTTATTTGCCTGGAAGCTTCTCCAAAGTCTCTCCCACCCACCTGACTATTCTGAGCCCTGAGAAAGCTAGTTTCTCCCAGCCCCAGTGCTCCTGGATCCTTGTGGAAGTCAGCAGGGGTGTGTAGCATCTGTGATAGAGTACTTTTTGAGGGTCAGACCAGAAAGACCACCAGAAGCAAAGCCTACAGTGTTGATGCTTAGGTCTAGGGATAGATATCTACAGACAGACATGCTGCCTCCAAGAGGCCATCAACTCAAGGCTCAGTTCCTCTTCCTGTGGACCTCCACCAGTTGGGTGGACATGGGAGGAAAGGGTTTATTGACACTGATAGAACCTTGAAATCTCTTTCAGCTGTTGGTGACTTTTCTCTGGTTCTGAGATGTTTCTGATTCATGTGAGATGCTCAGAAGTCTTTGATCCTGGTCCCTCCAGCTGTGCTCTTCTCTCCTTCCAGCTTGTGAGGTTGGATGTAAGTTGACTCTACTCTTCCCATCTTGAGTGTGACCATGTAGGTGCTGTGGTGTGTCTCCAGCCTCTGTTAACTCCCTCAACAATTCCCTGGCACAAGAGGTGTGTGTCAGGCCAGTTTGGACATAGTTCTGTACTATGTTGTGTTGGTTGTGTTGGTCAAAATAACAAACTGTTGGAGAATACTGTGAAGGGATGTTAAACTCTTCCTTGGCTACATAAGAATGTCTCATGACCTAGACACTTCCTCAGCAAGACCAAGAGCACTCCAAGCTGTGCTGGGCTGATACTTAGGAGACAATGTCCTTTAAGCTGTGTGATTCTTTGTTCTGTGTCACATGACAACCAGCCAATACAGGAACTACAAGGATCTCCCAGTAGGGAAGGGTAGGGGTGGTCCAGTGTGGGATACTGGGAGAGACCCATGATCATTTAGCAATCTTCTGTGAGTGCAGAGGTGTTCTTGTAGTGTCAAGGATACTCATCAACTGCCCCTCAGTAACTGTGACATCAACACATAGCTCAGACTTCTGCTCTGAGGGTAGCATCAAGGACTGTTCTCTCACCCAGGACTGTGAAAGCAATGGTTTTTGTGCTGCTCCTCCCTGGAAGCACCCTCTGCAGAAATCAGTTCCCTGTCCTTGGATAACCACAATGCATTGCAGCAGTGCCTTCCTACTTCCAAATGTCTACATCCGGACCTCTGCCCTGATTGGAGGTAGGTGCTCCTTGAAGGTTGTTTTCTTTTGACAAACATATTTTGCTTTGGTTTTCCAGTTTCTTAATTGACTCATGTTAATTAAATTTAGCAACAGTTCTGATAAATATGGCAAATCCATATTCTGCTGATCACTCTTCTACCTACCTCTTTTGTTTCTTGGTTCTAAACAAAGTGACCAGACAGCTTGATTCAGGAGACCCAGTGATGAAAGAAGTGTATGCAGTAGCTGGCCTTGGGATAAATGCCCAAGCCAAAGCTGTCAGACTCTTCAATTGACTCATGCCTTTCCCCAAGAGCCTTTCCCACTTCTCGTGTCAGTATAAAAATTGATGACTCAGGTAGATTGATGGTCTGTCCAGGGGAGAGTCAACATGGACCCTGAAGTCTCTCTGCTGCTAACCAGTGAGGTCAGGAGTAGGAGAAGCATATCTTAGGGCCTCGGCTTTCAAGAAGCATCCCTCTCCTAAAAGCCACTGGTACTCATCTGGCTAAGTCCCATTTGCATCCTGACTGAGGCTAGAACTAGGGTAAGCATGTTCGCCATCAGAACTGCCACTCATGAGAATCAATTCATCTTTCATAGCTAGGCACCTCCCTCCCCATTAACTTCCAGAAATATTGGCTTTGCATTTCCCTGCTCCTTGAGCTGCTGATTCATGGCTGTCCTTACAACACTCTCACCAGCCAAATCCTCCAGGGTTCAGACATAGGAGGGTGTCTGGGCAGTCTGAGACTTTACCCTGCAGCCTCAACTATTATTCTGCAGTTTTGCTCCAGGGTAGTCATGTCTGTGTGAAGCTAATGAAGCAAACTCCTGACAGAGACCGATGTCTGTAATTACCTTGTTAGTGCAGCAGCCCGCCTAGAGTGCTTCTGGGAAGGAGGCTGTGGGGGAGAGTTGGCTGTTTTCTGTGGTCTTCTGGGGTACATGAACTAATATGGTATGGATACAGGATGGAAGGTGCTGGAGTACATGGTGGATGCTGCTGAATCTGTGGGAGCTCGGGCCTTCAGAGTTGCCACAGATGAAGGAGATGGACTATTAGCTCCCAAAGGGCCCTGTATGGGTGGAGCTGCCCAGTGTTCCAGCTGGTTACTATGTCCACAGCAAGGTGCCTTAACAACAGAGATGTACTTCATTGTAGCTATGCAGGCTGGGCATCCTAGATAAAGCTACTGAAGGACGAGATCCTTGTGAGACCCAAGGAGAATTTGGTTCAGCCCCTGTCTTACACTCAGGACAACATTTCTCCTTGTCTCTTCCTGTCATCTCCCTTCTATGTTCATTTTTGTGTTCACATTTCTTCTTTTATGACAACGGCATATGGATTAGGGCCCACCACCATCTAATACACTCACATGACTCTTGTTTCCAAAACTGACCCATTCGGAAGTGCTGACCCCTAAGGCTTCATCATACAATTTTTCTCAAGGGGCAAATATTGTGGCCCCACATCAACACTTTTGATGCTCTGCTGAGGACTCAAAAGATTCTCAGTTGGTCTCAGTTGTTCCCATGACATGGCTGACAGCAGCAAGCTTTGTAAAATAGATGAGCTATGTTGACTGATATTTCTCTGACATTGACATATATTCTTCTCCACAAAATATAACACAAAGTGTATGACAATCCAACCATTCTGTATTTATTTCAATGTGTATACCCCACTCAATTCCTAATGTGGGCTTTTACACACACACACACACACACACACATACACACACACACACACACACACACAGAGAGAGAGAGAGAGAGAGAGAGAGAGAGAGAGAGAGAGGGAGAGACAGACAGAAGAGAGAGAGAGAGACAGACAGACAGACAGACAGACACAGACACACACACACACTAAATTATTTGAATTTTCATATAGTAAATTTTGGTTATATTCTTTCCCCTCTCTTCAGTCATCCCAGATGATGACCTGGGATGGTCACCTCCCTACCAACCCTACTTCATGTCAGATCATATGATTTTATACATGGAGGGCCCCAAACACAACTGATAGATACTTTAAGCAAAGCAGTAAGACACAAAATTAACGCAAAAGCTGGTAGCCTTTCCATGTCCAAGTGACAAACATACTAAGAAAAGCATCAGGGAAATAGTACCTTTCACTGTAGCCTCAAAAAATCATTGAATAACTTCAAGTGAAACACGTTACAATAATTTTTTTTAAAAGACATCAAAGAAAATTAGAAGACACAAATAGATGTAAAAATATCCCATGCTTGCACATTGTTACGGTTCATATTGTAAAAATGACTATCCTATCAAAACCAATCTGCTCCATTCCCATCAAAATTTTGACACAGTTTTTCTCAGAAATTGAAATAAGATCTTAAACTTCACATGGAAACACTACAAACCTAGGAAAGCCGAAACAGTCCTGAATAATAAATGAGCTGCTGAAGGTATTACCATCTCAGATTTCAAGTTATACTGCAGAGCTATAGTAATAAAACAGCATGGGGTTGGCATAAAAACAGACACATTAATCAATGGAATCAAACTGAAGACTCAAACACTACATTTTTTTTTTTTTGGTTGAGAAAGAATAAAAGAGCACACAAATGGAGAAAAGATAGCAACTTCAAAAAATTGGTCAAACTCAATAGTTGCATGACAAGAATGAAAACAGATTTGAATCTATCACCCTGCACAAGACTGATCTAGAGATAATCAAGGATCTCAGCACAAGGCGAGATACTATTACTCTGACAGGAGAGGCGGTAGGGAGTATGTTTGAACTCATTGGTACAGGAAAGGACTTTCTGAACAGGACCCCGGCAGAGCCGGTACTAAGAATGTATGTGGTGAGATGGTAGGAAAGATGTGGTAAGTAGGTACTAAGAACAACAATTAATAAGCAGGATATCAAGAAGCTAAAAGGCGTCTGCACAGAAAAGGACTTTCTTATTTGAGCAAAGTGACAGGCTACAGAATGGGAAAAAGGTCTTTACCGATTACATATCTGAGAGGGGATTGGTATCTAGAATATAAAAAGCACTTTAAAAAACAATTAAAAATGGAGTGATGAACAGAGTAGAGAGTTCTCAAAAGATGAGATACAAATGGCTGAAAAACAAAAGTGTTCAACCTGCCCAGGCATCAGAGAAATGCAAATTAAAACTACTTTGAGATTTCATCTTATCCCAGTCAGAATGACCAAGCTTTTAAAACAAGTGATAGCTGATGATGGCGAGGATGATGATGGCCCACTTTGCTGGTGGGCTTGCAGACTGGTACAGCCACTGTTGAGGTTCCTCAGGAAGCTGAGAAATCTACCTACCTCAAGATTCAGCTACCACTCTTGGGTGTATACCTTATGCCTTACCACATACATTTTTAGTAGAAAATTTTGTGTCATTTACTTTGTAAATTTCTCGTGCTCACTAGAAAATAGTTTTTCTTATCTAAACATTAAATGCGCTTAAGTGATGCTTTAGTTTGTAAAACCTGGATTGCTGTCAACAGATTATCCTTAGCTTGCTGCGATGTACAAGTCTTTGAAAGAGCAGCTTACAACAAAGTTAACTGATGCCTCTGGGAGAGGATGGAGGTTAGTTCCTTTTTCTCAGCTTCACTTCATCCTACTTTCCCATCACTGTAACCACACGAAGTGTGGAGAAGACTGGGAGGCACTAAGACAGGATCCAAACCCTGGCCAGCCTCATTCTCATACAGGGTTCAATGTATGCACAAACCTCACTTCTGCCCACACGCTCAGATCTGTGTCAAGGGGGTAGGTACAGTATTGCTGCTTTGGGGAAGGGAGGGCACGTTGGGGAAGAACACCATCTTTGTCCTAGGTAGTGTTCTCATGTGGTGAGGGATTCCCATCTCAATGGCCAGCATTGCGTGTTTCCATGAACTACTGAGGACACAGAACGCTATTAATTCCAGCCCATCTGGGTCAAGCTACCTTCTCTCTAGCTTGTCACAGCACCAATGCCACAATTGTACACCCAACATGTACGCTCACCTACAAGTGTCCCCTGGAGGGGTTCTGCCAGGCCTCCAGGGTTCCACATATCACACTATTTCCCTGTCACAGACAGGATTTCTCTTACCAGACCAGAGTTTGCCATTTTAGGACATTCTATAAGCTTAGCAAACATCTGACTCAAATAAATGAGTTCACTGGGGAATCCAAGCAGAAAGGGCTATACAAGCACACACGTTGTGGGGATAGGGTCACTGTCCATTGACTCACCTTGTCAGTCTCATTCAAAGATGTCACGACTCTGTGCAGTTTTAACTGTGGCATGCGGGAGACATCAGTTGTGTGTGGGTATCACAGAAGGGAACACAACTGCTGTTCTTCAGAAATGGTGTCTGGAGAAGAAAGGGCTGTCCTGGAGACACCAGGGTCAGAGAATGATAGATGAGTCTGGAGGAAGATGGGTAGGGCCACCAAAGGATTCTTTACAACCTTAGCCTGGATTCTATTCTAGGAAGGAAGCAGAAAGTATGGTTAATAAGTGCAGTTTCCATAAAAGAGTTTAACATATTTGGCATTTAATATACTCTATTGATATTGAAATACTCTGTGCATATCTTCTATCTATTGAATATATTTTTGTGTGTATCTTCTATTTATCATCTATCTCTATCATTATCTATTTTCTATCATCTATCTCTCATCTATCTGTCTGTCTGTCTATCTATCTATCTATCTATCTATCTATCTATCTATCTATCTATCTATCTGTAATCTATCCATTGCCTACCACCTGTTATCTATCTACCTATGCATCTATGATGGATATAGAATGAACTCAGAGCTCATACAAGTTAGCACATATTCTATCCCTGAACTACACTCCAACCAAGAAAAGTATTATGTTAACCAATGTCTTCTATGACTTTCTTTGCCTTAGAAATCATAAATTTCAGGGATTAGTGTTAAAGAATCTCTTATATTGTGACAAAGTCTTGCTTTACCATCTGTTCCCAAAAGTGGTATATTGACTAGTCAACACATGGTTGTTTTTATTAGGCTTGTTGTTATTATTTAAGAAGTAGTGTCTTCTCTGTTTGCAAAACCCAGGCTTTAGTTCATAATTCCACTTGCTAGCTACCTTCTAAAATAAGGTTTATGAACTTTAATTCCAATTTAATTACATTCTGTTCTGTACTTGGAAAATTATATAGACATTTTATTTATTTCCTAAGTACTAATAGTTAAAAGTCCAATTAATTTGGGCAAAGTGATTCCTGGCATTTAGTCTAACTCTCTAATGCCAGAGATCCCCGAGGCCAAGCCTGTCTCTGGTTTATGGTCCTTTGAGAGGTCCTGACACTGTGTGTGAAGATTAACAATGTGAACTGTGGTGCTGAGATTAACAATGTGAGTCAAGGGATCATCTGGTTTGGTAGTAAAATCACATCTCAGTTCTGCATTGTCACCAAAGTGTGATTTATCTATGATCTCATCTCAGCAGTATGGCATCACCTTGTCTATGACTTCATCATAGATCAATGTGACCAGGGTCAGGTTTATTAAGGAGCCTGAGGCCAAAGGACACTAGCTTGATGGGGTTGTGTGGACTCTCAGGAGAAAAAACCTCTAGGGTGAAGGAAGGATTAGCCTTGATTTACCCTCAAGGCCTACTTACCGTTAAGATCCCCTGTTCCAAATTCCATCACATAAGAATTCTGGGGGTGCGAGTACACTAACATTGAGCCAAAAGCTGAATATATGCCACCCCAAAATTTACGTCTTTCTTACGTGCAAAATACATTACTTTTATCATCCAGGCTTCAGAGGCTTCAGGTCCTACAGTATCCAGTGACACTGATGCTCTGTTGGAGGAGGATGAAAACAAGGTGTGGTGAGACTCAGTGTCAGTAGGAAGCACATTGTTCCTCAGCTGTGAGCCTGTACGGTGGGACATGTTATTCACTTCCCGAATCAGTGAAGGGCCAGGTAGGATGACTATTCCCAAAATGGAAGTGAGAAATAGGAGGCAAGGAAGTACAGTGCACAGGTAAGTAAAAAAAGTCTACACAGAAAGCCACCATTAAATCTTAAGGTTTAGGGCATGTTGCTTGGCCCTAGGTGGCCCACAGAGTTCCAGGTAGTTCTTGCCCCACCCTCCTGACCCTTGACTTTGGAAGTCCTCACTGCATGGCTTCTCTGAAGGACTTTCTTTATTCAATTAATTTTAATTAAATTAAAAACGATCTTACTTTACACTCCAATCCCACCTTCTATGAAGTCCCCATCCTTTGAAATGTGACTGGGTGTACCCATGTCCTCTGGGCCCTCACCGTCTGCAACGCAATGGAGGCGGAATCGCATAGACAACATCGAATTTTGCTTCCTGTGCTTGCTTGGAAAGTTGGTCCCAAGCCACATGTTGTAGCAGGCTCCAAGGAGCAGCTTTGAGGTCCTGCAGGTACCCCAGTCCTTCCTTTGAAGCCACTGCAATGATTGATCGTGACTATTGGGGTAAGAGTTGCCAGGGAGAGCATTGCAGGAAGGGCATCTCTGTAGAGGATCAGAACACAAGAGTTCTTACTTAATAAACCGATAAATCCCCTGATGGATTCATAATAGGATGGCCTTATTGGGAGGTGGTGAAGGTATGGCGGAGGACTAGTTGAGGCAAGTACACTGGTGGTGTGTCCCTCAGGGCTACATCTTGTCTTGGCCTCTACAGGATGACACTTCTCCAAACTTGAGTGAAAATAGTTTACCTCTTTAACTTGTTTTCTCAGGACTTTTGTTCAGAGCAACCCAAAAGCATCTAATACAGTCTCCTAGCTCCTCGTGCCAGCTCACTTACTGTGGGGGCTGGGATGAGAGGCAACTTTGGCAAAGCCAGGGAGTAGGGTAGAGAGTGAGACCTAGAAGGCCTTATGCAAAGGGTTCAAAATTTTACCAAATGAGGAAAACCGGTTGGCTAAACAGAAGACTGAAAAGCCTCCAGACTGAGACCAAGCAGAAGTAACCAGAGCTGCTGGTGCGGATTAGGGTGATCTGTGTCCCCTAATACAAAACACACACATACCTGGGTGGAGGCTTAAGATGCTAACAAGGCAGAGAATGCATTGAGTTCTTTACAAAACCACAAGTAACAGAGCAAACTAGAGGAAGCCCATACTGTGTGGTGTGAATGAGCCCGGAAGCCCATGCTATGCCAATGACTCCCAGAGCCCATCCAACCTGACCTAAAAGCCCCCACTGAGCTTCGACTAAGCATGTGGGCTTTTCTGCCCACATCCTCTGTCTGAAGTAAAGTGTTTCTCAGCAAGCTCCCTTACTTTGCTTGGTATTATTCATGTCTCTGTCTTATTCCTTGTCCTAGGGCACAAGAGCCAGGAACTGCCTGAGCCCTGGTATCTGTCCCTGTCATCCCTCACAAAGGATTGCCTTCAGCTGTCCTTCCTTTGGCTTGGAGATTCCTGACTGCTTCTGTGGAGATGGTACGTCCCTACCAATGCCTTATGAAGCTGTCCCTCAGTCGTCCCTCAGTCGCCTTAGTGTCGGTCCTCTCCTAAACTGGCTTCCGCACTCTTTCTAATGTGAGCAGCTTGAGAAGCTTCTAGATCTTTTTTCCCTACATATTTTAGTTCTACTTCCTCCCTTATCAACACTTCTGTCTGAGTCATTTCTGTCATTTGAGTTATCTTCTTACATCTCGAGATAATCAGAAATTAGAATCAATTCCAATTGGCAATGATTTGCTTAGAAGTAGCCTTAGTTAAATAATTAGTTTCATCGCTGGCAAGTTCTACCTTCTACAAAGCCCCAAGACATGGACGCAATCCCAGCATTCTCCTCACCTTTTACTGCAAAGGGGCCTCTTCCTAGTTTTCCAAAGTCCCTCACTTCCCACTGCAGTTGCTTTCAGTCCACTTTCCTACTAAGTCTGCCCAAAACCACTTGCTTGTGTTCTGAGGTGACTGAGGCATTGTTTGTATCCCTCCACTTTTACTCCTCCTGGACATGTCCTCTTAGACTTGAGTGTGTGTGTTCCCACAAAATTCCTATGCTAAGATCCTAACCTCCCAATGAAGATATTAGGAAGTATGGCTTTGTAGAGGTGATGAGGTCATGAAGGACTAGCAACACAAAAGAGACTCCAGGAAACTCTATTTCCCTCCTAGGAGTAGGTAACACCTGTGGACCAGGAAGCAGCCCTCATCAGTAACTAAAAGTGCTGGTATCTATATCTGCATAATTTTGAGAAAATACTTTTCTGTTGTTGATATGTCCTCAGCCAATGGTGTTTTGTGATCACAACCCTAACAGACTACATCATCTCCCAATGGACTTACCTCAAGTACCATCACCCTGGGAACCAAGGTATGTTGGAAAGAGGTTTGTTTTATAGTCACAGATAAAGGGAAATCAGGGAATGTAGTTGACTGCTGTTGAGCTCTTTCATCACTAAGCCTTATTTGTCTTTGTTACTGGAGCCAGCATTTATTTTTTGTGCGTCTGGAGTATGCTAGAAATGTCTGAGCCTCAACAAGAGTGCTGTGCCTGTAGAGCCCAAGTACTCCAAACTGTCAGGTGGTGAATTTCTGTTTGCTAAGGCTTGGTCCCTGGAGCTTCTCCCACTGTGATACCATGCTGTCTCCCACCTCTCTTAGGGCCCTGTCCGTGAGCGCCTATCAGCAGAGAAGAGGTTTTCTTACTGTAGGGTGTTTCTACTCCTCACTCACCCTGTGGCCTCTGCACTACTGTCTTGCTGGTTCCCATAGATGCCCTTGAATTCTTGGGATTTTCGAGGTATGACTGAGAAGAGCCATTTGATTTGGGGACAATCCAGAAAAGCTGCTCAGAGCTAGGCACCAAGGGAAGAGAAGTAGCAGGAGGAGGAATTTGCTTTGTTGTAGCATTTCATCCCACTGGGCTTAGTGGTGTGAGTGTCTTGAGAGTATGCAAATGTGGTTCCTACATGGTCCCACCATAGGATGTAGTGCCCTCTGAAAGAAGTATGCCCTATAAAGGTAAGGAACAAAGGAAAAGAACACAGAGAAATGATGGAACAGAATGGAGAAAAACCTTGGCTAATGACAGTGAAGCTTTTGGGTCCATGTGAATAGGTTTTATATATCTCAACACAATGGTCCATTTGGGGAGGTAAACCTCCAAGGACAGCCTGAAGATGTAGTACATTGACATACAAGATATGCCAAAGACAGCTGGGAATGAAGACTCCTGCTTGTGTTTTAGAGGGAAGAATTGTTAGACATGTGTACATGAATGCAATGTAGGAGAGCACAATGTAGGAGAGCACAAAACACCTTCCTTGGCTTCCAGATTCCAACAATAGAATAGTTGTGGTAGGTAACACTGTAATTAATAAAGCAGTTAATTTCCTCTGTGGGGGACAAGTTCAAAGTCCCTGTGCCAGCAGGTGAAGGTGCAGACAGGTACACAGAGGCCCCCTTTCAGTCATGTTTGTTGGAAGGGTTGATTCTTAGAAGCCCACTCCTATAGGTGGTATACACTAGGAGGTAAAGATTCCAGGGACACAGATACCTTTGGTGGTAATGCAGCTGGGATCTTCTCAGAGTAGTGTTAGAAAGGACACCGTGACAAAGGGGACATTCAGAGAAAAGAATGCTAGGCTAGGCATCACAGAGAACAGTCACCATGTCCTCCAGCTTACACCTGCTATCTCCATACATTAGTGAACCCATAAAGAAGAGTCATTATAAGATCAGTTTATAAATGTGAAAAAATTGGTCATTTCCAATTATTCTATGACTTTATTTCCCTTCCTGTGTAGGTCAAAAGTTGAGAGAACCACCTGAGGGTGGGTAATAGTCTTAGCAAATACTGAAACAGAGAGAGCTAACCACCCTCCCAAACCCATGACAATAGGGGTTATCAGATGCTGGAGAGGTGGCTAGCAGCCCATAGTGTGTGAAGTAGCCATGACAATAGAGGGTATCAGATCTGGAGGTGTGGCTAGCAGCCCATGATATGGGAAGTAATTGTTCAGCTCTTTGTGACCTTCAGGATAGATGGAAACTGCTTCTTCGTACAGTGAAATATGGCTAAATCAACAATGTCCCCACCATACAACTGGTGGTTGTTTCTTTCTGTGGTTGCTTCCTGAAACTCAGAATACTGACCACCCTATTTACAGCCTGTCTTGGCAGTATGATTTAAGACTGTCCTAGTAGAAGGACAGTCTGATTTCTCTGGCACAGGAGGAGGGTGACTGTCTGTAGGCAGAAGAGGAGCAGGGTCTCAATGCTGTTCTCTCTGGGTTGTGAGGATGTTGCTTGGCCTGTCAAGACTCTGCCTTCTTACCCATTGCTATGGCTTGGCTGTGAAGAGCTTAGTTCCCAATGAGGCAATATTGTGGCAGTGCTGAGCTGTGCTAAGTATTTCTACAAGTGAGGCCTAGTGGGAATTGGTTAGGTCATCGGCATGAAAGGGAAGTCAGTTTGCATGAGACATGTGGACTCCCTTAAAGAAAATTGTTAGGATAGGGGCCTGATCCTCTGATCGCTATCCAGCTTCGTGCCTTACCATTCTACCTCCCTCTT
This sequence comes from Cricetiscus sungorus, assembly GCA_030556225.1. NCBI lineage: Eukaryota > Metazoa > Chordata > Mammalia > Rodentia > Cricetidae > Cricetiscus > Cricetiscus sungorus. The sequence goes on from JANBXA010000398.1 coordinate 33,710,127, forward strand.
TTGCTAACGTTCGCACCATGGAGGCATCACTATATTACGGATGGTTCTTCCTGCCAGCCTAGTCCCACAGCTGCATCAGCCCCAAATGAACATGCGAAGACTTAAATTAATTATGAAACTCTTGGCCAATGACTAGGGCTTCTTACTGGCCATCTCTGTCTTAATTATTAACCCATAACTACTAATCTATGTATTTCTACATGGTCTTATCTTACCAGAGAATGCCTGACTCAAATTCTCTCTTCCCGGGATCACATTGAGACTACCCTCTGCCTACACTTCCCAGAATCCTCTTTGTCTCTTAGTCCTACCTATCATCCTGCTTGACCAATCAATGTTTTATTCATCAACCAATAAGACAAACATATACATAGAAAGACATCACTACTATAAGATGACACTTACGAGAGACAGCACCATACTATTTGAATTCCCACCCCCAAGACCATGAGCTAAGTACCATTCTTTCTTCATTAAAGTACCTCACCTCAGAATTTCTTTAGAGCCATGAAAAGTCAACTAATCCATCTTTAAATTATCAGTAATCACGAGAATACTTTGGTTGTCATCTGTGTTGTTCTTTTGCAGCTGCTATTGCCTAAGAAACACAAATACGAGACTCAGCACCCACGTGGAGTTTATTGAGAGAGGGGGAGAGAGAGAGACAGACAGACAGAGAGAGAGAGAGCAAGAGAGCGAGGAGCAAGGATCAAGAGCAAGAGAGCAAAGAGCAAGAGAGAGGTGCGCTTGGCATGCTTGCTTTAAAAGGGGGGCTTGCGCATGCATAACTGGGTCCCCTGCACAGCCAGGTAAAGCCTGACGTAGTGATGACATTGCCATGGGTGTCCCACCCATCTTCAGAGGCGGAGTCAGGAGACTGCAGTCTCCCAACATTCCCACCTCTTATTGTTATTAAAAAGGGGGGGGGTTGGCGTGGCCCAACAGGGTCTCGAGAAAGCAGGATCCCAACAATCTGTGCTAAAGGGAGCATTTTTGATATGTTTATGGCTTTCGTTTGATTTTGCTGTCCCTGTGAGTCTGAGTTGAGCCTCTATCAGTTTCATATCCCCCATGTCTCTCACTGCTTCTCTGGACTCCACTCAAAGCTATAACACCTCTCATTTACAAGATATGCTTCAGGCTCAGAAGTGCCAATTGGAGTCATCAGGGACATCCCTGAAGCAGTCAGGACATCCTGATCTGGAGATCAGTGAACTCCCAAAGAGCAGACAGCAGGGCCCACATCTCAGTGCATAATGGGTGTGCATGCATGTCCATGTGTGTTCTTGGAACAAAAGTTCTAGGTTCATGTCTCAATCTTTGCAGTGGAATCCATTCGACTGAGAAGTTCACTTCCTCATAGCTTTAATGCTATCTTGAGTGAAGGTCTTTACTCCTGCCTCCCCATTAAGTAGGTTGTTATATTTTCTGTAAATCGGAGACTACTGCTCAACTTCCCACCAGAAGCTGCCTTGTTTACACATAATATAGCCAGTCCTTTGATAGGGGCAACATGAAGAAAGTGAATTAATCAAGACCTAAACGATCTCTTCAGGAGTCTCAATACAGTTTCTTCCTTCTCTGAGCTGCTCTCCTGGGCTAGGAAGGTGTGGATGAACTGTGTTTTTACCTTTGAGCTGCCTGGGCCTGGCTGGTATAGGAGAGTGGACAGCAGAGGCCCAGCATATGGCCTTTCTCACTCACAAGTATGTATTTGCGTGTGTGGGGGCAGGGACATGAAGAAAGGGGCATGCAGTTGGCTGGGAACATCATCACCAAACAAGGTCACAAGGACAGTTCAGACTCAAAGGATCAGGACATAAATCATAAAATCCTCTTGATGAAAATTAAATAATCAGCTACCAAGTAGGGAACAATGCAAAGAAAGAATCCCAGTTTTTGGAAAGAGCTGTTGAGAAATTCTTTTTTGAACAAATGAAGGATTAGACCTAAACAAAAATGTAGGTGACTGTTCAGGCTTGGGATGGGCAGCATCCTGGACATATTTCCTGAACTGATGACTCTTAATGCATCCTGTCTTCTAGAATGTCTGGTAGGTTGGCTTTGTATGTTTCTCCAGGCAAGCTCTCAAAAGAACACCCTTGGCAGAAGGTTCTGTCTTTGTTTGTTGGCTGTGATGATCTCTCCATCTCCTACTGCTGTGGACAACTGGAGAGCATGGGGGCCTTTGCTTTACCTAAAGTTACTTTTTCTTTTTGCTTTTTCCTCTTTCTTTCTTTCTTTCTTTCTTTCTTTCTTTCTTTCTTTCTTTCTTTCTTTCTTTCTTTTTTTGGTTTTTAATTTGCAATCACTACACTCCAACAAGTCCCTGATTCCTGCTTTCCATGGCTTGGGATGTCCTATAGTTCATACTTCAGCCACATAGGCAGACTGATTCTAACAACATCCACAAGCAGCCTCAGCTTTCCTAGAAACCATGAGGACTCGAGGGTATCCCAGGAATTACCCTTTCACTTCAGATCCCCAGCAACAGGATGCAGGCCATCCTGTTGGGGATCTTCTGAGTTTCATAAATATGTGTGGATGTGGAGCAAGCCTTTAAGCTACCAGCATTTTGGATGACAAACCACTTGTAGAGTGAGCCTGTGACTGCAGGATCCTCAGCTACAATAATGAGCAGACCCCATGGGAGGTCCTTATGCTTGTTGGGGCTCTGACAGCACCCCATGTTTCAGGAAGCTGAGATCTCCAGTGGAGATATCAAAACAGTCTCCAATTACTTCCAGACGAGCTGTAAATTTGCATAAAATGTTTTCATGCAAAGGAGATGAGATAAAGAAGCAGCCCCTTGTCCATATTAATATTAAAGTTGACCTTGCTTCTGTGAGCAGTGATGCTAATAGGATGAGTGGCTGTTGATAGCAACAGTCAAAAATGTTCACTTGGCTGGTGACTATTCAGTGAAATCAGGGAGACTCGTTTGTACAAAAATACAATTAATAGGAATTGTCTTTTAAATATTTGTCAGGTATTGTAGTGGTGGAAGGGAATAAATAAAAACCCTGCAATACCAAGAGTCATTTTATTAAACCTGTGTCTTTTCTTTTTCAAGGCCAGTAAACACGAGTCAGGAGAGCAATGCTTCCACCCTCAGAGACCCCAGAAGCTCCTTCTAACAAAGCAAGCTGGCTCCACTCAGGCTGCAGGAGCAGCGGGTTGTATGGGCACAAGTCTGAGCTGATCAAGTAGCTTATTAGCTTTCACACTATGTCCCTGAGCCAGTGGGTAGGAGGCCACTTTGCACACTTTTTGCAGATGCACAAGGCAGATCCCAGAAACATCATCACACAGGCGCATCCACACGTGGTCTTGGTGTTCTGATGCCCAAGGTCAGAACACATTTTCCCTTCTCATATGGAGTCAAAGGCTTAGCAAGTATGGGGCTGAAAGACAGCTAGATAAAAGCCCACTGATGTCAGAGTAGCAGGGTCCTTGAGGGCTGGCTTCTTTTAGGAGCCCAGGGTAGCCCCCAAATCACAGGAAAAGTTGGTTCTTGAATGCACGCACCCGCTCTTCTCACATTCCATCTTTAAAATGAAACACTCGGAAGTCCAAATTTGAGACTACTGAAATAAAAAGAGGAGTTGCCTGTCCTGTGATTCCAACCATGACAATCGCATCCAACACCATACAGACTGGTACAAGACTAACCCCACGCCCAGTCAGCCCTTCTCATCACGCTTGGGCTGTGGAGTTTCCTGGAGTTCTGATCCTTGTCCCAGTGGCCCCAGCATGCTCATGGTGAGCCTAAAGCAATCCTAATGAGGTTACCAAATGGCATTGTATCATATGCATGGAGGAAGCAAATGCCTCATTATTCATGCAGGCTGCCTTCTGGGGCCTGAATTGCTTGATGAGGGGCATTGTAAAGGCTTCTGCATTTGTCAGGCCCTCCAGATGCCTGGCACACCCTAGTGGCTCAGGAACAGCCACTCAGTGATGTCCATTATACACCATAGTGGGCCCAGCCTCTAATTAGGCATCCAGCAGAAGCCCTGTGATAAGGAAGCACTCCTGAGCCATGTCCCATCTTCTACAAAGGCTTGGCATCACTGTAGCCTCCAGGGAGAATGGGGTAGAGGACAGGCAGGCCTGAAGGGAACCAGGCACTGCACTTTGTGTGTGTGTGTGTGTGTGTGTGTGTGTGTGTGTTTTCCTCATTGCTTGCCCATAGCTGAGACGGAGTAGGACTGTGTTGTCTCTGGAAGCAAATGGGCTGAGTGCAAGAGGGCTCTTTCCATGAAGACACGGGGCATTCTTCCATCTCTGAGGTGGGGTGTTGGACTCATGCCCTGTGAGTTTCTGCTCTTGTAGACTATGGGGTTTTAGTCTTGAGCTGTCTCTCTTGCTACCAGTCCATGCCTGAGCGTTACACTATGCAAACTTACCGGCTGTGTGTGCTTGCTTTTTATCACTGTGACAAAATACACAAAACAAGTTGATTTAAAGGAACTTCATTTTATTTTGGCTCACGGTGTCAGATGGGTGTTTAGCTTTGATGCTTTTGGCCAGGGTGGGACAGGACATTGTTGCGGTCATTTCATGGTGTCCAGGAGGCAGAGTGACAATGAAAAGGATGATGTGGTCCCAATCTCCCCTTTAAGAAGTGCCTCAGTGATCAAGCTTCCTACCCCTGGGATTCTCTTGCTCTGTGTGGGCTGGAGAACGAGCTAAGAGAGCTTTCAGTTTTGATTGAGTTGGTTTGTTAAATATATAACAAGGCAAAGTAAAAAATAAATATTGAGCCAGGTGTTGGTGGTGCACGCCTTTAGTTCCAGCACTCGGGAACAGAGGCACACAGATCTCTGTGAGTTCCAGATCAGCCTGGTCTACAGAGTTAATTCCAGGAACAGGCTCCAAAGCAATACAGAGAAACCCTGTCTGAAATAACCAAAATAATAAATAAATAAATAAATAGATAAATAAATAAAAAGATAGATAGATAGATAGATAGATAGATAGATAGATAGATAGATGGGCAAGTAGCAGGACATTACAAATCATCCAGGAGAAACTGACTGGGCAAGCCATGCTGATGCAGCCAGCTGCATCTCCTGGCAGGGCAGAGTGTCCCCTCTGCAGAGGTTTTCACACAAAGGAAGAAACATCAAAGTGACACTTATGACACCCAGCAGAAAGTACCTGAGGAAATTGTTGCTTCTCCCCTTGTGTTTTCTGCCCTTGTGTGTATTTCTACCAGTGTACTTCAAACTTTGGGTTTGCACAGCAGACATTTTCATATCATGGTATAAACAATAGTAACCACAGCTGGAATAGTTCGCCTCCTAGCTGTTTTTAATCCTGGGCTATGTTGCTTTTCTTCCAGCCCTGTCACAGAGTTTGAGGTAGGGCTTAGGGGGACACTCTGAGGCAAACAGGTTGGGTCTGGAGGTGGGAATGGGCAACTGTGTTTGCAGGACCAGATTCTCAGTGAACTCCAGTAATTATGACAATGTCCCAACATAATGCACATTATTCCACCTCCTAAAAGTCTCACCCTTCCCCAACAGTTCACACAGGAGACTGGAAAATATTTCAGATCCCAATTGTAACACCATCTCTTCAGCAGGAACTCTCAAAGGGCAGGCACTGGCTTTCTGTCTATGGCTGTATTACACTATTTCCAGTCAACTGTTTATAGCCTACAGTGTAGTATTTGGCATCAGCCTTACTGATCACAATAGCTTCCTCTATTGATCAAGGCCTGCTTTAATAGGCGTTTTATGCCTTCCTGTGCTGTGGAATCAACACCCCAGGACCCAGGAGACAGCTTGATCATGAAGGCCGTTTCTTTCTTGGAGCTGGGCATCTTCTGAATTGCTGGAGGGTCCCTGATTGGTTAGCAATGCCCAAGAACACACTCGGGGGAGGCAGACATGGGCAGCTCTCCTGTGGGGAACTGTGTGTGATCAGTCTCTTGGAAATGCAACCAAAACATAGCTCAGAAAAAGCCTGAGGAAGTGGACTCCCCTGGGGATGATGGTAACCAGAGGTGAGGACTTGCTTGGCCTCCAGTGAAGACACAAGCAACAAAGAGACTGCAACAGCTTGTTGCGGGTCTTGTTCCTGTGAGCCATGAAGTCTACGGTGTCCATGGCTGCCCGTTAGTCCTCCTCACCCTCTCCAGCTCACACTGAGCTCAGGATTAGCTGAGACAATACCTGAAGTTTAGTGTCTCTTGTCCCCAGGCCTTTGCCAGAGTAGCCTCCTTCTTGCCTTTTTGTCTATGACTCCACCCCTTAGTAATATCAGCTTCCCCCAATACTGGTTTTCATCGACACCTGCCTCTCTCTCAAGCACAAGAAGATCAAGGGAGATGGTGCCAGAGGTCAGGAAATACTGGGTTAGCTCAGAGAATCTGCTTTGGTTCCTGAGCAGAGGGAGTCCTATCTCAGGCTAGGGGAGTGGGTGAAGTCGCCATGTCCGACATCTTTACCACTGGGTAGATACTACAGACTTGTGAGACCCTCTCAGGGCTGCGATAATAAAGATTAGGAACAGGGAGAGCCGCATGGGCGTGCACTTGGGAGCCTCCAGACAGTTCCCAGGAGTTCAGCCCCAGTCCTGGGGAGAAAGGAAGGGGACAAGACAGTACCTACTGCCTGTTTCATACACATAGAGAAAGCTTCACTTCTCCAGTCTATGCTACAGGACCATTATATTCCCCACTCTCTGGTAAGTGCTGTCAGCCTTTACTGGAAGAAAGAGGCCTCGTGAAGACAAGGTCTGTTATCATTATTAAATTGCTTGGGCCTTATTAGCATATTCATGAGGCTATTCAATTTAAAATATATTTCATTTCCTTAGCACAGCAAATAATTCTCCCTTTCTTAGAATGGCTGCAAAATTTAATATAGAGGGGATTTCGCTTGGCAGTTCGTGTCTGGAAAACGCAGAGCATGAGAAGGAGTGTGAGGAGAGGTGGTTTAATTCAGAAAGTGAAAGCAGTTTCTCCCAATCTCAAGAGGTTATCAGCAGCACAGGGAACTGGAGTCAGAAGCCCCTCCCCCTGGGCTAGTCTTCTCTTGCTGTAAGCCCCTCCCCCTGGGCTAGGCTTCTCTTGCTGTAAGCCCAGGTGCTCCTCTGCAGTGTCTGGGAGGAGACATTGGGCAAATGAATGGGTAGTAGATGCTTTTGTGATCAGCAGCAGCTGCCTTCAATGAGGGTATGACCAAGGGCTTCAAGAAGTCAGGGGTGACCCGGTAGTGCTTGGGCCTGGCCTTTCTCCCTAGGGCAAGAGCAGCCTCTTGCTGCTCTTTGGCCAGCACAAACTCACTGTTCTCCAGGCTCCATGGAGGTGCAGAAGATAGGCTTAAAGTTTCCAAGAGAGTGCTATGCTTCAGCACCCTCGTGGATTCACACTTGCTTCAGGCTCTGGGGAGACAGCATCCCATGTGCACAAGAAGTTGAGCTCCAGACGAAGAATTATGCGTTTCCTTTAAAACTCAGTGAGCAGCTGACCTGAGCAAGGGGGAGCTCAAGGATCCCCCAGTCTGATAGCTGGGAAATCAGCATAGGACCAAACCAGGCCCCCTGATCGTGGGTGTCAGTTGGAGGCCTGGGCAGTCTATAGGGCCTCTGGTAGTGGATCCGTATTTATCTCTAGTATAGAATGGACTTCGGGAGCCCATTCACTATGGAGGGACGCTTTCTCAGCCTAGATACACAGGGGAGGGCCTAGGTCCTGTCTCAAATGATATGACAGACTTTGATGATCCCCCATGGAAGGCCTCGCCCTCCCTAGGGAGTGGATGGGGATAGAATTGGGGGCGGTTGGTGGGAGGCATGGAAGGGTGGGAGGGAACTGGGATTGGTATGTAAAATAAGATTGTTTTTAATTTAAATAAAATATATTTTAAATAAATAAATAAAAATAAAACTCAGAACACGTTGGGGGGGCCTTGCAGGGACAATAGAAATAAAAACCATGGCAGCCTGGAGGAAAGAGTGTCTGAAACTTTGAAGTACGCTGCATCTCTGTGAAGCTCCCGTACTCATTTTCCGATGTCAGGTGTCTGTCCAGGTCCTGTGATTCCTAACAGACTGAGTCATTAGCACCATTGAGCCCACTCAAGCTTCTTAGACTTTCTACAGTATTTCATATTGACTGAAGAGTTCTTTCACTCCAAATATTTAATGTGTTACATCTGCTAATCTTTCTTACTTCCGATAATGAGTCTACAACAAATGTATCCTGCTAGATCCTTGAATTCTCAAAACTGTGCTTAATCGCCAGTGAAGGGCATATTCTCTATCCTCAACCTTCCATACCCATAAAGAAACCATCGCTTGCTTGTCCTTGAATTATTTCATATTTCAGTTAATTAAAAGAACGTAGGAGAAGCCTGTCTCCCTGACTTGGTATTGTTAATTAACAAAGGTATTCAATATGCCACTGTAAATGGCATTCTGCTAGCGCTTAATTAAAATAAATACAAAAACTTAAAGGAACGAAACAGATTTTGGCACTGGCCTGCAGTTACGGGGCCAGATTTTATGTGTGGATATAATGCAAGCATAGGAATAAATCTAAAGTCTGTGCTCTTAATGGACTGGCATCTGGCCAGGCACAGGGGCTGTTGCAGCAGCCCCAGCTCGTAAGCCTTAGGAAGAATTGCCCCCTCCCCCTCCAGCCACCCAAGATGGGAGTGACTGTCACCAAACCTCTCTACATCCTAGGGGAAGGAACAGAGCTTGGTTCTTTCATCCATCCTGCTGCTAACAATCCAGGGTGCAGGACAAAGTGTGTTGATTTACCATGCTTCGTCATGGGGCTCGGGAACAATTTTTTAGATGTGGACTCAATGATCTTGCTTATTTCTTGTGATGCTGGCTGCTAAAATAGAGGGTATCTTTAGATGGACTGATCAGGAGACTGGAGAAGAGAGGAGACTCCTGTGAATGCTCACCCATCAGGACCCTGGGTAGATGTCTCTTACATTTATGCACCCGAGGGACAGAGGTTAGTGTTCATGCCATAGTGTATAGAGCAGTGTGAGGTTTAGGGTCTCTGCAGAGGAATGGGGTTTCATTACAGATGCCAAGTGGAGCCTGAGCTGGAGAATCTCTGAAGGATTTTGGTATAAACGGCAGGTGAGGTCAGTTGCTTCGGGGGTACTGGAGTGAGGGACTTGCAGGTAATCAACATATCACATTTCTTTGGGTCTTGGAGCACAAAAATAATGGGCAGGTGAGGAACAATGGGATCTATGGATTATAGAGAAGAAAATGCTCGGGGGGGGGGAAATGACACAAGAAAGAATAATACACAAGGAGGGATGAAGAACTGCCTGGAAATGCCACACACATGGTTACTGGTGTTCAGGTACATAGGTATGCAGGTGTTTGGGTGCATTTATGTGCAGGCACGCAGGCATGCAGGTGTAGAGAGGTTCAAATGAGCAGGCACACAGGCGCATAGGCATATAGATGTATATTGCACAGTGTAGGTGCAGGTGTGTGATCTTGCAGGCATGCAGATGCACAGGTGCATGCAAGCATGAGCATATATGTAGGTAGACAGGTGTTCAGGCATGCGGATACACAGGTAAGTATCTGTGAAAGTGTTTAGACATACAGGTGTGCATATGTAAAAAGGCTTGTAGGTGTTCAGGAGTTCAGGTGCAGCTATATACAGACATGCAGGTGTGCAGGCTTATACATGTGTATGGGCGCACAGGTGTGCTCATACATGCAACTTTGCATGATGGTATGCAGTTTGCAGGTGGACAAATGTGCAGGTGTGTGGTTGCACAGGCAGATAGGTGTATAATCATTCAGGCATTCAAAGTGCATAGGAGTACAGACATGCAAAAGTATAGGTGTACAGGCATGCAGGCAAACACATGTTCAGATGTTCATAGTTAGGTGCACAGGAGTGCACACATGAATAGCTGTGTAAGTACACAGGCATATAGGTGTGCATGCATGCATTCCTGCCATATATGCTGCTGTATATGGGTATACAGTGTGGTATGTAGACAGACAGATTCGCAAGCTTGCAAGTAAAATCATGTGTACTGCTTAGCTATGGTTACCATGACACAATGCCACAATTTTGGAACCTATGCAATTCATGATTTAGGAGGCTGGAGGACTTCTATGTCCAAGCTATTGGATTCTTCTAGGAGGTCCTCTTGATGCCTCTCACATGGTCTTTTCTCTGCATGCTCCCCTCTGGTGTCCTTTTAGTCTCTTATCAGAGCGGCCCAGTTTCATTAGGACCCAGCCAAAGAGTCTCACTTCAATTTGATTTCCTCAGTAGAAACCTTGTTTTCACATTTTGTCAGATCCTTATGTGCCAAGGGCTCAGGGTTCCAAATATGAATTTTGAGCGTAGCACAATTTAATCTGTACCATCATAGAACTGGCCCCTAATTCGAGGCTCCATTTAGCGAAAATTATGTGTCTGGTGTGGAGTTTCCTCTTTGTCTTCTTAAGTCACCAAGACTAGGATCAGCTGGGGACCTGTTTGGGGATAAAAGATAAACAACATGACTGTTTTGCCCTGTATCCAGTAATACCGAGTGGGTTTCAGGTTCCAGGGTAGATTGGTGGTTCCAGCTGCTCATTTTCGCCCCCTGGTGTTGGACCTCGGGATAGTACACATCAGAGTTATCAGTACAGTTCAGAGGATCAGTCTCTCTGGACATGAGCAGCCAGGTGCTCTGAAGGGTAGGGTGTAGAGTGACATTAGACTTTTAAGAAGATAAGCATGAAGTGTCAGCATCCGACTGACACAAAGGCCCAGGGATTAAGACTTTAGGAGGTGATGTTCAGGGGTTAGGAAAGGAAAACATCGCCTCGGGTTAGGATCTAGGCCCCATGGCACCCACAGGAAGGTGGAGTGGAGCAGGGTTCCCATTGAGATCTGCCAGCGGGGCAAATTCGACTCTAGTGCTCCGGGAGGCTAGCAGCCCAGGTGCAGTGTGTGTGTGTTTGTGGTGGGGAGAGGACCCCCACAGAGCAGCACTGCAGCCTGCTACTGACTGGTGGCTTTTCCACACTGTTCGAGCCTGCACTTCTTCCTGTACACCTCTCCACCTGTCCGTAAGGTCCCCTTTTGCCTCTGATCGTGGACACAAATGGCGTTCTCGTTCGGCAGAAGGCAACGACAGTAGTTTACAGCCTGTGGAAAACCAAATGCTTGATTCTGAGGGATGTGTAATTAGTGCCAGTTTCCAGGAAGCTTCTTAGCATTGATTAAAAGCACCAAGAGGCCATGAGAGAATGATCAGGGCTTTACCCTGCTGTCTCCTAGCGATCCCGGGAGAAACCTGATGCTGTAGGCACCACTCTGCAAGCTGCACAGTTAGGGACTGCCGGAACTCCCTTCAACTGTTTCTTATGGGACCGCAACAGGCCTGAGGGCATCTCCGCATTAGCCCTGCAACTTCTTCACACAGCATCCATTGACTCAGTTAGAAGGCTAAGCCAAGTCCCATTATTTTCAGCTGCCTAGCTTTCCAGAGTTTGCCAACTAATAATAAATACTCCAGTTGCATCATTTAGGTAATGTAGTTCAGTTGCAACATAAAAATAGCATCTACCTATGGTAGAGATCACAAAAATTAGGAATTGTATCTGTAACTAAAATAGAAAATGTTTATCTAGTACAATATGTGATCAAACCAGCATAAACACAGGTCCTAGAAGATACCCAAGACTAAGATTAAAATGGGAAATGTAATCATTTATGAGTTTGTTGAACTATTTAGCAATTCTTACAGAGGATACAAGACCTCCATGCCTGACTGTTTATGACCTTGACAACATCTTCAAGAGTTCAGAGGAAGCTGGACACACTCACATATACATACATGCATGTAAACACATGTATCCATATGCATGCACACACATGTTCACATACCACATCCTATTGATTTTTGCTTTTCTGACTAACCTACACCACTCTCCTGGTCTCTCTTAAGTCTACTTTTTCCAGTATAATTTGCTGGCTTATTTTCTGCTTGTCACAAATTGTTTTTATGCCAGCATTTCATTCAGTCTACATGACCTACCTATACACTGCATATGTCCCTAGGACATCTCCTAGATGACCATCCATATCCTGTGGCTACTGTTGCCTAGGTGATGACAACATCATAGCCTTGGTCCCTGCCATACCCACAAGCAGAACAGAGCAGGTGAGCCACCCGCTGGACCCCAGGGGCCCTTCCCTTGCACTTGGCAGCAGTGAGTGAGTGGGTAACGGACAAGTGAATGGATATGTGAGTTCTCTGTTGTGAGATATATGGTCACACTGTGAACCCCGAGTTTGTGTTTGTGTTAATTAAATAAAATCAACTTTGGGTCAGGAGGTGGAGGCAGCAACTAGTTGACAGAAAGCAATTATAGAGTCAGAGAGAGTCTGGGAAACAGATAGAGACACACACACAGGAAGTAGGAGGGCGGGACTGTGAGTATGGCCTTTTTTTTTTTTTTTTTGATTTGGAGCATTGGAAGAGATGCTCTCTTTTCTGAGATACTGGTGAAGAAGGAAGATCAGCTACTTGCTCTTCAACCTCTCTGAGACAGCAGGTTGTCACCCCAGTCTTCATTGGTAAATAGAATGGTAATGATTCCATTAAAAACTACATTTGGTGGCAGCAGCAGGAGGTGGATTGTGGGGGGAGGGGCATCATAGAAGATCCTGCTTGGCCACTGTCTGAGAAGTGGGTGCCAAGCTGCTGTTACTGGCGAAGTGGCAGAAAATTCAGGTGCAGCTTCTGTGTTGGTGGCAAAACTAAATTTTGGCCCCTTGCTCTGGGAGCCAATTATAGTTGGACTTTCTTTGAACTGCTAGCTTGATATTTAGACATTTTATTAATTATGAAAGTTTGGCCTTAGTTTAGGCTGGTTCCCAACTAGCTCTTAAAACTTAAATTAACCCATTTACATTGATTTACATTCTGCCATGTAGCTCATTGCCTCTTCTTAGTACTGTACAACTGACTTCCTCCATGGCTGGCTAGATAATCTCTTGCCTTGGATTTTTTCTTTTTTTCAGAGTTCCTATCTCTGCCGGAAGTCCTGCCTATCCTCTCCTGCACAGTTCTTTATTAAACCAAACAGAAGGTGTCTTAGACAGCTGAAATAATGTCACACAATGTACAAAACGATGTCCCATCAGTTCTCAGATGTCAGATGAACGCAGACAACCCTGGGGTGAGTGAATGTTTAAAGATGTGATCAGACCTCTTACGTGCAGTATCAGGGAGCACCTTGCAATGACTGGATAGACCTGGCAGTCGGGGACTGTCACAGAGGAAGGCCTTCCCTCTATAGAGCCACTGCCACACAGCGTGACCAGGCAGTGGGTGCATTGACACAGACCAGCATTTAGAAAGGTTTTATGTCCAGAGTAACTCAAGCCCTGGTCAGAGGTCAAGGTATAAATGAAGCTCTAGAAAGGCTACCCTGGTGGCTCATGCACTTTGACAAATAAAGGCCACAGCAAGGGCCCAGCTGCCTAATCTCAGAATAAACTATTGACTCCCTTTTTTGAGGGATGAAGTTTAGATTTATTTACTTTCACTTGCACCAAGTTTAAGTCATTATGTAACTATTCTTGTTTTCCTACTATTCTAACATGACAGATCATGTTGCTAGAGCAGTGTCGGGAGCCAAAAACGTGAGCGTGGAAGTATAAAACTCTCAGACCCTCTCCCCCGTTACTGAACTGTTTTTCCTAATCTTGGCATCATGAATTAGCCTGGTGTATTTGCTACAGTTGACCAGCCCCGTATTGATATATTGTGAGATAATTAGTGGCGACTGCATACTCCTGAATTAGGCAAGATTATATGGAAGGCCCCTTCCCTGGGCTTTGATCTGGACTGCACAAAGAGGAGGAAGCTTCTGGAGCACAGATACTGACTGCTCTTCATGACTGGAAGGCAGTGTGACACCTCGGGCTCCCAGCTCCTGCCACTAGGACTCTGTAACATGGATGATGGTTCCCTAGCACTTTGAGCCAAGATGAACTGTTCCTTTAGTAAGTTGCTTTGGTTAGTAATTTTGCTGGAGCATCAGGGAAATAATAGAAAGGGAAACTCACATGGAGAAGTGGGGGTATTGCAAACCCTGGACATGTATTTCTTAGACCTTTGCAACTGTTTTGTGGTTGAAACACAGGAGAGTTTGGTACATTGGGCTAGAAAAACCTTAGCATGCTGAAAGTAGAAATTAATGGGCCATTCTGGTGGGAGCTTTGGAAGAACAGGAATGTTGGGAGATTGTGAAGAGAGGAAGCCTGGCTCATGAGGATTCAGAGGGGAAAAAGGACCCCATTAGGAACTGGGTTAGGTGCATTCATGTGAAAATTTGACCAATAATGTGGCTGCATCCAGTTCTATGTCCTCAGAATTTGAATGGAGTTGAGTTTAAAGACAACAGACTAACTTAGGGAGGAAATTTCATGAGAGGGGACATTCAGGCTGTAGCATGGCTGCCTTTACTGCTTTTTATCTAAGTCTACAATGAAAAAGAGCAACAATGTTTGGCAGAAAAACATGTAAACATGTTAACGTGTGCAGTTTGTGGATAAAAAGAGCTTCAAGGAAGGGGGCTGTGACTGTTACACAGAAATATCACACTCTTCACAGGGACAATCATTGACTTGTCTATAGAGAGACTCTACCCAACCAAGGGTTCAGTTTGTGAAAATGCAAATTTATTTAAAAGGAGACAGGTGGGTTGAAACACAGCCAACAAGTTCCCCATCCCTTGAAAATAACCCTAGAGGGAGCGTATTTCTTCAGGTCCAGCAGATACAGCCACTGTCCTAGGGGTCAGCTATATCTCCAGCTAGCAGCAGCATTTGAGTGTTGACTGGCTTTAAAGGCATGAAAGACTCAAGATTGAAGTCATCATGGAGTCTTGTCCCATGACTTCAGAGAACAACAGGGCCAGACAATGAATGGCAGGGTGAGCATCCTTGAAAAGAGGCTCTGGGAGGTCAGTGTGTAAAGTTGTAAAGATGAAGCCCAAGCTACAGTAGAAGCTGTGTGATGTAGGAGATACCAGACCAGGAAACAGGCATTGAGAAAAGGTGCAGGGATGAAGTAAAGCTGGTTTAAGAAGGCTATGCATGTCAAGGCAGAGCTTGAGGGATGGGGATACCTAAGCACGCTGGAGCCTAACCAATTTCATCATGAGCCACAGGATTTGGCATTTTCTTTGCTGAGGTTTGTTCTTCCTTTGGTCTGTTCATTGTTTGTGATACTTCAATCCCTCCATTTTGAAGCAAGACTATTTACTTTTTTAGAAGTGTGTGACTTGTTGATGTTATTGGAGTTCACAGTTAGGAGGCTGCCTGGAGTCTCAGGTAGGATGGATTTGGTGATTTGAACAGTGCTGGGTCTTGTTAAAATCTATGAGGACTCCTGGAGTTTAACTTAGAGTACCTGGCTTCGAGCTTATGGAGGGAAACAAACTCAAAAAGTTGTGCCCTGAAAGGGGTTAGTTTGGGTGTCACACTGGCAAGAGGTAGGGCTGTAATGATTCGTGCTGTCAACTTGACAGGATGTAGAATGCCATAGAAGACAAGTCTCTAGGGACACACACAGAGGTTATCTTGGCTAAGTTCAAAAGTCAGGAAGACCCACTCTAAGCATGGGTGACACCGTTTCCTGTTTGGTCCTGAACTTCATAAAAAGGGACAGGCTGGCTGAGCCGGACCCTAACTATTTCCTGATGGCAGATGCGCTGAGCCAATGTGACCAGCTGCTTCAGATGCCAGCTGCCAGGACTTCCCCACTGTGACTGACTGGGAGCAGAACAAACACTCCCTTCCTCAAGTCCCTCTAGTCAGGTGTTTTGTTGCAACAATATGGAAAGCAACTGAGACAATTATGGGATGCTTAATATATTGTAGAGCTGTGGAGATTTCCAAATGCAAAATACCAAGTACCCACGCTTGTTCTGACTATCCCATAGGATTATTTTGCTGTTCCCAAATCTTCTCCCTAAATAATCAAATTTGACAACTTCTATAGGCAACCCTTGACATCCATTTTCTGAACTATCATGCTTAATCTCTTTTTTTCCTTCCAGTCTTTATTTTCTCCTCCCAGTGCCTCGGTTTTGTATTTCCAAAGATGATACCATTTATAGTCTCTTCTGAAATTATAGGGTTGTTTTTTCATAGTTTTCAATTGCAATGAAAAGTTGCAAATCTTCACAGAGCATCTGCTCAAGTGTGTGACTCTATGAACATCTTATCCCACTAAGCCAGGTGCTGTGCAAACTTTGGGTTTCTTTCTTTGCCAGTTCAAGGTCATGACCTCTGCATGGCCTTGCACACATCAGCTAATATTTCAGTACTTCAGAGTGCTAATTGGATTAGAGTGCCTCCTCTTTTTTTTTTAACACACACACACACACACACACACACACACACACACACACACACACACACACATGCACACATATACCCATTCAGGCCCCGTGCATGGTGCCACAATCCCTGTGAGTTCACTGTGAGTTTTTTTTTTTTATTAATAATATAATTTAAACATTTTACATGTCGATCCCAGTTTCCTCTCCTTTCTTCCCTCCCTCTCTTCCTCCCTCCCTCCCTCTTCCCCTCTTCCCCCCTGTGACATGCACCCTGGCCACCTCCCCTCCCATCCCCCCACCTCCATTCCACTTGTAGGACTATGCTATCCAGGTTGGGTCATGTAAATCTGTCAAGTCATTTGAAGTAGAGACTAGGACTTCTCTCCTGTCTCTATGTTAAGGGAGTATCCCTCCATGGGGGATGTGTCCGCAAGGTCCTTTTGTGCACCAGGAATAGATCCTGTTTCTACTGTCTGAGGAGAACTTACACAGCCTCCCATCTGCTACTTGGGAAAGAATGTCCTTGAACTCAGGCTCCTCCTACACCTCGTCCGTGCTGGCTTTAGAGGTGACCATCACTGCGCGGTGAAGTTGCCTTTCATCCTAAGTAGTTGCTCACAGCTGTGCCCTCTTTTCATTCTCTTACTATTTTGACCTGGATTTTCTTTTTATGTATGTTAGATAGCTTATCCCCCTGTCACTGATAAGAAAGATGGACTTCTACACTACATTCCCAGTAGGCATTCTGTTCTTGCAAAGGGCTTATTTTGAGCATGATGACTTCAGTCCTAACTAAGGTGGGTAGGTTTTCTAGACTGACTGCAATGTGGGGATTCCGGGTTTTCTCCTGGGATTGGACGTCCCGTGCTTAAACCTTCCATCACCCTCATTCCTTGCATGTCTGCAGCATACCCTCAAGCAGCTTCCTAAGAAGGGCACAGGTGCTTTCAGGGTGCATCTACATCTAGTTTCACTTGATTGGGCTTAGATCTCTAGGCTGAGAGCAGTCAGTTGTGAGTCTGACGCTATCTCATGCTAGTGTGAGGCAGGAGATTGATTCATTCTCTCTCTAGCAGGCCTTAGATTCTTGGCACACAAGTGTTATATGAGGCTACCAGGCAGGGACCATTGTTCACCTATCTCTTAGCATGCTGCTTGTTAAGATCTCTCATTGAGATTATTTATCACCGATGGCCTCAGCGGAAAACAGATGTTTGTTAACTTAGGTCAGTTGTAAAAAGGACTTATTTGTCCACTTGTCTAAACAATTGCAGAGCATATTGTTTCGTGCATATTCTGGACAATTTCACAATGGTGATCATTTATATCACTTGCGATGTTTATGGCCATCAACAAATTTTATTTAAAAAATCCTTTGGATACTGTTTTCATTCATTCATTCATTCATTCATTCATTCATTCATTATTCATTCATTCCTTCCATTTGAGTATTTAACATTTTAAAATAAAGCTATTGCATACATATTAATACTTAAATTCTTTTCAAGACTCATCTCCTAACATCACGTTAAAATGACTTAAATTTCCCATGTGTATGCAGGAGTAGAGATCTTCAAGGGCAGTGCAAATTCTGGAACGCAATAAGAGTGCTCTGTGGACAACACAGCTGGCTGCAAGGTGCAGGGGCCCAGTCTTCCTCTGATGCTCCCTTTTGAAGTGTTGACCTTGGCCTCCAATTTTGTCATTTCTTGGACAAGTATTACAGAATGGAAGGCCACAGTGCAGGCCCCTATCGGTAGATCAGCTTCTGGGATACTGAAGGAAGACACTTGCGGAAGCCTAGGCAGCAATTCCTGCCAGATTTCTTCATGAGTTTCCTCCATTTTGTTTTATGTTCACTGTCTGAAATCCTTTCAGGAGGGGAAAAAATGGAATTTCTTGATGTCTCTTATTCTTATCTTAAACTTTTCTTCTTCTTCTTCTTCTTCTTCTTCTTCTTCTTCTTCTTCTTCTTCTTCTTCTTCTTCTTCTTCTTCTTCTCCTTCTCCTTCTCCTCCTCCTCCTCCTCCTCCTCCTCCTCCTCCTCCTCCTCCTCCTCCTCCTCCTCCTCCTCCTCCTCCTCCTCCTTCTCCTCCTCCTCCTCCTCCTTCTTCTTCTGCTTCTTATTCTTTTGCTTTGTGGGAAATGATCTACTCTTTAGTTTTGGAAAGCATGTTTATACTTCTGTGGATTCTTTCTTAATCTCTGTTTTTTGTTTGTTTTGTTGTTGTTGTTGAAGGACTCATCCTCTGGATCCAACAGCATCTACAGGAGACTCAAGACACCTGGACAAGCAATTGTTCCCTCAGCAGTACTGGATGCAGGTGAGTGGGAGGGAATGTGGGTGTGGCTGTGAGGGTGAGGAGGGCCACTAGTTCCTGGAGTGGAGGCCAGAAAGGCCTCAGCATGTGGTACTGCTGAAGCATGGAGCTGTGGAAGGGCAGATTGAAGTAATACATTTGATGGACACAGTGGTTTGTAGAGCCCTCCAGGGTTCTCATCATAGCTCTTTGCTTCTGTCATCACCATAGGATAATATCTCCTGCTTTTCCTCTTCTTCCTATTCTTCTCTCCACCTCCTTTGCCAATTTCAAGCTAAGTTACCAGTTTCTCTTTCTGTACACTTTAGTTCCTTCTAATTATTTTTATTTTATATTTCCTAATCCATTCAGACTGATGATATATATTATATATACATACACATACATTTATACACACATATTATATATGTATGTGTGTGTGTATATATATATACACACACATACATACATACCTACGTATGTATACACACACACACACACACACACACACACACACACACACACACACACACACACACACACACACACACACACACACATATATATATATATATAAAGAAAGGTTTCTTTGTGTAGCCCCGGCTGTCCTGGAACAGATCAGGCTGGCCTTGAACTCAGAGATCTGCCTGCCTCTGCCTCCTGAGTGGTGGCATTAGTGGCATGAGCTAACATCGCCCAGCCAGACTGATCCTTTGAAGAAAGAAGAACGTGGGGCCAGTTAAATCAGTAAAGGTGCTTATTGTCCAAACTTGGTGATTTGAGTTTAATCTCCAGACGCTGTAAAAAAAAATCCCCACAGCATTGTCCTCTTAAGTCACATGCTCCCCCTCCACTACCATTTAAATAGAATGTAGGATGTGCTAATTTATCCAGCTGGCTAGTACACTTTTCTTCTGCTGTTATGTGTGATGAGCTGCCGCCTGCATATGGAGCATTTGCAGAATCCCTGGTCTGTGAGGAGGTTTGTGGGAATGGTGAGATACTGTGATGCTTAGTTCATGTGTCTACCTTGACAGACTCTGGAATCACCTGGGAAGAGATTCTTGGTGACGAACTGTGTAGCACACATTGTCTCACTGAGGGTCTGTGTAGCACACACTGGCTAGTAAACCCCTGTGTGGTAAATTAGCTCCATGATGTTAATTGATATGTGAAGAGTCACCCACTGTGCATGGCACTACTTCCTGGGCAGGGGATTCTGGTTTTCTTGGGAGTAGAGCGAGCAAGCTGAGCAAAAGCACACATGCATTTAATTCTCTCTTTGTTCTTGACTATGGATGTGCTTAGCTGCCTTAAATTCTTTCTACCTTGCTTCCCTGCTATGATGGACTGTGACCTAGAGATGTGAGCAAAATAAACCTTCTCTGTGTTGTTTTTTGTCAGGGTATTTTATCCCAGTAACAGGGAAAACAAAACAGGTGGCTTTTCAGAAAAATGCTCATCCAAGTACCTACCACTCAGCAATCCATTCATCTGTCCACAGTGTGGCTGGGATCTATCATCCTATAACCATCTACCCATCATTCACCCAGTATCCATCCATCACCACACATTCAACCATACCTATCCTATCACCCATTGGCCTATTGGATTTATTTTGTCAGAAGAAAAGTTTGAGATGTTTCCCTCTGTGTTTACCAATATCTGAGCATGGTGGTTTGAAAGAAAATGGCCCCAAAAAGGAGCGGTGCAATCAGGAGGTGTGGCATTTTTTGAGCAGGTGTGGCCTTGGTGGAGGAAATGTGTCACTGTGGAGGTAAACTTTGAGGTCCCATATGTGCTCAAGCTATACCCAGTGTCTTAGATTACTTCCTCTTGTCTGCAAATCAAGATACAGACACTTGGCTGCTTCTCCAACACCACATCTGCCTGCATGACACCATGTTGTAGCATGATGATAATGGATTAAACCTCTGAAAGTGTAAGCCACCCAGTTAAATGTTTTTCCTTTATAAGAGTTGATGTGGTCATGGTGTCTCTTCACCTACCTAAGAAATCCTAAGATACCGAGGAAACAACTCAAACAGATATTTTATAGTTAGAATTTCAATTTGTATAAACCCCCTTTTTTGCTTTTCTTCTGTGCTCACCCACAATATCTACAGCTTCTTTCGGATTCTGTGCATGGCAGTTCACCTTCTCTTCCTGGGTATGGCATGAAATTGAAGTCAAACTGCCTGGGTATGAGTTTAGGCTTCCAGACCCATACTTATTAGTCTCATAACCTTGGACACGTTACATAAAGTCTTTCCTTCAGCCTCCTCAATTGCAATGGGAATGATAATGCCACTGTGTCAGGATTGCTGTGGGACCTAGGTGTGAGAATGTGGGTTGAAAGCTGATTGCTGGGGTTGGCCCATGACTCCCAGCTCCTGTTAGCTTATGTGTTCCTGCAACTGCTATTATTCCTGTTCTTATTATTCTCAGTCTATTTGGTTTTTCTGTGAGTCTTCTCTGCTTTTCACAATGGTGAAACTTTTATTTGCTGATGAACTCCAGCTTATTCTCTCTCCCACTGAGTGTCTTTCTGCCCATCTCCCTTGTCCCTTGCTCCCCTGTCACTGCTAATCATTTTTATTGGAGTCTCCATAAGGAGGGGAGGTAGCGAATGCTGCTTGGCCACTTTTTGTCTATCTCTTGAGAGGTTCAAATCACCCATGATGACTTGGTCCATTTTACTGAAGAGGTAAAGTAATGTATCTTCACAGTGACATGATAGAGGTCACACTGAGCTCTTGAATGAATGAACTTCTCATCCAGCTCACATCGGTGAGATGTCCCTACCCTCAGCAGAGCTCTGAGAAGGCTACCACAGTGCAATCAGCAGCTCTCTGATGGACCTGTGGAGTTTGCAATCTATTTTGATGCTTCTCTTGGGGATGAAGAGCATAACCTTTGAAAAACCACAGCTGATTGATGAGTTACAACAATAGCCCTCCCCACCACCACTGTCTGGGGAGACAGGAAGCCATGAGCCAGGTGATAACTTACTGGGCAGGATGCCCAGTTGCAATCCCAGGTTAAGGGATTGTTTTCTCAGAGGTGAAGAAGTGTGTTGCTGTAAAGATATGAAGTCACTCTCTACCTGAAAATCAAAACTTTTAGCTGAGAAGTGGAAATACACGTTCTCGCTTCTGATATTCAAAAGGGCCAATGAGGTGTCATGAATGAAAAGCAAGTGGCCCTGGGTCCTCAGTCATAGGTGGTGATCTCACTAGATAGGAGGATATGTGAATGAAACACACTCTGTCCTCAGGCTCTCCCTTCTCTTGTAAGAGGGAAACCCACCTGGCCATCCCTTGTAGACTTTTCGCAACATTCTTGATAGAAGGGTCAATCAACAAGAGCTAAGTGAGCAGTCACCTAAGAAACAGACAGAATGGGTGTTGATTCACAGAGTGGTTTAAAAGTCAACGGGCAGCAGAGAAACTTCTGAGTGTCTGCAATGGCTATTGGGGGACAGGGTAGCCACGAGCCAGCCCCACACTTTCCCTATACTTGACTTCTGAAAGGCTATACATGTGCTGGCACACCAACACTCAGTAAACAAATGGAAAAATAAATGAAAGAATGCTTGCTTAAAAGAGTGGCTCGCAGATTTGTCTCCATATGAAGATCTGTGAGCTTCAAATCACTGTCATGCCCCACAGCAAAGGCATTCCAGGATGTGATATCTATGGATTTTGCAGTTGTGCCCAGGACTGCCACAGCAGGTGTGTTTGGAAACAACTATCCCAAAGGTGTCGTCAGAGCAGAGCGAGGAGCCACTTCCCATCTTCTGAAATGTTTACTATAAAGACTACTTAGTATTTAAAAAGTTATATATGTGAGTGCAGGTGCCTGTGGAGACCAGAGGCTTTGGATGTCCTTGAGCTTTGGTGACAGGTGGTTATGAGCTGCCTGATCCTGATGCTAGGAACTCACTTGGGTCCTCTGTGAGAATGTAAGCTCTTTAACCTCAGCCATCTCTATAGCCTCCCCTTCCCCTCTGACCTTACTTTAAAAATGTTTTCCATAGCATGTATTAATTATGCATAATAATGGGTTTCATTGTGATAATTTCATACAGGCACGTAATGTTCTTTCGTTGTATTCATCTCTCCTTACCCTCTCTGCTCCCTTTCCCATGCCCCCTAATTCCTTCTTGTTTCCATCTAGCCCCCAGCCCCTTTGTACTTCCATTTTATGTGAGTGTGGTGCACTGAATTTTCCTAGTGTTGATTATAGTGTTTGTTTACAGGAGTACAGATGACCAGAAACTATACAGAAGAAAGTGCAAGACTGCCTTTTGCTCAGGCTGTCTGGGATGCACTCATCCTATTTGGCGACCTTCTTTGTAACACAGGAGATGGCCAGACACCATTGTGTACAAACGGCTGCCTGGGAATGGGGTCCCCATTTCACCCAGGCAGGGCTATAAGCACATTAAGATGTCTTCTTCCTCCTAAAGGAGTGATTTGCCCTCATTCTGCTCTGTGTCATCTTCCCCATTAGGCTTTCTCAGGGCACTTTTGTCTGGCTGGAACTGAAGTCACATAATCTTCTTCAGTTGTGACCTTCCCAGTAATGCTTCAAATTCTCTTTGATAACAGATTAAAAAGAGAATGGGCCATTTCAAAATGGGTTTACTAAGACCCAATGAGGAGTTATTATTGTCCATTAATTTTAAGCACCTCTACTCCCTGGTCTGGGATGGGGTAGCTCCGCTCCCATATACTTTGTCACCCTCCCTGCCTTCCCAGCTGGATTGCATGCTTTTATACCCTTATGAATGGCAATGTTCCATTCTCCAACAAGGCTTGAGTTTTCTGCCTGGCTATTCTGACACTTATTTACCCACACTGAATCTTCTCTCTTCAGTCTCTGTCCACTTCTGAAATGTTGATCGATCTGTTTTGTTACTGAGTGAGAAATCACCCTTTTTTGGAGTTGTTTCAAAGAGATTGGGACAAAGATTTAGATATCAGGGATCTCTGTATCTCTGTAGAACTTTGCTTCAGTGGCCAGGGTAGGAAGATAGTGGGGAGGGTCCTGCTGCAGTGGGCAGGGCAGGGGTGTGGTAGGAGGGTCCTTCTCCACACTGGAAACAATTGTAGGTGACTGAGATCCTTTCACCTGACCTTGGCATGTAGCAGACTGACTTTCACAGACCAGCCCTCATATCTGTCCACACTCAGGCCAGGGTTGCTCTAACGGTCCTGCCATTCTTATCAATGTGTAAGTTTCTCTTCTGCAGTCACACTACTCACTGGTGTATGGAAGTGTGTGTGTGCATGTGTTTTTATCTATATCTTCAATCTACCTCCTATCTATCTATCTATCTATCTATCTATCTATCTATCTATCATCTATCTATCTGTCATCTATCTAATCTATCTACCTATCATCTATCGACCTACCATTTATCTATCTATCTATCTATCTATCTATCTATCTATCTATCTATCTATCCATCCTTCTATGGAGGGCATGAATTTAGGGGAATGTGTTGGAGTGAAGTCCAGGGGGACCTGAGGAGGAGTGGGAAGTGTGATTTGAAAGATAGACGTACATTGCATACACATATGAAAATCTTAAAGAATAAATAAGTACTTCATCACACACATATAAGGCACCCCGTGTTTATAAATATGTATGCCCGTGATTTTCATTCAGAGGTCTTTTATCTAACTTGTTTAATGTTCAGGCTCTGACCTTTATGTATGGGTGTCCTGGGAGTGACTGTTTTCCCCTCACCCTTTTAAGTTGCATGAAAGGCAAAGGCTCACCAAGATGGCTGCCTCTCAGTGTCTTTCTAGATGAGCATGTCCTAGTCACATGATGCTGTAACACAGGGAATTAGTTCAGTTTGATGGACATTGGCAGCAGCAAAACTGACCCTGTAAGGTTCCCTGGCCTCGGGAGCTATCCAGAGACACTAGGGTATCAGATTTCCTGGAAGCAACTGTGAGATGGAGATTTATCTCTGGAAGAGCTGCTGAGATCCACCTCTGTGTGACAAAGCAACTGAGCCAAGAGCCGCATGGTGACTGCAAGCATGGGCTTGCAGAGGCAGGCAACACTTGTAGCTTGGTGTTCTAGAGGCGAAGGTGAAAGGACCCCAGGGAGGTAGGGATAGAGCACATGGCGAGATGGGAGAGTGAAGAAGGAGTGGAAAGCTGTGGGATGTATTTGTTCCTGGAAGAAGGTCCTGGAAGACTCTAGAGTTGGAAGATTGTTGGTGGGCATGGCCCCTACTGCACCGGTTTGTCAGCATGCCCTGGGAAGACTGAGTGTTCTACTCATACTCAGTTTGAGATAAATGAACACATCTTGGGCCTTAACTTAGTGGTAGGAAGATTTTAAAGAACAGAGCACATGCTGACTTTAGCAGAAAAATTTCAGTTAGTAAAAAAAATGTTTTTATTATGATTTCCCAATTATAAAGACTCACAAATGAAATAGACATGGGCTCAAGGGGTGTGTGTCTAGAGTCACCATGTAGCCTTCGAAATTAGGTGAGCAGGATCTTCCATCGTGGGGACTGTTCATGGCTTTTTCCCTCCCTGCTTTGAGTATGGAAGATATTGTGATGAAACCCAGGAAGGCGGGAAGATGGGCTTTCCATTCATCTGAAGACCAAAGCAGCCAGTACCAATTATCATCGTTAGCCAGAGTTAATCAATTTAATCATTAATTTAATTTCCTGATTCATTGGCAATAAAAAGCATAACAATGTATATTTGCCAAAATGATTTGTGACTTCAGTTAAAACAGTAATTCAGCAATTAAATTCGAAGGAATTCCATTAATTTGTATTGCTTTTACTTACGAAGGCAATTAATGACAAGGCAGAACAATTAGTCAGAAATGGGTCCTAATGAAGCAGAGAAAACCCTGAGAAGGACACCAGTGAAGGAGGGTCATAGCCAAGGGCGAGCAGTCTGTATGGGTTTGGAAGTGAAATGCTCAAGCAAAGCCAGGGACTTTCCTGGTCCTCTGTATGCCAAAGGCAGTGAGAAAGACCAGCTGCTAGTCCTTGGACATGCAAGCTTAGGGCTGGGGATGTGCTCAGTGGGCCAAGTGCCTGCTCACAAGTGGGAGGAGCTAAGTTCCTATCCTCAGCACCCACAGGAAAAGCCAGGTATGGAGACATATGCCCCTAACACTAGTCAGGGGAAGGTAGAGGCAGGAGGATCCTGGGGGCTCTCTGGCCTGGTAGCTGAGCCCAAACAGCAGACTCCCTGTCAACACTGTAAGTGATGAGAAACACATGTTTATGTCAGCTTCTGTCCTTCACATGCCCCCGTGCCAAGGAGCATACATACATGCAGCCACACACACACACACACACACACACACACACACACACAGATACATGCATATAGTCAGACAGACATACACACACATAGACACCAGATATACACACACACAGTTACACACACATAGACAGGCAGGCACGCACACACACACAGACACACACACACACACACACACATACACACACACACACAGATACACATATACACAGACAGGCACACACAGACAGGCACACACACACATACACACACACACACACAGACAGACAGACAGACACATACATATACAGACAGGCACACACACACACAGATTCACACACAGACACACACACACAGATGCACACACAGAAACACACAAATAGACAGACAGATACACAGAGATGGCACACACACAAACATAGAGAGGGAGAGAGACACACACAGATACAAATAGAGAGAAACAGGAGAGAGAGAGAGAGAGAGAGAGAGAGAGAGAGAGAGAGAGAGAGAGAGAGAGAGAGAGAGAGAGAGAGAGAGAGAGAGAGAGAGAGAGAGAGAGAGAGAGAGAGAGAGAGAGAGAAGACTGCTAAAGGGTCTGAAGTCATACACAGGCAGACTCTCTGTAGGTAAGATACTCTGTGGTTAGATATTAAGCAGCCCAGCAGGAGTCATGGGCAGTAGCAGGGTTGAAGTAAACTGTAAAAGCGAAGGACTGTAGAGGTGAGGCACACAGCCTGGTCTGGATGATGGACAGACAGAGAGATGACAGCTCCAGCAGGCTGCTTAGCAACGGGAACCATGCTAAGTGAAACCCTGGGACCATCAGGAGCTCAGTGCTTGTCAGCTCCTGGCATGTGTATGATGGCCTGAGGTCAGGCTGTTGAGGCCATAGCAGCACACTGTCGGGTGTTTTTAAGGGGTACAGGGTGCTGTACTATTCTTCAGTCTGGCATTTGGTAAGTCCTTGGTCTCATATGATCTTGGTATGTGCATGTGCCAATATGATGTCATCTACTTCAGTAAGTTTGTGTGTGGAATACATTTTTTATCCATGCCTCCTGAATGGTGCTGGTGTGTCAAGGTGCCTAAATCCTGATCACACTGCAGAGTGGTCTTCTCTGAGTTTACACTTAGCTTGGAGGCAAATGCTACTGTGAAAGAGAGCTGCCTAGAAGGCATAGGCAGAAAAATCATGGTTTCACACAGTAGATAGTAACTTAGCAGGCTATGGCCTGCTCTCCACAACCCTTTGCTGTATTTCAAATCTGCTCCTTAAGCCACAAGGGAACTCTGGGTAATATTGATGAAATAAAAAACATTTGAATTGCTTTTGGCTGCTGAAGCTGAGAAGGAGATCTCCACCCTCAGGTAAGGGCCACTGTGGGATCTATGGTGAGATCCTGGGTGCACTGGCCCTGGCTCCCGCCCTCAGATCTGTAACCAGCTCTGGACAAAATGCAGAATGAAAGTGTAGGGCAGGGCACGGGGCGACACAGGTGACAGCCTTTGGAGAGACTCCCTTGAGGTTCAGCCCCTTGTTGCTGCTCCAGGGGAGGAGGCTCGGAAACAAGCGGATACTTCTCTGCCTGGGTCCGGAGGCTTTGAAAACAGATAGTATCAAAACAATACAAAGCTAAACATTTGTTTACTAAATTAAAAAAAAAAAACAGTGATGGCTTACGTTGAATTAAACTGTGTGGCAAATAGCTCTACAGTCTAATGTGTCTTTCCATGTCCCTACAAGATGGAGGCTGTATCTCCAACAGAAGAGGAGGCTGCTGGAAGGCAGGCTGGGGCTCTGGGCAGCAAAGGCTGCTGTCCAGGTGGTCCCTGAGCACGGATGAAGGGCACATTTCCAGTCCATTAAGAGCTTTTACAACTGTACCACGAAAGACAAACAACTTCAAAGACCAATGGGTGAAGCTTTGAATGGTGATTTCAGAGAAGTGAAAGTCTAAATGATTCATAAACATGGAAAGATCAAATTCTCTGAAATCAGTAGGATGCAAATTAATGTAAGCAGGACTGCCCCTAGACGCCTCTGCTAAGCAGAGGAGAAGCAAAGAACTTATCCTGGGAGGGGCAGGGGCTTATTAGAGTTTGTGAGGAAGGCTGAGGAGGGCTGTGGGACTCTGCAGGCTCCTGGGCATGTGCATGGAGCTTCTTGCATTCACAAAAGCTGTCACAGGGTCACAGATGGTTCAGCTGGCAAGAGTGCCTGCTGCCAAGCTTAAGGATGTGAGTCTGATCCCTGGGACCCACCCTGGAAGTAAAGAATCAATTCCCACCCAAAGGACCTTTCGGCCAGAGAGGAGAGGGGGGTTGTGGATCCTTCCCTCCTGGCTCTCTGAGTGTGTCTGTCTGCAATGGCTCTGCTCTAAGAAGAGGCCCACAGGCAGTTATTCATGGCCTGCTATTATTGATTTTCAGTCTGAGCATTACATTCCTATCAAAGAAGAACTTGTGCCTAATTACCAAGGTGTCTCCTTTTTCCCCAGCCCTCTGGGATGACTGAAATAGTAAAGTCCCTATTTTCTTCCATTGCTCAACAGGTTTTGTTGAAGTCTCTGTAGACCCTTGCTCCATCCATAAAGGGCCAGCAGGAAGGGGCCCGGGCAGGCAATGGTGAATGCCCCTTTATAACTTCATATGCACGTAGTGTTCTCTTCAGGTAGCAAGTCAGATTGTCATCACTGCATGTTCTCACTTGTCATAAGCAGTCGAGGGCAGCATTTAGTATAGAGGCTTTGTCCAATTACACACACAGCAATTACCATGCCCTTTTTTAGCTACACAGGTGGAATTACCATTCTTCTAAGGTCCTGGTATAAGTGTTGAGCAAAAGATGTCCAACTGGCCTGTTCCTGTCTCTGTAGGAAGTGATCAGACTACCCAGGGGCCCTTGTTATTATTAGCTCCAGAGTCCAGGTTTCCTCTACAAAAGCTGTAGCTATGCCCCCTCTGCCTCTCGACCCCCATCCCCACCCAAACCTCACCCCCCCTCCCAGCACAGCCTCTCTCCTGTGTAGTGCTGACAGGCAGTTGAGAAGGGAGTCATGTAAATCAGGTGCAGATGGAAGACGGGGAGTCCAGACATCATGGGCAGGATAAGGGGGCCCAGGATACATGCCAGGCTGCCTCACATTTTGTGTGGGATACTGCACAGGGCCACAGCTTTGTTTTATCCTACTCTAAAACCCAAATAGAACCTTTGCTCTTTATATAAAGGAGGGAACTCCCTGCCTTCAAATTTTCTTTGGCTCCCCATGGAGGGGACTGTGTGATTTGCATTTTAAATGTAAATTCATGTAAATCAGAGATTATTTTCAGATAAAAATCCATTGAGAACAATCGGGAGTTAGTCTCTAATGCTAAGGTGCATTTGATTCCCATATAATTTCTGAACATATGGATTAAGTCTGTAATAAAGATGGCACTGTCATGACTGGGCATGGGAACAACTGACCCAGCTATAGGAATAAGAAGATATAATCACAGAGTCTTTCCACGCCTGTGACACAAAGCCAGGCTAGATGCCAGCTCAGTCAGGTGGCTGAGGCAGAGATTGCCCAGCCCATGCTCTCACTGGTCAGTTATATCCTGGCTAGCCAGCAGGCCAAACAAACAAACAAACAAACAAACAAACAAACAAAAAACACCTCAGCCCTGGACAGCTTCTTGACAGCTGAGGCTGTTGGTTTCAGTAAGTTCAGAGTGTGCAGGGAAGTCTACACAGAGGTAGACTTTGTACCAGGTTGATTCCTTTTGAGCAGAAGATAATGTGAAGGAAGGAATGGCCATTGTCCGGTCCTTAAAAGCAAGTGCTCAGGAGACGCAGGGGACCATCCACTCTTATTGGACCTTTAGAAAAGAGTAGGGGAAGGATGCTTCTGAAAGCTGAGGTAGGGGATGGC